>JAKFHU010000432.1:4831206-6039007 GCA_023783475.1 Daubentonia madagascariensis
TGGCAATTTTCAAGGATATAATACATTGTTATGAATTATAGTCACCATGTTGTATCTAATTTATTGAGAGTTTTTATCATGAGTGGGTGTTGGATTTTGTCAAAAACTTTTTCTGCATCCCTTGATATTATCATGTGATTTTTTTCTTTAGCTTGTTGATGTAATGGATTACATTAATTGATTTTGAATGTTGAGCCAGCCTTGCATGCCTGGAATAAATCCAATATGGTTGTGTTGTACAATTCCTTTTAGACATTGTTGGATTTATTTGCTAATATTTTGTTGAGGATGTTTGCATCTATGTTTATGAGAGATACTGGTCTGTAGTTTTTCTTTCTTGCTATGTCTTTGTCTGGTTTTGATATTAGCGTAATGCTGGACTCATGGAATGATTTAGGAAGTGTTCTCTTTGTTTCTATCTTCTGAAAAAGATTGTAGAGAATTGGTGTAATATCTTTCTTAAATGTTTGGTAGAATTCATCAGTGAATCCATCTGGACCTAGTGCACTCTGTTTTGGAAGGTTATTAATTATTGTTTAAATAATTTTTAAAATAGATATAGGCCTATTCACATTGTTTATTTCTTTTTGTGTGAGTTTTGGCAGATTATATCTTTTAAGGAATTGCTCTATTTCATCTAAGTTATCAAATTTGTGGGCATAGAGCTCTTCATAGTATCATTCATGTCTGTGAGATTTGTAGTGATTTCTCCTCTTTCATTTCTGATAATAGTAACTTGTATCCTCTCTCTTATCTTTTTAATTAACCCACTTATCAATTTTACTGACATTGTCAAAGAACTAGCTTTTGGTTTCATCAATTTCTCCATTGATTCCCTATGTCAGTTTCATCGATTTCTGCTCTAATTTTTATTATTTGTTTTCTTCTGCTTACTTTGGATTTAATTTGCTCTTCGTTTTTAGTTTCCTAAGATGGAAGCTTAGATGATTGATTTTAGATCTTTCCTCTTCTCTAATCTGTTTATTCAATGCTATAAATTCTCCTCTAAGCATCACTTTTGCTGCATCGTACAAATTTTGATAAGTTGTGTTTTCATCTTCATTTAATTCAAAATATTTAAAAATTTCTCTTGAAATTTCTTCTTTAACCCACAAAAGTGTGTTGTTTAATCTCTAAGTATTTTAGGATTTTCCAACTGTCTTTCTGTTAATTGCGGTCTGAGAGCAGACATTGATTGTGTGATATCTATTCTTTTAAATTTGTTAGAGTACATTTGATGGCCCAGAATGTGGTCATCTTGGTGACTGTGAGCTTGAGAAGAATGTGTATTCTGCTGTTGTTAGATGAAGTAGTATATAGATGTCCATGATATCCAGTTGATTGATGATGGTGTTGAGGTCAACTATGTCCTTATTGATTTTTTTGCCTGCTGAATCTGTCCATTTCCTCTATCCAAATATTATCCTCTGTTTTCCCTTGAGAAAGTGAAGTATCTATGCAGGAGAGTGCATCTAACATTGTAAAATTCAGGAAGTGGAAATCATAGGGTGATTCCCAATGCCTGTGAGGATTGCCTTCATGATAGCAGAAATGCTAATGACAGCATTTTGGATTTGGCATATTACACTAAAGCCTGAATATGGATTTCAATTGGAAGAAGAGGAAGCTTGGAGAAGTTTGGACTCAGTTTAAAATGAAAACTTAGAGAGAAAAGTGGAAATTGTTACTGTTTAAAATTCGTGTGTAAATACAGTATTAACATTTCTGGTCCTCACATTCTGGAAAAATCACACAGCTGCTTTGCTAGAAGAGTAATTATCTTTGTGAGGACTTGTTTGATTGGAAGGAACAGAAATATACTCAAGTTATCATAAGTCAAAAATTAGAATTTGTTCTCATACCCTAAGGAGGGGAGTTATAAGCAGGCCCCAGGAGGTGTTACAATCAGGAAATGGAAATTCAGAAAAAGAGTGTTATGGGCTGAGTTATGCCCTCACCTCCCCCCATTCATATGCTGAAGTCCTAATCCCCAATACCTCAAAATGTGACTGTATTTGGAGATAGATCCTCTAAAGAGGTAAATAAGGTGCAATGAGATCATATGGTAAGCCCTAATCCAATCAATATGACTGGAATTATAAGAAGAGGAGATTAGGAGAGAGACATGCACTGAGGGAAGACCATGTGAACACCCAGGGAGCTGACAGCCATCTGAAGCGAGTCAAAGAGAGAGGCTCAGGAGAAACCAGCCATGTTGGCACCTTGATCTCGGACTTCCATCCTCTAGAATTGTGAGAACATAAATTTCTGTTGTTTGAGCCACCCAGTTAGTGGTACTTTGTTATGGCAGTCCTAGCAAACAAATATGCTGAGGTTACAAGGCTACAGGTCCCCCTCTGTGGAGCCCAGGGTCCTTCTTTTCTGCTTTTCTTGGCTCATTTGCCTTACTTATCTTTATCTACAAACTGGCTTTCCCTGATGTGGTACACATACAACAAAAATGGTCTCCCCAGCACTGATTCTAGGTGATCTCTCAGTGCTAGTGCCTCTAAACCTGCTATGTGGAGTCTCCCAAAAGAGAGAATCTGATGAACTCGGTTGGGTCAAATGTCCATCATGATATAACAAGAGCTGTGGCTGTTGGCAGAGGAGAGTCATGTGATGGTGTAAAGGCAAAAACTGGAGTCACGTCACCCAAGGAAACACCAAGAGGTACACGAGGATGCAGAGAGATCAGGTTTATTAATGCTGGTGGGCTCAGAGGGGATCTTCCGCCAAAATCTGAGCACCCCCGGTCAGGGGGACTTGTCTTTTATACTTCAAGAGCAAGGAGGTGGTACAGAGTGGCTTATACCAGGAAGTGTACACATACGGAAGTTACTGTAATTTACAAGGTAGCTGCTGCAAGGGGGAGCTGTTTACGGGAGCATGAGCTGCGGGCATTAGTCAATGTCAATTTCTTTCTTTATAACATCAGTTTCACAAACATTCCTATGGGTGTGGCGATAAGCAGTCTTACAGAAGCAGATTAAGCAATTAACATACATAGGGTTATAGCTTGTCCATTCCAGGGTAAAAGGTTTTTAGTGAATTTCCATTTTCCATCACAATGGAAACATGGAAACCTGGCCTTCCTGATCCACTTGAAATGCTGGTAATGAGTAACTCAGATAAGGAAGTCGAGGCTAGGCAGGCATCCTAAGGAGTGATCTACTACGGTCATTTTAAGCAAAACTTTAAAGATGAAAGTATATCTATCAGACAAAGCCAACACAATATGGCCTATTGGGGCTGGACCAAACTTCTTGTGTCTCCTTTCTCTCAGCTGGTAAATGGACAGCAAAATGTAATGGACAGAGGAAATGCCTCCATCAACTTACTCCAAAAATCTGGAGACCATTAGCCGTGTAAGAAGTCAGTGATGACATTAATCACACAACCAGGGAAAGAGTAGCAATGAGTGTCTCACTCACACACACAAACATACACACAGCTGTTGTTTTGTGATTTTTCTTCCCTCTTTAATACTGTTATTTTATTTTAAACACATACAAGGTGCACACACATGGGAAGGAATGAAAAGGAACTATCCACTGTGCTTTTTCTGCCTGTGTCCTGTCAGAGCAGACCCAGAGCCCACATAATAATAAGGCTAGTCCCATGTCCTTGGAAAATCTCAGTCAAGCAAGTAAATATGTTTTTAAAAAAGGAAAATTAGAAAATGTAAAGATATTAACTAGCGTAGTTGGTTTCAGATTACAGAAATTCAACAGCAACAAGCTCTAGGAAAAGGGGAAATTTGTTTTTAGGCTATGGGTGTGTTGCGTAGAAACCAAAGAGAGAGACGCAAGTGAACCATGGGGAAGAATTGGAACCAGAGACTTACACACCATTGGGATCTTCTCCCACTTTCATCTCTGCCTCTCTTGGGGTGTCCATCTCATTTTTTACCTCCTGTTATCTCTCTGTTTCCCAGTTCCAAGAGGAGGAAAAGGTGGTTATCTAGAGTTACCAGAAAGAAAGAATACAAACTGACATCTCTTTGTTCTGTTTCCGAACTCACAGGGAAGGCCTCTGATTGGCCTGGCTTGAGTTGGCTCCATCTTTACACAGGTGAAAAAAGGCAAAGAAAGTGGCATCACAAAGAACACGGCAGCTCTGACATCAGCAGATTAATGGGTGGGGTGTGGGAAGGCAGATTCCAGAAAAGTGGAGAGGGGTGGTCGAGAGGGTGTGGGCAGTGAGCTAGGGAGACAAAATCAGAGCTGTCTGCTTCCACATATGAGCATAATTACACCATTAAACATAGTACTTGGAACATTTGAATACCTTTTGATCCCCCAGGGAGGAAGAACACATTCTATTCATGTACTTTAAGAAAGAAATAGTGGTGAAATTGCATTTTGAAGTTTGCTTTTACTATTTTAATATATTTTCTAAATTCTCTACAATGAATCTGCTTTTATCATTTTAAAAAATAACATATTTAAAAAGTAATAATAGAAGTAATTCAGGAGACATTGAGTTTTTAAAGCTTTATTTCTGTTTTCTGAATACTCCTAACCTGTGCATTGAACAGACATGATTATGGGGTGCCATCAAGAAGTCATTTTATTTTATCTGTCACTATTCTTTTAAACAGTGACAGATATTAAATATGTGACACCCTATAAATAGTGACACCCTTCCAATTCAATGGGGCTGCCTTTTCTCTGTCTCTAGATGAAAACTCAGGCAGTCCTATGACTTTTCAGGTCACTGCTAAGTAATACGAATTGTTTCAAGACAGAGATGGGCATTTCCAGTCCCTGCAATATTTGATATAAGTAGAGGTGACTCTCCTTCACCATGGTGGGCAGTGGCAGGTGGGCAGCCTGCAGCTGAGGGGGGGGACTAGGAAATGGATCCTTCTCTCTTTCCCCAACCAACGTGCTACGTCTCCCTAAACCCCTCCAGTTTGCCATGGTTTTTGACACCTGCAGGGTTGGCGGGTTCCTAGAGGGTAAGAGGGAGACAAGAGAGGAACGATCAGGTCTGAGTTGATACTGTCATGAGTTTCCTTCTTGCTCTCTGGTCTTGGCAGACACCCAAGGCTGATTTTTTCTCTCATGAAGGTTTGCGTGGGTTCCTCAGAGATCGTCCTCCAGCCACCCACGCAAGTGGGCATCTCCCGCTGGCAGTTCCCTAATGGGGGTGATGTTTTTCTTCTGGCTCACTGTTTGCGGTTGGCCCATGGCCATGGGAATCCAGCCAAAGCTGCAGCTCTATGCCCCTCCAGGTGGCCTCTTGGACAAGACCTAAAGTGACCCACAGTGGCTTCTGCATAGATATGGCCCCCATCTGGTCCACAGGAAGCATTCAAGCCCCTTTGCCCCAGTGATCCAGGGGTGCAGGCTTCCTCCACAGCCGCCTCCTCCTCCACTCAGCTATCGGCAGAGCTACTTTAGATTTCGCGTTTCCTGGGTCCCCCCCATGGGACACGCACCAGCTGTCCACGTGGTGCCCTTAATGCCTCTCTTAACAGCTCAAGTTGAGGATAGTCACCCCCACTTTTCCTCCTTGAGGGCTGGGACTTGCAGCTAACAACTCTCTCTACAAACCCTCTGCACAAGTTCCTCCAGTCTCCACACATTCTGGCCTTTGATGTAGGTGAGGGTTAAAGTTTCTGACCGCTTCCCCTAAAAGCTAGCCTCCTTCCTTGGAACCTCAGTTTGGCACCTGATCTTTCTCATCTTAGGGTCTCGGCCGCAGGCCCATTTTTATATCCTGTTATGTGCTACATAATGCCTCCTGTGAACTAAAATTAAATAAAAGCCTTCCCCCCCACCGGCTGACTGAATGGACCCCCTCCTGTCCAAGAGGATATCCTAAAACTAAATTGTCTGCCACTAGGAGGACATCACACATGCCTCACCATGCCCCCCTCCCTTCTGGGAGAGATCCTTTGTAACTCATCAACAGGCCTAAGGCTATGCAAGACAAACCTGCAGGTCTTCAATTTACACAGCAAATATAAGTCTGGTGACTTGTCTCTTCCTTATCTAAAACATTCCAAACCTTTAGACAAAGCCTCATTTTTTAACCAATTACAAGTCAAGGAGTCTTTAAACCCACCTATAACCTATAAGCCCCTCCTTCGAGATGGCCCGCCTTTCCGGACCAAGCCAATGTATACCTTCCATGTATTGATTTACGACTTTACCTGTAATCCCTGTCTCCCTAAAATGTATAAACCAAACTGTGGTCCAGCCACAGTGAGTCCACTTGCTCAAGGCTTCTTGGGTGTGGCTCTGGGTCATGGTCCTCAAATTTGGTTCAGAATAAACCTCTTTAAAATCATTTTACAGAATTTGGCTTCTTTTCTGTCAATACTCCCCCTTTTTTGTCTTCATTTTAATTTTAAAGAAAAGAATATTGCCTCACCCCTGACAACTGTTTTTTGTTTGGAAAATTTAAAAAATGCAACTATACTTTGTTCTCATTTAAAGAAATTAGACATTTGAGGGGTTACATCACCCTCTGCTTTAAAGTTAAAACTGGAAATGAAAATATTTTTCATTTGTGTAACACTTTAGAGTTTAAAAGGGGTGCTTTCAAATTGCTTATTTCTACACCCAATTGCTCAAAATGAGGGGACATAAAGGAGCTGTTAGAAAATAATGGAGCTGTGAATAGGGCATTCTTTGTGTCCCCCCCCAAATATACAGAAGAGTTTAACACTTTGGAAGATTTGTACTTTGATCAAGATGACAGTTTTTATTTATTTCAAATATTCTTCTGGATTTCCTCACTGATGGCCATGCTGTTGAAAAAAACAATTCAAATTTTTCTTGTTCTTCCCTGAAAGGAGGCATTCGAACTTGGAGATTTAACCCAACGACTGTTTGCTAACGCTGAGCATGCTTGCTGGCCTGAGTGGTGTGAAGTGACCATTCTCCTGGTCGCACTGGAAGTGCTCCCCGCAGGCAGCCGGGGACCAGGGGAGGCTCCAAGGGGGGTGTTTGGCAGACTGTCGGCCCAGGCTGCTCGTGACCCAGACAATGCAAGCTGAGCTTCGTTGACTTGCTGCCTTCATTTCATGGGCAGAGTCTGAAGTTACTGCTCCCCACTGGCGCTAGTCTTTTCACCCACGGCAAAGGCCTGTTAACGATGCAACTACGGCTTTCTGCCACACAAAAAAGCCAATGAAAAAATCTGTCTCTCTTCTTCTTCCTCCTCCTCCTCCTCTTCCCTCCTTCCTTCCCTCCCTCTCTCTCTATTTTGTTCTCTGCATAAACTATCCACCCAGACATCTTCACATTTGCCTGGTGACTGAACCTTCATTTTTTCCCCACTGAGGAGGAAGAATTGGCAGTCAGAAGCCAAAGTCCTCCACCTTACCAACTGTCCTTCCTCCTTAGGCCTGGGCACGAGGTGCAGAGAGCCCCCCGGGGCCCCACCCAGACACGCCAGCCACAGGGAGTTCCCACGGGGAACTCCTTTTTGAGGAGTGGGCTAACCTTTAGTAGGCTAACCTAAATGCTGGTGACTTCTTCCATTTCTTAGCTCTGACAACTTTGTGATAAATCTGATGAGAGAAAATGGGTTTCTTTGTGAGTAATGTGGGGCCTGCTGACACCCTCTAGCCCTGAGTACCCTGGCCACACGCCCATGTTGCTGCCTAAATCCATGTCGGGGACATCCCCACCATCCATCACCTCTCACAGTCTGCATCCAGGCACACTCAAGCTCACGTGGTTTATCGGGGCACCTTTCCTTTAAGGCTTGTTAGGTATGCTAAAATCCATATTTGCCACACCTTTTAATGTGACTTAGGTCAATACACTGTTGATTTATCATTTAATTCGTTTCCTAGTTTTTGCATCCAACAAATGTTTGTTGCATGCTCCCACTCCTGTGAGCCCTGTGCTGGCTGACAGAGGGAGCCCGTGAAAGGACTCCAGCCTTTAAAGACCCAACAACTCCATGGAAGATGTGTGTCTGCCTGTCTCTGCCTACCAGCATGCAAAGCATTCAGTGTATGGAAGTGGGGATGACTCAGACCCCTCTGCCCCGCTCATGTCTTTCTCCAACTGCAGCTGCAGCCTCTGTACAGGGAAGGCTCTGAAGGGCTTTGTGAGGTGCAGCCTGGTGTGTCGTATGTTCTGGCGGGCCTGGTCAAGAACCTCTCACTTCCTACTCCAGGGCTTCTTGGATGCCATCCATGGGCATCCGCTGGGCACCTGTGCATATGTAACCTGGACATGCAGGAGTTAACCCCTGTGGGGCACATGGGCCAGCAGGTGATAAGAGCTTCCCTTTTTCATTGCTTGGCCAAGGCAGTAAATCAGAAGCAATACCACATCCTGGGGGATATTGCACTGATTAGCACCACTGTCAAAGACAAGGGATGTGAGGGTGTGAGTCCCATCATATGCCGTTCAGCTCTCTGTGTCGCTCTTGCACAACCCAGATGGATCATGGCAGATGCCAGTGGATTATGCAAACATAAACAAATGGTAGCCAATTGCACCGGCTGTGCTGGATGCGATATCTTTATTGGATGGAGCACATTAGCTTCTCTTCTGGCACTTGGCATGCAGCTATTGATCTGGCAAATGAATTTTTTTCAATTGTCATCAATAAAAAGAATAAAAAGCAGCTTGCTTTTACAGGGAAGTACACCAGGACTTTCTTGAGCTGGGCTATGTCAACTCTCCTATTCTCTATCATAATATTATAGAACCTATAGGAATATTGATTATCTGGACATTCCACAAACTATCATGCTGGTTCACTCTGTTGATAATGTCATGCTAAGTGGACCTGCTGAGTATAAACTGGCAAGACCTCTAGATGCCCTAGTAAAATATGGGAGTGGCCAATGGTGAGAGATAAACACTATGAAGATACAAGGATCTGCCACTTTGGTAGAGATTTTAGGGATCTGATGGTCTGGGGAAGAAGAGAAAACCCCTTTGAGGTAAAAGGGGAGTGGCTGCACCTTGCATCCTCTACCAGTAGAACAAAAAGACAAGGTAGTTGGTGAGCCTTTTTGGATTGTTGAGACTATACCACATACTGCACTTGGGAATACTACTCTGACCAGTTTATTGGGTGACTTGGAAGGTCACCAGTTTTAAGTAAGGCTCAGAGTAAGAGAAGGCTCTGCAGTGGGTCCAGGCTACCCTTCCATTCAGGCCACATGACACAGCAGAACTGATGCTATTAGAGGTATCCATGGTGGATAAGGAAGTTTATGGCAAGTCGTTATGGTTCTGAAGTAATGCCATTCTGCAGTAGAGAACTACTGGCCCTTTGAAAAACAACTCCTGGTGTGCTCCTGGCCCTAGTAGGGACTGATTCCTCTCCAGAGACACCAAATTCCTCTGTGATGGAGCTGACCGCAAGCTGGGGATTCTCAGACGTGCCATGTTAGAAACTCAGAAGGTAATGCTACATTCAAGATCAACCCTGAGCAGGCCCAGAAGATCCAAGTTTTACATAAACAGGTGGCCCAGAATCTCAAGGCAACAATATCTGTGGCAATGATGCCTCTGCTTCAACTCAAACCTGTGGTTTCATTGAGGGTTACAGGGGGGGATTGCTCATTAGCTGGCAGAGGTGGACAAAATTCAAGTCTGGTTCACAGGTGGTTTATCATGATATTTTGGTGCTAGCCATAGCGGATAACTGCTACTATTCAGAAGTGGTCTTAAGGACAGAAGTGAAAGAAATTCTTCCAGTGGGCAGAGCTGTAAGCAGTATTCTCAGTTGTTCCCTTGGGTGGAGAAGTGGTCAAAGGTACAAGTAGCCATAGATTCCTGGGCAGTGGCCAATGGCTTGGCTGGTTGATTGAGGGCCAGACAAGAATAAGACTGGTAGACTTGAACTCCAGGTAACTAGTGAAATTAAAGGTCTTCAAGATATATAGACGGGCTAAAGTATTTAGCCACGCACAAACAGGATATAAGAGCTAGTGAGGTCTATGATCTGTACACTTAGAGATCAGATACCAGGCTTGATCTATAAACAGTCCTGTGTCATAATTGCCTGTGGGTTAGCAGAGAATTTGTCTGCCTCATGCCCACTGCCAGGAGAACAGATTCCTATCCCTGAAAAATTGTTGCATCTGCCTCAAGTGAACTTTTTCATGTAGGGTGGTAGTCAACTTGAAATTTCACAGAGCTTATAGAAGAGGTTTTACTAACTGCTTTGTGCATGCTTACTAATTGATATTTATATATTCAATATTTATGTGTGTGAAAGAATCTGAGACATGCTTTTATTATAATCTAGCAGCAATTTTGTAGGTAACCTTTACCCACTTCAAACATTTTGGTGGCTACCAGTATTTACTAAAAAGCAACCAAGAGTCCTGCATGCCAACATCACCTTAGGAAGTTTGCAACATAAGTAACTGGGCAAGGATCAGGGTCCTGGGCTTGATTTCCACAAATGCCAAATTTATTATTATAAAAGAAAAGTAACTAAAACAGTGTAGTACTGGTACTGGGATAGACAAACAAATGGGACAGAAAAAAGATCCCAGCAACATAGATATGGACGTTTGGCTTGTAACAGAGGTGCACCATAGAACAGTGAGGGAAGTGCTATATTTTCAAAGAACAGATCTAGGACAATTGGGCATCCATATGTCCATAAAATAAAATTAGACCCCCCACCTCATACCATCCATCTAAATAAATTCTAGGTAGATTGTGGACTTAAACAAAAAGACAAAACTTTAAAGGATTTATAAGTTCATTTGGGAGAAAATCTTCATGACCTCAGAAAGGAAAGATTTCTTCTATAAGACTCCAAAAGCTCTATTCATACAGAAAAAAGCAATAATTTGACTACACTTAAAATGAGGGATTTCTGTACATCAAGAATATATAAAGAACTATTGTAAATCAATAAAAGAAAGACAGAATACACATTTTAAAAATGGGCAAAAGACTTGAGCAAGCATTTTACAAAAGAGGAATTAAAAATGTCAATAATCTTACGAAAAGGAGCTCAACCTCCAACAAAATACCACTTTACACTTATCAGATAGGCAAAAGTGGACTTGTAGTGCAATGTCCCCTCCATCATAAATTCAAATATGCACATCTCTGTTTCTGGAAACCTCATTCTGTTCTAGAGACCCTCTGTTTTACCTTCCTAGGTAATAAACCCCCTGTCTCATGTTGGGTTGGGAGGGAGTTTCTACTGCATAGAAATTGGAGGAGGGTTGGCAATTTTTTCTTTTTCTAAAACATACAACCAATTCTCCTTATTCATCCCTCACTTCTAGCAGTATCTACACTGCAATTCCTGAGTCCTTTGGAGGCTTTTGTGGTGTATATCGTGCTGCTTCTCAGCTTTCTCTACTGCTGGCTGAAGTAAATTTCCTGGGGTTTACTGAGTCATTTATAACTCCTCCATCTGCTTCTAAGATCCGAATTTTGTTGTTGTCTCTTTTTCCATCCTTGTGGAAAAATAAACCCTTTATTTTCATCTTAGTGGTATTTCAGGAGGAAGAGAATGTCTACAAATGTGTATAAATTAATTTCCCATCTCTCAATAAATGTTATTTAGACCAATATTTCTAAAATAAGTTTAAAAGGAATCAAAATATGGTACCCCTGGCTCAGTTTCTCATGGTCAATACAATACAAAGAGCCACACAAGAATAAATTATTTTCATCATTTTTAGTCAAGTTTTCTGTCATCACTGTTTTCTTATTTCAGCCCCATATAGAGGAAAACTTTCATGAGCTCCTGAGTTGCCTGTCAGGGGAGCCACACATGAATCAGCCAGATTTTCTGACCGTGGCCCTCAGGGTGGATGAAGGTCAATCTCAGGGGAGGTCTTGAGGCTAATTTGGAGAAAGTGAGGTTTCCCCTCTCCGTGGAAGTGTAGAGAGGTTGCCAGCTTGTTCACACTGCCATTCAGATGTCCATCATAAAAATGTAGTTTATTCTGGACATAGGGTAAGATGCTAACTAGACACAGGTAGCGTGTGCCTCCTCCATGGACAGTAAACAGAATGGTAAGCAGATTCTCACATTTTGAACAGATCATCTAGGAGAGAATGCTACAATTCACAAGGGAAGTGATGGGAAGCACCAAAAGTGGGTAAGGAGAGGAATCAGGGCAACTTGCCAGGTTGGGGACTGGCTAAGAGCTGGTAGAAGCTCCTGGATGCAGGGAAACAAGACAAGACAAGCTTTTATGATCTTGGCTACAAGAGAACCCCCTGACCCATGCAGGTCTCAAGCCTTACATAGGGAGCTGCCTGGAGATTGCACAGAGACTTTGCACCAGACAGGGAACACACGCAGAATCCCACAGGCATCCAAGCCTAGAACAGCTTGAGCTGGGCACCATTCTGAGAGCCTAGATACTGGAAAACTACAAACATTCCTGCAGCCACTGCATGGCTCCAAGGAAGGATAGAGGAGCCCAGGCACTCCCATGCATCCCTGGGAAAGTCCCCACCACCCTGCTGCAGGCTGATGTTGAGACTGAGATGTGGGCAGACAGCATTTTCCACAGTTTCTGGCCCATGCTGTTTGTCTGGATGGGGCCCCAGCCTCTCTGGTCCCAGGCCCAAGGTGCCATTTTGAGAGTTTAACTCTGGGCTGCACCCTGCCCTCAAGCTGAGTTGAGCTGATGTGGCTGCAGCCCCTGCCCAGGTGGAGAGAGCCAGGGAAACCAGTCTTTCTGACACATATCTAGGACAATACCCACCACCCTGCCACATACTGATGTGAGACCAAGTCTTGACCAAATTGCACTTCCCAGTTTCCTGCCAATGCAGCCGGTCTGGGGAGGGCCTCACCCTCTCTGGTCACAGGCCCAAGGTGCCATTTTGGGAGTTTAAAGCTGAGTTGCACCCCACCTTTGTGCAGAATTTGGCTGATGCAGCTGCAGTCCCACCCAGTTAAGGAGGGACAGGAGAGTCCAAGCTCTCCTATGTATACCTAAGGTAATTCTCACTACCCTGCTACTGGCTGCTGTGAGACTGAGACATGAGCAGACTGCACCCCGCACAGTTTCTTGCCCATGCCACTCACCCAAAAATGGGTTCCCACCCTCTTTGATTGCAAGCCCACAGCTGGTGCCATTTTGAGAGTTTCATGCTGGGCTGTGCCCAGCCCTTGGGCCAATTTCAAGGTGTTGTGGCTACAGCCACCACTTAACCAGGAAAGCACAGAGGAGACAAAGCTCTCCTAAGCACACTTAGGACAATACCTACCACCCTATTATGAGCAGCTGTGGGACTGGGAACTAGTCTGCCCAATCCATTGCAACTACCAGCATCACCAACATGGACTACTTGAGTCCTACTGTGTGGCTCCGCCACCATTACTGCCACTTTCCACATCACACTAGCTTCTCAGGGGCCTGAGAACCTACCCACACAGCCAGCCTTCTGCTTCAACTACTAGCTCTGAGCAAGCCACCTGAAGGCCAAAGAATTGGCCCTCCAGGACACACTCACACCACTGCCAGCATAAGCTGCTCTGGGACTTAAAATCAGGCACACTCAGCCCATTGCTGCCACTACTGGGGCCCAAGGACTAACTTAGCTGGTGTTCAAGTCCCCAGCAAAACTTCATCACGGCCTCAACTAATAATTGGACCCTAAGTCGCCAAGAAGATCACAGATACCACTGACCCTGTGTACTGCCTGAGAAATAATACAAAGATCACATTACTGCAGGCACCCAAAATCAAATGCAAGTGTCTCACTAAACCAACAACATATATACATTGTCAGGAAAAAATTCTTCCCTTTGAAAGCAATTTCAAAAAATTGGAACAAGTAACTTCTATATCAGATGTGCAGATATCAACAGAAAGACACAGGAAACATGAAAAACCAAGAGAAGGAAACAAAGACTTTATAAAACAACTGGATAACAACAGAATGACAAGAACAAAGGCTCACACATCAATATTAACCTTTAAATTAAATGGATTAAATGCTCCACTTAAAAGATACAGATTGGCAGAATGGGTAAATTAAAAAAAATTATCCAAATGTATGCTGCTTACAAGAAACTCATCTTACCCTTAAAGACACATATAGACTGAAAGTAAAGGGGTGGAAAAAGATATTCCATGCAAATAGAAACTAAAAGTGAGCAGGAGTAGCTATAGTTATATGAGACAGATTTTAAATCAAAAACAGTAAAAAAAAAAAAAAAGATAAAGAAGGTCATATTATATAATGACAAAGGGATGAATTCAGCAAGAGGATATAACAATCCTAAATATACATGCACCCAACATTGGAGCACCCAGATTCACAAAACAAATATCACTAGACCTAAAGAAAGAGGTAGACAGCAATACAATAATGGGGGGGGCTTCAACACCCCACTCACAGCACTAGGCAGATCATTGAGACAGAAAATCAACAAAGAAACACTGGACTTAAAATGGACTTTAGAATAAATGGGTTTAATAAACATTTACAGAACACCATACCCAACAACTACAGAACATACATTCTTTTCATCAGCACATGGAACATTCTCCAAGATAGAACACATTTTAGCCCATAAAAAAAGTCTTAACAAATTTTAAAAAACTGAAATCATATAAAATATCTTCTCAGACCATAGTGGAATAAAGCAAGAAATTAATATGAAGAGAAACTTCAGAAATTATACTAACATACAGAAATTAAACAACATGCTCCTGAATGATCACTGGGTCAATGAAGTAATACAGATGGAAATTAAAAAATTTTTTGAGATGAGTGAAAATGAAAACACAACATATCAAAACCTGTGGGATACAGAAAAAGCAGTGCTAAGAGGGAAGTTTATAGCTTTGAACACTTACATCAAAAAAGTAGAAAGATCACAAATTAACAACCAAGCATTGCACCTCAAGGAACTAGAAAAACAAGAACAAACCAAACCCAAAGTTTACAGAAGAAAAGAAATAACAAAGATTAAAGCAGAACTACTGTAGATGAAATACAGACCACCAAAATACAAAGGATCAACAAAATGAAAAGTTGCTTCTTTTAAAAGATAGACAAAATTGATAAACTACTAGCTAGACTAGCCAAGAAAGGAAGAGAGAAGATCCAAATAAATACAATCAGAAATGAAAAAGGAAACATTACAACTGACACCACAGAAATACAAAAGATCATCAGAGACTATTATGAACAACTATACACTCACAGAAAACCTAGAGGAAATGGATGAATTCCTGAAAACATATAACCTCCCAAGATTGAACCAGGAAGAAATATAACTCCTGAATGGCCAATAATGAGTAGCAAGATTGAATCAGTAATAAAAAATCTCCCAGGCCGGGTGTAGAGGCTCATGCCTAAAATCCCAGAACTTTTGGAGTCCAAGGCAGGAAGATTGCTTGAGGCCAGGAGTTCAGGACCAACCTGGGCCACACCTCTAAAAAAAAAAAAAAAAATAGCTGGGCGTGCTGCTATGTGCCTGGAGTCTTAGCTACTCAGGAGGCTGAGGCAGGAGGATCATTTGAGCCCAAGAGTTTGAGGTTGCAGTGAGCTATGATTGTGCTACTGCACTCCAGCCTAGGTGACAGACTGAGACCCTATCTCTAAAAAAAAAAAAAAAAAAAAACCAGAAACAAAAAAACCAAAAAAAAACCTCCCAACAACAACAATAAAACCAAAGACCAGATGGATTCACTGCCTAATTCTACTAGACATACAATAAAGAGCTGGTGCCAATCCCACTAAAATTGTTCCAAAAGACTGAGAAGGAGGGAATTCCCCCTAACTCATTCTACAAAGCCTGTATCACCCTATACTAAAGCCAGGAAAAGATGCAACCAAAAAAGAAAACTACAGACCAATATCTCTGATGAACATAGACGTAAAAATCCTCAAAAAAAGTACTAGCAAACTGAATCCAATAGCACATCAAAAGGATAATTCTACACAATTAAGTGGGTTTCATCCCATGGATGCAAAGAAGGTTCAACATATGCAAGTCTATAAATGTGATTTACCACATAAACAGAATTAAAAACAAAAACCATATGATCATCTCTATAGATGCAGAAAAAGCATTCAATAAAATCCAGTATACTGTCATGATAAAAACCCTCAAAAACCTGGCATAGAAGGAACATGCCTCAAAATAATAAGAGGCATATATGACAAACTCACAGCTAATATCACACTGAATGGGGAAAAGTTGAAAGCATTCCCCCTAGAAATGGAATGAGACAAGGATGCCCACTTTCACCACTTCTATTCAACATAGTACTGGAAGGCCTAGCTAGAGCAATCAGGCAACAGAAGGAAATAAAGAACATAAAAATTGGAAAAAAAGAAGTCAAATTATGATTTTATACCTAGAAAACCCTAGGGACCCCTCCAGAAGACTCCTGGATTCGGTAAATAAATTCAACAGTCTCAGGTTATAAAATCAATGTACAAAAATCAATAGCATTTCTATACATCAATAATGACCAAGCTGAGAACCAAATCAAGAACTCAATCCCATTTATAATAGCTGCAAAAAAATAATAAAATACCTAAGAATATATTTAATGAAGGAGGTAAAATATCTCTATAAGGAGAACTAAAAATCAGTGATGAAAGAAATTGTAGATGACACAAACAAATGGAAGAACATCCCATGCTTATGGATCAGAAGAATCAATATTGTTAAAATGTTCCATACTGCCCAAAGCAATCTACAGATTCAATGCAATTCCTACCAAAATACCAACATCATTTTTCACAGAATCAGAAAAAAACAATTCTAAAATTCATACGGAACCCAAAAAGAACCCAAATAGCCAAAGCAATTCTAAGCAAAAAGAACAAAACTGGAGGCATCACATTACGTGACTTCAAATTATACTACAAGTCTATAGTAACCAAAACAGCATGGTATTGGCATAAAGGTAGACACATAGATCAATGGGACAGAACAGAAAACCCAGAATAAAACCATATACCTATAATCAACTTATCTTTGACAAAGCAGACAAAAACATACAGTGGGGAAAGGATACCCTATTCAATAAATGGTTCTGGGAAAATTGGATAGCCACATGCAGAAGAATGAAATTGGATCCCTATTCCTCACCATATACAAAAGTTAACTCAAGATGGATTAAAGACTTAAATGTAAGACCTGAAACCATAAAAATCCTAGAAGAAAACCTAGGAAAAACTCTTTTGGACATTGGCCTAGGCAAAGAATTTATGACTAAGACCCCAAAAACAAATGCAACAAAACAAAAACAGACAAATTGGACTTAATCAAACTAAAAAGCTTCTTGCACAGCAAAAGAAATAATCCAAAGAGTTAATAGACAACCTACAGAATGGGATAAAATATTCACAAACTATGTATCTGACCAGGGACTAATATCCAGAATCAACAAGGAATTCAGACAACTAAGCAAGAAAAGAAACAAACAACCCCATTAAAAAATGGGCAAATGACATGAACAGATGTTTTTCAAAAGAAGACATAAAAATGCCCAACAAACATATGAAAAAAATGCTCAACATCACTAATCATCAGGGAAATGTAAATTAAAACACCTGTGGGATACCATCTTACTCCTGTCAGAATGGCCATTGTTAAAAAGTCAAAAAACAACAGATGTTGGTGCAGATGCAGTGAAAAGGGAACACTTATACCCTGATGGTGGGAATGTAAATTAGTACAACCTCTATGGAGATCAGTATGGAGATTTCTGAAAGAACTAAGAGTAGAGCTACCATTCAATCCTGCAATCCCACTTACTGGCTATTACCCAGAGGAAAAGAAATCATTATATCAAAAAGACACCTACACTTATATGTTTATTGCAGCACAATTCATAGTCACAAAGATATGAAATCAACCTAAGCGCCCGTCAATTGATGAGTGGATAAAGGAAACGTGGTGCACCATGGAGCCCTACTCAGTGATTGGAAAGAATGGAATCATGTCTTCTGCAGCAACTTGGAAGGGACTGGAGGCCATTATCCTAAGTGAAGTATCTCAGGAACAGAAAAATAAATGCTGCATATTCTCACCTATAAGTGGGAGCTAAATTATGGCTACAGAAGGGCACGCAGAATGGTACAAATGCAGCAGTCCCCAACCTTTTTGGCACCAGGGACCAATTTCATAGAAGACAATTTTTCCACAGACTGGGCAGGGGGCCGGGGGATGGTTTCGGGATGATTCAAGCACATTACATTTATTGTGCACTTTATTTCTATTATTATTACATTATAAAATATAATGAAATAATTATACAACTCACCATAATGCAGAATCAGTGGGAGCCCTGAGCTTGTCTTCCTGCAACTAGACGGTCCCATCTGGGGTGCTGGGAGACAGCAACACCCAAAGTCTGTTGCTTATGTCCAGTCTACCCCGTAATCTCGTTTTGGTTGCTGTCACCACAGAAAACCCTTTTTCACAAAGATAGGACGTTGGAAATGGGAGCAGGCTTTTCAGTGCTTTTGTGGCAATCTCAGGATAGTCTACCTTGATTTTAATCCAGAATGTATGGAGATTTGAAGTTGTCTCAAACATACGTTTAAGGCCACCGTCAGTTGCGATCTCAAGCAGTTGATCCTCTTCTAGCACAGACAAAGTCGATTCACCTGGCTTATTCACAAATGGGTTGCAGATCCATTCCTTCCCAGCTTGGGGGTCTTTTGTGGTTGGGAAGTAAAGCTCAAACTCTTTTGAAAGCTGAGATAGGTGATTATGTTCCAGCTGGGAGAAAGAAGCCCCTGTCTCAGTCTCTTTGAAAATCTCTGCTAATGTTTGAAACATGTCAAGAATCCCAATGTTCACTCATTGCCCCCATAATTCCCGTTTGGCTTTGAATGCAGCCACTTGATTTGCCAACTTGAACACACTTGTCATTCTCCCCTGAAGTGGCAGATTAAGTTCATTGAGCAGGTTGAATATGTCACACAAGTAAGCAAGTTTTGTGACCCATTCTGTGTCACTGAAATGTGCTGCCAGTGGTGACTGTTTTTCTAAAAGAAATGTCTAGAGCAGCTCTCTTAACTCAAAAACTCTGGCCAGTGACCTACCTTTAGAAAGCCATCTCATTGCCATGTATAAGAGAAGACGTGTGTGCTCTGCATCCATCTCCTCACAGAGCTGGGCGTGTACTTTAATGTGGTTGATAATTTTAATCACATCCTGCACAATGTTGTTTAGTTCAGGTGACATTTTTCAGCTAGCCAGCATTTGTCTATGGATGACACCATGCATAGACTCACATTCAGAGGCAACCTCCTAACCCAAGTAGTGAAACCAGAAAGCCATCCAGTCATGGCAGCCACTCCATCCACACATATACTGACACAAAATGACCAATTCAGTTTTCCTGATATGTAATCATTCGAAGACTTGAATAGTTCTGCAGTTGTGGTGTTGGTTTGCAATAAGAGTGCACATAACATATCCTCATGCACATCCTCCTGAAAAATATATCACACAAAAACAAGCATTGTTGCCTTGTTGTCAACATCGGTAGTCTTGTCAACCTGGATTTTGTACCATGGTGACTCATTAATCCTCTCTAACAATTGTGCCTCAATATCCTCTGCTATTTCATTAATTTGTCTAGTTATGGTGCTAGCCAAAAGAGGAACATGTGCCACCTTTTGAACTGTAGCCTCTCCTAAAAGTTCACAGCAAATGTCCTCAGCAGCAGGTAGGATCAACTCTTCACCAGCAGTAAAGGATTTCTTACCTTTAGCAATGCGTTTAGCCACTAAGAAGGATGCTCTCAGAGCAGACACATTGATGAAACGGTGGCCTTCAATAATTGCTTCAGTTCTTCATGTTCACATTTTTTTTTTCTTTTGAAAAACTGCAAAGGCTTGTTTTTTAATGCAGGGTACTTGGTCTGCATGTGGTGAAGCAGTTTTGAAGGTTTCGTGGCTTTGTTGGATAGCTGGTTGCCACATATTATACAAAGCAGGCTTGGAGAATGTGACTCACCTGTTGCGATGAACTGTAATTTAAGTAGGACTCTTGGTATTTTCTTTTAAATGCAGCTTTCATTTTGTTGGCAGTCTTAGAATCTTCTGCTGTCTCATCACTGGGTCTTTCCCCCTTTTCAAAGAAGCTCTCAGTGACATTTGTTTTTTACTCATTTTTTCTAGGGTTAGCTTGTGGGCTTACCAACACTGTGACTGATACAAGTGTGCAGTGCGGGAAAGAGGTGTGGACGGAAGTGGTAAATAAAATAATGGTCAGGCCACACATGAACTAAAATAAGTGTCGGATTCTGATTTAAAGCCTGCCACCAGATGCAGCTTAATTGTCACTTGCCACTCAGTGATAGGGTTTTGGTATGAGTCTGCAAGCAAGTGATTTATTATGGCCTCTGAGCAGTCAAACCTCTCTGCTAATGATAATCTGCATTTGCAGCCGCTCCCCAGTGTTAGCATCACCTCCTCCGCTCCACCTCAGATCATCAGGCATTAGATTCTCATAAGGAGCATGAAACCTAGATCCCTCACATGCACAGTTTACAGTAGGGTTCGCGCTCCTATGAGAATCTAATGTCGCTGCTGATCTGACAGGAGGCGGAGCTCAGGCGGTGATGTGAGCCATGGGCAGCAGCTGTAAATAGGAATGACACTTCACTGGCTCACCCGCCGCTCACCTCCTGCTGTGCGGCCCAGTTTCTAACAGGCCAGGAACCAGTACTGGTCTGCGGCCTGGAGGTTGGGGACTGCAGGTATGATGGACATTGGAGACTCACAAGGAGGGAGGGTGGGAAGGAGTGAGGGAAGAAAAATTACCTATGGGGTACAATGTACACTATTTGGGTGATGGGTACAAAAGACCCAACTCCGTCACTATAAAATATATACATGCAACAGAATTCAACTTGTACCCACTAAATCTATTAAATTTTTTTAAACAGGAAAGTAAAAGGAGTTTATTTTGCTTGTAACTGCTCTGGTTTTCTGTGTAGTAGGGGAGGGAGTCAAAACTTTATTCAGTTCTACCCAGTTTAGGAAAAGTTTAGCTGCTCTCTGGAATATGTCTAGTCACAGAGGACCCCTACCACCCCAGTTTCTCTTCCTGCTAGGGTGTCTGTGTTAGTGGAGGGGCTTACCATGGCTTCTTTGCAAAGGAGGACCTTGGGTCTCTTGAGGTCCCTAATGCTGAAATCCGTGGTGAAGGACACTGGACCATTCTTTTGGCCTAGGTGATGCTTCCAGAAAGCATTAACCACCTCCTCTTGCTGGCTGGATCCTACCTGGGCTCTCACTGGTTAATAAAATCTGGATAAACTCATAATGGGACTCTAATTCTGCATAATTTTTGCTGTACCTCAATGATAAGACTAAGGCACATGGCAGCTTCCCCATCTGTAGTAATCAGTTCACTACATATATGTATATCAAAACATCGTGTTTACACCTTAAATATATGTAAATTTTATAAAAAATACAAGTGAAAAAAGTTATACATATCAAATAAATGAACATAAAGTAACACAAAATTTAAATGGTCAGTAACAATAATTTCAGCCAAGTCAGAATTCATTGAAAATCTCTGCTGCAGTTCTAATGCCTAATTGCTCCTGGATACCATTTTCTAGATATGCTTTTTAGATTTTCTAGTGACATTGTAGACCTTTAGCAATTTTTTAAAAAAATCTAATTTTGAGAAGTTCCACAGGTGACTGAAAAATACAAAAATGCTCAGAAATGTGCCTGATACATTATCACTGCAAATACATTGCAATTCTCCAACAGGGGTCATAGGTATTAGAAAATCACCCAAGTTAACTAGTTCTTCATATTGATAGCCTACTAATTTAACATTCCTTGCCATGTTTATGAGCCAATTTCAACTGTAAATTTAACTTAATTGTAGGAATTAATGCTTATTATAATCTTCAAGTTATGTATGTCTTACGAACAATGAAAGGGCTATCATTTAGCCTTATAAATATTTTAAAACTTTTTAAAAGGATATTGTTGTATCTAATATAAGAAAAAGAAAAATTAATTTTGAACTTTAGTGTGGGTCATAAATTGTGGGATCTGTAATCAAAATGAGTATTCTTCCTCTTTTTTCTAGTATTTTCTACATTTGAGAAGTTGATTTCAGTATCAGAAAACTCTGCAATTTGCTTCAACTAAATAACATATTTTTCAAAAATAAATATCACTGTATTTTTCTTCAAAGAACTTCTCACTTCCTTTGATGCCTTCATGGACATTAGTACATTAAATTTTTGTTACTGCATCACTTTGCTTATAACATTAATTTTATTTAAAGCATGATTCCAAATTAGTGCTGAGCAAATACAATTGGAAGTAGGTATTTAAAAACTATGCATTTGGCTTGCATTCTAGAATGTGCATTTTTATTTACATTTTCAAATATTTCTAAGTGGATTAATCTGGCACCGGAAGGCATCAGCCCTGCTTTCCTATTGAGGTTCAACAACATTTTTAAATTTATGCTTGGCAAATGTGTTCTTACTATACCCTAATATTTACTGAAGCAGCAAAGTAGTAGTTCAGTTCTTGGATATTAACAAAAAATTCAGTGTTGTCAAAAGAGTTTTTGTGGCAATGTTCACTGACATGTTTGAAAATGTGCAAAACAAGAAATATAGAATGGCCTAGAATTTTTCCGTGGCTCTGCTGTTGCAGGCTAGTCTGCTGTCTAGGCGTCTTTATGGCCCATTTCTGTCTAAATTCAGTTTTGGTGCCAGCCTTTTAACAATACACATGAATCCTCATTAGCCATGTCGTTTGCTGGGCAAAATCTCACAAAATGCTCACATACAGAGTATTTACATCTTGGAAATCCAGAAATCCAACAATAATTATCTGTTCTACATGGCTACGCATGGGATTTTATCTAAAACAAATGTGTAGTATTTTACATTTCTCACCTTTTTCGAGGTTATTTCATCAGCACCTCTACTGCACTTCTATGTGGTTGTGTGTTTCATTCCCCAGCTAATGTGTAATATTTCTTATCAATCCTTATACTCTGTGTAAGTGTTCTGTTATAATGTTATTAAATTTTGCAATTATTTCTGCCAAAAAGAGAAAATTCCCACAATCATATTCATACAAGTTCTTAGATAATCCTCTGAACAGTAGGCAGTGCCCACAGGAAAAGAAACTGTATTGCATGTGTGTATATATTTAGAGATGAGGTGTTGCTCTGCCACCCAGGCTGGAGTGCAGTGGGGCAGCCATAGCTCCCTGCAGCTTCTAACTCCTGGGCTCAAGGGATCCTTCTGTGTCAGCCCCCTGAGTAGCTACGACTACAGATGTGTGCCACTATGCCTGGCTAATTTTTTCAGTTATTTTTATTTTTTATTTTTTTTTAGAGACAGAGTCTCACTATATTGTTGGGGCTGGTCTCCAAGTCCTGGGCTCAAACAATCCTCCTGCCTCAGCCTCCCAAGTCACTGGGATTATAGGCATGAGCCACCGTTCCTCGCTTCTATTATGTATCTTATGCATTCATTGTGCCAATATTTTTTTCATTTTCGTGTAGTTTCTGCCCTATTACCCGGACTATTACTTTTTTTTTTTCAAATTTTTACTTTTAAATACTTAATGTTGTTGAAGATGTGCATTTCACTTATTTCAGGTTTACCAAGCTCAGGCTACAATTGCTCACAACTTTCGCCTCATTCTCATCCTTCGGTGTGTTTTTTTAATCCCTAGAGAGTTTGCAACACAGACAGTATATCTCTACGAGATAGAATAAAGTAATGAGAATCTGTTTATTTCTTTTCTTCATTGGGGAAGAACTTTTGTGTAGTAAGTTTCTAAATATTCTACCTGTAGTGCTTTTAGAATATTTCTAGCAAGAGTTTTCAACAAGAGGGTTGAAATGTCCAAACATTAAATGCTTTTAATGTTCCAAATTGTATGGCCATGTACTTGGCTGGGCAGAAAATATATTTGGTTTAACGCATTTTAAGAAAACAATTCTCTTCTGGTTGTTCTGGGAACTCGTCAGTTACTGCGGACGTGGATCAAAGCGCGGGATTGCGTGCTTGCCGGCGCGGTGCCGCCTTCTCTGGGGTTGCTTCGTTTTATCCCCACATTTTACCTGCTTTCTTCAAAGGTTTACTCAATGACCAAAATAATTTTAACCATTTGTGATTTCATTTTCTGTTTTCTGATCCTGATGCTTAAAAGGTTTTTTTCTGCCATTTGAGGAGAAACAATATAATAGTTTACTTTTTTATCTTAGAATTTTTAACTTTAAAAAATAACATGTATTTAACAAACTTCTCAATTTTAACAGCACTCAGTTTTTTACTGACAAGATTTTCATAACAGCAAATTAAACAATTGCAATTTGAAATATAAAATTTACTCAGTGCACTAATACCAATAGGGGATTTAAGGAAATTTTAAAAGATGCTCACTGATTAGTATATCAGACTGAAATATCCTTGTTTAAAAGCACAGATTTATTTAGATGGATTAGATCAACAGTCTTTGATTATTGATTGATTACCTCTTCATAAGTTAAAGAGGAATCATTATATTCTATACTATTGGAATAAACCACTTTTCTTCTATCCATCAAAAATGATCCAAGTATACTGATTTTGTTAAAACAAGATACATTACTGCCATCTCCTGGAAAATTGTCATAATAATTATATAAATTGCCCATCTTTTAAGTGGACAAAGATATAATAAAGACACACAAAATCCACAATAAAGAGGTCTCTCATGTGAACAACTCTCTTCTTATATGTGGTGTTCTTGTGCAGTGCACAACCTGACCAACTGTACATTCTGCTCTTAGTTACCTTCTGGGTCCAGTCATATGGGTTTTCTGGATACCTTCCTTGTCACAAGGGAGACTCTGACAAGAAACTTGAGTTTCACTTTGCCTAATAACAGCAGAATGGGAGGGATCAGCTTGTGGGGGAGCATTTCCCTCCAGATTTGAACATATGAAGGTGGTGATTTATAGATAGGAAGTAGGCAGATACCCCTCTCTCCTTGAACTACAGTATATATCACCTTTAGGTTCTAAACTTTCCCCTCACAAGGCTTGGTCTCAAAGAGGAGGTGATGAGGAGGATCAAACAGGAGAACCCAAATGCCTGCCTTTCTCCTCCTCTGCCATCTCCCCTGTCCCTTTCCTTCCCATGATGCCATGAGTCCAGAAGGGGCAGGGCGTGCTCTTATCTCCCCCACTTCATGTCCTGCCTCTTCTGACTGCTAAGCCTTCAAGGTTGACAGTACAAGAGAAGAGCTAGAGCTTGTCACTGGGCTTGAGGTGGGAGCTAAAGGAACACAGGCAACCCTCCAGCGCCTGGCTGGAAAGGCCCATAGCTGCCTGTCCTGTGCAGAGCAACGACAGCAGTGGGTCACAACTTCAGAAGAAAATTTCAGGGCATTGCCATAGTGTCCCTCCTGTTTAATGCTTCAAAGGATAAATTATGCCCTGTAATTTGGAAAGGGAAGAGCAGACTGACCTCATTTTAGTAATGGATGAAGACCACCTAGACTTTCCACTTAAATCAGCATAAGCTTTAAAAGAATTTCCATAACTGGCCATAAATAATTTGTTCACCAGAAAGCTGTGGAAACTTTTAAACCACAGGGTGACCATCAAGTCTGGAAACATTAATACTATTATTTTATCATATGGAATAACAAACCATTACTTTGTATATGACTATTGTATTAGTTTCCTACTGCTGCTATAACAAATTACCATGAACTTAGTGGCTTAAAACAACACAAATTTATTATCTTACAGTTCTGGTGGTCAGAAGTCCAAAACGGGTCTTACAGGGCTAAAATCAAGGTGTCAGCAGGGCTGTGTTCCTTCTGGAGGCTCTCGGGGACAATTCATTCCTTGCACTTTCCCAGCTTCCAGAGGCACCTGCACTCCTTGGCTCATGGCCCCCTCCTGCATCTTCAGATTGCACCACTCTGACCTTGTTTCTTGTCATCCATATTCCCTCTCTCGAACTTTGACCCCCTTGTCTCCCTACCGTCAGGGTCCCTGTGATAACCTCGTGCCCACCAGGTCATCCAGGAAAATCTCTCCATCTCAAGATCCTTCGCTTACTCACATCTGCCAGGTCCCTTCTGCTGTGTAAGGTCACCCAGTTCCTGTGTGGTTCCAGGGATTAAAACGTGGACACTGGGGGCCATGATTCGATCACACTATGCTTCCAGACTTGATAGTCCCCTGGTTTTAAAATAAAATTGATTCACTTAGGAATTACAGTAATATGATGGCCAATCACTTTTCTGAGTCTATCAGCATATGGTTCCTTGGTGACGTTAGTGTGATGGGCATGGGGCTGGCACACATGAGGAAGAAAGCTAAGGAATAGAAATCCAGTAACTCACTGCAAGCCACCGCACTCCTGCTCCATGGCGTGTGCTGTCCACACTCTGGGGCTGTGGACAGGCATTTCCTCAAGAAACAGAGGGGCCTGCTGATTCCTGCTGCCATGGAGATGCAGCCAGTGCTGCCTGCAGATGCCAGCTGTCTCTTTCCTGGACCGGTGCACGTCACTCCTCTAGAGTCTTTGGCTCCTGAAACCTAGCACCTGCCCCTTCCTCAGCAGACCGCCTGGGAGCTGACCCCACAGAGCCTGGGAGTTTACACACACCCTCGGTATGACCCTTGACCCTGACCACCAGATGGGGGTGGGTGTGAAAACCCAGCTCACCTGCCCCGGGCAGGGAGGCCTCTGCGCTGGCCTCCCCACCTCCCCTGTCCTTCTCACCCACTCCCTGACCCGTCTCCCCATGAGCCTGTCCCTGCTGCGCCACTTGCATGTGAAGCCTCCTCTTGGAGTCTGTGTCTGGGGAGCCTGACCTCTGACACCCTCTGAATGAGACCTATAAAAACAACACATAACGGATCAGGACAGACACACATCCTAGGGAGGAAGAAAGGTGCTCAGGCCAGTGAAACCTGACACGCAATCACGTGTCCGCAGCCACGCTGCCCAGGACAGACAGGGCAAGCCCCAGGGTCATTTCCAATCTTCTGGCAGCCACTTTAAGAAGAGTGGAAAGAAATAGGTGAAATTTATTTTTTAATTATATTTTTTAACCCAATATATTCATAATAGCATTGTTTCTATGTGCCATCAGTATAAAAATTAATGAATAGTTTACATTTGATTTTTTCTACAAAGTCTTTGAAATAGGTGTATTTCACACTCACAGCATGTCTCAAGGGAAACTGACCACACGCCAAGGGCTCAGTAGTCACATGTGACTCGTGGTCACTCTGTTGGACAGCACAGCTCTAGGACATGCCCATGTCAATCAGAAGAAAATTTGGAAAATTTTCGTGGAGAGAAGGGTTTGGGGGGAGACTGGCCATGCCTCCCTGAGCACTGTCTGGAGGGGGTGTGTCTTGGCCACAGGCCTCCCGTACTCCTGGCATCCTGCCCAGATCCCTGCTGTCAGCGACCTTCCAGTTCCCAATGGACTTCCCTTGCCAGTGTGCCCACAGGGAGAGGTTGGACTACTCAGGATGGCTGCAGGTATTAAGTCCCTGAGACCGTTCCCATCTAGGGAATAAATAGCATTTTGGCTTTCTACATCAGCTCGACGTTTGGTTTATACAAGGTTAATCTGCACCTGTCCTAGAGAGTGCATCTGTGCTTAGGGATCAGATAAATCAGACATCTCTGATCCTGCAAGGAAGAGTGCCAGTGCCTCATGTGGGAGGGAAGGCGAGTGTGTGGGGCTGCCCGGTTTCCCTGGGTTCACACATCTGCTTATCTCTCCTGCCCCACCTCAGCCAGAGCTGGGAACCTGGGCTGCTCTACTTGCACTTGACTTATCTGATTTCTGCTGTGGCTTCCCAGGCTCATGTCCTTGGTTTCCAGGCCTCTCCAGAGCTGACCCTGGTTAGTCTTTGGGCCTTGTCTTCCCTCCTCCTACTCCTGCCTCTGATCTGAGCCTTTGCACACGCCAAGCCCTGTGCCTGGAAAACTATTCCCCCTCTCCCCTGCCCCACAATGCCAAGCCTTCTCTTTTATAAACATAGACATAAGGGGATCTAAATTCTTAAGTGTTTCTTTTCTGTATTAGAAATAAAATAAAAGTATTATTATCATTTTGTAAATTGTGAACAAAAGCCTCTAGCTTCCAAAAGTTTCTGTAGTGAAGGTGTTTTTGGTGATCCAAAACAGTTTTTGGAAATAAAATGGAGGAAACTTTTGGCAATATGCACTTTAATTCTGAAATAAGGAAAGTCTATTATTATCTGTATTGAGTACATAGTTCGAAGATCATGAAAACAAGACATAAAACAGCTTACTGCAGCACAAATTGAAACACTCTGACATCAAAAGGCCCGCAGACAGCTAACTTAATTAGCAGAGGGCAATGGGCTGTGGGCCCAGAAGAAATTAGGCCAAAGAAAGCCATGCTCTGGGAAAGTAAAAACAATTACTACAAACCAATTATGACCTCCCGCCTGAGCCATAATTAAGGCATTAACTACAGTCTGCCACCCTCTGGCTGCAGCCTTTCCCACCATCCCTGTGCTCTGATCTGCACAGCACCAGTGAAAATGTCACAACCTTCTGACAATGTGACCTGAAGGTTTTCTTTTTTAAAACTTATTTATAGTCCAGGATAAATTAATGAGGTCTCTTATATTTTTAGAACTGATGCCAAACTAAAAGGGTGACTCTTGTAAAAAAAAAAATCAGGTAGTTTGGATGGGTTGATTTAGATCTATTGCTGTTCCACTCTTTCTGTCAAGGTTTTGAGGAGTCTAATACTTTGGGTGAAGAAGCCTTGCAGGACATTGAACGTGAACTCAAGGCCCTCCTGGAGCAGTGCTGGGAAGATAGCAGGCGCTTGATAAATACATTGGCGCCTGGTTGCAAAGACAACTGTGCTCCTGAAATACACACATTTAAGGACACATGGTTGTCACAGGCCACTTGTGGAGCTGGTGCAGTGCCACAGACTACAGAGGGATGACTTCTGAGGATGGAGATTCTGCAAATCCCACGGCAGCCAAGGCGTGCCCCCGGCCCTGGCGCTGTGCCTGAATGAACGTGGTGGATCTTCTGTCAAAGTGTGCCACACATACTAGAAGTAAAGAGATGAGAGGGGACAGCGACACTTTCTCGAAGCAGCACATTTTCAGGCCACATCAATTAGCAAACAAGTGGAAAAATGAACCAGCAGAATCTTTGGAAAGGGGAGGGAATTTGCTGCTCAAATGTCCTCAAGATCCCAAAGTCATGGGCAGCTTCTTTCGTAGGTTGCGCTCTGCGCTTGGATGGTTCCAACTCTCTTCTTTTCCTCCTGTGTTTCCTTTCTCCTTTAAGTAACTTTTATTATTTTTAATCAATGTAATACATATTTTTTGTAACAAATAATGTTACAAACACTCAAAAAATTTTTATATTCTCAATTAGTGTAACAAATTCTTGAAGTGACAGATAAACAGAGAGGGAGAGATGGAGGGAGGGAGAGGGACGAAGGAGGGAAGGGACTGATTGATTACTTAGAATTTCTGGATTTATCAGCTGTAGGCAGTGTCTATTGATTCCTTGTCATGGAAGTGAGGATTTAGTGCTCTAACATCATCTCAGATTCACTTCCCCTCTCCTAATCCTCTTATACTACATTTTTGGGTTAAAATTATGCTACCCACGTTTGGTTAAATGATACAATTTTTGGTGTCACTGCCTCTCCTCATCCTGACTTCTTGCACTCAGCCCTGAAACCCCTGGGCTCCCACACGTGGTTCAGGTCTTTGTTATTTATTTACTGGTGTTCGGCAGGCTTTCTGGGAAGTGTTTCTTCATATCCTGTATCTGGGTGAGTTTTTTAAATCCACTCAGTCATAAATCTTTCATTTTTTTCCTCTTCCAATTGAAGAACAACATTAAATATCAGCATATCAAAACTCTCTTTGCCCAGGCCGTTTATATTAAATTTTAGTCGTAAAGAGGTTTCTTTTTTTACCCCGCCCCGCCCCCTCTTGGAAATCATACGATCCAGCCCTAAAGTGGTTCAGAATCTTTGAGATTCTGTCTGTGTCACTGAGTTATAGCACATGACTAAACTGCTTAAAATCACAGGACTGCCTTGACCGGCGGTATCAGTTCATGAAGTGTCTTTTTGAAAATCTCATCCCTTTTTTTCAACCGCCAGCAAAGCCCAGGCAGGAAAGGAAGAGCAGGCAACGCTGGTCTCAGCGCCTGAGATTCGCATGTATTCCCCGAGGAAGGGTGGTCCCCAAGGACTTGTGAAGGGGCAGCACGTCGACTCCAGCTGCTCCCAGGGCCTGGGCTGGTTGGCACGGAGGGCGCCGGATGATCGTGTTGAGACGTTGACGCCTGTTTTCCACTCTATATCATGACTCACGTTACAAGAATATCTGCTCTTGCTGCATGAGTTTTCAGTGAAAAACAGAATAAAATGGCACCAAGCAATTCTCCTTCGTAGAGGAGTCATGTCTGCATATGCAGGTGCTGGTTCAGCCTCTGCTCGTGAGTGGTTTTGTCCAACTATCAAGCACGGTGTCTTCTGCAGGGACATGTGATGGCAATTCCTTGTCTACATTATCCGCCATTCACACTATGTCACCCTTTACTGCATCCTTGGATAAAGGGATTTTCCGAGTAGTTTTCTTTCTCGTTCTGAGCATAACATTTATCATCAACTTTAACACTACTTTTCCCAAGCACCTCAAGAATCCTCTGACTTGCACCTACTCTTTTTATGGGGAATGTGACTATAAATGCGATTTCAAAATGTCCTTTTTGGTCTCTCTTTTTTTGTTTTTCTGTCATAAAGAACAGATTTTTTTTTTTTTTTTTTTTACTGGAAATCATTGTTTTGAAGCTTTGTCTAGGGAAATTCACTAAGTTTGCCAAAGGGATCACAGGGCCTTAAAAATGATATAACAGCTTCAGTGGTTTCATACTTTCCTTTGGCAAAGTTTATGACAGACAGCCCACCACCCCCCATTTTTCAATGTTGGTATCTTAAGCAAAATCATCCCAGTTAAGAGATTCTCTTGTTCTAGCACATACAAATTTACTGAAGCTGTGCTCAAATTTTTTTCAGCATTCTGAGTTGTACTAGTGATGTTATTTTCAATATAGTTTTATAGTTGATGGGCCACTTTTGAATCACTGCTTCACATCTGTGAACTGTAAGTATGAGACACACAATAGAAAGAACAAAAGCTCCAATTTAATGAACAGAAACAACACAAATGATGTGAAACTCTGTTTGCAAAACAAGCCACGTATACAACTATTATGTACCCATAATAATTAAAAAAACAAAAACAAACAAAAAATACAAGCCATAGACTGATAACTGAGATGGTCTGACCAACAATCCTTGTAGCCAAGTGATTTTTTTAGAATATATGGGATTTCCAACAAGAAAAAATCAAACAACCCTATTAAAAAATGGGCAAAGGACATGAACAGAAACTTTTCCAAAGAAGACAGAATAATGGCCAGCAAACATATAAAAAAGTGCTCAACTTCTCTAATCATCAGGGAAATGCAAATCAAAACCACAATGAGATATCACTTAACTCCAGTGAGATTGGCTCATATCAAAAAATCCCCAAATAACAAATGTTGGTGGGGATGTGGACAGATAGGAACACTCATACACTGCTGTTGGGACTGCTAATTAGTACAACCTCTATGGAAAAGAATATGGAGATACCTCAAAGAATTAAAAGTAGAATTACCATTTGACCCAGCAATCCCACGACTGGGTATTTATCCAAAAGAAAAAAAGACATTTTATAATAAAGACATCTGCTCTCGAATGTTCATAGCAGCACAATTCACAATTGCAAAGTTGTGGAAACAACCACGGTGCCCATCAATACACGAGTGGATCAATAAAATGTGGTATATGTATACCATGGAGTATTACTCAGCAATAAGGAACAACAGTGAATTAACTCACCTGGTATTATCCTGGTTGGAGCTAGAACCCATTCTTCGAAGCGAAGTGTCACAGGATTGGAAAAACAAGTACCACTGGTACTCACCATCAAACTGGTACTAACTGATGAACACTTACATCACACAGGGCAATAACATTCATCAGGGGGCGGGCGGGCGGGAGGGGGGTGGAAGGGATGGGAAAAACTCTCACTGAATGGATGTGGGGAGCACAGTTTGGGGGATGACCACGATTGTGGCTCTGACACAGGCAGAACAGGGGCAATGTGTATGGCCAAAGTGTTGTACCCCCATGATATTCTGAAATTTAAAAAATAAATTAAAAAAAAAAAAAAGAATATATGGCATTTCTTTGAAAAGTACCATTAATTTCACTTCCAAAATTTGAATATATATAAACAAATTCTTTCTTCTATTTTGTTCTCTGAAACAACTGCCCATGGAGTCACTGTCAGCAATTGGAGGACCACATGGTCAGAAATACTGCTCTGTGTCAAGGTAAGTATCTGCCTAGCACCAGAACCCTCTAACTCCTGCCCTGCTGTGAAGCCTGGAGTCTCCTGAGCAATACCAGGCTGCTTTTTTGGCAGGTACCAAAGGCTCTGACAAGTCCTCCCAAGCATCATTCAACCAGCAAGAACATATTCTCTCAAAAGAAGCCAGGCCTTAGCCAGGGTCAGGAGAAGGGACTATGAGCCAGAAGACCCCACCCAGAGACTTCAATCTCTCTGAGCATCAGTTCCCTCACGAAGAAAATGCAGATAATAATGTCTCCCTTATTGGACTGTTGGGAAGAATATACTAACCGAGATGTCAACCATCACACACCAAATACAGAGACTGGCACACAGCAGGGACTCAGTAATCAGTAGTTATAACTACTTTCTAACTTTTTATGTCCCCGTGGCATTTAGAAGACAGGATATCAAGAGCTGAGATACTTACCACCACAGTAATAAACTTGGTAATTACAGTCCAGAAGGGCAGAGGAAATACTTAAATAGCCTCCAGAAACAATTCATAAAGGCCTGAGAAACAGCCGTGGCTTACGGGCCATTTGACGTAGAGCTCAAAGAAATGGGTTCATCTCCTTTAGCCTCGGTGTGTCTCTGGGTCCAAAGGTTTCAGCATCACCAAAAAGGATGATCGTGCAAGGCCTCCGCTTCCTCATCTGCATGTGACAGACCAGCATGGACAGCTGTTCACCCTTCCTGACCCACATCTTAAGGATCTGGGGCTGCTGGTTATTTATGGTGCTGATCAGGTCCATGAGTGGAGGGGAGCTATCCATGGGGAGGAAGGGAAAGGTAGAAAAAAGATCTGGAAGCAGCCGGAAGGTTGGAGGTGGGGGGAGATAGGGGGATTGAAGAGCATCGGCAGGGACTGGGGTTTTGGGGGGTGAGATAGAAACAAGGCTCTGGCAGTTGCTTTGAAATTTGGACCTTCAGGGATTTGGATAGATTAAAAAGATTCCTAGGAAATGTTGCTGTTGTGTGTTTTGCAATGTAATGTCTCTTTTTTGGGAGTTGGACTTATGTTTGTTTTGGACGTGGCAGTGTGCTGAAACAGGCAGTGTGGTAGATTGCAAACATTGCCACAGATTCTTGCCATTCATGCTTGAACACTCCACAACATAACACCACAGCTCCTCTATCAAGAGGTGAAGCCTATTTTTCCACCTCTTGAAGCTGGGCTTGGTCATGTGACTTGGTTTGGCCAATGGGACGTCAGCAAACGTGTGGCTCGCAGAGGTTTGCAAAGTGGGCGCGTAGCAGCACTTGCCTCTCAGGCTGCTATTGGAAACCCTTGAATCACCACCCTGTGGAGGATCCCAACTAGTCTGCTAGGGGAGAACATGACCTGGTTTTCTGCATAGCCCCTGCCAGACATGTGAATAAGGCCACTGACTGTGGCTGATTGCTACGGTCAAACGGAGCAGAGACTGGCTGTCCCAGGAGCTTAGCTCAAAACACAAACGAATAAATGGTCACTGTTTTAGGCTACTAAGTTTTTTTGGGGGGGGGGAGGCGATAGTTGTTGTACAGCAAAAGCTAACGGACACAGGCAAGAACAAGAAATCTCCAGCATGTCCTAAGTGTGTTATGTGATGTGATGTGCGCCTGGGGCTGAGTTAGTGTTCACCAATTAGGAGCCTATAAAAGAGCAGCTGCCACCAATGACACAGACAGCCAACACCGGAGAACTGCACAGCACGAGTGACCCTGGAGCTCATCTCCTGCAACCTGCCTCTGGTTCAGGGAGCCCTTGACCCCATGCCCAGCTGGCCAGGCCCTGCCTGATGGGTTCCCATGGCAGGACACCCCAGCCCTCCCTGGAAGCCCATTCCACTTAGAGAGCTCAGATCAGTGACATGCTCTTTATTATATTTAGCCGAAAGCAGCAACATTATGGATGAGGAGGGTATTTTATTTTTAGAGTCAACTTGAGTCCAGAGGAGATGTGAGGTGAAGGAGAGAGACCAATACTCCTTTGAGCTCCGTGTCCCGTCTCCCCTGTCCTCTGCCCTGAAGACATCTTCTGGATTCCTGGACTGTGAGAGCCTCTTCCCTTGGGATGACGCAGTTAGTTAGCTCGTCTGGCGCAATTCAGGTAGCACCTATCCAAGGGTGTAAGGCCTGGAATCTGAGTTGTTAGGGAGTGAAGGGGGCTGAGAAAGGAAGGCCAAAGACATGGGCATAGGACAGGTAAAGGAGTGGGTGCCGTGCTGCATGTACAAGATGAGACACGTATGGAATGGTATCAGGTAAGGTATATGGCATATGATTGTGCAGAAGAGGGATGCCACACTCAATAAATATGTTATGACATGATTTTCTGTGCTCAAGGGACAATTTACACAAGCTTTGTGGCAACAGGAAGTTGACCTGGGCTGGAGTCAACTACTGTCCTCAAAATCAAATAGTGGGGTGAATGGGCTTGTCATTCATCCATTCCTTCATTCATTCATCAAATATTTACTGAATACTAAGTTCTGGGGGTGCAGTGACCAAAGTGTGAAAAGTATCTGAACTCATGGAGCTTCTATTCTGGAGGGGGAGATACCCAATAGACAAGTCATTATACAGCATAATTTTGAGTGCACAGAGCAGGGTGAGGGAAGGGAGAGTGTTTGATGCCTCTAGATAACACGGTCAGGAAAGGCCTCCCTGAAGAGGTGTTGTTTGAACAGAACCCTGAGTTTATGAAGCATCCTAGCCAGGTGCGGCAAGGGCACAGGTCGGGAGAGTGACGGTCCTGGGTAGAGGATGGACTCAGGCAGTGAAGGGATGGTCGTGGGCTGGTGTCATATGTAGGGCCTCCTAGGCCATGGGAAGCACTTTCATTTGGTTTATGGAAAGTGGTGTGCGAAGCCTTCAGAGATGGAGAGCAGGGAAGTAACTTGATCCAGTTTTCATTCCTACAGGATCTTATGACTGCTGCATGGGGGGAGCCTTGGAAACACAGAGCTACATCTGGACGCCAGAATAGAGGTTCCACCACTGGGCGACCTTGAAGTATAGCTTAACCTCTCTGAGTCTCAGAGTCCTTGTCCATACATTGGTGACAATAATAATACCATTTATGTCGTAGCATTGTTGAGCAATTTAATAACTGTTTTTCAAGGACATGCAGTGAGGTACTAAGCCGTGTGGAGGATGGAGTAAGTGATGTTTGTGGGGCCCAGCACGCTCCTAACACACAGTAAGTTCAAGAATGGTGACCATGCTGGTGTTTTTATCATTAGTCAGTGAGGGTCCCGGCCCCATGGAGGAGGCAGCTCTGGATCTCATGTCAAGGGCTACAAAGAAACACGCTCCCAGGGCAGAGTCTGGCTGGGGGGTCTCTATGACTCCTGGAGACCCCAGCCAAGAGCTACAGCAGCATCACTGCATGGTTCAGCTCTTGCTCCTGTCTGCCTGCCATTTCACCCCGTAAATTCTACGATTTCTGAAGTGACTTGAATTTATTTGCCTTGCTTTGGCATATCCTATCCTTTATCCTTTATCTTTGAGTGCTTGATTTAGACTTTTTTTTGTTACAGTAATGATTCCATTGAGTTAAATCTGCTTCCCCATAGCTTCAAATGTGCAGAAATAATAGCTGGTCTGCCTTGGTCTCCTTAATCCAAGGGTTGCAATGGAAGTGATTTGTGTTGCATTATTGTGTATTGGTTTTGTTATTAACACAACCTCAAAGTCATGTTAAGGAACTCTAGTTTAGAAGTTAGAATAGTTAGTTAGTTTAGAATATAACTTTTATTTATTTTTATTTTTATTTTAAATTTTATAAAATTTACCATTTTAACCATTTTACGTGTACAGTTTAATGGCATTAAGTACATTCACATTGTTGTGCAACCATCCATCTCCAGAACTCTTTCATCATCCCAAACTCAAACTCTGTACCCATTAAACAGTAGCTCCCCATTCCCCTTCTCCCAGCTTCTGGCAACCACCATTCTACTTTCTGTCTGTATGAATCTGACTGCTCTAGGTACTTCATATAAATGGAATCATTCAGTATTTGTCCTTTTGTATCTAGCATTGTTACTTAGTATAATGTCTTCAAGTTTCACCCATGTTGTAGCATGTGTCAGAATTTCCTTCCTTTTTAAGGCTGAATAATATTCCATTGTATGTATAAGCCACATTTTGCTTATCCATTTGTCCATTGATGGACACTTGGTTTTTTCTATGTTTTGGCTTTTGTGAATAATGATGCTATGTCATGGGAATTCAAATATCTCTTCAAGACCCTGCTTTGACTTCTTTTGGGTATCTACCCAGAAGTGGAATTGCTGGGTCATGTGATAATTGTATTTGTAGTTTTTTGAGGAACCACTATGCTGTTTTCCATAGTGGCTGGACCATTTTACATTCCTACCAACAAAACACAAAGGTTCCAATTTCTCCACATGTTCACCAACACTTTTTGTCTTGTTTTGTTGATAGTAGCCATCCCAATGGGTGTGAGGTGATATCTCAATGTGGTTTTGATTTTCGTTTCCCTGATGATTAGTGATGTGGAGCATCTTTTCATGTGCTTTTTGGCCATTTGTACATCTTCTTTGGAGAAACGTCTATTTGGGTCCTTTGCCTATTTTCTAATTGAGTTGTTTTGTTGTTGTTGTTGTTGTTGAGTTGTAGGAGTTCTTTACATATTCTGGATATCAATCGCTTATCAGATGTGTAATTTGCAAATATTTTCTCTCATTCTATGGGCTGCCTTTCCACTCTGTTGACTGTGTTCCTTGATGCACAGGAGTTTTAAATTTTGATGTAGTCTCATTTGTCTATTTTTGCTTTTGTTGCCTGTGTTTTGTGTCATGTCCAAAAAAGTAGTTTATAAATTGTTCAACAGTGCTATGAGGCAAATGCTAAGATCCAACATCATGGAGCTTTTCTCGTTTGTTTTCTTCTAAGAGCTTTGTAGTTTTAGATTTTACATTTAGGTCTTTGATCACTTTTGAGATAATTTTTATATACGGTGTAAGGTAAGGGTCCAACTTCATTCTTCTGCATATGGATATTTGGTTTTCCAGCACTATTTATTGAAAGGACTGTCTTTTCCCCATTGAAAGGTCTTGGCACCCTTGTAGAAAATCATTTGACTTTATAACGTGTGGATTTACTTTTGGGCTCTTTATTTTGCCCCATTGGTCTATTATGTCTGTCTTTATGCTGTAGCACACCATTTTGATTACTGTAATTTTGTAGTAAGTTTTGAAATCAGAAGTGTGAGATCTCCAACTTTGTAACTCTTTTTCAAAATTGTTTTGGTTATTTAGGGTTCCTTGAGATTCTATCTGAATTTTAGGATGTATTTTTCTTTTTCTGCAAAGTTATCATTGGGATTTTTGGTAGAGATTGCATTGAGTTTGTAGACCGCTTGGTCATCTTGGCATCTTAAGAATATTAAGGCATGAACACAGGATGTTTTTCCATTTATTAGTGTCTTCTTTAATTTCCTTCAGCAACATTTTGTAGTTTTCAGTGTACAAGTCTTTCATCTTCTTGGCTAAGTTTATTGCTATTTTATTCTTCTTAATGCTCTTGTAAATGGAATTGTTTTCTTCATTTCCCTTTTGGACTATTCATCGTTAGTGTATAGAGACACGACTGAGTTTTGCATATTGATTTTGCATTCTGCCACTTTGCTGAATTTGTTTAGTAGTTCTGACAAGTGTGTATGTGTGTGGGTGTGTAATGGAATATTTTTTAAATGCTTTCAAAACCACCCTCTTCCTATCTACTAGGAGGCCGTGTGTGAATGCTCTTTGCATCTAACAAATACAAAACACAGATGTATAAGAATTCCAGCCACTCCACACCAGCGCAGTGCAGTTAGGAAAGCAGGTCACGTTTGCTAGTGCGCTTTAAACCCATCACTTACACAAAGTCAAGTGTAAGGGGTTGATATTCCAAGTCAAAAATGTTGACAGAAGAGAGGAATATTCAAGAGATCTTTTTAGATGTTTTCAATTTGCTTAGTGTTAAAATGTGACCTCTGAATAAATTTAAATTGTGCTTATTCCAGCAAGTCAGAATTTTCACAGAAAATGGTAAATAACATTTAGTAGAAAATTGCTTTGATTTGTGGGATCTCCTACCACACCATAAATGAGGTGTAAATAGTTTTCTAACTTAGGAAAAACAGTGAGAATATTTTCCTGCTTGAGAAAGGTAATTTCTCCTACTCTCAAAGTAACTGCAATGCCTTACTGACAACATCAGAACAGGGGGATCCAGGGGTCTGGAATGTCAAATAGAGCTACAAATAGAGGATGTGTGTACTGGGACCATACATACAACTGTGAGGAAAAGGATGTGATTAAAACAGTGAAATAACTTTCAGCTGCTTCCACTGTTCAGGGGCCTGTCCTGGGGTCATTTCTCCCGTCTCTGGGTCCTGTCCTCTAGGAGGGGAATCACATAGCAGTGGCTGCCTGTGTGGCTGGGAGCCCAGGACACCTTCACCTGGACCCCGGGAGTGTGTGCTCCAGCCTTATCCCAGACCAGCTTCCTTCGAGAAGGTGAGGCCAGGGGTTAGAACAGGTGGGGCCATAGGCATTTACAGCCCTGTGGCTCAGCAGAGTCTGCAAAGGGCTGATCAGCAGGATGCAGTAGCTCTGAGACACACAGGCTTGAGAAGTCAAAGCCTTCCGCCTTCCACCTTCGCCTGAGGGACAAATTACCACTAAACTCCTCCCCAGACCCTGCATGGCCCTGCCTGTAATTACTGTTTACTTCGATTTCTGGTGGTTCACCTCATTATGGTCCATTGACATAGTGAGAGGGTTCCGTAGCCTGGCAACCAGGGATGGAGCAGGTCTGGAGTAGACTCTGACTCATTGTGTTTTGTTGGGTCAGACTCTGGTTGTGTCTGCTCTTGGCTTACCTCACTTCTGTGGTCCCAAGAGTGCAAACTACTGCACAGTTCGGCCAGGTGACACGCCCGGCCTTTGCTTGCCCCACTCCAAACTCTGGCCGACCTGTAAAGTCTTTCCTGAGTACAGTGTCATTCCTGATGACTTCTCCTTTCTTTAGGCAGTAGATTCCCCTCCCATCAAGTCCACTCATTTGAAATCTCCTCCATTTATTTCACGTGCCTTTCCAAATTACTCTATCCCTATGAAGAGCAACTGATTTTTTGTTTTTTCCTGTCTGCTCATCTTGTTTCACTTCTTTTGTATTATTATTATTTTACTTCTCCCTTGTATTATTCTATATCATAAGAAAAACATTGATACCCATTACTTTTATAACTCTCTGTTTGGAACTATATAAAATATTAACTGTCCCAATCCCTTTTCCCAAACAAAAACATCCTTTTAATTATGCCAATTTATGCATCTGGAAAGATCATTTTTTGGCCATCTTAGATAACTGTGACCTGCTTATTTATCCCATTGTTCTGAGTGTACCCTGTTCCTATTGCTATTTCCTAATGTATTTCTTTTGTTTTTTTAAAAAAGTGAAACTTTCAAACTTAAAGGAAAGTGCTCAGTACAGTACACAACTATTTTTTCCTAAACTGTTTGAAAATAATTTGCCCATGTGGTGTCCCATCCCCCCAACAAATTCTTCAGATGTATTTTCTACAAGGCTATCTCCTGCATAACCACACCACAGACATTCAAATCAGGAAATTAACATGATACATCACTACCATTTAATCCTCAAACCCCCTTTACATTTTGCCAGTTTCCTAAACATGTGCTATACAGCACAACAGTCCAGTCTGAAGTCTTGCATTGCATTCTGTTGTCCATCTCTTTAGTCTTCTTCAGCCTTGAATAATTTCAGTCCTTCCTTGACTTTCATGACCTTGACTTTTGAAGATTACGGGCTAGTTATTTAGTAGAATGGCCCTCAATTTGGATCAGTCTGAGGTTTCCTCATGGTTAGACTCAGATTATGCCCCTTTGTAGGAATGTCACAGAGTGGTGCTATGTTCTCACTGTGTCCTTTCATGTGGCACATTTCAGTTTGTCTCATTAGAGGTAACGTTCACTTTCACCACTTGATTAAGGTGGTGTCTGCCAGCTTCCCCTCCCTAAGGTTACCCTTTCTTTCCCTTAGTAAATAACAAGTATTCTGGGGGGAGATTCTCTGATAGTATGTAAACATCCTGTTCCTCATGAAACTTACAAGTTATTTATTTTCTTATTTATGCCTTTCCTGGGAGAGGATGGTTGAGTTAGAGAAGAGTTATACTATCCTGCACAATTAAGAACCAGGGAATTTCCATTTCCTCCTGGTGGGTGGGGCTTGGGGCCCCTGGCATGTGAAGAAGAGGAGAAATGGGGAAAGGAGATAAGACGGGGGGATGATACTGGCAGGAGAGGACATGGGGTATACCTAAGAAAAAGAACAACCAATGGACTTTAACGATGCTCCTCAAATAACAGCAGCATTTATTAATATTTACATGCTGTACCTCACAAGGAAAGATCATCAAGATCATCTGAAAAATATTTGCCTTTCTGCATTTATATATGTCACTGTTATTTAAAAATTTTTATTTTTCAGCTTTAAAAAAAGTGATTAACAGATTGCATTCATGTATTATTTTAGACTTTATAGAAAGTTTTCATATTTAGTATGTCATGGAAAATTGAATTTCTGGGTTACCTTTTAAAGTTAAAACAGTCACTTATTTATTTCACTTGAAAAATATCTTTTTTTGCAGGGAGGCATCAGATATGTTCCTAAGTTTGACAATCTGCATAATCATTTATTCTCATTGTATTAATCATAGCAGGGTCTCTGAGGTCATTGTTGGTAGGACCTATTCTCCTTTAAGCAGGTAAACACGTTCCTCTGTATCAAAACCTTATGACAAGTGTAGTTTCCCATAACAAATACCCATAGGCTCAAGGTTCCACCGCAATAATTCTAGGAGTAATTTCAACAAATCTTTCAATAAAACGGGAAATCTCTTTTCTCTTTTCAGTAAACAAAAACTCAACATTTGATTACAAGATACAAAATCCACATAGATACAATTTATATTTTATGGTAACTTGTCAGTGAATCCTTCCTAACCTTCTTTCTTATCCGTCTTTCAAAACAAAGACAGGTAAGAAAGTAATGCAGGGCTTTGCCTTCTTAGAATCACATCTATCTGTGGCTTTTCATCCTCTAAAAGTTCCTGCTAAAAGCAAGCAAATAAACAAACAAATGAACAAACAAAAACAAAGTTGTGGCTTCTTCTATCAGCTACCTTTTTCATCAAGTCTTGATAAAAACATTTATAAATGTTAGGGTTGCACTGGGGGCTGAGAAAGAATTCTCGACTCAAAGATTAGGATATGTTTGAAGGAAGACATTTATTTTACATTCCAGGAGAGGAAAGGGCACAGCACAAAAGAAAGAAGTGCTGGCCCCGAGGATGGGTGGCTTGGGCTTTTATTAGGATAAAGGATAGAGTAGTTATTGTTGCAAAATGATAAAAGGAGGCAGTTGTGGTTTTTTTCCTTCTCTGCCAGACTGGCTCTATGGGACTTCTCAGAACGTGGTCTGACAGATGTAGAGGAGACTGTCTGCTTAGTACTGTTCCAGTTTTCTAAAACAAGCTCTTAAAAAAACAAGTTAAGCCACGGGGAGTTAAACAAACAAAGGGACAGTTGTGTACAGTGAATTTTCCCTTTTTCTTTTTAATGCTAGATGACTTACCAACAATGCCATCCTTTCAAGAAATTCTGTTTTTAATTTTTCCAAGTATCTCATTTTATCTTCACATCAGGGTTGGGTGGCCTATGACAGAGTCGTTACCCACGAAGATAAGGTGAGGTTTGGTGTGGTTTGGGGTAAATGATGAGACCAAAATATAACGGCAAAAACCGGAGTCACGTTGCCAAGAGAAACACCAAGAGGTACATGAGGATGCAGAGAGATCAGGTTTATTAACGCCGGCGGGCTCAGAGGGGATCCTCTGCCAAATTCTGAGCATCTCCGGTCAGGGGTACTTGTCTTTTATACTTCAAGAGCAAGGAGGTGGTACAGAGTGGCTTATACCAGGAAGTGTACACATACGGAAGTTACTGTAACTTACAAGGTAGCTGCTGCAAGGGGGAGCTGTTTAAGGGAGCATGAGCTGCAGGCGTTAGTCAATTTCAATTTCTTTCCTTATAACATCAGTTTCACAAACATTCCTGTGGGTGTGGCGATAAGCAGTCTTACAGAAGCAGATTAAGCAATTAACATACATAGGGCGATAGCTCGTCCGTTTCAGGGTAAAAGGTTTTTAGTGAATTTCTATTTTTCCCTCACATAAAGACATCTTGATAATGAGTTACTGCTCATTGAAATGAGGACTAGAACCAGAAATCCATTCTCTTGGCTTTAAATCCACTAAGTCAAACTTCCAATTTAAGTAAGTATAAGCATAAATTGGTTATAATCCCAAAGGGCTGCCATATTATTTTCATTCAATTTCTACAAATATTTTTTTCTATTTACCTTCATATTAAACTCAATGTCTATAAAACTTTTTAATCCTAAATATAACTTTGAGAGAAATCACTACATGGAAAACATTTAATTGACATTAATAATTCATAATGTTATTTCTGAAACCACTCTTTATAAAATTAATAAAGGGTCACAGGGTGGGAACTATGTTAGGCGCCTGAACTCTGCAAAGCTATAGGCATAGTTAAAAAAATAACCAGCAATTGTTCCCTAGCTTGCTTTCCTATGATTGCTTACTACTCAGGAGTCATGTAACTGATTGTCATAAGATTCGTAGCTTTCTTAATTGCTTCTATAGGTATTATTGCTGTTGTAAAACCTAAGACTGGTCTTTGAGATATTTTCCAGACTCTGCATTTGGGTGCGCTGACTGATGCCAACTGGACCAACGGCCGTAGTTAGGAACTGACTCTATAAGTCCTGCAACCCTCTACCTGGGAACCGGCTCAATACAAGAAAACAATTTCTGCTTCTCAACCTTATGAGTTCATCCCAGCCAATCAGCAGACCCAATTTCCTAACTCTTTGTCTGTCAAACTATCTCTTAAAACTCCAACCCCAAAATTCTCAGGGAGGCGAATTTGGGAAATTTCTTCTGTCTCCTCACTCAGTGCCCTGTGATATTAAAATCTTTCTCTGCTGAAACCCCTGCTGTTTCAGTGAATCAACTTCCCTCCAAGCAGTGGGCAATACAACCCAGTTTTGCGGTAACAAATTTGGGGGGCTCATCTAGGATTGCCCCTGTGGGCATTTTCCCACAGTTTGGTGGCCTCTCACTAGTGGGTTGGACTTAGAGATATGCTTTAGTGGCCCCTCAGTTCTCACCATTCCTACTGGTGGGATGTTGTTAACCCATAGTGCTTGGACCTGTTTGCAGTGGAGAAACAGTTTCTGGAACTAGAAAATATCTTTGATGAGTATTCTAAGTGCACCTAGTACCCTCTTCCTTCTCCTGATTTGTTGGCCTCACTGGAGACATTGTGATTCCTTCACAGGTCTTGGTTTGCTCTCCTTACATTATAGGAGGGGTCTCATCTTGGGGAGACTTCTCCCCAACTCAGTGGAGAATATGGGGTCTGTCTAGAAGAATACTCTTGAACTTTTGGTTTGACTTGTTTTTGAAGGCCTTTTGTTCAACTTGTTGGTTTGATTTGATTAATTTAAAAAATATTTATGGGATTAATCTTGGGTTGTAGTGACTCTGGTGTATGTTTGATACTTTGTGATATAAATTCATATTGTTTGATCCTTTTCCTCCCAGAAATAGGGTAACACTATTTCTGGGAGAATGAGGGCATCTTTGAGATTGCTTCTTCTCTGAAGAGGATATTTGACATCATTAAAAATTAATACCCAAAAGAAATTAGATCCTTTAAATTAAAGACTCCTAAATTATTAAAAATGGATTTTAGAGATCTCTTATTCTAAGAAATTGCCTTATTTGTATTTATGGGAAGATCAAATTAAAAGAAAGACACATAATAATGTCATAACTAGCCTTAAAACTGTTCTTGAAAAAATTGAAAAGCAAACATCTGATCTAAAACAAAAATAAAAATCCTCTGCACACTGCCCCTGTGGGAAGAGCTGACCCTGTGGGAATGGCAATAGGCCTGTTTACCTTGTGGCTTAATGGTTAAACATCTGTGCTTTCACTTTGGCAGCCTAGGTTTGATTCCTAGTCTGAGAATGAGTTTGTTTTGGCTTGATATTTGTATAACTTTTGCCATTTATTGATTCTTTCCCCTCCCATATGCAGCTTTTGATATCCTGTACTCTGTGGGTGTGTACAGGGCTTTTGAACAGTTACATGTAAATGGTCAGGTGAAAAGCTGCGACCTGAGGGAATATGGCCAGATAGAAATGTGGGTGACACCTGACTTATGGCTAGCAAAACATTCCTTTCTTTGAGCTGTGGCTTTTCTGGATCTTGTGAAAACTGCTTTCCACCTTTTTGGAGATACCTCATGCATCCTTGATTAAGTTATAACCTTAGTTAAAGCTTATTGATTTCACTTAGAAGGGGTACCTTTGAGAAAAAAGATATTTAAAGGCAGAAATATTAGCTGTTTGTCCTGGCTAAAGTTCCAGCAAAGCCAATTTTGTAAAAAGCCTACATGGCCGATAATTATTCTTACTGCACTTTATTCAAATAATCAGGCCAAATATGAGACTAAAATATATTTTGCAAATAAATTGGTCCTACTATGATTTGTCTTTGGTAAAAAAGGGAAACTGGAGAGAGAAAAAATTGTTTCAGGAAATAGTCTACCTGTTACTAGATTCTAGCCTTGTCCACTATTTTTGAGTTTTTGTTATTTTCCTACAATTTGGGCTGAATCCTGAATTCTTTCCTGGCTACAAGTCTCCAGATAATGTTTTCAATTTTTTTTCCATTTTTCTGACTTGGACTCAATGAAATTGCCACTAGTTTCCTGAGGCCCTGCAGACATACCTTGTGATGTATAAACTCCAGGTGAGAAAAGTCTGTCATTGCCACTGTCTACTTCCACTGTAACTGGAGATGCTTCAAGTTTAACATCTAGACACCTCAGCTCTCCAGACTCTAAGGAAACTACTGCATGAAATGTTCCAAATATTAACCTTTGTTTTGCTTCTGTTTGAAAGCTCATCTGCAATGCCACCTCCTGGAATGGGACGCAGCTGCTTAACTAAACAGACCTACTCATAAGACTAAGAGACTGACTAAAAAGGATATGGGATGAGATATTTAAATTTACTCTTTCCCATTTATCCCAATTTGGTTTTTTTCCCCCACTCCTTTGTCTGTCTCTATCTAATAATCTCTAACCCAAATTTTCCCAAAGCTACCAGCTTGGCTTTTAATATGTGAAACCTTTTTGTTTCAAAGTGGGGACTGGAAGAAATTAGAAACATTTTAACCCAAAATATATTTCTTTGACATATTTTGGGATGGCTTCCACAGAAGTAATGCTGCAAAGCTGTCTTTTGTGAGGTGAAAATTTACATCTATAGACAATCTCCATTAATGCAGTCCAGTCTTTCCTTACTGGAGCTAGCAAAGAGGGTTGCCAGCAAGATACCAGGACACTTAGTGGCAAATCTTGCTGGGAGTACTAGTCCTGAGTTACAGAGTAAATGCCAACAGAGACATGATTAAAAATCTGCCTGCAACTCTAGGACTGATCGAAGAAGAAACTGCAAAGAGCCTTAGGGCTCAATAAAGATCCTTCAGCTGTCTAGCTTGGGTAGTCCTAGATAATCAGGCAGCAATAGATCTCCTGTTGGCTGAACAAGGAGGAGTCTGTGCGGTGTTAAACACTCCCTGCTGTATCTATATGAAATGCCTTGGAAGTTGAAACGTGAATAAACAAAATTTCCCAATAAGCTATGTGGCTACAACAGGGCTCTATTAGTGACCCCATGCCTGATTGGGTTTTGGGTTATTCACTTGGATCTCCCAGGACTTCAGATCAGTTCTGCAGGAACTCCTGGAGCTAGGACCTTCACTCCTTGCCCTAAGGCTCATTACTTATCTTATAGTCAGCTGCTCACTTAAGTACTGTGCTAAGACAGTAAACGAGAGCACTAATGTTCTTGTCATGTACACTTTAGGTCTGTAACCAGGCACCCACAAACACTTGCAGACAACTGCAAAATGGTTTCGTTCCTCTTACCCCAGGCTCAACCCCAATTATGCCCCTTGTCAGCAGGAAGAGCCAGATGGTCGTCTCCCTTTTCCATCCCGTTAGCCCACACGTCAGGAATGAGGTTGGATGAAGCCCGGGGGGAGACTGAAACCACTCTTTATAAAATTAATAAAGGGTCACAGGGTGGGAACTACGGCAGGGGCCTGAACTCTGCAAAGCTATAGGCATAGTTAAAAAAATAACCAGCAATTGTTCCCTAGCTTGCTTTCCTATGATTGCTTACTACTCAGGAGTCATGTAACTGATTGTCATAAGATTCGTAGCTTTCTTAATTGCTTCTATAGGTATTATTGCTGTTGTAAAACCTAAGACTGGTCTTTGAGATATTTTCCAGACTCTGCATTTGGGTGGACTGACTGATGCCAACTGGACCAACGGCCATAGTTAGGAACTGACTCTATAGGTCCTGCAACCCTCTACCTGGGAACTGACTCAATGCAAGAATACAATTTCTGTTTCCCAACCCTATGAGTTCATCCCAGCCAATCAGCAGACACAATTCCCTAGCCCTTTGTCCGCCAAGCTGTCTTCAAAAACTCCAGCCCAAAAATTCTCAGAGAGACTGATTTGAGAAATTTCTCCCATTTCCTTGCTCAGTGCCCTGTGGTATTAAAATCTTTCTCTGCTGCAACCCCTGCTATCTCAGTGTATTGGCTTCCTTCCATGTTGTGGGCAATACAAGCTGGTTGGGCAGTAACATTTTTAACAATATAATTTAAGACGTTAATTGCCTTTAATAAACATCAGGGCCCAAATAATGATTTATAAGCAAATATGGTTATTTCTAGAAATAAGCGAAAAAATAAAAACTATTTCTATGCAAAGGTCTGCTAAAGAGGTAAAAGTAGAAACAGAAAAATAGATGTTTCTTCTAAACATACAATATATTTATTCTCTTCTTTTTAAAAAGGCATCTCAATTTTGTTGAGCAAATTGTATTGTAGTGTTGGAAAGTGGTAGGTAGTGGTGATTTGTGTGGGTTTACACTGCCTTTGGCCATCGTAGTTTCTTGAAGATAAATTTACCTGCCTTGACCAAAGGAAGAGAATTAACCTAAATTAAGAAACTACAAGTTAGACAGCTGGGTACTCCCATAGCAAGACATGAATGGCAGTGGGCACCATTTAAGAATGAGTATAAATAAGCAGTACCTGAAAGACATTTTGGTTGCTTGCAAAAGCCACCAAATCACAGTTTATTATCTTTGTGATAATAAGCCTTCACCCTGGTTTCAAATGCATAATTGTTGATACACTACATTTGAAGCACAATATTGCAATTGTGCTTAGACTCACACAGATATTTCATCTTCAGTTTCATTTCATTAAAATAGCCAAAAAATTTATAATTGACTGGAAGATTAAATTAGTCTAATCAACAAGAACAAAAGAGGCATGTCCCTCTTTTATTTCTATCTCTAATAGAGTTATAACTAATAAAAGGCATTAAATATGAATTTTCAAAAACCATTTTCCTTGAATGACACATTGTCATGCTTCATAAGTACATATGTCTGTCTTTCAGAGTGATTTCAGTGATTACGCAGTAATGGAATTGGCTAATTTGTTTCATAGGACTTATTTTGTAAATTTAGAGATTACATATATAATGCCTAACATCTGGTTGATTAAGTTAATTTAGGAAAAACAAATCAATAACTCAATCACCTTATAAACAAATTAAATTTCTTTCACATTAACCCATTGATTAGAAATGGGCACAATCTGTGCTTTGGTCCTAAATTAGTACAGCCTAGATTATGCAGAAAAAGGGTCTCTCTTGCATCACTGTTTTCACTCATTTAATAAATATTTTGTCCACCTATGGTATTTTTTAATTGGAGCTTGACCCTAAATGTGCCTGAACTGTTCCCCCCTGCCACACACTCCCTCCTCCCCATGCAGATGGTGAACAGTCTAAGCTTAGCTGCTGCCACACAAATACCATTGCAGGGACTAAGGCTCTCAGCCCCCTGAAGTTTCACGGAAAAAATCACTGACATGAGGTAGATTGATTAATTAGAGAAAAAGGCACACAAATTTTATTTTAATGTGTATCCATGGGAGCCTTCAGAATGAAAACTCAATTGCCCAGTGGGGTTTAGAAGCTTATTTACCTTTCTGGTGAAATGGGTTATGGGAGGGGGAAAAGAGGAATTCTGTCCAGGATTACTAGGGAGGATGAATGGATGGGAAACAAAGATTAACTGGTAAATAGTTGTGTTTGGAATGTGACTGACTCTGAGAGATGGGGCGTTGTCTTGTTAAAGAGCCTGTTCAGGTGTGGTTCACCTTCCTCGCCTTACGGGGGGGCGGGGGCAAGAAAAGAACAAGTGTTCTCCTTGGTGAGTCTGGATCTCAGGGAGATAAAGGAACTTAAATTTTTTAGGGAGAGCAGATGCAGGGAGGGAAGGTCAGAGAGACCTCGAGGCATCTTCAGTCAGTCCAGCTGGTCAAAATGCCATATTTTGGGGTATGGTTTCTGAGCCCCAGCACCATCCAATGGCAGAAGGCATGAAACAGTTGCTGTGATGTGTGAAAAAGTGGCTGAACTGAAAGGCATAGAAATTTCTAGGAGGATTCAGGATTTGTGATGGACTTCAATCATTTGTCAAACACCAAAATAAAGAAGAAAACATCAGGGGCAAATTCATGGGAGGGTTAGGTAGGTAGGTGGCAACTATAGCCCACATGATGGAGAGCATGATGTAATTAAGCAGTAATATCTGTGAGGCACGGTGGCCAGGGGACATTAAAGGTGTTGCCTAAGAAATATGGATCTTGTTGATATAAAATTCACTCTCAGCTGGGCCCTGTATCAGTTAAGATCAAATGTCGCTACAGATGATAGAAAACTCCCAAATGAAAAATGGCTTAAAAGGGGTAGAAGTTTATTTTTGCTCTGGAGTTAGGTAACCAGGGCCTTTTAGATCATTATGATGCAGGGGGTGTCCCAACAAAGGAAGGAAAGCCCCCTGAACTTGGCAGCCAAGGGGGTTCTTGGCTTCACGTGGGAAAAAATTCAAGCCAACTGACGACAGAAAGTTTATTGAGGGAGAGAGACGAACAACTGATCCTACTCCACAGACACAGTAGGGGGCCTTTCCCGAGCAGGAGGGGTACCCCTTATGGGGCAATGGTAACATTTTTAAATGCTCAAAAACCCTGTTGGGAAACAGTCGTACATGACCAACACTGTCTTGAGGTCAGGCCATAAAGGTTAATCATAAACTGCTGTCACAGAAAGGTGAGCACAGTTTGTAAGGCATTCGGTATAGTAATCCATCCACCTTCGGGTGGTCCCAGGCTGGCCACTTGCTGGCAACTTCTTTGTTCAGAATGGTCAGGGTCCGGTATTGGTCAAAATGGCTGCACTCAGGCTCTCTCAACCTTCCTTTTCTGCCTTATCCCTACATTAATTAGGGACCAGGCTCCATCCAGTTCTCCTTGACCTCATGGTCCAAGATGGCTACTGCAGTTGCAGCCATCATAGTAATAGTTCAGACAGCAATAATGAGGAAGGGGGGCTCTCTTCCTCTCTTCTAAGAGGAGCTTCTGGAAGTCCTACACAACACGTTCTCTTGTATCTCATTGACCCCTCAGCCATATCTGACTGCAAGGGAGGCTGGGAAATATAGTCTTTTAGTTGGGTGCATATTCACTCCCAGTGATGTGCTGGTAAGGCAGCTTTTCCAGAAAGAGAGAGAGAGAGAGAGAGAGAGAGAGAGAGAGAGAGAGAGAGACCTAATCATAGTATTTGCCAATTTATGTGGTATAAATACTAGCACCATGGTCAACTTCAAGCTACCAATGGTTTGACAATTGCTTTACACAATTCCTGAAAATCTAGTAATTGGCTATTGTGAGCTGGTAAGAGCTGACCCCAGTAGACCACAGGACTCAAATAACATCAGAGTTTTGTCACTAAGGAGAAAGGGTAGAATGAGTGTTGGGAATGAGTGATGACACCCAGAAGTCTCTGCCACAGACCCCAAAACAGAAAGTAACTATGTATCCTGACCAGAAGTAGGGTTAGAGACACCTGCCCCATGATTCCAGCAGAAAAAGAACACTGTTCTCATGAAACAACTTAAAAGGCAGAAGAAAACATGGGCCAGAGAAACTGTTGGTGTTTAACGGGTACTGCAGGGCCAGGAAAACCCATTCTTGGTGTAAACAGATGCCACAAGCAGAACATAATGGAATGAATCCCTTGAGAATGCAAAGACCCAAAATTAAATGATGAAGAACTCCAAGGTGGAATAACACCGAACAAGGCAGCTGGGATCTCCTGAAGAAGAGCAGGAGAAATAGGACAGTCTATGTTGTTTAATGATGCCTTTTCCTATTAGACTGTAAGCTTTCTGGAGCTTGGGGCCATGTCTTTCCTGGTCATTGTTTCATTTTTGGTGGGTAGCCTAATCCTCGGCCCACTCATTCATTCAACAAACACTTAATGTGCCTACTCTGTGGCAGGCACTGCTCTGTGTGCTGAGGAAACGTAGTTGAACAAAACTAACAGAAGTCCTTGCTTGGGTGGAGCTTACATTCTACTGGAGGGCACAAGGGAAAAAAGAAACAAAATAATTTATACTGTGATAAATGCTATACTACAATAAGATCTCGCCTAACTCCTGTTCCCAACAGGGAAAACCAGGCAGAGAAGAAGGATTGGGACGGTTACAAATGCTCAATAATTTAAGAAAAATGTTTTTTTGCTAAATGGGGCTCTAGGTGGGGTTGCTCAGAAGCAGTCTCTGAGATGCGGATTTGTGAGCCAGCGACTGATGGATGTGCTCTGAGGCTCTGCAGCCTCAGTTTTGAGATTGGCTACCAGCGGTATCTGAGCCGGTCCTGTCGAAAGCAGAGCCACGGCAAGAACTAGAGTAGCGGCGTTTTCTTTGGGAGGTTCAAGGCCAGAGCAGTGACAGCGAGGAGAAAAGGGAAGCGCGGCGATGCCTGGCTCCGTCGGGCCACGCGGGCTCGTGGGGGTCTGCAGGGGGACCCCACGCGGAGCAGTCTCCGGGGCAGGGGTCTCTCTGCCTAGTCCTCTCCTAACTCCTGCTCCTGACTGCTCAAGCTGCACTCCGTGGGGACCACTGCCCAGCCTTCTGAGGCCGCACCCAGCTCTTCAAGGCCTTCCGAGAGCTCAGATCCTCCGCCTGGTGGAAAGGCATTTTATTAGTGCCTGGAAGGGGAAAGGCAACTCAGCCAGGGGGCTGGAGGCCTGGGGGTGGTGTGGACCACGAAGAGCAAGAAGAAGGGAGCAGAAGGCAGCGAGAAGGTGCCCAAGTCCATGTCCAGCTCAGCAGGCAGGCAGTCCTGGCTTGGCTGCTAACTAGTATTGTGAGGGAAAAATGGAAAATCACTAACACCCTTTTACCCTGAAACGGACGAGCTATAGCCCTATGTATGTTAATTGCTTAATCGGCTTCTGTAAGACTGCTTGTCGCCTTGTGAAACTGACTAATGGCTGCAGCTCATGCTCCCCTAAACAGCTCCCCCTTGCAGCAGCTACCTTGTAAATTACAGTAACTTCCTTATGCGTACACTTCCTGGTATAAGGCCCTCTGAACCCCCCCTCCCCCGGCTCTTGAAGTATAAAAGACAAGTCCCTCTGGCTGGGGGGGGGGGCTCAGATTTTGGTGGAGGATCCCCTCTGAGCCCACGGGCGTTAATAAACCAGATCTCTCTGCATCCTCGTGTACCTCTCGGTGTTTCCTTCGGCAACGTGACTCCGGTTTTTGCCGTTACATTTTTGGTTCCCTGACCGGGAAACCGACTGCGTTGGCCCTTTGTTGCCACCGGCGTGGGACGGGGCACTGGCCAACCGACCCTCCTGACCTCAGGCGCGCCAGGTCCAAGTTTGGATCAATCATCTTCGGTGCTCGGCAGGGCTCTGCCGGCCACTGACCCGGAACCCGGCCAGACACAGTGAGGACACAGATGGACAGCCAGGAATCGTCTGAAGACGTCAGACACGGTAAGGTCCCATGACCCATCCCAGTCAGGCCTGTCCCAAGGGACTGAAGAGGAGACTCATCACCTCCTACTGGCAGAGGTTTCCCCGGGTGGGAATATTTAACCTCTCTGGCTGTGTGTGTGTGTGTGTGTGTGTGTGTGGTGAGTGACTGTTAATGGTTCCACAGCTCCGGCTACGGGATCTGACTGAGTCCTAATCTGCGGTTCCATGACAATGACATATGGCATAATGGTGACTCACTTTCCCTAAAGGGGGGTGACCTGGTCCGGGACTTATACAGGCACACCTTAGCCAAGTCGTGTCCTAAGTCCCCGTGAGGGGAGTGGCCAGACGGACGCCTGAAAGTTTACCCCATCCCTTGTGCAGCACCGTACAATCTCACACAATGGGAGGGTCTGAGTCCAAGCCAACATTGTTAGGATGTATGCTAAAGAATTTTAAAATGGGTTTCTCAGGTGACTATGGGGTGCGGATGACTCCGAGTTGCCCGCGCACCTTATGTGAGGTAGAGTGGCCGTTTTTTGAAGTAGGTTGGCCAGACACAGGCTCCTTAGATGTCCAACTTGTCAGAGCAGTCTGGAATGTTATTACAGGGACCCCAGGTCATCCAGACCAGTTCCCCTACATTGATTCTTGGCTTGAGGTAGCCCAGACCTTGCCCCCATGGGTCCGGTTCTATTCAGGAAAGGGAAAGAGTAGGATTCTTCTGCCCCGCAAGCCCACGAAACCGGGACCCAAGGAGACCGGCCCCTATCCACCAAGAGCCACAGGAGGAAGAACTGCTGCTGCCGCCACCCTATAATCCAGCCATCCCAAGTTCCGATCCACCGGTTCCCGACACGCCACCCTCATCTGCCTCGCCACCCCGGCAATCCCCAGAACCTGGCCCGGGGACCCCCATGGCTCACCGTTCCTGCTTGGCACAGACCCAGGAACTGGCTCTACTGATGCCCATCCATGAGGTCTGAGGCCAGCCCTGCACTGCAGAAGATGGCACCATTCATCTTCTGGTGTATCATGATTGACAAGCCACCATGATAATCATGGTGTATTATCACACACCCTTTGACCCTGAAGCTCCAGAGAACCAACTCATGGTGAATGCAGCCTTTGTAGGGCAAGCCTATCCTGATATATAGCAGAAATTGGAGAAGCTCGAAGGTTTTGCAGGCATGAACATTTCCCAATTGATGGCAGTGACACAGAAGGTATGTAGAAACCGGGACTGGGTCACTTAGCGAGAAGGAGAATGGAAAATGAAGCAGAAGGCAGCACTCCTGGCGGCAGCACTAGTGAACCCCGCTCCACCCCCATGACCCAAAAATCACCCCAACAGAGGCCGACGGGGGCGAAGGCTCTTGCGACCAGACCAATGCACATACTGTAAGGGGACCAGGCATTGGAAAAATGAATGCCCAAATCGAAAGCCAGACAATGGGAAAAGAAATCCACCCCAGAGATACCAGCTAGAGCCTGAAACTCAGGACCTCATAGGCCTAGCTGGGGCCGGTACCGACTAGGCCCGACCGGGTTCCTTCGACCTTGGCCCCGGGAACCTACGGTTGTCATGGAAGTAGGGGGCCAACCAGTGACTTTTATGATAGACACAGGAGCCGAGCATTCAGTGGTCACAACACCAGTAGCCCCCTTGACTCACGGGGAGACCACCATCATAGGGGCGACTGGGGACCAGCAAGCACGCCACTTTTGCCAAGCACGGACCTGCCAGATGGGAGGCCACAAGGTGCAACATGAGTTCCTGTACATCCCAGACTGCCCCATTCCCCTGCTTGGGTGAGACCTCCTGCATAAACTGGGGGCCCAGATCACCTTCTGCGAGGAAGGGTCAGCAAATCTCACACTGAAACCCACGAGGCTGCTCATACTAGCAGTCACCATCCCGCAGGAGGCTGAGTGGTGGCTGTTTGCGGAGGCAGAAGAAAATCAAGATCCGCCTGACCTCTGGTAGGACTTTCCAACAGTATAGGCAGAAGACAACCCCCCAGGTCTGGCACACCAACACGCGCCCCTAATAATAGACTTAAAGCTGGGGACCCAGCCCATCAAAAAGCAACAGTATCCGATCCCAAAGGAGGCCTGGGAAGGAATCCAGAAACACCTGGATAGGCTCTGGAAGGAGGGCATATTGGTAGAATGCAGTCCCCATGGAACACCCCACTGCTGCCGGTCAAGAAACCTGACGGGAGTTACCGCCTGGTCCAGGACTTGTGGCTTGTCAATGAAGTTGCGGTAACTCTCCACCCAGTCGTGCCTAACCCATACACTCTTCTAAGCCTCCCTCCCCCGGACGCCGCCTGGTTCACCTGTCTGGATTTAAAGGATGCCTTCTTCTGTTTGAAACTGGCCCCGCAAAGTCAGCCCCTCTTCACCTTTGAGTGGGAAGAACTCCAAACTGGGAGGAACATGCAACTCACCTGGACGCGATTGCCCCAAGGATTCAAGAACTCACCAGTGCAGTTCGGGGAAGCGCTGGCCTTAGATCTTGCAACTTACTCACAAGACCACTGCACTCTCCTCCAGTATGTAGATGACTTATTTCTGGCAGCACCCACTCAGGGAGACTGTCTCTCAGGCACTGGAGCCCTGCTCCAACTGCTCACAGATTCTAGGTACAAAGTGTCCTGGAAGAAGGCCCAAATTTACAAACAACACGTTAGATACTTGGGCTTCCACATATCCCGAGGGCACCGAGCACTGGGTCATGAACGGAAACATGCTATCTGCACAATACCACGACCTGAGGGTAAAAGACAACTCAGAGAATTCCTGGGAGCAGCAGGGTTCTGCCGGATCTGGATCCCAGGATTCTCGTTGATAGCCAAACCTTTGTATGAAGCCTTGTGGGGACCTGAGGGGCAGTCAATCGAGTGGACAGACCAACAAGAAGAGGCATTCAAAGTCATAAAGGACCTGCTACAAAAGGCCCCTGCACTGGGGCTGCCAGACCTGACTAAAGACTTTAATCTCTTTGTGCATGAAAGACAACATGTTGCAGTGGGGGGTCCTAACCCAGACTGTGGGACCCTGGCAGAGGCCTGTGGCCTATCTGTCTAAGCAACTGGACCCAGTAGCCTCTGGATGGCACCCTGCCTACGAGCGCTGGCAGCCACAGTCCTGCTGGTCAAAGAGGCAGATAAACTCACATACGGCCAAAAGCTCTCTGTACACATACCACATGCGGTTCTCCACCTCCTTAATAGCGTGGGACACCGGTGGCTCTCTAACAGTAGGGTGGCTCAGTACCAGGGGTTGTTGTGTGAGAACCCCCAGGTAATTCCAGAGACTGTGCGAACCCTGAATCCTGCTACCCTCCTCCCTGTTGAGCTGGGGCCACCAGATCATCAATGTACAGAGGTGATGGAAGAGGTCTTCGCAAGTAGACCAGACCTGACAGACACACCTCTGACGGCCCCGGACCTGGAACTGTTCACTGATGGCAGCAGTTATGTTCAGAATGGGAAACGGTTCGCAGGTTATGCAGTTACCACGGCCAGTGAAGTCATCCTAGCAGGGCCTTTGCCTCACGGGTGGTCTGCACAGACAGCTGAACTTTGGGCCTTAATCCAAGCCCTCAGAATAGCTAAGGACAAGAAAGTAAGTATCTACACTGATTCCAAATATGCTTTTGCCACCATACATGTTCACGGGCCATTTACAAGGAAAGAGGACTGCTGACTGCAGGGGGTAAAGGGATAAAGAACCAGGAAGAAATCCTTCAATTGTTAGAAGCCATGCGGGAACCCAGAAAAGTAGCATTCATTCATTGCCGAGGGCACCAGAAAGGAACAACTGCAATAGCTACAGGAAATCGTCTGGCAGACCAAGCAGCTAAACAAGCAGCAACCCAGGAACAAGAGACTAAGGGTGAGCTGTTAGTCTCTAGTAAAATCCTCCTAGCCCCAGAGTGGCCAGACAGGCCGTGTTATACAGCTGAAGAGAACCAGTGGGCGAGACAAGAACAGGCCAGAAAGAGTGACGATGGGTGGTGGCATTTACAAGATAACAGGACCTTCATCCCAGGAAACATAGCCTATTTGGTCGTTACCCAACACCGTAACTTAGGCCACATGGGGGAAACTGCACGCGCCCACCTACTTGCCAAGGTCTATTACATAGCCAAACTCCCAACTCTGGCTGCAACGGTGTGCGCCCGATGTGACACATGTGCCCGAAATAACGCCACAACATGGCCGAAGCCTGTACCCGGTGTTCAGTACTCAGGGGCCACATCCTTTGAAGATGTTGAAATAGATTTCACAGAAGTGAAGCCCTGTTGGGGATACAAGTATTTGTTAGTAATGATCTGCACTTACTCAGGGTGGGTAGAGGCTGTCCCCACCAGAACAGAGAAGGCTCAGGAGGTAGTAAAGGCTCTCCTAAGAGAAACAATTCCTTGGTATGGCCTACCCCTCTCATTTGGAAGTGACAATGGACCTAGTTTCATAGAAGAAATAATTCAAACTACAGCCAAGACACTTGGAATAAAATGGAAACTTCATGCTGCATACAGGCCACAAATTTCAGGGAAAGTAGAACATATGAACTGGACCCTTAAGAACACCCTAGCCAAGCTATGTCAAGAGACAAACCTGCCATGGATAGACATGCTCAGCTTAGCACTTCTTAAGGTCAGATGCAGAGTACTCTCCCTTCGAGATCTTATACAGGAGACCCCCCCCATCACCAGAGGCCTCAAAGGAGATGTTAGGCAGGTAGGAGAAATGAACTTACAAGGTCAGCTTATACAGCTATCAAAGATGCTACAGCAGATTAGCCAGACAGTATTAGGACGGACCCCCTTGGCCCTGGGAGCCCCAGTACACCCTCACAAACCAGGAGCCTTAGTGTGGGTAAAAGATTGGAAGAAAACCCCCTTAGAATCCTCCTGGACAGGGCCCTTTACTGTAGTATTAGTCACACCCCCTGCTGTCAAAGTTGCAGGAATTGCCCCGTGGATTCATCATACCCGAGCAAAGAGGGCAAGTCCAGAGAGCCAGCAGAACTCACGGGCAGCGCGGCCAGACCGGGACAACCTGCTCAGGCTGTGCCTGCATTGGAGATCCACAGTGACATGGGACACAGGGAGTCTCCAGACTGCTGAGAACGAATGAGTCAGCCTGAGTCAGACATTAACATCAAACAGTTTGAACTCGGACTTGTCGGGTTATTGACTCTGACCTTGGGTATAGGACTTGGAGCTGTGACACCAAAAGAGTGGACATGGATCCAGAGAGCAGGAATGGTCCTGCTCTACTGGGGCATGGTAACCATACTGTACTATTTGTTACTTATGTATTAATGATGTCAATTTGGGCCACCTGTGGGGCGGTGGACATTACCATAGGGCCCTGGGAGTTTCAAGTGAGGCGCACTTGGGGAGATGAAGGAGTCATTAACTCCACCCAGTGGGATGGACAGTCCCCTTCAGTTATCATCCAGTTTGATGTATGTGGCACCATGGATCCAAATTCCAAAACTAACTGTGGAGGGTTGAGTTGGGAGAGAGAGTATACTACCAACCACAAATATCTTTGCCTCAAACCTGATTTTAACCCAACCTATTGGTGGTGTCATGCCATGGCTGAATTTTACTGTGGCAGCTGGGTATGCACCCATGGGTATACGGGTAACCCAGGTAGTCCTTTAGAAAAACTGAGGGCCCCTAATAACTGTGGATTGGGAACCTGCAACCCCGTTACATACAGGATCAATAGCCCCAACAAGTGGGCAGACAGGATAGCAGGCATCAGGGTAAATGGTAGAGGCAGAGATCCTGGAAAAATCATAAAGGTAATAAAAGTCTACGAGCCCCAAGTAAAATATTACAAGCCATCAACACCCCCGACTTCTGTCCGAGTATTAGGTAAGGACACCGCCCGCCCACAAGGATATAGATATCAGTGGGAAATTCCCCGGATCTGGCTGAAAGATTTGGTAAATGCCACACACCAGATCCTCAATCTTACTAACCAGCAGCTAGCTGCTGACTGCTGGCTGTGTGCCCCGGTGACCTCATGGACATACCCTGCCATTGGGGTCAATGATTCCACCCCCACCAAACTTGCCAATACTATCCGGGAACCAGACTTGCCAGTCCTGAGGCCTATCCAAACCCTTGGAAAGGCCTCGTGTGTCTTGGGAAAAGGCAACAGGCCAAATATAACCGCTGATTGCCTGGACATAACACAATTAGAAGATCAAGCATATCGGCCTCCAAACAGTACATATTTCTCATGTGCAGATGGGGTATACAAGAGGCTGAATGGGTTAAGTTGTAGCCTGTGTGCAATTGTAATCCTTATTCCAGACATAACTGTCACACCAGGATCAGATGTTGCTTACCTCTCCCCTCCTGAGCCACACCAGATCAAGCGAGTCCCAGTCCTTGTTCCAATATTGGCTACTATAGGTCTCCAATATTGGCTACTATAGGTCTCCTGGGGGGGCTGGACACTAGGGGAGCTGCCCTAGGGCTAACATCCCATCAGGTTAAACAACTAGTCTCACAAGTGGATATTGACCTCAGGTCAGTAGAAAAGGCACTATCAACCCTCCAACAACAAGTAGACTCCCTCGTGGCAGTGGTACTCCAGAACCAGAGGGCCCTGGACATGTTAACAGCAAGCCAGGGAGGAACCTGCCTATACCTGAAAGAACAATGTTGTTTTTATGCCAACCATTCTGGGATAGTGCAAGAAAATTGAACCCAACTACCAGCTAGGATCCAGAACCGGATAAAAGAAAGAGAAAGCCAATCCCTATGGTGGAATCCTTTCCAGGATTGGACCCCCTGGATTACGCCCCTACTAGGACTAACACTTTTACTAACCATAGCTCCGTGCATACTCAAATACCTGACCTCCCTAATATCTAGACAAATAGAGTAAAGTTACAGATGGTACTACGCCATCCATACCAACAGGTATCACAATATGAAAACAATAAATACTCAGGTGAAGATTCAGTCTGAGTATTGAAAGGGGGGAATGTGAGGGAAAAATGGAAATTCACTAAAAAGCTTTTACCCTGAAACGGACGAGCTACAGCCCTATGTATGTTAATTGCTTAATCTGCTTCTGTAAGACTGCTTGTTGCCTTGTGAAACTGACTAATGGCTGCAGCTCATGCTCCCATAAACAGCTCCCCCTTGCATTAGCTACCTTGTAAATTACAGTAACTTCCTTATGTGTACACATTCTGGTATAAGCCGCTCTGTACCCCCCCCCTTGAAGTATAAAAGACAAGTCCCCCTGACTGGGGGGCTCAGATTTTGGTGGAAAATCCCCTCTGAGCCCGCTGGCATTAATAAACCTGATCTCTCTGCATCCTCGTGTACCTCTTGGTGTTTCCTTTGGCAACGTGACTCCGGTTTTTGCCGTTACAGTATTACGACCTTGGGCCTCTCTGAACGTCAGTCTCCTCAAGGAGAGGGATGGGGCCAGGTGGGACAGTCTTCTGAATCCCTTCGGCTGAAACCTCCCACCTTGCAGCAGCCAGCATCCTGCCCCATTCTTGCTTTGAAAAGATCCTGAAAGCCAGGCTTTCAGCCACTGCAGCTGCTGGCAGGGAAAACGCACGTGCCGGATTTGAGCAGAGATTTTGAAAAAGGGTAGGAGGGAGATTTCACCCCTCTTCCCACCCCAGAGGAAGTACTGTTTTCACCCTATAGGAGGGGAAGAATGACTGGCTTCATGATTTCTTTGTCTTCAGACAGATTTGCACCAATGTCATTCAGTAGTCAGCCCACTCAAATGAGTTTAAGCAAAATTTACAAAATAAATAACTATAGCTAGCTGCAATGGAAATATAATAATATTTTTTAAAAATCCTTCAAGTCAAAATACTGTGATGTGTTCATATCCAAATGCCAACAAAATATAAGCATGAACTCCACATGGGCATTAGAACAACAGTGACTTTGGTGGGGGTGGGGGAGAACGTGGTCCCAGAAGAAACTGAGTGGTCACAGCTATTTGGTGTGACTGTTCTTGAAGTTAGACTAGGAGAAAACTACTGAAGCATCTAACCCGCACATATGGTCTGGAGTCACCCTCAGTGCCACTGGTGCCTCAAGGACAGATCCAGGCTGCTCTATAGTGAGTGTGAGTGACTTCCTTGGGTGATGGATGTGCCACCTTCCCCAGCAGGACGCCTCCTTAGCAGTCCAACCAAGGTGCTGCCTCTCACAACTATGGGGACACCGTGCAGATGGTACCCAATGTAGGAATGTGCACTTGCAGGGGCGAGAGGCTGTTGGTTTCCTTTTCCGTGTGTGCTCGTGCCATCATGTTAGATTTTTGAGAATTGAATACTAAACTGCATATACTTCATCATCTCAAAGTAGGGTTGCCAGATTTAGCAAACATAAATATAGGTTGCCCAGTTTAGTTTGAATTTCAGATAAAAAGGAATACTTGTTCATCCCAAATATTGCATGGAATATAGTAAAAAATTATTCATTGTTTATTTGAAATTAAAATTTAACTGAGCAACCTGAATTTTGTCTGGCAGCCCTACCTCAAATATGGTATTTTCTGCATATACAAACATTTGTGTCTGTCTATAAATATAAATATGTTGTATTTTTTCACATACATGGCTAGCTTCTCTGGGGCAGATCTAGGTCTTTGTTGTGCCATCCTAGTACTGATAGAACTGTATAGTGGGGCTTCAATGTGTGTATTATTCAGGATACATTCAGCAGCAATCATAATTGCACACTTGGAGCCCTTCACATTCCGGCTTCAGTGTGGACTGGTTGCTGTTCAGGTACAAACAGATAATATTCTGGGTCCTGTCTTTGCTGCTACCCTGGGTTGGATCCATTGTTTCCTGGATTCCATGTCTTCATCTCTTTTGGTTTATGCCCTCATTTTATAGGAGGGCATTCTCTAGGAGTTTTCTCAGAAAGACAGCTTAAGAAGTAGCATTATATGTCTTTGCATGTTTGAAAACATCCTATTTTGCTCATGTGTTATTGATAGTTTGTCTGGTTATAGAAGTCTAAGTTGCAAATACTTTTCTCTTAGAATTTTAAAGACCTTATTATATTACTTTCTAAATTCTAGTGTTGCTATTAAGAGTCCTGATGCCATTCTGATTTTTGTTCATTTTTAATGTAACTTCTGTTTTGTTCTGTTTTGTTTTCCTCTTTGGAAGCTAATAGAATTATTCCTTTCTGGAGATGAGAAATTTTTTGAAAATGTGCCTGAGTGTTGGTCTTTTTATTCGTGGTTCTGGGTTGATGATGGATCCAATAATTCTAGAGACTTATATCCTTTAATTAAGGCTCATACTTTTGTATTTGTAGATAATTTCTTCTCAGTAAATTTCTATATTCACTCATTTAGAACACCTATTATTAGGATATTGGCATTTCTGGGTTGAATCTGTAACTTTTTAAAATCTTCTTATCTATGCTACCTTCCAGGATATTTTCTTCCTTTTTAATCTCTCAAACCTTTTAATGAATTTTTAAAGTGCTGAATATTTAAATGTTGAGTATTGTATCAGTCATCATAGGTTAGGACACTGAAATGACACCAAAATCTCAGTGACTTCAAATAACAAATGTTTCTTGCTAGCTCACACTACACATTCATTGAGGGTCAAGTGTGGCTCTGCTTTGCATTATTGTCACACTGAGACCCAGGCTAATGGCACAATTCACATCTGGAACATTGCTGGGCTCCAAGCAGAGGAAAAAAAACAGAGCACGTGGCAAACCACACTTTGACTCCTAAAGCTTCTGCCTGAACTGACACTTCTGCTTATGTTCAATGGCCAAGACAAGTCACATGGCCAACTCTGCCATTTATAAGGTGGGGAAGTATCATCTCCCCCCAGCAAGGGGCAGTGAATGTTTATGAACAATATAGTAGTGCCCCCTTATCCCTGGGGGACACGTTTCAAGACCCCCCAATGGATTCCTGAAACCACAGATAGTACCAAACCCTATATACACTATGTTTTTTCCTATACGTGCATACCTACAATAAAGTTTAATTTGTAAATTAGGCACAGTAAGAGATTAACAACAGTAATAATAAAATAGAACAATTATAACAATATACTGTGATAAAAATTATAAAATAGAACAATCATAACAATATACTGTGATAAAAATTATGTGAATGTGGTCTCTCAAAATGTCTTATTATATTATATTCACCCTTTTTCTCTTGTGATGATATGAGATGATAAATCTCTATGTAATAAGACAAAGTGAGGTGAATGATATAGGCATTGTGATGTAAATGGAAACATTCCAGAAGTAAACAATTCATAAGTTTTAAATTGTGCGCTGTTCTGGGTAGTGTGATAAAATCTCGAGCCATCCACTCCATCCAGCCTGGATTGTCTGTGGTCACTTGGCAGCCCTCTTGGCTCTCAGGTTGACTGCTTCAGGATTGCAGTGCATGTGTTCAAGTGATCCTTATTTTACTTCATAAAGACCCCAGAGTGCAGAAGTAGAGATGTAATAGTTTTGGACCACAGTTGACTGCAGGTAACTGAGTAGAAAGCACAACTTCAGAGAAGGGGGGATTATTGTAATACATCTGACCATATATCATATTTTTAAATAGCAAGATTGTGTTCTTGTTTTTGATTCATCCACTTTTTTTTTTTTGAGACAGAGTCTCGCTTTGTCAAGTGCCATTTAATGATCATTCATCCTTACAATTATGTTAGAATATATTCCCCAGATTCTAGATTTTGTCTTTTCTTTTCTTTTTTTGAGACAGAGTCTTACCCTGTCAGCCTGGGTAGAGTGCAGTGGCATTGTCATAGCTCACTGCAACCTCCAACTCCTGGGCTCAAGCGATCCTCCTGCCTCAGCCTCCCAAGTAGCTGGGACTACAGGCGCGCGCCACTGCACCAGGCTAATTTTTCTATTTTTAGTAGAGACGGGGTCTCGCTCTTGCTCAGGCTGGTCTCGAACTCCTGACCTCAAGCGATCCTCCCGCCTCGGTCTCCCAGAATGCTAGGATTACAGGTGTGTGCCACCGCACCTGGCCTCATCTGCTTCTTGATTTATGTGTTCAATACCCTCTTGTACCCCTCTTGGGATATTATTTACATTTTAATTTATGTTTTAAAAAGTTTCTGCCTGCTGTTTCCCCTGGTTCCCCTTTCCCCCCATTTCTTTATTTTCGCCTGCACGTGGCGGGCTTTCCCTGTATGTATTGTATCCTTGGTTGTCCATTCAGATTTAAGAGTGAGTCACCTACCTAGAAGCAGATTGGAAATTGCTCAGTAGCATTCTCTTTTGAGTAGGTGGCAAGTAGCTTGTCAATTATTGGTCACTGGAGGTTGTGTCAGCCCAGGTGCAGTCAAGAAATAGATGGCATGCTCCAGACAGGGCCCGGGAGAGAGTTAAACAACAGGAAGAGGAAGTAGGGCTGGGGGACCAGCAAGATGTTGGAATGCTCCATGATTGGCAACAGTGGGAGCCACTACCACCTGAAGCCTGAGAGACAAGGGAAATTAGAAGTTTCTGGACTGTATCAAAATCTTATAGCTATTTGTGGGATAGGGGTTTCTCAATAGGAACCATTACTGTAGGCAGGAGAATGTGGCCATTGCCCAGCTACAGCCTGGTATGAAGAAAAAGGAGGATAATATGCCAACTCTCTGTGCGCCCCCAGCCCAGCAGAACCCGCCCCAAAGCCAGAGGGGGAGAGTGCAAGGGCACAGTGTGCTCTGGTTCACCTCCTGGGACACAGAGAAGGGTAAAGAGTAGATCCAAGGAGCCAAGGGGAGGATGTCCAGCTCAGAGATCTTTCTCTAGGGGACAGTGCAGCATCTCCAGGAAGAGTCCTCTGAGAGCCTTCTGGGCATTCTACAAACAGGGCAAGAGAGGGAGGCTGTGAGGCCAACTGCTCTGAGTGAAGCCTGTCACCTAAGCCCTGCCTTCTTCCCCACACTGTGGCCGGCTCTCCAGGGCATCTGCTGTCCCTGCCTCAGACCGTTCTGGGACGGGTAGGATGGGCCAGTTCCTTTTCTGTGTGATTTCTGGGCACACACTTTAGGTGTGGCTTCCTCTTCTCTGCTAAATCAGTTACCACTTCTCTTCCAAGAATCTGTTAAAATTCCTTGGTTCTGTTTGCATTTCCTTTTTTCTTACTCCTCTACTTTATTTTACTATGAAATAGAATTATTTAACATTTTTGTACTTATTTGAACAGAAGGACATATATGAATTATTTACAGTTAACATTATCCATAATGTCCTATACAAATATAAAATAATTAACTAAAGTATAATAACTTAAAAATAATACTCTGACAGTACACCCTCAGTGGAATATAATATATATATATATACTTTTTTTTTTGAGACAGAGTCTTACTCTGTAGCTTCAGCTAGAGTTCAGTGGCGTCATCATGGCTCATTGCAGCCTCCAACTCCTGGGCTCAAGGGATCCTCCTGCCTCAGCCTCCCCAGTAGTTGGGACTGCAGTCAGGTGCCACCACGCCCAGATAATTTTTCTATTTTTTGTAGAGACAGGTCTCACTCTTGCTCTGGCTGGTCTCCAAGTCCTGAGCTCCAGTGATCCTCCCACCTTGGCCTCCTAGAGAGCTGGGATCACAGGCGGGAGCACACGCCCGGCCTCAGTGAATATATTCTAAGGACTGAAAAAAAAAATAAGGGGCAGAAAAGTCCTAGCCTTGGTGTTTGGTGTGTTCTTTCAATGGTGTTGGCACCTGAAACTAAAACACTGGGGCATGAACTGCAGCTTAGTGCGCATGAGTACGCACATCCACCTTTGGGAAGCAGGGTTTTCACCGTGGAGCAAGGGGGATGAGGGATGCTGTGGAACAGCCCCGTGTTGTTGGACTTGATGCTGTGGCTGCAAATGCCAACGACACTCTGTGTTCGTGTTTGAAGTAGTGAGGCGTTCAGAAATTCACCAGGTGGTGTTCTTGCCGGAAATGTCTCACCTAAATGCAATCACAGGAGAAAGTTGGACAAACATGGAATGTGAGATGTTTTGCAGGGACTCTTCAACGGAGTCCTCCTCACGAACAGAGCAAGGTGCTGGGATTGTTCCATATTAAGGAAGAATAACAAGGCGTGGCGGGCACCCCAGTGCAAATGTGTGAGCCTGGTCTGCATTCTGAGTTAAAAGGAAGACTATAAAGGACACTGAGACAATCGGGGAAATTGTGTCAAGTCCTTTTATTGAATCCATGTTGGTGTCCATCGGGGCGGGGGCAGGCGTGCTGTGGTTGAAGTGTGTAGGGGGCCTGTCGGGCGCCTGCCCTGCTGTCCGACGGTGCGGGAGAGGTGGGGCTGTGTACACAGACAGACAAGGCGGGCCTGACAAGGCGTCAGCAGTTGATAGGTTTGGGGCAAGTTCATTGTATTGTTATGTTGAAAATTCAAAATAAAAAATGAATGACTTTTAAAAATGTGCCAAAAACCTTCAAACTTTACCATTTCAAAAAAAATTATTATGGAAACGTAAATGTCTTTTTTTTTTTTTAAGTAGCACAACTGGGTTTTGCTTTGTGAAGTGAATGACTGAGGCTGACGGAAGGAGGGAAGGAAGGAGAACATCCTAGAGAAATCGCGGTGAGAGACGCAATGCACCCTCCTGCCAGAAGAGTGTTCGCCCAAAAAGACGAATGCTTTTTCCCAAGTCTTTCTCTACCACTGTCAACGGCCAAACACCAACGCCCAACCCCACTCCAGTCCTTAGAAAGATGGGGTTGCCACACTCGCCTCTCCGGGACGAGGCAGGAAGTCTGGATACATGACTCCATTTGTCAGTGGCACAGACTTGTCAAGGTCCCATCTTGAGAAAACGCTGACTTTCAGAAACAAAAACTGTCCCCAGGTGCCTGGCGAAAGGGAGGAGCTAAAATCTGGACGACATGGCTTCTCCTCTGCTGGCCACTGAATGGCAGATGACAGCAAGGAACAAGATCTCCATCTCATAGACATTTTAGCAGGATCCTAGAGGGGTGAGAAAAAATATAAGAAAGAGAAACAGGATGCTTACATTAATGCTTGGGCTGTCGGCTGCTGGAATGCAAAGTACAATCTGCTCTCCTGCACTTACTTTAGCCACAGACTTTTCTTCTACCTGCCTGTGAGCCTGTCCCATAACAGGGTGCTGACACCTGAAGCTGCTGAGAATATGGGACAGGGAGCTTCAAAGTTCCACAGCATGGGGTGAAGTCACGGGCTTTACACAGGGATCTAGAACACCTGGGCGGCAGCCAACCTAGATTGCTTTCACTTCTGGATGGGTCATACACATGTACATATCTGCCACAGATAGGGTGACAGTGTACATATCTGTCACAGATAGGGTGGCAGTGTACATACATACATGTTAGTACGCGTGTGCAGATCCTCTGGCACACTTCAACAGAGAAAGGGTGTGGAGAGCTTGAAGTTGTGCCCCCCGCCAACCGTCCTGAAGGTGTGCTTGTGCACCTGCCCGCTGGCTTTTTTAGAAGCAGTTGTGATGGGGCAGGTGTAGGCACATATGCCAATTTGCAGACACAGATATGATTAAAATGTGTATGGTCATGTGTGCACACAGGCTGCCTGCAGACAGACACATGCACATATGTGTGTCATCTGGAACAGCACAGAAAAATACAAGTTCCTAGCTCTTGGATCTTTGTCTCTATCGCTTCCCCCTTCTGATGGCGACAGTCTTGGAAAGCTGCTCTCCCTGTCCGGAGGTTAGAGGAGAAGGAAGAGGAAATAGGAGAGACTAAAGAGGTAAGCAGGGACCCAGGACAGAGGACACTAACTTGTGGTTGACTCTGCTCTACTGGAAAGAGCAGCAGACTTAGTCAAGCCTGGGGGACAAGAGGAGCCAGTCTGAGAAGAGACAATACATTCTTCTCTTCAGTTTTTCTTCAAGGAGCAGGCAACCCTGGACCTTCTCTTCCATCGTCATTTGAGTTGAATCCTGCCATGAGCCAGGGCACAGAGCTATGGGCAGGCACATGGAAGAACTGCCGTGGGCTTCTCCAGCAGGAGTGGGTCCCAGTGGGGTTCCAGCCACAGGGATTGGGTGAGGCCCACGGACGGGGTGTGTCCTGGTCCCCAAATGGAAGTGGCACCGGTGAAGGAGTTGAGCGAACATCAGCAAAGAGGTTTTCAGCCTGCCACCCGAGGACAATGACGTCCTTCCAGGTGTTGAGGGAAGGCTCAGAGCAGCAGAACACCCTCCAGAACACCCTCTGCATTCAAGTGACCTTCTTCCATCTGACCAAGGAGGCAATGTCTGCAAAAAGATAGATGAGAGAGAATCTTCCTTGTTCAGAGTGGTCAACGTCCCACGGACAGATGTGGGGACAAGGAGGGTGTGCCCTTGTAGCAAGGTGTTCCTCTGGAAGTTCATCTGGAAGATTTGACCTTCTTCAGGATTCCTGCTTAGTAAAGGCACGTAATTATCCTGTATCTTGTCCTTAAAGAGTTGTCTGCTTCAATGCTCCAAAGCATGTTCTGAAAACAATTGCATCCAAGTTCTCCACATACTCTTCTTCTTCCCACACATTCTAAGAGGAAAAAATGATAAACAGAGTGACTAGTTAGTACATTCCTATTTATAGCTACTGGCAGGGCATCAGATGGATAAGTCCAAGAAGTTGCCAGGACAGTAGAAGAGAGCATTTGTTCTGGATTGTTGACCTGTGTTGTCTGTGGAAAACTTTGTTTTTAGGGTCAAAATACTTTTTTGTAAAGATGGAATATTCCTCCTGCTTCAGCAGTAGTCACCTTCTCTCCTATTTTCTGGGAGCTGTCTGGACAGGAAGTCTTCATGTCACATGTGCACGGCCCTGGCCAGCTACACTCCCTCTGTTTGCACTGCATGTCCGTTCGGGGCTGGGAGGAGATGCTGGCATGTCCCCAAGTGGGGATTCTCTTCCAGCCTGATTTCTCAGTCATGAGGGAGCTGATGGGCAGAGTGGGAGTTTCTCTCATTTGGGAAGAGAGTTCCTCAGTCATTTATGTCTGAGTTTTAAGATAGCCGATCATTGCTGCTGGGTTTGTAATATAACTTCTTACTTGGCTGGCATATGACAGGCTAAAATTGGAGTGTTTTGGTTTCGCCTTCAGCTTGCTGTGGTTTCCAGAGCTGAGCCAAAATGGCCGAGTACGAGTATGCTTGGAATTAAAATTTGGAAGAAGAAGGAAAGTTTTCCTGTTCATCATAGCCAGAATCTCAAGATTCATCAGGGAAAATCTTGAAATTCAGGGACTTTCTTTTTCCAGAAAGGGACTGCCTTGACTTCTAGGAATTCTTTGATGAAGTTTTTAATACCAGGGAACCCAGAGCAGAGTCTGTTTCCTTTACACAGGCTAGCTGAATGATGATTAAGCCTGGCTGTTTAGGTCAAGCATCTCTAATAAGGCAAGGGCAGGTGACAAACATATCAAAACTCAGAAATGCAGATAAACATTGTTACAGTTTAAATGTATGTGTCCCTACAAAATTCATAAGTTGGAACTTAAACCCCAATGTGATAGTATTAAAAGCTGGGGTCTTTAGGAGGTGATTAAGTCACAAAGGGCAGAGTCCTCATGAATGGGACTAGTGACTTCATAAAAGGGCTGGAGGGAACCAGCTAGGTCCTTTTTTGCCCTTCTGCCTTCTGCCCTGTGAGGACACAGTGTTCCTCCCCTCTGGAGGATGTGGCAACACTGCACCATCTTGGAAGCAGAGCCTGGGTCCTCACCAGACATCGACCTGCTGGCACCTTGATCTTGGACTCCCAACCACCAGAACCATGAGAAATGAATTTCTATTATTTATAAATTATCAAGTCTGTGGTATTTTGTTATAGCAGCATAAATGGACTAAGACAAATACATATTACCAAAAGATATACCCTTGAAGTTTGGAATATTTCCTCCCAAAAAGGCTTGCTGCTCTTAGCAAGTATCAGTAGTAAGTAAGACAGAGAAGTGTATTTGTTTCCTATGGCTGCTGTAACAAATTGCAACAAAAGTAGTGGCTTAAAACAACACAGATTTACTCTTTCATGGTTTTGAGGTCAGAAGTTTGAGCTTGGTTTCCCTGGGCTAAAGTCATGGCATTGGCAGGGCTGGTTCCTTCTGGAGGCTCTGGGGGAAATCTGTTTCCTTGACTTCTCCAGCTGCTAGTGGCCACCTGTATTCTTCAGCTGGTTCCCTTCCCCCATCTTTGAAGTGTACCACTCCAATCTCTGCTTTTACAGCCACATGCTTTCTCCTCTGCCTCCTCTTATAATGACCCTGTAATTACATCAGGCACACCTGGATAATCCAGGATAACCCCCACATTTCAAGATCCTTCACTTAATCATGTCTGCAAGGCCCCTTTGCCATATAAGGTAACACTCTCAGGTTCTGGGAATTAGGACATGGCCATATTTGGAGGAGGGGCCATTATTCAGCCCACACAGGAGGCAGGTGGGGCAGGTCTACAGATGACTCTGAAAGATGTGCCTAAGACCTTGTGACCAGAGGCCCAACCAGGCTCCTTCCTGTTGCTGGTCTTCCCACTCCCAGTTCTTGGGTACCATCTTGGATTTACATTATTACATAATCTACATGTAAATATTCATCTTGTAAAAATGGAAACATTCTTGACAGAGCTGAGTCCTCTGACAACCTTCCCCAGTCTTGATCCTCTCTCCACCTCCCCCTCTCACCCCAAAGGTCAACACTGCTGTTTGCTTGAGACACGTCAGATGTGTCTCTGCATTTATATACATGTATTTCTTCCCATAGAAAGCATAGTCTTGCTTATGGCTTCCCTCAATGTAAATGGTATTTCAATGGACATAATTCCACCACATGCTTTTTGCACTCACCAATGTCTTTGAGATCTTTCCATGACAGCCCATGGAAATGGGTTACCATGGTGTATTGGTCTTCTTGGGCCGCTGTAACAAAGTACTAGAAACTTGGTGGCTTGAAACAACAGAAATTTATTCTCATGCAGCTCTGGAGGCCAGAAGTCCCAAATCAAGGTGCTGTCAGGGCTGTGCTTGCTGTTAGGGGTCCAGGGGACGTCCTTGCTTCTTCCTGCATCTGGTGGCTGTTGGCATTCCTGGACTTGTGGACGCATCCCTCCAATCTCTGCTTCCTTCTCCATGTGGTCTTTACCTCATGTGTGTCTTTTTTGTATTTTCCTCTCTTACAAGGACACTGGCCATTGAAAAAGGACAAAAGCAGAAGGGCAGGGCATGCTCCTTCCCTTTAAGGGAACCTCTCTTCTCATGTCCCTCTGGAAGAAATGTGGTCACATGGTCACACTTAGCTTTCAAGGGAGGCTGGGAAGTGTAGTCTTTAGCTGGGCAGCTAGAGATTCTGTTACTACACAGGCAATGCGGAGCAGACGTGGAGATAACTGGTAGACTCTGCCACCATCAGTGTTTCTCCAGTGTAAACACCTAGAGCAGAATGGCTGTCCATGAAGGCAGGCTCAGTCTGATTGTGGTACTGCCAAATTATCCTCCACTGTTGTCATGTAGATTTACCTTCCCACCAGCACTATTAAGAATATCCTCCCCCGTTCCTTCACCAAACATTAATATAAATACATTTAAAATTTTTGTCATTTAAATGGATAGAAATGGCATTTCATTCTTTAATATTTTCATTTCCTTGATTCCTAGTGAATGTGAACATTATTTAATATATTTATTGGCTATTTCTAGTTCATCTTCTCTGATTTACCTTTTCTTTCCCTTGTTCATTTTTTCCAACTAAATTGTTTGTCTTTTTCTCCAGTTGATTAGAAGGAGTTCTTTATAGTATTCTTAGTATTGATATTTGTCTGTCATAACTGTTACAAATATTTCCCCCGATTTGTCACTTGTCTTTCCATTTTGTTTTAGGATATATTTTGTCGTAACAGAAGTTTTAAATATGTTTTATTTTTATCATCTAAAAAGTGTTAATTTTAAAAAAACAAACACTGTTTCTAAGCTTTTTGTTCTAGGAAGCTGGCAAATTCAGATATGATTGAATGGGGACGTAAAAAGTCAGCTCATAACTCATGGTACCACCTTACACATCTCCATTGCATCTGATTCTTCCAGGTTGTCTACACAGGGCTCTTGCCATCAGTCAAATGGGTAACAGAGCTTTGTGGCAACCACGTGTATGCTCTGGTTCCTTGGAAAGCTGAGGTACCTAGTTAAGAGCAGAAGGCCTTCCACATTACCTGTTAGATTTCTATTTGGGCTGTAAGGCACTCACAAACACAGAAAGAGCCACTTAGATGACCAAAATTTGCTGTACCCATAGGTTATTGAGGTATAATAAAAAAGTTTCCAGGGTCAGAGCCTACTTTGAACAACATTAGAGGAGATTCATCTCCTAAGCTACCTCCCTGAAAACCCATATTCACTCTCCCCTCAATCACAGGGGAGTGGAGGTTTCGGAGAGATTGGATATTGAACACTACTTCCAATGTGGCCATGGGGTCTTCTGGGATCCTCTTCAGAGAAGAGCTACCCAATCCACTTTGCCCCGGTAGTTTGCCCTTTTTCAAGGAACTTTGTCTTCTAAGCACCAAGGGGCCAATCTGCACCTGCCCAGAATAGGGAATGGGCTCTGGCCCTCTCTTGTGATGATGAAGATGGCACGTCTCTTTGGCCACTTATCTACCACTGACCAGACTTTTAAGGCACATGCTGTTTTGATAAAATATTGGCTGCAATATTATCAATGCCATCATGTATCTGGTTAGAAATCTATGCCATCCCCCAAACCCAAAAAGTAATATCCTTGTGTCACCTACAGCATGCTGCAGGGAGTCAGGTTGGCCTAGAGGATGTGCACACAGGGTGACATGCAAGGGACAAGAAACCGGAGATCCAGGTCTGGGCCCAGCTCTGTTGTTTACTAACCAATCAACTATCCCCCCATTTCCTTCCATGAATGACGATGTTCCCATTTACATTTAAAGCAAGAATATCTGCTAACACCAACTGCTCTTCACAGCTTCAGGCATGGATTTGGGTATCCTGTTACTAGGCCTCTTCCCAGACTGGGACATTCTATTTTGTTCTCTTGCCCCTTCTACTGAAGTTTCAGACCACAGAAGTTTGAGCCAGGCCACCCCACGTGCGTCTGGCTCCCGGATCCTGCCCGCCCGAGTCTGTGTTCCCCACACTCTTGCTCATATAAAGCCTGCTCCTAGAAGTGTGTTGCCTCTGCAATTCTACAACCTCTCCTTGCTAACTGGCAAATGGTGACACAAGCACACACTCACCTGAACAGGAGACTGATTCTACTCTTCCCTTTTTAGAGAAATCAGATACTTCATAATGAGATGGAAGGTTTCTTCACAAACAAACTCTCTTTGGATATTTGCTCCTTCCTGTGTCCTTGCAGGAGCCTGGCTGCCCTTGCACCAGGGCTGATGCCCAACAAAAATGGGCTTTCAAGGTTCCAGCCCCATCTGGAGAAGTTGCCCCTGGAGCAGGAGCTGTCTGTGCCCTGCCCGGATCAACTCGGGAAAACTTCTTACCTGTGACTCTGCCAGGGAGCTTTCTGTGGCTGCAGGAGCTTGGTGGATCAAGGGGCAGGGAAGTTAAAGCCCCTGAGAATAGCCCTCAAGCAACAACAAAGAGGAGCTCCTTGCCATTCGCGTGGGACAGTGCTGAAGGATGGTCTGAGATGGGGGTTGGCAGACTTTTCCTGTAGAGAGCCAGGCAGGAAAGCTTTCAGTCTCTGTGGACCACGTGGTCTCTGTTACAACTACTCAACTCTGCAGTTGCAGGGTATGAGCAGCCCTAGCATAGACAATGTGTAAACACATGGTTGTGGCTCTATTACAAGAAAGCTTCATTTATGGCCACTGAAATTTGAATTTCAATAACTTTCACAACACTAAATAGTATTCTTTCCTTGATTATTTCTCAACCGTTTAAAAACATAAGATCTTTAGCTTGCAGGCCATGGAAAACCAATGGTCTGGTTTACTGACCCCAGTCTAAATGGTCTCCCAGAGGTGCCCAGTGAGATCAAGCCCTGGTTGCCAGCAGCAGTAATCTGGGGTGCTTGGCTTACTTTCCTCCTCTGGCTTACTTGGCCGACTCCCCTGGGGTCCCCTTCCCAATAAGCCTCTTGCCCTCAAAGTCCTCTCTGAGTCTTGTTCCGTCCTTAGACCTCTTCCCACACTGGTAAGTTGGATTTTCTGTTTCCCCTTCCCCCAAAGTTGCAGACCACAGAAGTTTAGAGCAGGACAACTCCAGCAACAGCTCCTAGGCCCGGCCCCCCTCCAAGGCTCCCTTCCCCACCCCCGGACACCGCCCCCTTGCTACCCTGCCCTGGTTTGGTCACTGGAGGGGAGCCACCTTCCAAATCTCTTGGCTTTACATTCCATTTCCCCAAGGACACTTTAGTGAACAGGATCGTCCTACTCTAATACCACAGTGCTTTCATGGGAGAAAGTTAACCCACACCGCGGTACAGTGTGATAACCAGGAAAGGTAGCAGGCTGCCCTCGGGAGTCGGGGAGGAGTCGAATCTCAGCTCTATCGCTCATGACACGCCCAAACCTCATTTCCCCACCTGAAGAGGAGAGAATCAGAGCTCATCCTTTATAGGGCTAGGGGCGAGGGGGAGGATGAGATAGATATCAAATGTCAATCAAGCATCATAGTGCAGGGCACACAGTAGGTGCTCAGTGGCTGCAAGTGACTACTGTCATTAGTAGACAATACTCTAGGGACCACGATGGGAGGGTCCGTGAGGACCAGTGAGGACCAGGCAGGCCCCTGAGGAGTGAGCGGGATTTGGGCGGGTGGGGGGGAGCAGAGCACTTCACACAGGAGTACAGCACGAGCCGAGGCACAGCCATGGCCCGCCCACGGAAGAGGCTCGGGTGGGTAATCCAGCCTGCCATCCCCGCAACGTCTGCAGGAGAAGGCAGCTCAGAAGCTCCCGAGGTCGCTGACTGAGACGCATCTCTGGTCCCTGCACAGACTGCAGGTGATGCTCCAAGTGCTTCACAGGTCGTCTCGTTCAACTCTTACAACAACAATTACACACATTTTACAGGGAACAGACCAAGGCTCCAGAGAGGTTACGTTGTGAGTGTGGATATTCCAACCTCGCTCATCTAACTGCAGAACCTCTGTTCCCACCCACTGTGAGTGACAGTTCTGTGGCACGTAGAATGAGACTGAGCGAGCCCTGGGGTTCAGAGAAGGCGTTCCGAAGGAAGTGGCGTCTGCGGTGAGAGCTGAAGAATGAGCAGAAAAGTCATCCCTTGGGAAGGCAGCCACGAGCGTGTCCTGACTTCAAAGGCCTGCTGGCAGGCGCTGGGACCAGCGTGGAGGGGCCGGGACCAGGGTGGAGGGGCCGGGACCAGCGTGGAGGCGCCGGGACCAGAGTGGCCTGGCCACAGCGCAGTGATCTAGAAACAGGCCAGGGAGTGAGAGATGAAGTCAGAGGCTAGAGGCCGGCTCGCGAAGAGCCCTAGGAACGACGTTGAGGAATCTGGAGCTTATCCCAAGGCAGTGGAGAGCTTTTGAAGAGTAAGGATTTCTTTCTTGCAGCTTAGATTTTAAGACAGCTTTCTGGTTGGTGTGGAAAATGGATCACAAAGGGCAGGACTGGAGAGAGGGTGACGGAGGGAAGGTGGTTGCGGTTCTCCAGGCAGCGAGAGAGAGGTGTGAACAGGGGACCGACAGTGGGGCTTGAGAAGAGGCAGAAGGTGAGAGAGGTCAGAGGTGCATGGACTTGGCAGGACATGGTGATTTCCTGGATGTGGTGAGCGAAGGGGAGGGGCGCTGCTGCCTGGGTCCCTGCCCCAGCGGCCGGTGGGTGACGGGGCCTCCCCACTGGAGGAGGAGTCGGTGCACGCAGGAAGGCGAGAGACACTAACGCGGGTGTAGCAAACCAAAGCGTGCATTCATCCACTCCTGCAACGTGTGTTTATTGAGCGCTTACTGCATGCCGGGCACTGTGTAGAGTGAGGGCAGCTGGGGCAGTGTGATTCCAAGTCTACGGCAATACAGGGTGAAGCTTGGTGTCTGGTGACCCAGGAGTCTAGATCAAACACATCCTCCTGCTGAAAAATGTCATTTCACTTTAATTGAAAGAAGAGTTCTGTGGCCATGTCAAAAACATTATCACAGCGCCGCTTTACACGCATGTCAAGGAAAGAAATCTATCACCTAAGGATAACTTTTGGCAAATGTACAAAAGTGAAGAAAATGATAAGTAATTTTAAACATCTCTGATTCCATCTCTGTTCACAGGCCGGGCTCCCATGGCCAGGGGCGGCTTCCATTCTCCCACCACCTAAAGTATGCAGGTCCTGAGTGTGCAGATGCCGTTTCTTACAGAGAAGGCATGGCTAATAGTCACATTTTATGTTTTAAGACAAACTTCCGGGCTTTCGGAGGGCATGGTGGTGGGTGGGGGAACAATCGTGTGATCACTAGAGGTCAGGGACTCCGCTGCAGTTATCCCTCCTAGGTGCTGGAGAGCCAGGCGGGCTCCTTCCCGACATCTGTCGTGCGTGAGGCTCTTCCACCACCAACACCTCCGAGCTTATCTGCTCACCTGGGATTTCAAATGTGCCTTCTGGCAAGTTCAAGTATATGTCTTCTGAAAATCTGAATATACGTCTGCTAACAAAGTTCTGTCTTCACCTACAAGGCATTGTTCAGTGATGACATTTCCAGCCCTCAGATTCTCAGTTCCGTACAGTGGGTCTCAGCTGTGGAAGGACCCGGGCTGGCCATGCCAACGCGGCTTGGCTGTCTCCGGACTTTGTACGGCTCCTGCATGTTTCCCAGCCCAGCGTCCTCAACCAGTTCCAGGAAGTCTCCTGCAAACAGGGGAAGCTGGACTGTGGCTTTGGTGGTTGGCAAGGAAGTGCAAGTTGGCTGTGAAAGATGCAGGTGGCTTTGTGTGGGAAGGACAGTCTCTGGAGGGCTGGAAACAGAGCCATCCACTCCGCATAGCCACGGCAACGTCAGAAACCGAGTTAAAATACTGAAATATCCTAAGGACCATGCCCTGATAGGTGTATATGGGATGAGAAAATGCTGCCTTTTCTTTCCCTGGGAAATCTCTGCGGCAATGAACTTTTTTACTTGCATGGTCTGGAGGATGGTTAAGAGCTGTCCAATGGGAAGGGCTTGCCTATGTCTGTTTTAGTCTCTGCAAGGACCACACTCATTATTTTAATTCTCAGCAGGAATTTGCTTTATTCCATACTGTATATTTGTTTCATTGTCATGGTTTTAAGGGTCTGACTTCCTAAGCCTGTAATATCTGTATGTCCAAGTTGGAGGGGATGGCAAACTGGATTTCACCTGGGGATTTCAAAGGGGGACAGTTGGTAGTATGAGGACTTTAAGAATAGAGTTAATTTAAAAAGCACACCTGAGGAGTTCATAGTTAAGTCATATATCACAGCAGGTAGAGATTAATCACAAAGTGTAAACTGTTAGAAAATTTCATGAGAGCCCAAAATAAAATAATCTAGCAACAGGATTATTCAAGCCCTCCTTTGTTGTATCTTCTTTGAGTACTAAAAAGGTAAATGGGAAGTATTAGAAATGGCATTCTTTATAAAGGACATTAGGGTTCCAGGATCCACATTCTAGAAAGAACAAATGTCCTTAGTTGCACAACAGTAAAGCTGTACATTGTAAAGCTAAGCTTGTTACAGCGCGATCTCCATTGATCCTCACCACCACCTGAAGGCAGCCAGGAGCTATCGCCGTCCTTGTCCTATAGACCGGACAGCACCTGGAGGAATCAGCTGGCATGTGCGTGCTCAAAACAGGTAGTTTGAGGAGAGTGTAATAAAGGGACTATTTTTAAATGCGTGGGCAGAGTAGGGGGAGGCAACACAGAGGAGCTGTTACTCTCCCCCGGTCTGAAGGTGCAAAGGGAGGACTTAGCAGAACCCAGGCCGATCAGAGCCTTCAGCAGAGGGACACAGCCAACCCAGCAATGTGGTCCAAAATGTATATTCTGTCCTCACTCTCCTTTGCTCTCTGACTTGTGGGAACCCCCCTTTCTTGGCTGAACCTAATCTGAAGCCAGACAGCAAGGGAGGTGGGTTGAATCAGCCTCCCGGGTGGGGCACAGAGCAGATGGAAAAGGGGCAGAGAGAGGCTGAGACAAATGGAGGGTCCTGCACAAGTGGGTTAAGGGATTTGCCTGGGGCTGAGGCAGGGAGGAGAGACACGTGATTAAAACTCAGGTCTTTACACTCAGTTAAATGCTGTCTCTACACTAGTGTGGGGGCGTGAATCAGAGTTCAGCAGAGTGTGAGTGTGGCAGCAGAGATTTCTCTTGCTTAAATTCTCTATGAAGACGAAAATTACAATACATTGCTACTAAGGCGATGGTTTTAGGAGTATTTCGACATGGTCATTTAAGCCCCAAGAATTCTAAATGGAAACTGGCTTTAAGCAAGTGATAGAGAGAATGAACATTTATACAGCACCATGAGCAAGCAGCTGGGCCATCATCTCTCGATCTTTCCTTTTTAGGTTGCCATTAAAAAATTAAAATTTTAGAATGATTAGAAGGAAGTATAACTGTATGTATCATTTTTATGGCCAATGGAGGCAATAATTCTCTATTAGTTGGGCTTACGTCTGAAGAACACAGACTGACCCAGACCCTTAAGTCTTCCTGCACGCATAACGGTATAATGAGACTAGAGTCCGCTGCTGCAATTCAGACCTCACCTTAATTGGGGAGGAGGACTTACCCTGAAGTAAAATAGTAGCAGTCTGACTATATTTGATTGATTCCTGAAAACTGAAATTGAAGCCCTATTCTTTCTCAAGGGATTTCTATATGCGAGTATGTATTACAAATGACTGTTGTGCAATTGTCACACCCAGATCAAGGGTGCTCACTGTCAGCGGTTTTAGGAGTATCTGGACATGGTCATTTAAACTCCTAGAGAAGGTAAGAAGTTGACAAGTGAGAATTTCCTTAATAAAACTCATAGAGTATCACCTAGACATTAATTTCACGTAAGAAAAATATGGGAAACCATGAAACAGACACGGGCTATTGCAGACTGGATCCACGATCCTCGGGAGACGGTTGAGCCACGGAAACAAAACCGTAAAACCCCAGGTTGAAGGAACGAATATATTGGGAACTAAGACCAGTTTGGGAAGACCAAGGTCTCCAGGGTGGGAAAGTGAAGCCCGTGAGTTCTGAAGACTGGACCTGCCACTGCCTGGCTGGCAAGCCTCAGGTGTGTCATTTGACTAATCCAGGTTTTGTTCTTATCTGTGAAGTGAGGAGAATGATCCCTTTCTTGCTCATCTCACTAGTGGCTGTAAAGATAAACGAAGCAATAGGTGTGACAGTGTTATGCAGATTGTTCTGGGCTTACAAAGCTGAGGTATTATTTTTTGCTCAACTCAAAACATTTTCCCCAGAAGGTGCAGAAATATATGCTGCAAATCTGAAATCCCTGAATCCCAAGTTTACTGGTATGGGTGCAGTTCCAGGGGTGCCCTCAAATAAAAGGTCTCTTGTGATCGTCTGCGGCTTAGGAATATGTTTTTGGCAGTTAATGTACATTTCTTATTAAATCTAGAACAAACAGAGGTTTGTTACCTACTAACGACCAGTCATCAGTGCCATGTTGGGAGCTAGGATAGATGCCCCAACTCCAGTCCCAGATGATGAAGGACGAAGGAGCCAGAGTACCCTAGAAAGGCTGTCTGCACCCAGAACAAGCAAGGCCTGGAAATCTAGAAAGAAATCCAGACCCATCCAGTTGGGTACAGAGTGAGGATTCCAGATGGAGGAGACAGCAGCCTTCATAGTAGATGTGGCCCCTGGTGTGGCACAGTAGGGTGAGCCCCTGGTGTGGCTCCAATCTGGTGGACCTTGGATACTCAGCCTTTAGGAACCTTTCCAGCTACAGCCTGCCCTGCTTCCTGGACCAATGTCCCAGCCAGTCTGTTGCTCCAGTAACTGTATCCCTCATCTGACCCTAACTGGGGACTGAGAGTCTCGTAGATCCCGCCTTCACCAGACAGACTCTGTGCCTGAAGTCCACACGTGCCTCGGCCTCCCTAGACCTTGGCTACCCACAGGAGACCTTGCTCTTTCTGCTCTTTTAGCCTTATCTTTAATTTGAGGAGTAGCAAATCTCTCAAACAGAAGCTGTCCCAGAGGTCAGCCTAGGAAAAGGCTCAGTTCCGACTCTTCCCATCCCTTCTTATATCCTTTCCTTCCCATTTTACTTCCTGACCCGAATATTCTTAAGCTCCCAGACACTCGACTGGCTCACCCTGTTCATCCTCACTTGTGCTTGGCCCTCACACTCAGGAAACTCAGTGTGAAGTGGAGGTTTGAGTGTGCGGAGGGAGGGAGCCGGGGAGGGGGCCACGGCTCTGGGCCTGCCTCCTTCCTTCCTTCAGCAATCTGAGGACAGCCCAGCCGACAGCCTCAGGCCAAGAAGGGTGGGCAGGTCAGGAGGCTGCTATTGACCAGAGCAGGGTCAGCTGACATACTGGGACAACAAACTCTGTCCTGCAAGCTAGTTTTGTGGATTTTAAGGTTTTAGGTGGTACTCTCTCATACCATTCCAATAATTTTACCCAAGATTTCAAGTGCGGTAGTATGCTTTGCCTGCCAATGTCATTAATTTAGCATCGTGTTTTTAACAATAAGTATTATTCATTCTTCTTAGAACAAATTGTTGCAGCCCATATGACATGAGCATCTGAAGATGGAGAACAAACAAAAAGAGAAACTGATCAGCAAGACTAGATTAGGAGGAAGAAATGAAATTCAATTTTTGATTTACATGCCCCTGCTCAGAGAGATGCTTCTGGAGTCAACGTGCATACAAAGCACCTGTGTACACAGGTGGGCGATCCAGTCCTTCCCCTGAGGTCTCCTTGCAGCTGTGGTGCATTGACGAATCACTTCTACTACACTCATCACTGTTGTCATCATCATTCAAAAGATGGAGCAGAACGAGAGTGAAAAATGGACATGAGATATTGAGGCGATGGAGTGAAGATTAGGGAACGTTTGCTACTATAATTAGTCTGAATACAGACAGTAAACAAAGACATAACACAGCAAATGAAAGCAAGGATTCTACTGGAAACTCAGCGATTGAAAATACTAAGACTCTTGTCCTGCCATGAAGCTGAATTTGTTTTTTGCAAGCATTGCCTCCTGTAAGAGATCATTCAGCAAGCTAAATTTTAAGCGTGCTATAAATTTACACCTAATACAATATAACATTTCTTTTCTGCAAAGGAAAATAAAACGAATCAGTCCATGAGTAGATAGAAAAGTGAATTGGACTTTGGCATTCATGTGAACTACAGTCGTAAAATTAATGTGTGGTAAGAGACCGGCTTTTATGGCAGCAAATAAGAAAATGCACCAATAATAAATGTGCTCAAAGGATAAACTATTTTTTTTTTCTGCCTACAGCCCTCCTGGCTGTCACCTTGAAATGAATATTTATTAAGGGAATAAAATCAAAACATTTTAAGTCCGCTAAAGGAATGTGTTTAAATATATATGATGACAAAAATATAATAATAGATGATGAGATGGACTGGATTTTTAAAATAATAGGATAAATCACATTCTTGAGGAAGAACGCGTTAGGGATATGTTTTTGACATCTAATGGTTCTTCTTAAATCAAGATGTCAGTGAAGCCAGTGAAGTAAGAGATGAATAATTTCTGGAAGTGGGATCTCTGCAGCCACGTCGGGATGACCTCAGCCCGTCCATCTGTAAATCTGTGTGCCCAGCAAGTTGCCAGGCCGGAGCGCCAGCTGCGTGGTGTATTGGAATTTCTCAACGCAGACACCATTATGTGTCTGCTGGAGAGCAACGTCCTCTTTCATATTGCCGTGATACTTCTCCAAATCACTTCCCCTTACTCACCTGGCAGAAAAGCCATCACCAGGAAGTAGGGGCACAAAACTAGATGACCACTCAAGTGCTCTGGAACAAGGGGACTAAGACTCCTAATCTTGCATTTCCTCCCTGCGAGCAGCTTCCACCTCACAACACTGTTGATGGAGTAGAGCTTGTCGTCCGGGCGGTCCATGGCGAGGGGCAATATTGGTGGGGGGACCCTGCATCTTAGGAGCCTCTTCCCTTGACTCTCTTCAACTCCAATTAAGACAACTTTTCTCTTTCCCTGAGCACCATGGGCAGCTCTGCCGTGGAGATGGGGACCAAATTCTGGAAGTAGGCAGGGCTTCTGTGGGCTGTGGGATCCTAGGCAACGTGGACAGAGTGGACCAAATTGGCCACAGTTTCAAATGGAACTGGATCAGCAATGAGCTGGAACTTCCCCGCAGAGAAAACAATAGGGAAAAATGTTCAGGTTATATCATTGATAGGGACAGAGTAAGAGCTGTGACTCCCAGCCAGACTCCATGCCACTTATAGGTATGGTCATGTGCTGCATAATGACGTTTCAGTAGATGATGGACCACACCTACAACAGTGGTCCCATAAGATTACAACACCATGTTTTTACTACACCTTCCCTAATTTTAGATATGTTTAGATACACAAGTACTTACCATTGTAATACAATTGCTACAGAATTCAGGACAGTAACATGCTGTACAGGTTTATAGCCCCAGGGCCACAGGCCATGCCATGCAGCCTGGGTGTGTAGCAGGCTGTACCATCTAGGTTTGTGTCACACAGTGATGAAATTGCCTACTACGTGATGTGGCCTATGGCTCCTGGGCTACAATCACTGTGTGAGCATCACAGAACGTACCTGCACAGACCTAGATGGTATATCACCTAATGGCGCATTTCTCAGAACGCATCCACTTCGTCAGCCACATGTGACTGTACGTAGTTGTTATTTTTTCAGTACAACTCTCCCCTCATCTGCTGAATTCCAGGCAGCCACTGGGACCATGTGGGTCTTCCTCAGACCTTTCTCCCTGCCCCAACTTCTGCCCTGAGTCAGGCCTCAGCATCTCTCTCCTTAGCTGCAAAATGTTCTCCGTGCCTTCGGTCTCTTCCCCTTCCCAAAGACTACCAGGAGTCCCACACCATTCCTGTGTCCGGCCCCCCACCCCATGGCTCCCACCAGGCAGCGTGCTGCTGAACACGCCTTCTCCCCCTTCCCCACCTGTCACAGTCTCAGGCCTGACGGGGTGCTGTCCCCTCGGGGGGACTTCTCTGGACTTGCACGTCATTCTCTCAACTTCTGTTTAGCTCACGTCAATGAGACCTTTAGGGTTTCTGGGATTGCACCCATAGTCCAAAGAGCACAGTGTTTGGGGAGTTGTCCTGGAGAGTCCGAGGGACATCGGCACCCTGTGACTGCACCATTCATGGATCTCTCCACCAACCTTGCCAGGAGCCCCGGAAGGCAGGGTGACAGCACCCAGTGCCGTCAGGGCACAGTAGCTGCTCCTGAAAAGCTCGCTAGCCTTGCGGGCATGTGGGAGCCCAAACCAGCATCTGTAAGTGTTGGAAACTAGCTGACTTTGTAATTGGCCTGGGGTGGCACTTTGTTACTCAAAAGGAACCTGGTCACTCATTTTTTTCCTCTACTATTGCCTGTCATCTTCCGTAATCAAATTATTGTCCTATAATGGACACCTGTTTACTGCCAGAACCCTTTCCCCTTCCTTCCTGACATTAGCATCTTAAATTTCTGTTTGTTTTGCTATTTTAAACCACCTCTTCCTCCTTTCTCAGCCATGTGGCTTGGGTGGGACTGACCCCACTTTCAGGTCCAGGGGCCAGTGAGTGTGTTCCTGTCCTAGCTACAGTGATTGGGAAAGAGCTCAGGGAGGGGTCAGACAGGTCCCCCGGCCAGGGTGACTCACGTAGGGGTGGGCCCATGATCTCAGCTTGTCTGTTCATAGAGAGCCTCAGGCCCACTCTGGGAACCCTGGCGCCGCCATGCTCTCGTTCCCGGGCCCAGTGCTGTGAGGACAGCATGGGAGGTTGAGAACTGCTGCTGCCGTGGGGAGCTCTGGGAACTGTGCTGGAGGGTCCCCACAGAGCCTGAGGAGGACACGGTGCTCAGACATGGACCCTACAGGCACTGAGTCCTAGATCAAGCTATGCCTGAAACCAGGATTTATCCCTGGACTCTTCAGTTATGGGAATCAAAAACTGCCTTCATAGGCCTAAGCCAGTTAGACCAAAGTGGTTTTCCATCACTTGTAGCCAAAAGAATCCTGAGGATCCTGAGGTTCCCTTCTTATAGCCATATTCATGATTATCTCCCTCAATCTCCTTGCTTTCTGAAAGATTAGTCAGCAAAACTCGGCCTTTCTGCTTTACTTTCTCATTTTAGTGGCTGTGCCCCTTCGGCTGTGTGCACACATGTGCCTTTCTCCTATTTGTAGTTATTTATCCTCCAACCCAAAGATCTCCTCAAATTTTTCTTCCAATTGAAATCTTGAACAAAGGATCTTTCCCTATTTTATAAAACCATAATGTTTCCAGTCACACCAGCCATAAATCCCACCAAATGAGAAAAACGGGGAGAAAGATATCACTGGAAGGAAACCAGGCAAATAATCAGTAAATACTTGCCCACTATGTGGCAGATGTGCCCTGGTGTATCTATGTGGGTTCACTACATGGGTCCCCTCTTTAGGAAATCTCTGCCACTCTTGAACCCCCACCCAAGACTCAGGGTTGAACACATGACTCAGGCTGGCCGATGAGACTGCTGCATTCCCAGAGTGCTGGGATTTGGTATGTTAATCACTAGGATTGTGCACCAACACGACATACACCATAGTTGCTTATAGCCACACCCAGGTGCACAAAGGGAGTTCTATACCGTAGGAGAGAAAGAGGCCAGTTGGCAAAAGAAAGCCAAAAAACAGAGCCAAGAAAGTAAGAGGGAATGAAAGAGACAGACAGAGAGGGTCTTAATCTGTTTGGGCTGCTAAATTGAAAATACCATAAACTGGCTGGGCATGGTGGCTCACACCTATAATCCCAGCTACTCCGGAGGCTGAGACAGGAGGATTGCTTGAGCCCAGGAGTTGGAGGCCAGCCTGGTTGACAGAGTGAGACCTTGTCTCTAAAAACAAAACAAAACAAACCCCTGTAAACTGGGTGGCTTATAGGCTTATAAACAGCAGAAATTTATTTCTCATAGTTCTGGAGGCTGGGAAGTCCATGATCGATGTGCCAACAAATTTGGTGTCTTCCTGGGTCCACTTCCTGGTTCATAGATGACCTTCATAACTTCACATGGTGAAAGGGGCAAGGCACCTCTCTGGGACCTCTTTCGAGGGCACTAATCACAATCTTGAGGATGTCACCTTGGGGGCTAGGATTTCAGCATAAGAGTTTGGGGGGACACAAACATTCAGACCACAGCAGGTTGGGAGAGAAAACGGGAGGCAGGAAAAAAAATAGAAATAATTGCTAAATAGCCTCTGGGTCTAGTTAAAACCTCAATTCATGAGTGGATTAATAAAATGCAGTATATGTATACATTGGTGTACTACTCGGCCATTAAAAAAATGAATTAATACCTTTTGCAACAATCTAGATGGAACTGGAGACCATTTTCCTAAGTGAAGTATCTCAAGAATGGAAAAACAAATACTACATGTACTCACTGTTAAACTGGAACTAACTGATGGGCACACATGTGCACAGAGGGAGTAAAACTCAGTGGAAATCAAGCGGGGGGTGGGGGGTGGGGGGAGGGGCAAAATTTACCTAATGGGTACAATAAACACTATTTGGGTGATGGGTACATCTATAGCCAGGACTCAAGCATTGCAAAAGTGATCCACGTAACCTAAAACATTTGTACTCCCTTAATATTATGAAATTTTAAAAAGTGTGAAAATAAAAAATATTAAAATTTTTTAAAAAACCAAAAACCTCTATACTCCTCCTCAACATTTTGGTTACATGAGCCAGTGAATTCCCCTTTCGATCTAAGCTATTTTAAATTGGTTTTCTGTCACTTGCAACTGAAAGAGTTTTGCTGATAAATATGCCTCTCAGCTCACTTGGGATAGACAGCTCCGGAACTGACAGCCGCTTGTATCTCAGGTTCTGATTGTGTCTGACACGTCGTCAGTGCGTGACAAATATTCAGTAATAGAAACAACTGTTGTTTAATCATATGCCAAGTCACATGGTTGAAACAACTGAATATTTGGGAGTTTTTACTTAAAAAACTATTTCTATGGAAATGGTAAGAATTCCTGCTATGATAGCAGGCAACGTTGTTTTTCTGTTTAATTTTCAAAGGTAGGCTCATTTTTTCTGTTTCATTTTTAAAAAGCAATAAGCGATGCTTCCCCCAAAAGCACAGGCAACACAAGACAAAATACATAAACTGAACTTCACCAAAATTGAAAACTTTTGTGCATCAGAGGGCACTATCAAGAAAGTGAAAAGACAATCCACAGAATGGGAGAAAATATTTGCAAATAATGTATCTGATAAGGGATTAGTATCTAGCATATATACATTTTTAAGAACTACAACTCAACAACAACAAAACAATCTTATTAGAAAACGGGCAAAGGATTTGATGCTCAACCAGTAAGTATAATGCAAACATTCCAAAATCCAAAAAATTCCAATATCTGAAACAATTCTCAATCCAAAGCATTTCAAATAAGGGATACTCAACCTGTATATACATACAGTAGAATATTACTTGGCTTTAAAAAGGAAGGAAATTCTGATGCATGCTACAATATAGATGAACCTTGAGGACGTTATGCTAAATGAAATAAACCAGTCACAAAAGGACAAATCCTATATGATTGCACTTATATGAGTACATAAAATAGTCAAATTTATAGAGACAGAAAGTAAAACAGTGGTTACCAGGGGCTCGGGAGAGGGGGAATTATTGTTTAATGGATACAGAATTTCAATCTGGGATGATGAAAAAGTTCTGGAGATAAATGGTGGTGATGGTTGCACAACAATGTGGATGTTCTTAATGTCACTGAATTGTGCACTTAAAAATGGCTAAAATGGCAAGTTTTATGTATATTTTACCATAAAAAAAAAGCAATGTTTCTTAAGGCAAATCTGTAGAGACAGGTAATAGGTTAGTGGCTGCCTAGAGCAGGGGGTGGGAACCGGGGTTGACTATCCATGGGCACAGGGGTTTCATGCAGGTGATGAAAATGTCCAAAAACTGATTTAGGGTAATGATTGTACCGCTTGGTAAATTTTCGAAAATACTGAATTCTACACTTGAAATGGGTGAATTATATGATATGTAAAATATGCTTCAATAAAATTGGAAAAAACCCAGCAATATTTCTAGAAATATTTCCCAGAAGAATCCTAGTTCTACAATGTGTTAATACGAGTTCCTCAAAAAAGAAGGGGTACCGTCACGCTTGGGAAACGCTGCGGATATTCTGGTGGAGAGATTGACAAGGCTCGGGGGAACGCCCAGGTCTGGGAAGGTTTTCGGTCAGGAGACCTGCTCACCTGACGTCCCCTCGAGCTCTCTGAGTGCGCTCAACACGCATACGTTCCTCCTCCACACGGTCCCAATTTACATCCCTGCAATCTGGTGTTCTATGGAACACACTTTAGCGAATACTAATCGGAAGTTTAGCAGAAATCTTATCCCTTGGCAGGCAGCTGCATAAGATCATTTTAATTGTTCTGTCTGGGTAGCTAAAGTTGTTTACTCGGCGTCACCGTGGGTGTCACCAGAGGGAATTTATTCAGCTCAGCAAGTGCGAAGAACACCTGGATGCTCCACCAGATCATGTCTGTCTGTGCCGGCAAAGCCAGTAGTCCACCTCGACCCCTCCACAGCGGGGAGCAGGGAAGAGGGGTGCTGACTTAGCCCCGGGCTGCCCGGTCCCACCTGGCCCCACCACTCATTTCTCTGTCAGTAACATTATAGCTCTTAGTAGGAAAATACAAATCTTTTTGATAGACTGATTGATCCAAAGTAAAATCCTAGATAGCAACTTCTAAAGGGGCTTATAAAACTCACTAGGAAGTAAAGAGCATGTATTGAGCACTCACTGTATGTCGGCACCATCCTCCTAGCATCTCATTTAACCCTCTCTACCAGCCCTTGCGGCAGCTACTCTTCCACTCCTTTGCAGGTGGGGAGAGTGAGACGCAGAGGTTAAGTGATGTCCTTGTCACCTTGGGTCACACAGCAAAGCCTGTCTGTGTTCAAATCCAGGTTTGGCCTCTCTATGGCCTGTGTTCTACCCATAACACCACACACTGGAAAATCTGGTCAAATGCAGCCCAAGAAAGTCATAGATAGTGGAAAACGAGGTGCCAAAGTTTGCATCGACCGGGCATAATTTGGCAGAAGATCCTGGGTAACACTCACGCAGCCCATTGTGTAGTTAAGGCTGTGAACAGGGAGTTGTAGCCTGGGACACACAAAGACAGGAGAAGGGCCAAGCAGGCAAGCCTACAGCTGGTGGCCTGGGAGCCAGGACAAGTGCCCACAGTGAGTCTGGAAGAAGCTGGGAGGTGACTGCTGGCCCCAATCTCCAGGGCTCAGTAGCTCAGAAGGCGATAATTCACAGAAGCATCCAGAATGCCTGGAATGGAAAGCAGCACAGACTGACGTCAGCATGCACGCAGGCCAGCAGTGCCTTGCCAAGCCAGGGAAAGGGTGGGGCTTCCTGCTGTGTTCCCCTGGCCTGTCCAGCAGCCGCACTGCCCTGCTGAGGCAGGAGGTCATTAACTACCTGCCCTCCCTCCAGGAGGCCGGTTCAAGGTGATCTTGAGACCTGAGTCCAGATGGACTGTCCTGTCTCCTGGCTGGCTAAGGTGGCTGGACTAGGAACCACAACTGCCGGCCCTGTGCAGTCATCCAGCTATACTTGGAGCTGGTCCCTGAGGACGTCCCTAGACAGTCATGCCACGGTCACCATCTCATGACACTCTGTAAATAATAAAGCTGCTAGCACATCACACAAGCCACCTCATTCAAGATAAGCATCGAAACAACTTCCAAGGAGGTATCATTGATCCATTTATGGAAGCAGAAACTGAGAACACACAGAGATCAAGCAACATGCCCAGGTCTCAGAGCTAATGAGTGTGCAACTGAACCCAAGCCTCTGTGCGAGAAGCCCGTGTTCTGAACAACTTACAGACAGGGCCCAGCAAAATCAGGCGTTTTTCTTTGTCAAGATGTCGACACAAGATCAAAGGCCAGAGCTCCTAAGTCAGTTCTCATCCCTGTCTTGAGAACTGCCCATCCAGCTTTCTGCTTCTGTGCTAGCATGTACCCCTGCCTCTCACCCTGCATGAGGTGACTGGCTTGTCACTTCTGTGTGTGGGGCCCCTTCTTCAGCCTTTTGTCTGTCCAAAGCCCAGATGCAATGCTTGGCACATAGTAACTGCTTAATAAATACTTCTTAAATGTCATGTGCTTTCAAAAAGCATCCAAACAGATGAACGAGAAGAGGTAAGTAACCGTCACCAATTGTTACAACTACCTGTCACTAGGTACCAGGAAGCCATATGGGTCATCTAGTTCTGCGCTGGTCCAGTTTCTCATACCCTTCTCCCTGCCCTGCATTCTTGCTTTTAGCAGGGGGTCCTGGATGATCCTGCCCAGGGACATGGCTTTTCCACACATCAATAGACTATTTTGAGGGTATTTAAAAATATATATATACACATACATACAAAGTTGACCCTTGAACAACATGGGTTTGAACTGTGGGGCTCCACTTATATGCAGCTTTTTTTCAATAAAAGTTACCCTGAGTGTGCCTGCCTCTCCCTCCTCCCCTTCCTCCTCCCCCAGCTCTTCTACCTCTGCCACCCCTGAGACAGCAAGACCAGCCCTCCTCCTCCTCCTCCTCAGCGTGCTCAGTGTGAAAAAGAGAAAAGGATGAAGACCTTTATGATGATCCATTTCCACTTAATGGATAGTAAATGTATTTTCTCTTCCTTATGATTTTCTTTATAACATTTTCTTTTCTCCAGCTTATTGTAAGAATACAGCATATGATACATATAACATATAAAATATGTGTTAATCTACTGTTCATGTTATTGGTGAGGCTTCTGGTCAGCAGTAGGTTATTAGTAGTCATGTTTTTGGGAAGTCAAGTTGTACTTGGCTTTTCAACTGCATGGGGGGTGGGCACCCCAACCCCCTCGTTGTTCAAGGGCCAACTGTAAATACACACTGTGTACACAAAACCTCTATTGCTATCTTTTTCTGTATTGGAAAAGTAATACCTAATGTTCATTGTTAGAAAAAAGGGGGGGAAAAAGGTAACTACAAAGCAGAAAATTAATATCACCTGGAATACCACCACTGCGAAATAATTAAGGTCAACTTTGGCTTTATAACCTGAAGTGTTGTTTTCTAAATATTTACACGTAGTTACAAACATGAGCTCACATTTTTTTTTAATTTTTAAATTTTTAATTATTATGGGTACATAATAGTTGCACATATTTATAGAGTACATGTGATGTTCTGATACAGGCATACAATGTAAACTAATCAAATCAGGAAATCAGGGTAATTGGGGTATCTACCACCTCAAGCACTTATCATTTCTTTGTATTAGGAACATTCCAATTTCATTCTTTTAGTTATTTTAAAGTATATCCTAACTTATTGTTGACTATAGTCATTTTGTTGTGCTATCAAATACTGTTCATTCTGTCTAATTCTCTAACTATATTTTTTCACCCATTAACCATCCCCACTTTATCCCCCTCCCCACTACCCTTCCCAGCCTCTGGTAACCATCATTCTACTCTGTCTCCATGAGATCAATAGTTTTTAATATTTAGCTCCCACATATGAGTGAGAACATGCAAGATTTGTCTTTCTGTGCTTGGCTTATTTCACTTAACATAATGTTCTCTAGTTCCATCTATGTTGTTGTAAATGGCAGGATTTCATTCTTTTTATGGCTATATAATATTCCATTGTGTATATGTAAAATTTCTTTATCCACTCATCTGTTGATGGACACTTAGGTTGATTCCAAATCTTGCCTGTTATGAATAGTGCTGCAATAAACATGGGAGTGCAGATATCTTTCTGATATACTGATTTCCTTTCTTTTGGATATATACCCGGCAGTGGGATTATTGGGTCATATGGTAGTTCTATTTTCACATTATGTTTTGTAGTCTTTTTTTAAACCTATCTACACACTCAACATTTGTCTATAGTATGAAGTATTCTTCTACAACTATAATTTTTAAAGTCTGCCTATATTTCACCATTGTGGGTAATCTCCTTTTTTGGATGTTTAGTTTGTTTTTACTTTTTTACTATTATGGAAAATTATTTAATGAACATTCTTATAACAAAATCTACATGTACATGTGAATATTTTAAAATAATAAATTACCAGATGAGAAATTCTGGGCTTAAATTTCTTTTTTAAGTACAGTTCACAAAACTTTAAAAATTATAAAAGCAACACACTCTCATTACATAAAATGTAGAAAATATGTGAAAGTTGAAGAAAGAGTCATTATTTCTTGGAAGACATTTCTTGGAAGAGATGGAAGACATCTCTTCCAAAATGACCACTGATAATATTTTATTTTACTTTCTCCCAATGTTTTGTCTATGCATTAAAAAAAGCAATTTAATTAATCAATCACTTTTTACAATTTTGTGTTCAGTAGTTCACACTTTACATTATGTGTCAGGATAATTCATGTTTGCTCAATATTTTCCCCCATTGTTTGTATATTCCAATTCTCAACCTCAAGGATTTTCCCAGAGGAAAAATGAGAGCTGCTTAAATACTATAGATATTTAAAATAAGCAAACAACTCCCCACCCCTTGACACTTTTGAGTAGCTTCTGCTGAGTGCTTTGAACACTCAGGAAGAGGCTGGGCCTTGCACCTCGGTGGAAGAGCTGGAGCCCTGCCCAGTCGGTACCCAGGGTGCTCAGGCAGGCTGGAGGTGGGCAAGGGGCCTTCCTGCCTCCTCTGGGACCCCGAGCCCCAGGCATTGATTGCACAGAGGCTGACAAGCCACTGGGACAGAGGGACCAAGCATGCTGGGATCCTGAGCATATTGGATGAAAATATTTATTCAAGGAACATTTCCCGGTGATATGTTCCAGGGTGTTGGGACTTCAGTGGTGAACAGGATAGACAAGATCCCCTTTTCTCACTGAGCTTATAATCTAGGGGTGGAGACAGGGATTAAGTGCATGAAGAAGAAACCCATGAAGCGATGTGTGTTGTGTCAAGAACAAAAATCAGGTGACCTCAGTGGAAGAGACTCCCAGGCTGAAGAGCTGGCCCTAGGACGGCTCAGAGGAAGACCATCCGAGGCAGAGGTCAGCTGGAACAAAGGCTAAGGTGTGGTCGAGCTTGGAACACTTGAAGAATAAAACAGAGGCCCCCATGGAAAGGGCACAGGGAACGTGTCGGGCCCACAGCCAGGAAGGCTTCATCACTGGGGGATGAGAGGCAGGATGTGCCCGTGGTGATGGGCAACCGTGGGAGGGACATTAGCAGGAATAAGGCACATCCCAACTTATTCTTTTAAAAGATTATTCCGATGCTCTGTGGAGGCTTTGGGAGGCAGATGGAGCAAGAGGGGCTTCAGGAAGGCCAGATGGGGCAGTGGTCCAGGGCCATGACCGTGAGGGGTCAGACTTGGTGGGCTGTGGGGCTCCCACCTGCTGGTCCTGAAAGCAAGGTGGGAAGCTGAGGAAGGGACAGAGGTCAAGGGATGTAGCTTGAGGTTAGATTTAGGCAACTATGTGGGTGGGGGTGTGATTTACTGAGCTGGGAAAAGCTGAGGGAGGAATAGACCATTCCTGGGATGAAATTTCCTGTTAGTCCAGGGAGATGAAGGCTGGATTTGGATTTAATTTCATTTAATAACATAAAGAAATGGACATTCTGCTTCCCCACCCCAAGTTTGTGGATTGGTTCACTCCCCTCTGATTATGCCGTGAGCATGTTTATCATCACCATTATTGTTTAATATACCAATAAGAGACTAGAATTTGTTTAAGCACTCATTGGAATGAAACAGGGTGTAAATAATAAAATATATGACTACTGAACATTTGATTACTGAACATTTTGGTTGTCTTCAATTTTTCATAATAAATAATCACCAAATTGAACATATTTGTGTTCCTTTCCTATGATTACCCTAAGATATAATTCCAGAAATGGAATTATTGAATTAAACTTAAGAGTATGTACTCATATACATTGTTGTTTCCAAAGTAATCTAAACCTGTGGTCCCCAACCCCTGGCTGCAGCTGGGTGCCAGTCTGTGGCCTGTTAGGGACCAGGCCATGCATCACCGCCTGAGCTCCACCTCTGCACCCACACTGCTCCGTGTCTGTGGAAAAATTGCCTTCCATGAAACTTAGGAACTGAGCCGCACAGCAGGAGGCAAGCGGCAGGTGAGCGAAGCTTCATCTGTATTTACAGCTGCTCCTCATCGCTTGCATCACCTGTAAGCTCCGCCCCTCCCCCATCCATGACAAAATTGTCTTCCATGAAACTGGTCCCCAGTGCCAAAAAGGTTGGGGACCAGTGATATAAACCATCAGCAGAGTAAAGAGTGCAAATTTCCTTCTTGCCAGTAATGGATATTCTTGGTTTTAAAAATCCTTGTCCTGGGCTCTGCTTCTAGGAAACATTTGGTGTCAGGAGTGGTTCCAGAAAATGGACTCCAGAGGTGGGACTCTTGCGTTGGGTCACCCTCCAGCCTGCTGGAAGTGGGGACCCATCACTGGTGGTAGGTGGAGTAGCCTGGTATGCTACAGCCCCAGGTGTGTTGAGGCTGCTGGGATGCCATGCCCCCAAGTTCTCTGCAACTATAGAACTAAGATCACCTTTCTCCAGTGTCCAATAATGTGTCCCTCATTCCATCTGAGTTCTCACCAGAAACACCTTTAACATCCATCTTTCTACCAACAGCCTCTTTGGGGCAATCTCGGCATGTACTTCAAAATTCTTCTAGGCTCTACCTATTACCCAGTTCCAAAGCCACACTTTTAGGTATTTTTTATAGCAGCACCCCATTTCCCAGTACCCAAATCCTGGTAGCAGCTGACAGCTAGCAGGAAAATGGGACCTCACTCCTGCAACCACAAAGATCTGAAATCTGCCAAAACCCAGGGAGCTTGGAAGAGGATCCCAAGTCCCAGATGAGAACTCATCCTGGCTGACACCTTGATTTTGTGCTGGAGAGACCCTGAACAGAGACTCTAGCCACGCTGCGCTCAGACTTCTGGCATACAGAAACTGAGAGATAATAAATGTGCATTGTTTCAATCTCTTAAGCATGTGATCATTTTTAATGCAGCAATAGGAAACTCAGACAGTGCTAGTGAGGAGGAAGTTGGGGCACTGTTGGGAGTGGTATGGCCTTTCCTCTGTAGACCAGGGCTGATGGCAAGGGAGGCTGTTAGAGACCTGGCTCCCCGAAAGCAGTGAGGGCGACAGGCCAAGGGCCCAGCATGGGCAGTGGAAGCTGGCAGTGATGAGCTTCAGAGACAGCCTTGGGACCCACTGCTGCCGTGGGGCTGTAGGTTGCCCCTTAACTCATGTCTGGTGAATCTTCCCAGAGCCCAGGAGCAGCCCACGTGCTAGCATTGTGGCGGATCCAGGGTCGTGGTGAGAAGCATGAGGATCGGGGCGGGGCGGGGGCAGCTTGCAGCAGACGCCATCGTGCTCTGCTGACAGCCTGGGGTTCCTCTGGTCAGCTCAGAAGGTGCGCCCAGCTCCAGGCTGCTTTGGGTGCCGTGGCTGGTCCACACCTGCGACCTCCTAAGGCTGGCCCCAGAGCAAGCAAAGCTTCCCACTTCTGCCCCCAGCAGCCCGTGGCCCAGGACTACAGGGGTGGGGTGCAAACAGCCCGTTCACCTGCCTGGGGACCCTGTGCTGGTGGGGACCAGTGCATGGTGTGGTCTCCACACTCCAGAGCAGGATCAAGACCAAGCCAGACGTCCTCTGACGCCACGCTCCTGTGTGGCTCCCCCTCCTCTGACACCCTCACCGTTTTCTCCTGAGAACACTCCCTGTGCTTCTGGAGAGTGCAGACTAAGACAAAGCCTCTTCCTCCTCTTCCTTTCTAAGCACGGATGTCCTCAGAGTCCCTGGGGGAGCGCCTCCTCTCCCGCCTGGCGCTCCCAGTTCTGTCCCGAGTCCTAGTTCTGCTCTGAAGATGGCCCCATCACCATTTGCAGCTGAATGCCCTGCTGGTTCTCACACTAGTACATTCAGGACAGAACACGTCCCCCTCCTCCCAGATTATATTCCCCTTCTGGTTTCTTTCAGGCTCAAAACATTGGGGTCATCCTTGATTCTTCCCTTAGTCTCCCCTCTTCTGTCAACCCATCAAATGCCTTTGCTCCTTCCCTTGTAACTATCCAGTCATCCTTTTTTTTTCCTTTCTATTCCCACCCCATCCCCTATCACTCCACACCTGAGTGGGGATTTAAAAAAACCCCATAACACATTCCTTGACCCCCAGCCCCTGCAGAGCACGCTGCGCAGTGGGCACAGATGAAGCTGGCCGCACCACCCTGCTCACAAACAGCAATGACGCGTCATCCCCGATGAGTTAGGAGTTAGGAGGCTATTCAACCCCCCCCACACTGCCTCGATAACCTCATCCCTCCACGGTGGTCCTGTCAAGACAGACGCCCCCACCTGCAGTTAGAGGACCTGGCTCACGCTCTCCGAGCGCAGAGGCCCACCTGTCCCCAAAGCCACGCCTGGCACCCACCCTCAAAGTCAGGTCTGCCTTCTCGCTCACCCCCTCTCCCCCCTCTGTGGCATTTGTCACACTCTAACTCGTACTGTCATTATTTTGGGGCACGCCTCTTGTAGTCCCACTATATTTTAAAATTTCTCAAGGGCAGGGGTGGTTTTTGTCTCCCTTACATCTCCATGTCCCCTTCACTGCTTACTAGAGTGCTTTACAAACAGTAGGCACTCAATAAATAGGGCTTTGTTACCACACAGTAAATACTCACACCACGTATCTCAATTTTGCAGATAGAACACAAATATTATTTAATATGTGCCAAAAATGTAACTGCTCGATATGAAGCAGGGGCTGGAAGTCACGTTTACTCTGTGCTAACAACACACCAGGCACGTTTCTATGTGTGTATTAGCCTGTTTTCTAATTTCTGCATCCAGTGTTTTGATGTCTGGGGCCTTGCTGACTTGGGAGAGACTGCTCCTGGCAGGCTAGCCAATTCCCCAGAGGCAGTAAAAAACTCCCCCAAGAGCAGGCCTTTGCTATGCAAACCAACTGATCCTGAGCCCAGGGTCCCACTCACCTGCCTTGTCAGGCTCTTACACTTGGGAGAGACTCTAGCCACCCCCACCCCTGCCCTGGTCACCTTGGGGCAAGGCGTCAGACAACCAGGGGCAGCCCCTACACCCCAGAGCCCGCTAAAACTGTTCAAACCAGCCAGTCCTCACCTGCTCTCCCCTACCCAGCCTCACCCATTCCTTCCCATGAAAACCCCAAGAAAAACTTTCTAGCAACTCTCCTCTCTTTTTCTCTGCCTCCTGACTCACCCTGGCGATTCCCCATGTGGCCCTGCATGGGGCAGCGTGTCCCCTCCTCCTGGGAACTGTGAGTGATAAACTACCTTTTCAATAGCAGTCACCTCTTGGTCCATTGGCCTCACCATACCTGAATAAATCCAAAATCCGGGTACATTTTAAAACAATACATTAATTCATTCCATTCTCACAGTGGTCCTGTAAAGGAAAGCATTATTATTCCCATCTTAATAAATGACAGGACAAGTTACCTGCCCAAGGTCACAGAGATACTAAGTGCTGAAGGCGGAATGAGAAGCCAAGTCTGTCTAACTCCAAAGCTCATATTTTCCAACAACCATTATTGCACATATATAACACAAAGCTGCACTTAGTTAATTTGCTCTGTGTGACTATTGAAAGTGTTTTATGTATGTTTGATAGCAGGCCTTCAGAGGCAAGTAATACATTTTCTCAAGCCCTATATTTTCAACTTAAAATTAATTCAGCAGAGTAAGAATAAAAATTTCCCTTCTGTATCTGTTTCCTATTACTGCTTTAACAAATCACCACAAATTTAGTGGTTTGGAACAACACGAATTTATTCTCTTACAGTTTTGAGGTCAGAAGTCCGACATGGGTCTTACTGGGCTAAAATCCAAGTGTTGTCAGGTGTGCTCTTTCTGGAGGCCCTGAGGAAGCGTCACTTCCTTGCCTTTTACAGTTTTCGGAGACTACCAGCATTCTTTGGCTCGGGGCCCCTTCCTAGTCTTCAAAGCCAGCAGTGTCTCTCTCGGACTCCGACCCCTGCTTCCCTTGTCACCTCTTCTCTCACTCTGATTCTCCTGCCTTCCTCTTAGAAGGACCCTTATGGTGACATAATCTCCCCATCTCAAGATCCTTAATTTAATCACATTTGCAAAATCCCTTTCATCATGTAAGGTAATACATTCACAGGCTCTGGGCATCAGGATATGGATATCTTAGGAAATCATTATTCTGCCTACCACATCTTCCAAGAAAATAGTTCTTGAACTCCAAAATGCTTTCTTAAGCCAAAATTTACCTATCACCATTTTCCTGCTTCTTTTCAGTCTTAATCTCACTCCTTGGAAGTATTCTTCCAATAACTTCTTATGCATATCCAAGCGTAATTATTTGTCTATTTCTAACAAATGATAGCACATGATACCTACTCTTCTTTTACTTTTTAAAAAAAATTAATATATTTTAGAGATTTTTCCATGTCACCACATATAGATTACCTTATTCCTTTTGGCAGCGTACAAGTTTCCATTTCATGGATGCACCATGAATATATTTAATCAACCCCTTATCGACAGATATTTAGGTTGTGTGGTGGGCGCTGTTGGTTGCTTTCCTAACATCATTTCTCTCCTACTTTCATCCTCACATAAGCCCAGGTTTGTTCAGTTATTTATCTTCTCCCCTAGCTCCAGCAGGGGAAGCCCGTCAGAACTTGGCTTTATGTATATTTGATAGCAGGACTTCAGAGGCAAGTAATACATTTTCTCAAGCTCTATATTTTTAACTCAAAATTAATTCAGCAGAGTAAGAATGAAAATTTCCCTTCTGTATCTGGTGACAGCTGTTGGTATGGGAATGTATGTACAACCTGAGCTGAGCTTAGACTGAAGGTTAGGGCTTAGAGCTCATGTTTGGGGGAGAAGAGTTATGTTCCCCCTTCTGTCTTCTTCTTCTCCCCTCCGGACAGGCACAAGGGAGCACGTGAACATCATGATCCAAGAAATGGCAGAACTGAGCTAGGGAAGACCCATCTCCTTGATGACATCTTTGAATTGCTTCTCATACCACACCTGGGCTTTTCACCTCTGGACTTACAGTTACATGAGAGACTAATTGTCCCATTTTCTTAAGCTAGTTGGAATTGCAGTTTCTGAAACTTGTGTATCCTAGTTGATACAGGGTTGTTAGGAAAGTTTAATGAGTTTATATTTGCAAAATGCTTAGAATGGTGCTTAGCACAGAGTAAGAAACTAAAATAGGCCAGGAGTGGTGGCTCACGCCTGTAATCCTAGCACTCTGGGAGGCCGAGGTGGGAGGATTGCTTGAGACCGGGAGTTTGAGACCAGCCTGAGCAAGAGCAAGACCCCGTCTATACTAAAAATAGAAAAATTAGCCGGGCGTGGTGGTTCTCACCTGTAGTCTGAGCTACTCCGGAGGCTGAGGCAGGAGGATGGCTTGAGCCTAGGAGTTTGAGGCTGCAGTGAGCTATGATGATGCTGCTGCACTCTAGCCTGGGCAACAGAGTGAGACTCTGTCAAAAAAAAAAAAAAAAGAAAGAAAGAAAGAAGGAAAGAAAGAAACTAAAATAATGTTAGAAAGATACTATGCAACAGAAGTTGGATATTAATTTTTTAAAAAGAATATCTCAGTTATTTGCATGAAAAGTACTCTTATTTATACTGGCTTCTGATAGATTGTTGGAAGGTCTGATAATCCTCATTCTGGAGAGAGAGACTATGTATTATTCTGATGGACATAATATAGCTGAGGTTATTTTTGAACAAAGAATAGCAGCAGCACTTAGCATCTGCAAAAAAAATCTCAATTCTAAAGCTTCATTTTTCACAGTCACAAATGATTAGTTGAGACTGATAGTGAGAGGACTTTCCTGAGCTGGAAGCTACTGGGTTGTGTTTTTTAGAAACATGTAATTTGAAAATTAAAATGGTCTTGTTCATTTTTGTTTAGGTAGCAGTTTTGGAAATTAAATTGTTTAAGATGAAAGTGCACAAGTAAGCACCATGTCTTCTTTTTAATCCTATTGTAGCTTCTAAATTTACTTCTAATATACAAAGAAGCTGGAAATTAGCCTGATATCCACTGGGGCAGAAAACTTACTTATTTTGATGAAACAGAAAAAGAAGTCAGGGAAGGTGCCCAATTTTACACGAAAAAAATGACAGCGACTTGCTTATTGTGTGGATTCCTCCAATTTGGGCCTGTGCCCACTGTTGTTTGAGTTTCCTGCTTTTATTCTCTGTCTCCACTTTGCACTGTACACGGACAAACTTGCCCTGATCTTATGTTAGGTACCCCCTGAAGAATTATTGAGTAATAATTCACAGTAACCTTTTCTAATTCCCTCCTTCAGAAACGATTATGTTTTCTATCATTAACTGTTTCTTTGCGCTTCCCAAATGCATTCTACCATGGAATAAACTGCCAAACTATGTGAAATCATAGCTGCAGTTTCCAGTGGTTTTATTAGAAAGGGTCTTTCTTTAAAAAACCCTTTCCTTGAGGTCTGGAGTAACTCTTGATTTAACCAGGTCACGGTCTTCACAGAGGGAGGACTTCCACGGTTGCCTTCAGGCTGGGTTCTAGCTAATAGTGGTGGTGTTTGTTCCAAAGAGATACGCTCCACAACCACAGGGAAAACTTGAGTCTCTTAAGTTTTCACAGGTTTTCTTTTTGCTTCGTCCACCTCCCTTTGGAAGAGCTAAGAGAATGGAAATTATCAGGGTCTTTCTTCTCTACCTGACCACTTAATGTTGGGGCTTCTCAAGGCTCATGCAGTCCGGAATCATCTTCTCTTTTATTTCCATACTTTCTTCCCAGATGATCACGTAAGTTCCCTAGAATTTAAGTACCATCATTATGCTGCTGTCTCCCAAATGCGTATATTCACCTTAGCTCTCTCCTCTGAGATAGTAATCGACAGGTTCAACTTCCTCAGAGAGACACTGTCCTAGACCAGAGTGTTAGAATGAGGCTGATAGGGTGCGGGGAGGGGTCATTTCACAGAGGAGTAACTTGAGACACAGAAGGGTTTAGTGTCATGTCCATTTGGCATTTTCAGACAACCTCCAGTTGTGTTTCTCTAAAACACTGCAAAATTAACCTGTCTTAAAAATCTCTCACTGGGCATGGTGGCATGCACCTGTAGTCCCAGCTATTTGGGAGATTGAGGCAGGAGGATCTCTTGAGCCCAAGAGTTCAAGTCCAGCCTGGGCAACATTGTGGGACTCTGTCTCAAAAAAAAAATCTCTTGATTTCCCCTCCAAACCAGCACTCCACTCCCTAGCTTTTCTCTGACAGTACATAGCACCACGATTCCCCCACTTACTCAAGCCAGAAATGAGGAGTCATACTTAATTCCTCACTTTCAGGACTAGTTGATCAGCAAGTCCTATCAGTTTTGCTTCTAAAATAAGTGTTGAATTTATCCACTTGCCTCTATGGCCACCATGTCCCAGCCACTGTCATCAAGTGCTTGGACACTATAACAGCCTCCTTTCAGTCTTGCCTTGTTTCAACCCACTTCCCAAAGAGCTGCAAAAGTGACCATCCTAAAATGTAACCTGGAACCCAAGAGGACCTAAGAGAACAGCACCTCAGAAGCTCAGAGCAGAGTTCCTGCCGAGGGGGTCAGCCATCGCCCAGTGCACAATGTTCTGTGGCACAGGCAAGCATGTGGGCAGTGGGTGCCGTCCCTCTGCAGTGGTACTGATGCCGAGGCACGGCGAGCCCTCCTCATAGCTAGGTTGTGGCCAGCACTATGTCACTCCTCACTTCTCTGATCCAAGACATAGCCTGGAAGCCCTGAACCTGGAATGACAGGGTTGGAAGGATGATCACTATGGTCCCTTCCAGTTCTGTCACAACATCATCCTGTGACTCCAGACAAGACTCAGACTGTGTCTTGCTGCACTTCATACCTGGGGCCTTTCCCGATAGCTAGGACATCTGTGAATTAATGTTGTTAGTCTTACTGAGGCCCTGGCTGGCCTGACGCACACATTTAAGAAGCAGTTTTTCTCTGCACTCTCTCACCTTCCTTTTCTACACTTCTCCTCGTCCCAGCAGCTTCATCCTCCATGAAGCTGGGGTGTTCAGCCTGCTGCTTGGCCGTCAAAGGCCTCCCTGACTTCTGACACTGCTCCCTGTACCCTAGGTGGGCAAGAATGAATGGTGTAAACTTATTTTTTATTTATTTATTCTTTTTATTTCAAAATGTTATGGGGGTACAAACACTTTGGTTACTTATATTGCCAATGCACTGCCCAAGTCAGAGCTACGATCGTAAATATCCCCCACAGCGTGTGCCCCACACCCATTAGGTGTGAGTTTTCCCATCCTCTCTACCCCCTCTCACCTGCCCAACCCCTGATGAATATTATTGCCATATATGACATAAGTATTTATCAGTTAGTATCAATTTGATGGTGAGTACCAGTAGTGCTTGTTTTTCCATTCTTGTGATACTTCACTTCGAAGAATGGGCTGTAGCTCCATCCAGGATAATACCATATGTGTTAATTCACCATTGTTTTTTGTGGCTGAGTAATATTCCATGGTGTACATATACCACATTTTATTAATCGACTCGTGTATTGATGGGCACTTGGGTTGTTTCCACATCTTTGCAATTGTGAATTGTGCTGCTATAAACATGCGAGTGCAGACGTCTTTTTTGTAGAACGTCTTTTTTTCCTTTGGGTAAATACCCAGTAGTGGGATTACTGGATCAAATGGTAGTTCTACTTTTAGTTCTTTGTGGTATCTCCAGACTGCTTTCCATAGAAGTTGTACTAATTTGCAGTCCCACCAGCAGTGTATGAGTGTTCCTATCTCTCTGCATCCATGCCAACATATGTTGTTTTGGGACTTTTTGATATAAGCCAATCTCACTAGAGTTAAGTGATATCTCATTGTTGTTTTGATTTGCATTTCTCTGATGATTAGCAATGTTGAGCATTTTTTCATGTTTCTTAGCCATTAGTCTATCTTCTTTTGAAAAGTTTCTGTTCATGTCCTTTGCCCACTTTCTAATGGGGTTGATTGATTTTTTCTTGCTGACTTTCCTGAGTTCTATATAGATTCTAGTTATTAGTCCTTTGTCAGATATATAGCATGCAAAAATTTTCTCCCATTCTCTAGGTTGTCTGTTCACTCTAGCAATAGTTTCTTCGGCTGTGCAGAAGCTTCTTAATTTGATCAGGTACCATTTATTTATTTTTGTTATTGCTGTGATTACTTTTGGGGTTTTCTTCATAAATTCTTTGCCTAGGCTGATGTCTTTAAGAGTTTTTCCAAACTTTTCTTCTAGAGTTCTTATGGTTTCATGCCTTGGGGTTAAGTCTGTTATCCATCATGAGGTGATTTTTGTGAGAGGTGAGAGGTGTGGATCCTGTTTCAGTCTTCTACATGTGGCTATCCAATTTTCCCAGCACCATTTGTTGAATAGGGATTATTTTCCCCAGTGTATATTTTTTTCTACTTTGTCAAAAATCAGATGGCAATATGAGGATGGTTTTATATCTGGGTTCTCAGTCCTGTTCCATTGATCTGTGTCTCTGTTCTTGTGCCAGTACCATGCTGTTTTGGTTACTATAGCCTTGTATAGCTATAGCTATAGCTTGAAGTATAGTATCGCTTGAAGTCTGGTAGATTGATGCTTTCCAATTTGTTCTTTTTTCAATAAGCACTATCTAAAAGTTAAAAAAAAAAATCAAGAAAGAGCAGTTTCCACATTTTATTTAAAAATATGGAGGCAAAAACCAGAAGGAAACGCTAGCAGTTGCCTTCTAAGGAGTCAAAACTGGGAGTGGGGCAGGGTGGAGAGAGGTTTCTTTTTTGTCACAAGCCTTATAAAACAATTTCACTTTTTAAACCGCTTATATACATAAAACTGCATGGAAGGGAGGAGAGGAAGAAAGAAAGAGGAGGAAGGGAGGAAGAGAGAAGGCGGGAGGGAGGGATCTGATAGATGAGTTCATATTGAGATAAGTACGATCCATAACAGTTTAATGAGTTTCCTTTCCCAAGAGCACTCGCATTTTAAAAGGTGACAAGAAGCACCATTTACACTTTAACTCAAAGAAATGAATCAGGCCGTGGAGCGGGTAAAAGGGGCGTATGTGTGGAAACCACATAATCTGGGGAGATCACCCAGCACCTTGCAGACTACAGTGGAAGAACGGGAAGAAGTTGGGGAGCTGGAGAAAGGAAGGGAAGTCATCCCAGAAGGCAAGAGAACAACACAATAAGGACAGCCTTGTTCACCTCCAGATCCCTGGCAACACCTGCAGGGCCTGGCATCATAGTGGGTGAATGTTCGAAAATGGAGCTGCCCTTGAGCCCGGCAGCTCAGGGAAGTGCCTGGCCGGCCAGGGAAGAGGAATGGGGGTGCACACAGGAATAAAGTCAGAGACTATGTCTCATTCGTTCTGGGGGTGGGAAGTACCTGTCACAAAGGAGCTGGGATTCAAGCTCAGGACTCCAGCTCCAACTCGGAGCCCTGCCAGAAGGTTTGCTCGTCACTGAGGACAGGGTGCTGATGATCTGGACAGGGGGTAATTCTGAGTCTTAACATCATGCATCTTGTGCAATGGATATGGGTAAGATCAGTCTTCTCAGATATTATTTGTGGAATGGGGACCTCCTTGTGGAAAGGAATGTGGTGATAGAGGCCTGTGAAAATGTTTGTGCCCTTTGATGTGGTCACTCTACTTCTGGGACTGTATCCTTAAGTAATGATTCTAAATCTAGACAGATTCTTGCACAAAGACTTGCAGTTTTATTTACAATGGCAAAGAATGAGAAACAATATTAGTTTATGTATTTGCTTCTCTCTTTTTTTAAAAATAATAAGGTAAATATATGTTTGTGCATAACTTTTTATCTGTATTAGAATTGTGCTGTTGTTAAAATGATGCTTATAAAGAATTGGTAACATGAAGATACTATGTTATAATGTTAGTGGGGAAATGAAACAACATATCTATTATTATCACAACTTTTATTTTATTTTTAAATTAAAAAAATTTTAATTATTATGGGTACATAATAGTTGTATATCTAACAACCTACATTTTATTAATTAACTACATAAGAAGACAAAAAAACCCTGAAAACAATGTATATAATACTAATAGCAATAAGAATGAGTAATTTATCTTCTTTTAAAATCTATGTGGTTTCAAATTTGTATAAGGTACATGTATTGCTTTTTAATGGAAAGTATAATAAATATTTGCAATAAATAACTCCTATAGGCCGGGGGCGGTGGCTCACGCCTGTAATCCCAGCACTCTGGGAGGCCGAGGTGGGAGGATCGCTTTAGCTCAGAAGCTCGAGACCAGCCTGAGCAAGAGCGAGACCTCATCTCTATTAAAAATAGAAAAATTAGCCTGGCACAGTGACGCGTCCCTGTAGTCCCAGCTACTTGGGAGGCCGAGGCAGGAGGATCGCTTGAGCCCAGGAGTTGGAGGTTGCAGTGAGCTGTGATGACGCCACTGCACTCTAGCTGGGGTGACAGGGTGAGATCCTGTCTCCAAACAAAACAAAAAAAAACTCCTATAGCATCAATAAACATGTCACTGAAATCAAGTTATTAATAAACAATCTCTTCAAAGATATCCCAAGATTCCAAGTCCCTTCTAACATATTTAGCTACTTTTGTTTCCAAGCACCTATATCAAATATTGAATTTAAACAAGTGAATCAGAAAAATTCAATCATCATAATATCTATCTACAGAGTTATTGTGGGTCTCCAGTTATTCTTCATATTCTCTGGTAGAGATCTCAAGCTTATACCAAGTGTTTCAAGAAGTTGCCGTACTATTCCTTTTAAATGATTTGATAAAGAGTTTTATTCGATTTTCTCCAGGGTACATAGCAGTCATAATTAACAAACCCAGCTGTCATTCAAACTGGAATACATCAAATCAAAAGGCCACAGAGAGTGTTTGCAGACAGTGCTGTGCATGTCTCCCTGAAAGTAAGATAATGCCAGGCAAGAGGGGGCCCTATAAATATTGCATCCTAGAACACTGACATTGACCTACACTGTTTGACAGAAACATTAAAACACGGAGAGATCTGACACATTCTACTGAAATGTCTTTTCCCAAAGGTAGCCAGGCTGCAGGCCTTGAGAATTGTTGAAAACTGTGAAAGGTCTCATATCTATTGTTACTGTTTTCTTGTCACATAGAAAAGGCTAGACAGCTCTTTCTCCAGGCCTAGCCAGTAAATTGGTTGTGTAGGACTACGGATAGATGAACATGTTATTCCTTAAGCTGCAGAGATTTCCCAGAGCTCAAGTTCTTGTCAATTCTTAAACCTGCCCTTCTCTTTACCTGTTCTTTCTGTATTACTCATATCCTCCTACTCAGAAAAGTTCTGCAAACACTGACACAGTGCGACGTGAAGGAATGGATTTCATTGATTACAAACAAGGATTTGTCCCAAGCCACATTTTAGGAGTGCTGATATACTGAGAAAGGCTTGGTGCAGCCCCATTCCATGTAGCTAATTCTGAACAGATCCACGAGATGGCTCTGCAGCTACAGCAAAGCTTGTCAAGTCCCACGGATGTTCCCTGTTAGGCAGTCTTCCACGAGTGGCAAAGACTCGCCAGGCCTGGGTGGGGCGCTGTTGATAGTGATGATATAACGGCTCATCCTAGTTATGTTCTAGAGGTGGATGTGCTATTTTTCTGTTTCTTTAATGGTTTCTTAATTTGTTACTAGGTGACTTTGATGTGTTAACAAACAGGATATCAACACTATAGAAAAGTACATCTGTAAACAGACATTCATTACATGGGTATTCTGGGCACCATCATTATTTTCTTATAAACTTTGCTTAAATGGGGGAAAAATAAGCTGTGTTTAAAACCATGGAACAATTTTTGTCCTATAAATCTCCAAGAAGACATTTCTCACTGCAATTTTCAAAATGGCTTGGTTTCTGCTATTAACAGGCAAGAAGCGCACTGCTCCTTACAGCCTGATCCCATTGAAAAGCACTTAATCCAAGGTCTCAGGGGTAGAGGAGACCTGTGGGGGCTCAGGCCACTCCCCACTTTCACTCAGGGAAAATAGCCCCCTCCTCGACAAACCTAGCACGACGCCCTGGTACCACAGCAGTCATGTCTGTGTGCACATTTGCTGTGTTGTTCTTGGCAAAGATACTTTCTCTCCACATCACAACAGTGAGTTCTAACTCACGTCCACGTGGTCCCGGGGAAACCATCAGAGTTAGCAGAGCATGAAGCATGTCCCTGGGGAGCTTCCCAACTGGGGATGGGAGTGGGTGGCCACCTCTCCAAGTAGGCAGGACGTGAGGAGTTCTGCAAGGCCCCCACCTACCTTCCCCACCGCGCTGCCCTGGCACTACCTTCCTCTGCAGGGAGATGGGAACACATCAGAGTTGCAGAAAATAACTCTGATTTATAGATTTATGATCTGGGCTGAAATAGACGGTGATAGGTTTGAAAACTCCTCCAGGTGATTACATCGTGCAGATAGGGTACAGAATTGTTGGGTCAATGAGCTAAGGGGAGAGAAGATGCTAGAGTAAGAAACACATCTGTCATCCCCCACCCCCCACTTAGCACCTTGAGGAATTATTTGACAAATTGTCCCACAGCACCTTAGACCCTCCAAAAGGCACTGAGAGGATGAGGATTTGCACCAATGGCTGGCGGTGTTAGAGACAGGGTGAGGTAATTTCTAGATTAAGTGTTGGCCCCAACCAGCCCTGAATGTGGTGCAAAGGAGAGACAGAAACCAAGCCAGGAGTCAGGCTCTGCGTGTGCTAGGGTCTGCATTTGTGCTGCTTCATTTACTCTCACCACCATCCTGCAAGGTGAGTGTCAGCCCATTCATTACAGAGGAAGACACTGAGTTTCATAGTGATTATCTGCTTTGTCCAGCATCACACAAGAAATAATCAAGGGGTAAGAGTTCCACACATAGACAGCAAACCCAGGATGAAGGCAGGAGGAGGAGGCAGCCTGGAAAACAGACCCAGAGCCACCGAGACTGGCACAGGCAGAGGGCTAGTCCAGCCACACCCAGCCTCGGGCTGCACCGCCACGGAAGCAACTTGGCCCTGGAGACCAGCGAGCCCCACCACGTCTCACACCTGCAGCCTCAGTCTTTTTATCATCACCTCCATTTTACAGGTGAAGAAACTGGGCTCAGAGAGGTTAAGTAACTCTTCCAGGGCCTCACAGCAAGAGGAGGGCTGGGATGTGGCTCCCCTCTCTGAAGTCCGCTGGAACCTTTGCTCCTGGCACCTCTCGGCGTCCCCCAGTCCCCCACCTCCTCCTGCGGCCCTCTCTCGCCCCCGCACCTGCTGCCGCGCCTGGAACCGGACTCCCCGCACCCCCAGGATGGCAGGGGCAGCATTTTCCTGCTCCCAAACGTGTTTCCGAGGAATTACCCCACACTCACTCACAAACCTCTGCTCGTAGCATCTGCCATTCGATTTTCATTGTCCCTTGCCACCCCCTCCCTCCCACACATCTGTGGAAGACTGTCCCGGGCTTCCACTCCCACCCTCTCTGCCTGTCACAAGTCCCACATCACCTGAGACAACGACAAGCCAGCTCTCCAGCTCCATGGCTCCCCACACCCTGAGCTCCACTGACCCGGATCTCCATCCCATGTCAGCCGCCTGCATCACCCTGGTCCTTTCTAACACCCTGGGGATTATAACACCCTGGTGACTCCAGTGCCAAGTATCTGAAACTCCACTGTTCCCTCTCAGATCCTTTAAGCAGGTGGTTCTCAAACTTTAGGGTACATCAGAATCTCCCAGAGGACTGCACCCCAAAGGTGCTGATTCAGTAGGTCTGGGGTGGGGCCCATGCATCTGTATTTCCAGGAAATCTGCAGCTGCTGCCTCCCCTGTGGGACCACACTGGAGAGGCTCTGCTCAGTTCAGACTGCTTGTTCCAATCACCTGGGGGCAGAGGTCCCAGCTCCACCCCAGACTAATTAAATTAGAATCTCTTGGGGGGGTGGATCCCTAGAATCATAGAGCTCCCCAGGGGATTGTGACACACGTCAGGGTGGAGATCTGCTGCTCTAAAGATCTCCCCCCACCTCTGTTCTCCTGTCTCTGATCAATACCTGCAACATCCCCGCCTTGCTCAGCAGAACTGCAGTCCTGGGTCAATCTGACTGCCCGCTGTTTCCACACTAACCCTGTGCTGCTGGACATGCACAAGCGTGGATTCGGAGCATGACAAGCGTTCCCAGTCCCCCCAGGTACTCCATGCCGCTCAACAGCCCTTTGCCAGGTCGTTGTCTGCTTCCCGAAGGCTCCTCAGCCGGGGGCCTGGAGTCAGACACACCCACCAGGTAACGGGACCTCTGAGCCTCAGTGGTCCTGTCTGTCAAAAGGCAGTGGGAACTGCCAGGCAGGGGACAAGGAAAGGATGAGAGACAGTCGTATGCGTTGCAAACTCATCTACAGTCTTGTTATTGTTTTGTATTTTATCATTATTTTTTATTTTTTTAAATTGGCAAATAAAAATTGTATATATTTATGAGGTACAACATGTTGTTCTGAAATATGTACACACATGCATCACTTCACATACTTATTTTTTGTGGTGAGAACACTTAACATCTACTCTCTTTGCAATTTTTAAGTATACGTTGTTATTAACTAGTCACCAGGTTGTACAACAGCTCTCTTGAACTTATTCCTCCTGTCTAACTGAAACATTGTGTCCTTTAACACTCTCATTATGGTTACGTGCTTGTTGGTTACTCTCAGTAGATGTTCCCATGACCAGCTGCACAAATAGCCACCAACGCCTCAATTTCCTGTTTGCCTACCTCCAAGCGTTTATGAAAGTGTCAGGGGAAATATTATCTCCATTTCTCATTGCTGCCTAGGTCTATTAAATATGAAACCTTACCCTTCTGGAAAAAGCCAGAAGCTGGGAAGAGCCTCTCTGTTCTCCTTGCCAACTCCTCCCTCGCTCCCACCAGCGAGGAGCGCAGGGCCCAGCCACCTCGCCCTCGCTCTCTCTTTGGAGTGGCCGTCCCCAGGGAAGCTGAATAGCCACCCTTGGCCACAGGTAGTACGTGGTTTTCTCTGGTTTTCTGTGCAGTGTGTCCTGGGCCCCGGCGGGAACTCAGTGCTGGGGTCCAGGGAGCACGTGGGGAGCAGGGAGGGACAGAGCCAGCTCTCTCACCAGTTTCGTTGACATAAAGCAGATTGAGAAATCTCTGGCACCTTATTTCTCAGTTGGTTCCAAAGATGAAGGGAAGGAACACAGGGCTGGGATTAATTATCTTCCCCAGACCCCACCAGAAGTTGCATTTCCCGGCACCCTCTCTAAGGCTAACCTCCCATCGGTGCCCTTCGTCCCATCACCTCTCGCCTCCTCGGGGACGAGGCTCTATCAACCACCCTTCTCCCAGAGGCCACTTCAGCCTCCCTCTTTCTCCGGGCTCTTTCTGGGCAGCATTTCTATATGTATGTGTGTGTGTATTATATACTATACTATAATGTATATATTTAAGTGTTTTCCTTCTTGGGAAAAAGACCCACCAAATCACAATCTCTTTAGCAGCCCGACCCATCCTGCCCCATGGCCTGGCAGAGTGCGCCTGCTGTCTACACTCCCCCTTCCCGGCCCTCGCCGCCCTCCCTCTCTGTCTGCATCTTGCCGGCAGCTCTGTCCTCCACTGGGACTGTCCTCCCCAAGGCTGCCACTGGCCTCCTTGTAGATAAATTCGGTGCTCAGCAGTCTGTGGCACTTGACATTGTTGACCAAACCCATTTCTTGAATTTCTTTTCTTTTCTGGTTTTCCTTTGGAAGCCTCCTTTTCCTCTTGCTGCCCCTTAAATGCAGGTGTCCCCACAGTGGTGTCTGTCCCCTCTTCCACCCACTCTTCACCCTTTCCTTACCCAAGCTCAGCCTCTCCCAGGGCCCGATACCACAACTGAGGGGCACCCTATAATCCCTCTTCCCAGAGAACAGTCTGGAGCCCCAGGATCACGCACCCCGCTGCTCTGCACAGCTCTGGCTGGAAGACTGGCCTTGCAGTCTCCAGCCCCCAACCAACAAACCCCGCCACCCACATCAGCATACGACAGGACCTGAGTGTTTTCATCACCTGCCATCTGACTAGCTGTGTGGCCTCCTCCAGTCACTCCTACGTGCGCCTTCCTGCCCCAGGAAGGAGGAGTCCCTGAGGTTCCCCCACAGCCTGTCATGCTGTATTCATGTGGTTTTGTCTGGCCTTCCTCATGAAGCCCAGAGACCCAGCTTGCCACCCACCACTTCCTCTATGAAGCTTCCCTGGCCCCCACCCTGGCTGGGTTGAGTGCCCCTTGGTATCCCAATAACACCAAGGTGTGTGGGTCTAGCATATCACTTACAACATCCTGTCATAAATTGCTGTTTACAGTGCACTGTAAGCCCCCTGCCCCCACAGAGGCTGTGAGTTCCTGGAGATCCTTGTCCTTCGGGACCCTGTGTCCCCAGAGCCCAGCACAGAGCTTGATACTAGGCAGATGCTCAACAACTCTTTGGTCTCACAAAGGTTTCAGCTCCACTCAAGGGGCCTGAAGACCAGATGGGAGTAGTGCACAGCCCTGGCTCTACAATTTACCCGTTGAGAGAACTCAGCCTTCATTTCTATAACCATAAAATGGGGTGGTGATTTTAAATGAGTTAGCCCTTGTCAAGTGATTAACTAGTGGCCGGCACTCAGTAAGCATTATTATTGACAGGGTGTAATCTGCAGTCTGAGAGTGAGGCTCTGTTTGCAAAGCCCTGGCTTTGCTCTGTGGGTGCTGAGAGGGGAGAGGGAGGGACGAGGGAGAGAGAGGGATAAGGGGAACTTCGGGAAAATGGGTGAATAACATATCTTTGTTTAATCAAGAAGAGCAGAAACTCCCATTTCTTCTTCCCAATGCCATACTGTGTATGTGTGCGTGTAAATGGCAGTTTGCACTCTGGGCTATTTGGTAATGGAAACTTGAGTGTGAGTCTGTAAAAGGATATGGCTTGTTATTTAACCACCTTAAAATCTAGATTCTTCATTTATAAATCAGGGATTATAATGCCTCTTTTATAGAGATACTGCAAGAATTAAATTATGGTTTTAAAGATTTTTCTCAACCCCTTTTAGAAAGGTGTTGTATAAGGATGAAGCATTACTGTGATATTATCATGAAGCTGCCCTGCAAGCCCCCAACTGTGCATCTTGTGGACTTCTTAATATACATTTTTAATCCTTTTCCCACTAGCTATCATAGGTGCCAAAAGAACTCTGAAGTATAATGAACAATGATGAAAATAAATGGAAACTGAGTCAAATATTGAAGCAAATTATAAGAAGTCATTGCATATGGCCCTGCTATAAAATAGATCAGAGATAAAGGTGTGTGGAAGTTACTTTATATCACATAACGATCACTTTGGAAATTATTTTTTTAGACTAAAAACATCTCAGTCCAACATCAACAAAAAGTAAAAGCAATTTTTTTTCTCTTAGATTTGCTAGACTATCTTTCAATAGACTTTGACTGTTAGATTTAGGTATGTAGTACTGAAAGTACTGTTGATGTCATGGACTCACTTCCCTTTGCTTAATAGGATAATTCTATCAAGATAAGTCAAGTTCTACTCCCTCCTCCATGAGGCCAGACCACAGGTGGGGCCATCCCCAGCATTCCATGGGATGGCTTGTCCTATCTCATCCAGAAATCTGGGATTTACAAGCCAGGTGGCTCACCATTGAATCTTTCTTAGACGTGACCAGATCTGTGGACTCCTTTTTTTCAATCACAATACGCAGTAAGAGTAAAACACTGTTTCTGACTCCTTAGCATTTGGGGGTTCTCGGGGGACACTGATGATGACGGTGGCTTCCTTCTTAGGTCATCAGGGTCATCCTCACTGACAAGGAGAGAAAGAAGTCGGAGTATCTGGAGAAGAGTGACTTAAGTAAATGGCATAAAGACACAAAGGAATGAAAGGGAAAGGAGTAGTCTGGGAGAGGATCTGCTGTGGCCTGGGGCCGGACCTGCAGCCCAGACCAGCTGGTGTGGTTGGCCGGAGCCAGTGCCCTGACCCAGGACTTGGCCCCGTCAGGGGCTTTCCAGGGCTGTGCTACCATCAGCAACGTTCACCAACAGCGAACCTACTGTCTAGGTTGGGGGGTCCACCCAGAGAGGCAGTCACTGCCCGTCTATTTATGCATTCATTCTGTCAACATTCCTGAGTTCCACCCCACAGGAATTAGCTGGGAAAAAATAAAATAAAATTCAAACTCATTGGCCATTCTGGATAAATCCACATATATATGTTTTTCCTGGGGCTTTGGTTGTTTTCCTTGCTGCTCTGGCTCTTGCCCTCCAAAGACTCGACCTGGTTTTCCAAGATGACGACAGTGGGGTTGAGGATGCAAATAATCCAAGCCAGGCGACTGTGCTGACTAACCTGCATATGTGAAGATATAACATCCAGTCTCCGATTAGCTTAATGAATCTAGTCTTCTGATGACTCTGAAGGAAAACGTATTCCTGAGCACATGGGACTGTCAGGTTTCATTACCTCCCGGAAGCCGGGCGCCCGCTCAGGAAGGCTGAGCCCAGCTGAAGAACTCACTGATGAAGAAAGGAAGTTTAAATGGCCTGGCACCACTTCTGTCAGCAAAAACTCTAGAAAAAAATGCAATACATAGCCCCATCTTCAAAATAAATGCCCCCCACTTTACCAGCTTATTCCTGCCCCCTCCTAGAAAGGCCCATGGGCAGTAGGTAACCAGCACCAGCCTCCTTCTTTCCCACCTATTCCATCACTGAAATAGCCCCAGACAACCACATTTCAACAAACTCAAAGTACAAATATCATCTATTCTAAAATGAAGGTTAATTTCTAATTTTCTGTGGAGAAGTATGTGGCTTTTGTAATTGGGAAAAAAATGGCATTAAATTTTAATGCAAAAAAACTGAAGAGAAGATTTGTTGATGTATCAGAACAGACCAGGACATACTACTTCACTAGGAAACATGAATGTCCCCTCCAGGAATCTTCAAATTAGCTCACATTTTTTTTGCCAACTAGCATCACCAGACAGAACTGTTGTGGTTCGTGTGCTGGGGACAGCTGCACTGACCTCAGCGGGAGGAGAGTGGCAAACACGCACGGCATCTGAGGAGGGTGTTGGCTGAGCAGCCAGCAGCCCAAGCTTTTACAGAAGGGCACATTATAGGTTTTCCCTGTGGACCGTCTGGCTATCAGCAGTCACTGAGCTCCCTGCGCCTTCAAAGCAGCAGAGACTCATTGGACCCTTCGGTTCTGCTGATGGGAACCATCAGGCCTCCAGTGCTGGTCGTGAGAATTATCCATGTGATTTCTTCAGGTGGGGCAAGACTTCTCAAGCTTGGCAAGCCCTAGAAGTTGGCACAGAGCCACCCCAAAAGTGATATTTTTCCTTCAGGGAAGAATGGGGTTTTTGAAAATCATCGTGGTCAAAATCAATCTTCTTTTCAACTATGGGAAAGGGTGGATCCCGTCACATAAGCAGACCAAGAGGGCTTCCATTTAGTGAGAGCGCCCCACACGCCAGCCACTGCACTACCACGTGACCCTTCCGACAAACCCGAAGAACTGATATCCTCATCTAGAACAACAGATGAGGAAACTGAGCCTTTGAGCAGTTAAGTGGCTGACCAGTGATGTGCTGTTGAACTGGCACACAAAAAATAAAATAAAAATAACATAACCCTGATATGCAGTATGTGTGGGTTTCTGTGATGTAATACTCCCTTTCTGGCCAGTTTCAGGTACCAACAGCTTAACACTGGCTCACAAAAGTCACGCACATTGAACTGTCAGCTCTCCCAAGCTGACAAAACCAGGATAGCCCTGGCTGAGGCATGGAGGCATTTCAGAATAATGCCTGGACCACACTGTACTGCCCTTTATGTAAGCACACATGAGCTCAGTGAGTGCAAGGCCAGGACTTAGAGCAGCTCCCCACTGGGTGTGTGAATGAAGGCTTAGAGATTCACTAATTCATACAACAAATAGTTATTCTGTTTCTGCAGGTTCACCTCATAACCAAGGCCAACAGGATTTTATTTTCTATGAGAGGGTTTTGTCTCATGGAAGAGTGGTACATTTTATTGCCTCATGGACAGCGTCCCACAGCCAGGCGGCTATCAAGCAGAGGGGAACAGAGGAGACCCACTAAGAAGCCCTCTCTCCTCACTTGGTACCTTTCCCACCTCCCATCCTGCCATCCACGTATTTTTTCCTACTTCACCCTGTTAGTGTCATCTCCCAGTGTCTAAAGCTTTTTCTCCCAGTGTCTAAAGCTTCATCTCTTCAAGTCTAAAGCTTATCCCTCCATCCGATCACCAGTTCTTTGACAGGACTCAGAGAATCAACCCTCTGAGCACCCAGCTCAGAACCCTGCACAAAATACAGGCTCAAAAAAGTATTTATGGACCAAAGTACATATACTCATTTCAGCAAGTGCACTTCCAATTTTGATGGTGCCCCAGACGGTTTGTGATGGTCTCAATTTTCTACCTAAGAAATATCATGCACAAACCTCTTTTCATTGTAATTAGAGGCAGATCACCGTGTACAGAGACAATCCTGGCCATAAGAGAGCTTGGGTAGAGATGACTTTACCAATGTTTGGAAGTCCTCTGCCCAGGCTGGGCCCAGGGCTCAGATGTCCTTCCCTGGGAGCTCCTTGGCATGGCCATAGTCAGTCCCTGGATTACAGTCAAAGTATTCCTCATCGCAAAAGCAGGAAGCAGCATTCTGGAATTTGGAAGAAGGCTGGCACACTGAAAACTATAAAAGCTAGGGAAGAGAAGAGCTCTCTAGATCCTCTGCCAACTGCTAGCTCTAATGAGCTTGGTGTCAAGGTGGGAGACTGCTAAAAACACAAGGGCCTGCAGCTGGTCTCCATCGAGATACTGGAAGGACCCTGATGCTGCTGCAGAGGAGCCTGGGAAGAGGGATGGGCTGATGGAATTGCAAACCCCAACACTGACTCAAGCCCTATTGCGCCTCAGTTTCTGCAGCAGAGCCCAGGGTGGTTGCATATTGTGGGGTTGATCTGTTTCACATGTCTTAAGTAGAAGATCACGTTCCTTCTCCTGCTCAAATGACAAGGCTGAACCCACTTTGTTCTGGTGGCAGCATCCAGAGTGGTGGCCAAAGGTGCAGAACTGAGAGCACAGAGCCAAAGGCTTGTCTCCGTGAGACACTGTGCTTTGGGGAAGGTCAATTAAGCCCACATACCAAGTGAACTGCATCGCCAGGTAAAAATGACAGTTCTCCCAGACACAACCTGGCCACAGATTCAGTGACACTCTCTCCCCAGCATTTAATTTTCCTGATAACCCAGCAGACAGAAATGTGAGAAAGACAGGTGTTCAGTTTGCCATTCACATTGAGTCTCCTGGGACTTTAGCACATAGAATGGAGAAAGTGGTGTCAGTGATTCTTCCTTAGAGAAGAGTTAGTGATTCAGGGCAAAGCAGAGCATTTCTTTTTTTCTATTTTTTCTATTTAATGTTGTCAGCCCACCCTGAGCCTAACAGAGGGATAGACTGGGTGAGAAGACTTGCCAAATCAGGTGTGAAGGAAAACACAGCTGTGATTTAGTCATTTATCATGAGTATGAGTATAAGCATCCTGCCTGTCTCTGTCAGGAAAACCGACAGGGTGAATGGGACAGCCAACTGTGTGTTTGCTTCTGGAAGCTTCTAGTGCTTTCTGGAGACCTCTGTGAAGTTCTGTCTAAGCTCTTGTTACTCTACCTCTCCTTCAGTCGGCATTTGGATCTCACAGAGAAACAAATCATCAGTGCCTTATTTCTAGTCTATTTTATACCCTCCCTCCCCTTTTAACTTAAAAGAACAAGTTCAGTGAAGAACACGTTGCTTCCTACCAGTCCGTACTCACCTTAATAACACTGACAGCAATGCTGACCAGCTGCTGCAAGACTCATCACTACTGAGAATAAAACATAACTGTCTGCTCCCTGACACAGATTTCCAGGCCTACAGCTTTGTGAATGGAAAGCTGCCGCACCCCCAGACTGGAGAGGGTGGCTTTCCCCTCCTGGTTCCACACAGTGTGTGTCTAATGTGCGCTCTGGGTGGATAACTGCCCTGCGATCCAGAAGAGGCTAGTCCAGTGATAATGCTAATATCTAGTGTGCAGGGAGGAACCATTTAGTTGCTTCCCTGCAGGCTCTTCTTTCACCTGCTGTTCTATTTTACAGTCCATTTATGTCCTATTGCAGTCGATAGACACATCAGCACGTCCCGCTGCAACCAGGCACGTCGGCAATCCGGGAGGTGGGCTCCCAGAGGTCCCTGGCATGGCGAATGAGGCAGTGGGCCAGCGGGCTCCATCCGCGAGAGCTCTCCTTCTCATTAGTTTCTCCCTATACAGCAAAAGGCATGGTCATCTAGGTTACAGCAATCAGGGCAGAATTGCTTGCAATTGTAATGGGAGATTTCAGAGACTTCAGACAATGCTGTTCTGTGAACTGTGGCATTTGAAAAAGCAGGGCCAATGCAGAGACAGGAAGTAGGTTTGTGCAGCTCAGAGGTTTTGGTTCTCACTCCTTTGTTTGGAAGGGGAAGCTGAAAAGTGCTTCCAGGTGTCAGCATTAGATCATCTACAATCCCAAGGAAGCTCTTCTCGTGGCCGAACAGCAAAATATAACATGCTCCAGGAATAAGCAGAAAATGTATTTTGCTCTGCTGTGAATCCTAGTAGGGGCTTTAAAAGTCAAATAGGATTTGAGAGCTGAGAAATCTTTTTATCTGTAAAGTTAACAAACTGGGCCTGAGACTAAGACATTGAGATGCCCATGGTGTCTGGGCATATGTGGACGGATAAGGGATAGATTGCTTCACAGGGCTGTTATTGATCCTCCCATTCATGCAATTTTCAGTAGATCATTCGTTTTCTTAATTGGAAGAAAGTGGGGGAACCAAATGGGTAGGTGACAGTCGGGTTTAGCATTCACAGACACAGTAATTGAATTCTGTGAGTACCTCAGTTCAACCCAACACATTGAGAATGTACTAACTTTCAGCCACCGTGCTAGGTTTGAGATGGGTCTGTGGACGCTCCTGGTTTCTGATTTGGTGGGTGGAAGGGCAGACAGACACCTAAACATATAATTTCAATGTACTAAGAAATATGATGGTGTTGTGCACAGAGAGCTCCGTCAGCACTTATTCTGGTCCGGGGACAACGGAGAGCCTCCGGGTGAAGTGAATCCTAATCTGAGTTTTGGTCTTTATCCATGAAGATCCCTGGTCATGGGCCAGGACGGTCATTTTCTGGAGTGGCCTGGTCACCTCTCCTACTGGTGGCAGATGGGCTTAGCTCCCCACACGCTTAGGCAGGCTGGGTGGAGTTGGGCATGGAGGCCTCTGGAACTGGACTTTAATCAGCTACGAGATCTGGGGCTGGGCTAGTGAGAGAATTCTGGAGAAGACTGCAGGGAGGGGTAGGAACTATTACGAGCTGTGGGAAAGTCACTACATTAGGTTGAGATAGGCACTAACGCTCCAACGAGCCTGTCTTCTTCCTAACTGGAGCTTCCAACCTTGGGGATACAAGTGGACCCTTTAAGACCTTAAGGGCCCCATGTAACACTTTAGAGTTTGCCTTTGAGCTTTTGTAAAATATACCTGGGTGAGGCCCCCGGGGCTTGGCTTCCTGCTGCCTTCCTTCTGGCAGGTTTCCCACAGCCACAGCCCCTGGGAGGACAGGGCTGCCAGGGTCCAGACCTGACTTGCTTGTTCAGGGCTGCAAGGCACATGTCAGCTGTCTGGAGTAGCCAGAACCCCGAGGCCTGTTTTCTGCTTAGCAGTCTCCCTCAGTCTCCAGCCCCAGCCGATCGCTGAGTGTCCTCCCTTCTCCCCTCATGCTATTTCTTCTGTTTGTCCAGGCAGTGGTCACGCTGGTGCCCGTTTGCTCCTTCCCAGAGCATGCTGAGTTTTGTTCAGGTTTATACCCCACCACAGCAGGCCGCATGCTTCAGGGAGCACTGGCCTCGTTCACCTAAGAGTCAGTGTTGCCTCTTGACCGTGACTGGCGGGGAACTCATGCCTAAGCTCATGGGTAAACAGCACCTCGGCCACAGGTATTGGTTCAGGAATAAACCTCAAGGGCCAGTTTCCTGGGGCACTTAGGGAAAGAATTGTCTTGTTCTTAAGAGTGAGCCGCGTTGATGGTGAGCCTCACCCAACTCGGGATTTCCTTCTTTTTAAAGGCTGAGTAATATTCCCTCATATGTATATACCATATTGTCTTTATCCACCCATACATCGACGGATATGTGGGCTGTTTTCCATATCTTGGCTAGTGTGAATAACGCTGCTATGAACATGGGAGTGTGCAGATCTCTTTGAGATCCCAATTTGAATTTTTTGGATAAATACTCAGAAGTGGGATTGCTGGTCATATGGCAGTTCTATGCTGAGTGGAATAAATCAGTTACAGAAAGACAAATACTGCAAGTTTTCACTGATATCAGGTGTCGGAAATAGTCAAACTCATAGAAGCAGAGAGTAGAAGGTTGTTGCGGGGGGGGCTGGAGGGAGGGGAATAGGGAGTTGTTCAATGGAAGTAAAGTTTCAGTCAGTCAAGATGAGTGAGTTCTAGGGATCTGCTTTACAACCTTGTGCCTACAGTTAACCACACTGTGTGGTACAATTAAAAATGTTTGCTAAGAGGGTAGTTCTCATGTTAAATGTTCTTACCACCCCCCACAAACAAAACAAAGTAAAGAACAACAACCCCCCAAAGGGACATGAGCAAGCTTTTGGAGGTGATAGATCTGTTTATTACCTTGATTGTGTTGATGGTCACATAGGCGTATGCGTATATCCAAACTCATCAAATTGTATGCATTAAATATGTGCAGGGATTTTTTTTTTTTTTTGGAAGGAAGGGAGGGAGGAAAGTGAGCCTCAGGAAGGTGTCCTCTCTGGGGACACCACACAGGGGTGGGGGTGGGGGGAGGTGGCTCCTGAAAGGACCCTTTGTGCACAGGTGAGGCCCCCACGGGGGTGGGGCAGAGCTGAGCCTGGCCCTGGCCCCACTAGACCAGCCGCATATGCCTCTGATGCCAGCCAATAGATCCCAGTTGTTGTCTGAACTGATTTGGCTTTTTGCTTCTTGCCTCCAAAGGATCCAAACTGAAAGAAATCATCTTTCCCCTGCTGAACCTGTGGGAACTTCATTTAAGGTGTCGCCACCCCTATTTGCCTGAACCCCGCTCCAGGCCAGTCTCCTGCTGCAGCCTCCACATGCCCCAGCGAGAGGCACCAACACACACACTGCTGGGACTCCCCCTCTGCAGTCCCATCACCGCCCATCCTGGCAGGGCAGGCCTGGCACTTCTTCCAGAGGCTCTCTCAATCTGTCCCCCACGGCTCTAGCACCACTTGCCATCATCCTGCTTCTCCCAAGCCCTCCCCACCCCGGAGGCTGGGGTTGAACAGTCTGCCAGTTCATTCATTGCTTTACCTGGAATCCCCTCCCCACTCTACCTCTTGTGGGGTAACCAACCATCCCAATTCCCCAGCCTGAGGATGTTGCCTGGACAAGGAAATGGCAGTGCTTAAAGCCAGAAAAGCCCTGCACATTGGGATGGTTGGTCGCCCTACCTCTTGACCTCCCTAACTCCAACTGAGACGCCATCTCTTCCACGTAGCCCAGACAATGGCAGACCTAACATTCCAAAGCATATCTTCCCGATGCCCAAACTCTTTCTTTCTTTACTATATCATGCAGTTTCCTAATAACAACTGCCTGGCTCGGCTCTTAGAGTAATAAGGATGAAAGAAGATGCTGGAAGTATATCTATGTTTAGAAAGTCTTATGCATTGGAAGGTATTCAAAACTCCCTATCATAGACTTAATTGTTATCTTGCTCAAAATGTTGGTATGATTTTAGCCATATTGTTAAACTTATCCATTTTCTGTCATGCTAAGGAAAAATGTTATACATTAAAACTAGCAAGGGAACAGTGTGGATGCTTTTCCAATTTATATACAGACAACTATGTGGTTGGATTGAAAACAGTGGTCTATCCCACAGTTCTAACACCCCCTAATAAGCAGAATGGTCATGCCATACTAGGAAGTGTCCCTTAATGAACCCCAAAATGTGACACTGATGTGGGTCACAGGTCTATTGTAAAGTGCCAATCTTAGCCAAGAAAACATAAGAGCATAAACCACAGGTTGCTTAACACAGAAATTGCATGTTAAAAATTTAATATCAACCATTCAACCCTCCTTACTTTTTCCATTACATGGTGAGAGTTTTCTGCCTCCCAGCATGGGTCTGCCTACCCTGGCAGGGGTTGGACATTTGTTTGTCCTGTTGCTCTAAGTGATATAAAAATAGTAAAGACAGTCAATAGTGATTGATTAATTTCAATAACATAAATAATGGTCATAATTGCAATTGAAAGAGAAATGCTTTCCACTTTGATTAATCTGACCCTCTGGGCCACCATTAACAGAGGCGCATTAGAATGCTAATCAGGAAATAAATGCAGAGAGACAGACACAACTCGCCAGGCATCCAGCTCTGCTTGGTCTTCCCCAAGGACGCCCCTCTGCTCTCCCAGCCAACTCTTCTATCTTTTGCACTATAACCTGAAACATTCCTCTGTCAAATAGGAAACATCACACTTCATCTGCAAAACCCACTGCTCTCTTGAAGCTATTACCACTAGAGAAACATCCTGGCTGGTACTTTGCCTCCGTAAGAGGTTAGTGTCATCCCCAGCCAGCCAGCAGGCGGGAGGCAATAATAAAAGCAAATGTATTCCTCCCAATCCTCCACTCCAGCTCTGTCTCCTGCAGGAACTACTGAAAGCCTCCAGCGTGGCCTGCCCTGCTGACTTGCCCTGCTCTTCCTTCTTCCTGGGTCGCCCTCAAGGCTCCTGGGCCACTCACTGCCTCCTCTCACCCTCTCCCTGGCCCCTCCTTTCACAGCCGAGCCTACAGAGCGCTGTTTCTGATCAGCCATTTAGGTCTCTGCAGTTCAGTGTTCCTTTGTATGTTACAGTGGGCAGACCTTGAAGTCTCAGTGACAGGGACAGAGTCCAGGGGACTCACCAAGGAGGCAAGCCATTCTGATTGCTTGTGGTCCTGGTGGAAATGTAATGGCAAAACCGGAGTCACGTTGCCAAGAGAAACACCGAGAGGTACACAAGGATGCAGAGAGATCAGGTTTATTAATGCCGGTGGGCTCAGAGGGGATTTTCCACCAAAATCTGAGCCGCCCCCCGTCAGGGGGACTTGTCTTTTATACTTCAAGAGCAAGGCGGTGGTACAGAGCGGCTTATACCAGGAAGTGTACACATACGGAAGTTACTGTAACTTACAAGGTAGCTGCTGCAAGGGGGAGCTGTTTACAGGAGCCTGAGCTGCAGGCATTAGTCAATTTCACAAGGCGACAAGCAGTCTTACAGAAGCCGATTAAGCAATTAACATACATAGGGCTATAGCTTGTCCGTTTCAGGGTAAAAGGTTTTTAGTGAATTTCCATTTTTCCCTCACAGAAACAGTCACTCTGTCTCTGCTCCCGGTGAAGGCTGGGCCAAAGTGCAAAGTCTCAAGAGAGAGGGAAGCAGGTGAAATGGGGGTGGGGGACATACCTCTGCCTGGGTGCCTCCCACCTGCCCTCCCCAGCTGCCTCACAAAGCGTGTTCTTAGAGCTTTCTGTCACCAGGCACTGACAGTGTACTCAACGCCCTGTCCGAGCCCTATGCTAAAGGAATAGATTTCTCAATGAGAACATTCTGGACCTGAGTAGGGGAGGGAGGTGTGGCAAAGAGAAACTCAGGGTTCTGTTTCTAACAAGGAGGAGCAGTCTGGTCACTTGGGCTGGCTGAGAGGCAGGACCAGAGAGACATCAGCTCTGGGGAATATTCCAGAGGCCTCCCGCCTTCCAGGCGCCCTGCGATCCCAGACCCAAACTGACCTGGTCCTGGAAATGCTTTTCCAGGATTTAAAAACACTCTCTGCATAGATTAATTATCAAAACGAGGTGTTTAGTCCTTCTCTTCCAGGAATCCATGCCTGAAACATCCTCACTTGAGTTCCCAGACTGTTGGGAAATGTGTGGCTTCTTAATCTGTGTACAGAAACTGGGGCCTCTGGAACCATTTTTAAAAGGATGCAGAGGCCCCTGAAAGAAGAAAAGATCCTTTACCCAGACAGTTTTCTTTATATGTCTTCAGTAGTACTATTTCATAGTGTCAAATAAAATTATAGGAGGCTATTGGTTTGGACTAAGCTCCTGCACTAGGCCCAACAGACCAGGCCAAAATGGGGTCACTCAGTGCTGAAGTTCTTGCCACCCAGCCAAAATGAAGCTCTTCAGCCTTCTGAGACATCAGGAGGGAGAGAGATAATAGCCAAATCCCCCCAGGCCGGTTTTAGCCAGCATGATAAGGACATCCCCTCTGCTTTAACCTTTACAAGAAAAGTAACTTTGAAACAACCAACCCACTTTTTGTTTTCTGTTTCTGCTTTCCTCAGCCCTTTTCTGTCTACAAAACCAACCTCCTCTGCTCAGTTCATTGGAACAATAGAATGAGGTGTTGCCATAAAAGCCAATTAAGATCTTTAAACTAAATTTGTTGTAATTTTGTCTTTTGACGGTACTGTGTCAATGTCTAAGCAGTTGAACTTTTCATCAACAAACAGTCATTGAAAATGTCTTTTTAATCATTTGTTCAAAATTCAGCACCTTATACATTCTGGCACCAGCCACTCCTGCAGCTGATACAGATCCTCACTTGACTCCAGAGGGTCTGAGAGCTTTGAGAGCTGGCAACAGTTTGCAACTACGTTGCAAGAGGCAGGGCCTTGGAAAGGTCTTTACCAAGGACACTGCAGCTCCCGAAATGCCCAGTTAGAATCATCCCCATCTTCCCATGCTGGAGGGAGAAGAATTTTTCACACTTCTATGCTTTGAGCTTTAGGCCTAAATTGAACCTTTTTTTGTTTTTTTTTTAAATAATAAATTCTGACAGTCCTACTTATGTATGTGTCTGTCTCTATCTTTCTCAGTCTGCGTCCAAGTGTCCTTCCGTACGCGTGCTCGCTTTTTCCCTTTGTCCTCTCGTAATTTCCTGCCATTACTATTCTCTTCTCTGTCACTCTGATCACAATGTAGATGTGAAATTCACTGAAACTTTCTTGTTTTATTTTATATATTCCTCTTAAGTTACAAAATGAATGGAATATTTTTATTCCTCTTTGTGTCTCAAAAAACCAAACCAAACCAAACTCCACCCATGACCCCATTACCGAGCTACATCGTCAATCATGCATATGTGGCCCCCGGTCTTTACCGGCTGGGAGGTGGTGCCTTTCTGACTCTCCACTTAGGAACGTGTGCGAAGTACATCTAATATGCAATTGAAAAGGCTTAAGATTTTCTCAGATAACATTATCTCCACAAGGAAGGGAGTTGATGTAACAAAGGAAAGGCGAGAGTGTGTGAGATGTTTTCACTCTGATGCTTCAGCAGGGTTAGAAGTCCAGAGCGCCGTTCACAGGGCCTGTGGCGCAGGATTGAGCAGTCTGTCCCTGGGCCTGTGTCCCTGCAAAATGCCCACTTGTTATTCGCTTTCCCGGTAAGCAAAGTTCCAGGCAGCACTGTCCACAGATTACCTTCTTGAGAACTGATGCCACCTGGCAAAACTAAGCAAAAATTAGCACCTCTTCTTCCATGCTCACACTCCGCAAAGGTTCTCAAAAGCTAAAATGGAACATTGTGTACTTAACCTTCATGTCCAGGAGGTATATTGGCCATCCCCAGAGACTCTCACTATCATTCACTTCTGCTCTGAGGCTGGAGCATATTAGGTCAACGACTGTTATGATGTCCCCTCTGGAGAGTGACAGATTACACAGTGACCCTGAAAGAGAGTAATGTGTGTGGAAAAGTTTTCAAAGGCTGAAGTTATATCTAGAGATTTGTACCTAGTATTTCACTGATAAATGAAAACTCTAAGTTTTCAAACTTGTTAAATATGACTTAAAAACAAATGTTTCTGCTCAAAAACAAAAGCAGAAAAAGACCACTTTTTTGGTAATTGGGTAATTCCAACTATACTTTTTATAAAGAGGCAGAATTTTAAGTATGTCAGAATATGTAATTCATCTTAAATTTGAAATAATTTGAAATCATTTTCTTGCAAGAAGCGACAATCATGATTTGCCCTGCCCAGTTGGCAGAGTGGCTGCCTCCATCAGTTCCTGTTATAACAATGCAGAGAAAGTGCTGGACGATTTTCTCTGCACAGACTGAATTCTCACTAACCATGGGAAAATGCCTATAGCATTGACATGATTTTTTTTTTTGTTACCATCAAGCCAACAAAAGATAATTTTTCAGGATCACACTTATCTGTGCCTTAGATTTCATGTGTCAAATTGCAGTAATTTCTTAGCAGAGTGAAAAATATTCACTGCTCAAAAATAACATTTGGGATAGGTTTTTTTCCCTTCCTTTCTAGGCAATCACTAAACTTCAAATACCCACCAGTGAATAGCCTCCTTCCCTACCCTCCAGTCAGATTAAAAAAAAAAAAACACTTTCAACTAGCAGGAAATATGACAACATACACTGCATTTAAATTCAAACAAAGAGAAAAATCTAGATTATGCATTTCATTCTGCCCAGGGCTAAGGAAAGTACCGTAGCAAATAAATATGCCTTCCATAAACAGAGCACTTTTCTTTCTTTTCCAATATTTTACCATCTTTGGAAAGGGAAAATTTTCTTCTAAAGTTACAGTATATTAAAAAGAAATAGGACAGGACATTTTTTAAGAGAAATAATTCCAGTGAAAGGACACTCAATTCTTTAGAGCACAGCATTGCTTTGAGGTGATCTAGAACACAAGGCCCCCTCCCCTGCCCCCAGGCTGAAGCCCTACAACCAGGAATCTTAAGCAATCCCGCATTTCTCATCTGAAAAATAGTTTCCACTGGTCACCTCCACTTGTCCAGGCAAGAAGTTCTGATTTGAGGAATTGAGGTAAGAATTCCAAGTTTGCTCCATGGCTTCTGAGATGTGTTTCTCCCAAAGGACACGGTCAGCACTGACCAAGGAGGTGAATGGAGAGCAGAAGCCATCGTGTCGCCAGTGATTGAGGGGTGGAGGGCCAGGACGACACTGATCATTTGGAGAATGCTGTCACTCAGCTCTCGGGGAGTCTTTTCTAGATCAGAGTATCCCAAACTCTAATGTGCATAAAGTTGCCTAGGGATCTTATTAAAATGCAGACACTGATTCCATAGGTCTGGGGTGGGATCCGATCATTTGCATTTACGGCAGGCTTCCAGGTGACAGGTGACGCTGATGCTGCTGGTTGTTGGACCACTCTTTGAAGAACAAGGTGCTTGAGATGTGAGTGCTACGGAGCACTATCCAAAGTGTGGTCCACAGATCGGCTGCATCAGCATCACCCGGGAGCTGGTTAGAGTGCAGATCACTGAACCCTGCCTAGACCTATCTAATCAAGGTCTCTGGGTGTGGGGCCCAGCAAGCCGCGTCTCACAAACTATCCAGGGGATTCTCATGTACAATAAACTTTGAGAAACTGCTCTAGAGCCATACCACTCAGAGTGTGGTCCTCAGAAGGGCCATGTCTCTGTCACCTAGAAGCTTGCTAGGGATGCAGAATCTCAGGCTCAGCCCCAGATATTCTGAATCTGAGTCTGCATTTTAATAAGATCCCAGGCGATTGGTCTGCACATTATAGTCTGAGAAGCACTGACCTAGAGGACTGTTCTAGGAGAGTAATGACAACCCCGAGCATTTAAGGGGGGAATACACCATAAACCTGAGGGTGGCTGCCTACATCCTAGACCCCTGGGTCTGCCCAGATGGCGTTCTGCCTCCCACACTGCTCAGAACTGAGCATCCCTACTGGGCAAAAGCAGACCCAAGAGGCCCACTGCAGGCTGGGCCACACCCTCTCTCGCAGGCACAGCCCTCATCAGTGCTAGTGTTCAGCTAACCAGTCACCAGGCCATGTCCTCTGATGCTTTTTCTTCTTTATTTGATTAGAAGTGTGATATATGTCTATTGTGGGAAATCAGTGTTAAAGAAAAACAGTCCCCCATAATCCCACAATCCAGAGAGAAACATTATTTATGTTTTGATATATTTTCTTCCAGTCTTTTTTCCATGTGTTGTTAGAACTCTACTTTTTTCCCACTTGATATTGTTTTAGGCTTTAAAAGTGCATGATAAACATAATTTTAATTCCTATAAATACTCATCTGAAGTAGCATAAATTAATAAACTTTGTTGTACTAATGTTAGACATTTGGGTTATTTAAAAATTTTCTTTCTATACATTCAAGGAAGATCTTTATATTCATTTCTTATTTCTTTTGGATAGAGTCCTACAACTGTAATTACAGTAATTATTGTGCTAAATGGTTTTAATATTTGTAAGGCTTTTGTTATCTTGTGCCAAGTTTCTTTCCAGAAAGTTTTAAACAACTGAAGCTCTCACTTGTTCATCAGGGCACCTGTCTCTCCTTATCCCCACTATCTTTGAATGCTACTGTTTTTGGAATATTTTTCTAATGTGATAAAAAATAGTGTATTGTTGCTTTCATGTTTCTTTGTATGGTGATGAACATTTGTTCACACGTGTAGTCGATCACTGCAGGAACAGAACTTGTAAGAGCCATATCTCCCACAGCAACTTGACTTTTTTCCATGTCTGCTCCTGAAAATCTCCTCCCACATCTGGGCATCCAGTGGCCATGTCTGGTTTTTTTCTGTGGGGTCCCCAAACACTTCAGGCACGCCCTTGGGGGGCCTCAGCCAAACCCAGGCCAGCGCCACATCTATGCTGGCCGTGGTCACAGGCAACTCCTTCCCCGGCCCAGCTGGCTGCGGGCTGGCCAGTCTCTGCAGCCCACCTATTACCTGAGGAGGACTTTGTCATTTCAGGTGAGCGTCAGCAGGGCCTCTGACAATCCCATAAATTGCCCATGTGTACACTCCAGTGTGTGCACAAATTAGAAAAAGATGTGTGGGATGTGCAAGCCTTGGTGAGGGGAAAGGGCTTGATTTCAGCTCCTACCTACCTGCTGGCCAGGTGTCCTCATACAGCGTCAGCCCAGGCAACTCTGTAAGGTGTCCCCAAGGAGTAAGCTCTGTCTGTGGGCTCTTCACGAAACTGCTCACGAGATCTGAGGAAGGAAAGTGCCTCCTTTCTCCCCCAAGGCCAGCAATTTCGCTCTACAGGACTCTTTTTCTCTAATCTTTGCATTTCAACAACTTTTACCTTGAAGTGGTATTGAGCTAAGCACCTTCTTTTGGAATGAGGAAGTTACCAAACCAGACACTCCAACTTCCTGCTGCATGTCTTTATTATCTAGTTGTTTGTTTCATTCCAAAGCTAGATTTCCTGACACTGTCTCTGCATGACTCCATCCCCGCCCTCCTCTCAGCTGTTGCTGGTGGCCTGGGAGCTGGGGAAGAGGGGCTGCCCTGCTGTGACTGCACAGGTATCTACTTTGAGCCTGAGAAGCAGCACAAGGAGGTGGCACCACTGGCTTGGGGAGCACAACTGGTGAAAAGAATCTGCTTGTCCTGGAGTAACGACTAGAAAAAAGGAGAAGTCACGGGCCGTCAGGGCTAAATAACAGTCTCCTAGGAGAGGAATTCGATGTCAGTGCTTCTTGCTGGTGTTAGAGATCATTAGAAATAAGCAGAGATGACAGCCAGTGTCCCTAACCCTGCTGCTGTCATACCTCAGTCTGAGAGGTGAGAGGCGTGTTCTGAGACCACAAGGACCTATTAGTGGTGAGACCTATTCTATTGCCACTGACAGGTAAAAAAATGTATAGAAAATTGTTAGGATTGTGCTTGGTTCTATACATTTACTGTCTAAATGAATCACCATGCTGTTTATAATCGTCACCAAAAGTCATACCCTCTTAGCATCAGCCTAACTTATCTTCTGCACACATGCCCCAAGGCGGGGGGGGGGGGTGTCTGCTGGACTCCAGTGTGAGGGACCTGGGAGGAGAAGCTTCCTGGGGGTGATTAGAGAACTCACCTTCCCTGACCCACTTGGGGTGTTTGCTTGTTTCAGCTTCCTCCCCCAAATGACATCAGGCTTATGTGTTAATGATCACATCAGAAGGCTGTAGGGGAAAAACATCTCTCCACAAACTTCCTTAACACCAACTACTAACAGCTCCCTCAAGCAGCCTTGAGCATGAAACACAAGCACAAATCCATGAAGCTGCCCGGAACCATTCCCATTGATGGACAGAGTCCAAAAACACAGCACAAAACAAAGAAACTCTTAATGGGAAGTGGGTCGGGAAACTGGGTTGATTGTTTTGGTCACTGCATGCAAATTCCCTTCTTTACAGGGAGCAACTTTCAATCAAATAAAAAAAGGTTTGAACAAACTAATAAAAGTGAACTTCAAGCGCTCTTAGTGGCCGAACCACACCTGGACAGCATTTCCGTAGGTATGGACTCCCACATGAACCAGGCTTCTGTGTAGAGAAAGCAGTGTTGCAGGAAATAACTGTGTTTGCCAAAAGGCGTTTCCCTTGCAGTTATGTTGCCATGTTTTTCTCAAAATTTTCAACACAGTCTTATTTGTGTTTCATATATTGTCAAATTTATGCTTGACAATTATAGTTATTTTGAACTGTCCTATGATTCTCCCTCACCAAAGATTGACACTAAGTATAACACAGATTTATAGTAGAACATAGTGACAGAAGCAAGGGTGAAAGAGCTGTAGATCACCAAGCCATCGAAACCATCGTCTCTGAAGTGTTTCAGTTGCGTGCAGAGGTGTTGGAGTAGCCGCTTATGAAAAGCAAAGAGCCATGGCTGGGAGATCAGGATGACCACTACCTCTGTCCCGACAGGGCAAGCCCAGATTCACCCACGTCAGGGTACGTCCGGAGAGTTGTGACCTGCAGAAAACCAGTTGTGACCATGCAGAAAATGCATGTTGAGAAAGGAAGGTGGCTCTGTGTGCTGGTAGCAACTACTTGTCCACCCACAAGTGGTGGGAGGGATCTTGCAAGGTTCTCCCACGATTGAAAGGACCAAAATTTCAACCCAACTTTTCATTTGACATGTGGCCAAATTTCACCTACGCAATGCGGTAAGACCAAAGGAACTGGGTGACAAGATATCCCAGAGGCAAATCCCCACATCAGAGGTAATATGCATTTCCATCTTGGCCAATTTTAATTCCAAGCCCCAGAGGACTTGCACAAAATTACTTTGGGTTGTTCAGACATCTGAAGAAGGTCTGAAGACACCAGTTAGTCCTGTAGTCTCTCTGGAACCCTGCAGCAGGGAAGGGACTGTTTTTGGTCCCTAAGCCAACATCATCCCCAAAGAGGGAATCACTCCTCTTCTTTTTTTTTGGAACTCTGGTTTATTGTCCTTACAGAAACCATGGTTTCCTAACACCACAGCCATTTCCTATTCCTTTCTCTATGCCACCTTGCTCACTGAAGGTAGAAAACACCAATGCCTGCCTTTTCAGGTAGCTTTGCAGCTGGGAGCAGCTGTGTGACCCAATTCTGGTCAATGGGATGACAGGGAAGTCTGTGACGGGAAAGTCTGGTTTCTTCCTGAGAGATAGCTTCTTCCTCCCGTCCTCCAACCCTGCATGTGCCTTGGGTGGCCACCCTGTGAACATGAGGCAACACATATGGAGATAAAAAGAAACCCAAGGATGGCAGAGCCCAGAGAAAGAGCCTGGGCTCTCAATGACACCATTGAGCAGTTGAACCCACACCAAAGCTTCCTGTTTCTAATCTTCTTGTTAATGATCAAAATACATTCCTCTTTAACCAGCTGTTCATTAGGACTTCTGTTGTTTTTGGCTAAACACTCCTATCTAATACAGTTATTAACCCTCTTGAAATGTGGTTTTCACATTATAAATGTATGTGTGTTTGTACATAGAGATGTATGTAGAAAGATAGAAATCAAGCCAATAACTTTTTAAATTTTTAATTATTATAGACACATAATAGTTGTATATCTTTATAGGGTACATGTGATATTTTGATACAGGCATACATGTGAATTAATCAAATTGGGGTAATTGGGGTATCCATCACCTCAGGCATTTAACATTTCTTTGTGTTAGGAACATTCCAATTCTACTCTTTTAGTTATTTTAAAGTACACCCCAATTTATTTTTGATTATAGTCACTTTGTTGTGCTATCAAATATTGCCCATTCTATCTAACCATCTCGCTATATTTTTGCACCCACTAACCATTCCCACTCTTTCCCACCTCCCTGTTACCCTTCCCAGCTTCTGGTAACCATCATTCTACTCTCTGTCTCCATGAAAGCAATCGTTTTAATATCTAGCTCCCACATATGAGTGAGAACATGTGAGATTTGTCCTTCTGTGCTTGGCTTATTTCACTTAACATAATGTTCTCCATTTCCATCCACGTTGTTGCAAATGGCAGGATTTCATTCTTTTGTGTGGCTGTATAATATTTCATTGTGTATATGTACCACAATTTCCTTATCCATTCATCCACTAATGGACACTTAGGTTGATTCCATATCTTGGCTATTGTGAATAGTGCTGCAATAAACATGGGAGTGCACATATCTTTTTGATATACTGAATTCCCCTCCTTTGGATATATACCCAGCAGTGGGATTGCTGGGTCATATGGTAGTTCTAAGCCAATAATTTTGGTCATATTGAAGGTATAGAGGGAGATCAAATATGGAGGGGGAAGATAAAACAAAGAAAAAATTCAAACCAATTAAAAGTAAAATTTAATAAAAAATTTAAAAAGAAAATTTTAAAATATCATAAATTTTGTATATATATTTCATTGTTAACACTATTCATAATGGCAAACATTTGGAAATAATTGTTCAGCTAACGTGGTTTGATACTTGCAAAAAATAAAAATCTCTAGAGCCATTAACAAATGTTGATGTACATATATTGGTAAAGGGGTATGTATGTGTATGTGTGTGTGATATATACGTACACATTTATATTTATATTATATATAAATTTATATTTATATTACATATAAAATATACCCCATCTATTTTTATGTCTGTGTATAGGAAAGCAGCCTGGTTGGATGGATGTGTGCCAAAAATGATAAAAGTGGTATCTTGGTTGTGGTCTTTTGGGTCATTTTCCCCCATAGTTTATTGTTTACCCAAGCAGTCTAGTTTTTCTGCTTTGGCTTGTATTACTTCTATAATATAGGAAAGTTAGGAAAAAATCAAACGTGGCTTCCAGGAGAGAGCCTCCTCCCCCTGCAGGGTCAGAGCAGTTCAGGAGGGCAGGGGAAGGGGTCTGAGGGGACCCCTTCAGCGCTGGAGACGTGGTCTCTGCAACACTTCATCACGTGGGTGAGCAGAGAGGGCCCCTGCAGAGACCCAATCCCTACCCAGTACCTACCTGTCAGGGATGGTGATGGGGTTAATCAGATTTTAAAACTGCCTGGTAAAACTCTATTAGTTCCTTAGAGATATGCAGGACGTAAATTTAAGGTGTTATTACACTATTATGGCTTTCCCATCCTTGCTGGGGCTGCAAAATCAAGACTATTAAATATTATAGGCCTTACGTTCTATTTTTACTATCAGAGTACTGGATAATAAACTTAAATGGGAGAGACTGAACAGTAAGATGACCTCTTTCCTACCAACTGTAACAGCTGAGAATTCAGCTCCAATCTTTCAGAAACTATGGATCTTTTTCCAAGGGGAAAAATGACTTAGAAATTTGGATTCATCTAGAAGGGTTTCTGCAAACCCTTATGGTAAAAACAGCCTGCGTATGGCTCTGATGCCTCCTTAGGAAATTTCACTGCATGGAATTTGACGGCGACTAGTCTCAGCTGAAGTGGAATATTTTTCCTTGTCTCTTTCTGTCGGGTCTAAGTACATATCTGTCTTTTTCTCAATTATTTCAAAACACGATTTTAAAATATTGAAGCAATATTTCTTTCCCATTAAAGATGCTCCTTTCAAGTGAAAACCTAAGGTTTTCTTCTCCCCCAGTGTTTAATCCGTAATTTTGTAGGTAGTCGTCTCATTTGCAGATTTTAGAAAGTGCCTTTTATTCTTCTCTAAGTGTTAAAGCAATTTAGATTAATGGGCTCCGGGCTCTTTGGTACCCATTTTTAAGGCATTTCAAATCTGTAGAAGACGATACCCTTTCATATGTGGTAAGTAAAAATCCTGGCAGATGAAAGACTTTTTTTTTCTTTTTGTTTTTGCACAAAAGAGATCTTTGGAGCTGCAGAAAGACCGCAGAGGTGAGAGGAAAACTCTTCGTATTGCCGTTTTCTTCTCTTCCCCACTTTGGGAGCCTTGGCAGCTGCTTGCAGGAGATGGGGAAGGCTGCTGGGCAAGGCCAGCTCCACAGACGGAGGACAGAGGGCCACGAGGCCCTTCTTGTAACCCATGACCACTCTGCACCTAATGGTCACCACTTTTGTTCCTGAAACCAAATGTTTCCTGAGCCTAATATTCTATGTCATCCTTCATCCATCAGCTTGGGGCGACTCTGTGAGGACAAATGTTCCCTGATCAAGATAGCCATCCAGGCCCCTGAGAGTAAGCTGACTTCTAGATCCCCTGAGTGCTGCCAACAGCACGTGGGGCAGGGCCTTTGTGGCCCAGACTCCGGGGTGGGAGCCAGGAGCCAGGAGCACAGTGTGTGGGGTCGCTGGGGGGCGTCAGCTGCCAGTCACTCCCCTTTGACTGAGGACCCTGGAAGGAAAGGGAAGGGGGCCTCCCTAGGCTGTGGCACAGCTCGAGCTTGGTGTATGTGTGTGTGTGTCTGTGCATGTATTTGGTCCATTTGTCTGACTGGTAGAAAGGATGATTATTAAGGATGAGGAGAAAAAGAGGGAAGAAATCACAAAGTATTTTCTTACACTTGACCACAGACTCAACATTTTTCTTTTCTTTGATTGAGGCAAATGCCAGGATGTGGGTGAATTACAACTGGGTGTCTACATGAGGGGAAACCCCCAGCCAAATGCCCAAGGAGGGCTCTATTTAGCAGGGAGTAGGAGGCTTTATTCAGGGTGGGGAGGTTTCTGAGGGAGCCACGTTTACTCCCCTCGGCTTAGGGCCTGTGACATCCTCTGTCAGCTTCACTGTGGTTGTGATCAGAGTCCTGGGGTTCCAGAGTCAGAAAAGTTCACTCCAGAAGTTCCTGATATTAACACCACCAGGGCCACATTTTATTGTTTTTCCCTCCAAGGATATCACATTTTGAAAGATCGTGTTTATCAGATCGCACACAGTTATATTAGATCTGAAGACAGCTTCCAAAACCCCCCAAAGTGGAAATTAATTACAATGCATTTAATTTTGCTGGAAGGTTTTTGAATTTTAAAAATCAAGTAAGGCTGGATGTAGTGGCTCATGTCTATTATCCCAGAACTTTGGGAGGCCAAGGTGGGAGGATCGCTTGAGGGCAGGAATTTGAGACCAGCCTGAGCAACATAGCAAGACCCCATCTCTACAAAAAATTTAAAAAATTAGTTGGCCATGGTGGCATGTGCCTGTAGTCCCAGCTACTCAGGAGACTGAGGTGGGAGGATCTCTTGAGCCCAGGAGTCCAAGGCTGCAGTGAGCTGTGATCAAACCACTGTACTCCAGCCTGGGTGACAGAGTGAGACCTTATCTCTAAAATAAATAAATAAATAAATAGATAAATAAATAAATAAAATTAAAATTTTTGAAAAATCAAGTAAATTTTTCCCTTTTATATTAATCAAAAACATACCAAGCATTCTGGGGAGTTGAAGTCATAGCATCTGCATAAACCTGACTCTCCCAACATACCCTCCAAAAATCAATAGAGAACAACAGGAAGAGCAGATGAAGTGACGTGAAGCCCAACTGTCAGTATAATTAATTGAAAGACAGAAAATGTGCACACTTTAAGCTGCTTGTGAGCGGAATAATAAACACCAACTTTCAGCAAGCCATTTCTCACATCCCAAGACTTGAGGAGAGCGAGGGTGGTCTGGGAGAAACAGAACGGAGGAGAGAGGAGGCCTCCTAGCGGTGGGTCTAAGACTGACCGAGACCACGGCCCACAGGAGAGCCCCCAGGGCAAAATACTGAGTGAGCATGACTGGAGGGTCTCCAAAAGGCATCACTTCTGGGGCAGGAGCTAAAGTGGAAAGAAGATTCTTTGGAGGATGGGGAGTGAGGGGGAAGTTTTAGGGCTCTCAAGGGCAAGAGAGAAGCAAGCAAGTTCACACAATCCCTCACCCATACCCCTCCAAAACAAGGCTTCCGTAAAAGAAACTACTTTTTACCTTCCTATGCTGACAGAAGAGGTGCCCTTAAACTAGGAATCTTGTAAGCCATTTCATACAATGAATGGGGAAAGCAGACTAAATATGTTTAAAACCAGTTATCCAAAAGAATCCCTCAGCTGATGAAAATCTACCTGGCCCAAACGATCACAAAGCAGAAGAAAACTGTAACACAACACTGAAAATTTAATTAGATACCAGCAAGCAAGTATTCTAAGATATACAATCCCATCTTGTATCGGAAATTCAAAAGCCAAAACCAGAAACAGACAAACATAGGAAGAAATGAAATGGGAGTTGATTAATCTTAGGAAGGAAAAAGAAGAACAAAATGATCTCAGAAACGAAAAATAAGTTCCGAGGTGCACAAGGGAGAATAGACTCAAATGAAAATTTAATAAGGAGCATTGAAGAAAGGTAGGAAAGTAGACAAAAGAATAAAAATGAGCTAAAGAAAGAGATAAAAAGTTCAGAGAGAAAGCAATTGAAATGGAAGAGGCAGACAAAAACCAACATGTAAATTGGAGATCCTGAAGAAGAAAAACAAAACAATGGAAAAAAACTAATATATAAAACTACCATATTGTAAGGAAACTTTCTGGAAATAAGAGAAAACTTGAATCTAGATATTGACAGGGCCCACTTAGTACCTGGGAAAATTGACTAAGAACAGTCAACTCTGAGACATAGCCTAGTGAAACCATTAGAATTTAAAGACAAAGAAAAAATCCCTAAGGCTTCCAAGCAAAGAGATCAAATCATTTTTTACAAGGCAAGAGAGTAAGACTGGCATCGAGTTCTCAAAAACAACATATAAATAAGGCAACAATTAAGCAGTATTTAAAAAAGAAGCCACAGAAAATATAAACCAAAGATTTTATATCAAACCAAGGTATCCTTAAAGTATGAAAGTTATAGAAAAAGAGTGTCAGGCCAGGTGTGGTGGCTCACGTCTGTAGTCCCAACACTTCGGGAGGCTAAGGCGGGAGAATCACTTGAGCCCGGGAGTTTGGGACCAGCCTGGGCAACATAGCAAGTCTCCATCTCTTTAAAAGAAAAATTAGCTGGGTGTGGTGGTGCACACCTGTAGTCCCAGCTACTTGAGAGGCTGAGGCAGGAGGATTGTTTGAGCCCAGAAGTTCGAGGATACAGTGAGCTGTGATTGAGCTGTGATTGAGACAGAGTGAGACCCTGTCTCTAAACAAAAAAAAAGAAGAAGAAAAGGAAAAAAAAAGTTTTAAACAAACAAGAATGTAGGGAATTCTCTGTGAGACCTTTTTGAGGAATCAGCTATAGGATGAACTTCAGGCAACCAACAATTGAATGGAAAACCTCAACAAAAGGACTACTAGTGAGCACTTAATATATATAATTGGAAAGCCATGAATAAAAATAATTCAGAACAAGGGTGGAAGACTCATATTTTATATTCTTTATGTTATGTGTCATACAGTCTGTGAAATAATTAAAAATATATGTATTCTATATTGGTCTCTACCCCTGGGTCCTGAGATATAGGTCCTAAAACTCTTCTTAGATAAGGGTGCTAGGAGCATCTTTTGTTCTAATATTTGGTCTTTGACCTTGGTTTCTGACACAGAGCACCTAAATCTCTTGGAATTTCCTGGCTGCTAGGAACACCTTTTCTTCTCCTAGGTGACTCTTGGTGGACTTCTGGATGGAGGCTGGTCGCCAGAAATACCAAGCCATGATTAGAAGTGTGGACTTTTCAGCCCCACCTTCCAACCACTGGGAAAATGGAGAAAGGCTGGAGACTGAGTTAATAATCGGTCGTGCCTACACGATGAAGCTTCTGTAACAGTCCCTGAACTATGGGATTCAGAGAGCTTCGGTGAACACACCCATGTGCTGGGAGGGTGGCATGCCCCAATCCCATGAGGATGTAAGCTCCTGTGCTTAGGACCCTTCCAGACCATGCTCTGTGCACCTCTTCATCTGGCTGTTCATCTGTATCCTTTATCATATCCTTTATTAATATACTAGACTGGTAAACATGTTTCCCTGAGTTCTGTGAGCTGTCCTAGTACATTCATCAAACCCCAAGAGTGGGTCCCTGATTTATAGCTGGGAACTCTGATTGATAGTTGGTCAGTCAGAAACATAGGTCATGACCTACTACTTGCAATTGGTGCCTGAAATGGGGGCCAGTCTTGTGGGACTGAGCCCTTAACCTGTGGGGTCTGACTCTAGCTCCAGGTAGAATTGAACTGAATCATAGGACACCCAGTTGGTGTCTGCTGGAGAATTGCTTGATGTGTGGGGACCCCCCCCAACATTTTGGTTACCAGAAGTGTTCTGTGTTGTGTTGGCTGTGTGAGAGAAGAAAAAGTATTTGTTTTTCTGATAAATAGTCTCACAAAGGAGGAATGGAATAGTGCAACTAAAAGTGGAGGAGAGGAGAACAGAAAGAAGACAGCAGAATAATCTTACTGATGGGATGAAAGATGCCATTACAAACTAATAAGCCACAACAAATGGGAGCAATCTTGTGGACTAATGTTGAAAGGTACAACACACACATTTCAATGTAGTATTAAATAATTTATAGGGGAAAAAATCTAATAAGCCACATAGTAAAAGATAAAAATAAAATAACAAGGGACTAGTGGCATTTAAAAAGTTGTGACTACACAGAAAACCACTAGAACAAAACTTTAAACCTCTCTAAATACCAAAAGAAAATTAAAAACTAAAAGAGCAAAGAAAACACATCACAAAGAAAAAGGAACAGCATCTTCAATGTAATGTGGTAATTTTAACATAAAATAATATGACATAGTTGAGACCAAACACAGACTTCTAGCCTCCAGAACTCTGAGAGAATAAATTTCTGCTGTCTTAAGCCACTTTGTGATACTTTGTTATGGGAGCCCTAGGAAACTAATACAATAATCAGTAATCCATAAATCAATATCCCTTTTAAAAAGTAACAAAATAGACAAATCACTAGCTAACTTAAAATAGAAAAAAATGAAGGGGGTAGAAAGCAGAAATATATAAACTAACAAATGGTAAAGGGAAAGTAAATTGACAGAAAAAAATTAATAATCATGAGACCATTTTACAAGCCTTCTCTACAAATATATTTGAAAGCTTAGTTGAAATGGATAATTGCCTAAAGAAATATAGTCCATCAAAATTGATTCCATTAGAGACAGAAAACACATAAATGGACCAATTTTTGTAGCAGAAAGAGAGAAAGTTATCAAGGAACTCTTGCACAAAAAAGGAACCAGACCCATATGGTTTTATGGGATAATTCTACCAAGCCTTCAAAGACCAGGTATTCCCAATGCTCCTTAAATTGTTCTAGATCATTAATAAAGAAGAAAGACTTCCTAATTCATTTTATGAAGCAAGTATAACATTGACACCTAAATCTGATTTTAAAAATTCAAAAAAGAGAAAATAACAGACAACTGTAACTTACAAACTTTGATGCAAATTTTCTAGATAATATATTATTTCAAATCTTATACCACATTAAGACAATTATGACCAAGTGGGGTTTATTCCAGGAATGCAAGGTTGATTCAATATTAGGAAACATATTAATATAATATACATATTAATAGATCTAGGGAGAAAACCCATATGACTATTAACATAGACGTTGAAAAGTTCTTCAGTAAAACTCAATATCCATTCCTGATAAAAAGACCAAAGAAAGTTAGATTTGATGGCTGCTTTCTTAATTATAAGAATTATGTCCTTAGTCCTAACATTAGTATCTTAAAGGAGAAATGCCAGAGAAATTTCCACTAAGATCAAAAACATTGCAAGGAAGCTCACCATAGCCACTACTCTTCAGCATTGTATTGGATATATTAACCAATAAAATTACACAAAGGAAATACATTAAAGGCATATGAATTGAAAAAGAAGAAGTAAAACTATCTCTATTTTCAGATGATATGATAAAATACCTGGAAAATTCTAGAGAATCAATGATAAAACTAACAATAAAAAATTTGGTAAAGTAGTAGGATAAAAACTAACATACAGAAATAAACAGTCTCCATTAACTAGTTAGAAGGTATAATGGGAGAGAAAACCCTATTTTCAATAGAAACAAAGATGATAAAATACTCCAGAATAAACTTAAGAAGAAATATACAAATCTGAAACGAGAAAAAACTTCTAAAAACTCTCAAACAGTACAAACTTAGGCTTAAGTAAATATTAAGACATCCCTGTTCTTGGACAGGACAACTCAGCAATATAAAGATTTTAGTTCTCTTTATTTTAATTTATAAATTTAACACAATCCCAATAAAAATACCAATGAGCTTTTAAAATCCAGATAAGTTGATACTAAAGCTTAATGGATAAATATACAGGATAGCCAGAATATCAAAAATATATATGAGGGATGCTAGCCCTCTCAGACATTGAAACATACTACAAAGCCTCTACAATTAAAATTGTTGTTCTTTTGAATGAATAGGTAAAAAGACCCGTGGACTAGAACAAACACACCAGAAATAGATCCAGGTACATATGAAAATCCAGTATACGATAAAAGTGACATTTAAATCATTGGGACAAAGATGAACTTTTTAATAAGTGGTACTTAGACAAGTGGTTAACCATTTGGGAAATGATAAAAATAAGCTCCACACCTTACACCACACACAAAGATCAACTGAGTCAGGGGTCCAAGTGTAAAAAATGAAACCACACAAGAACTAGAAGAAAACATGGATGAATTTCTCTGTAACCTATAACCTGGATGTAGGAAAAAGCTTTCTATGACTCTAAACCTAAGTGAAATAAAAGAAAAGATTGATAAGTTCAACTATATAAAAATAAAAAGAATGTTTGCATATCAAAAGAAAATGAAGATCTGGGGAAAAATATTTGCAGTATATATAACAGATCGAGGCCTAACCCTCCTAATACATATACCTGAGAGAAAAATGGGCAGACGTGAACAGATAATTCACAAAATGTATAAAAGTGTTTCTTAAACACATGAAAAAGGGCTCAACATCGCTGTTAATGAAAGCAGGGCAAATTAAAACTAATTGAAATGTACTATTTCTTCTCACTGGCGGATCTGCAAAGGTAAAAAGTACGAGAACACATTGTGTTGGGAGAACTGTGCGGCTGAAGGATTCGTTTCCAAGCTCACGCCCGTGGGTGCTGGCAGCCTTCAGTTCCTCGTGGGCTGCTTCACCCCTCAGTGCGCCATGTGGGCCCCTCCACGGGGCTGGTTACAATACAGCAGCTTGTTACCAGCAGCTTGAAAAATGAGATAGGGAGGGAGGGAGATTGAGAGAGAAGGTGATAGGTAAATGTAGGAAAAGTTAACTTTGGGGAAAGCTGGGTTAAGGGTATATGAGAATTCTTTGTTCTTGCCATTTTTCTATAAGTCTCAAATTACATCAAACTGGTTTTTGTGTGTTTGCTTGCTTTTTGTTTTTGAAGAAATGATTTGGAAACTATGCAAAAGCTACTGCAGTGCCTCTGATGCCCATTTGATCAACAGAGATGCCATGCCGGCTTGGGGTAAACTGAGCGCTGTTTTGGCTTACTGCTCCTACATGCATGATTTTCTTATACAATTTTCAAATACTGTTGGATGGTCTCTGGAGAGAGACTGTGAACCACACTTAGCACCCTCACTTTGCAGATGAAGGCATGCAGGAGGTGTCTGCCCCGGGTCCTGGAGGGAGCCTTCCTGGGACAGTGACTGCTGACCCATAAGGGGCTGGGGTGAAGGTAAGTGGGCTGCCTAAGGGGCCCGCCACCAGGTCTGATGGTCCCGGGGACCCAGATGAGACCTCAAGCAGCCCCTCCTCTCCTCTGGTGGGGGGGCCTCACTTCGTGGTAGCTCCCTGCCAGGTAATGTTGGCAGAACTCTAAAGATGTCTCACTGTATTCCCACCCCTGGTTACCCAATTAGGTACTGCTCTAATGGGGTTTTGCAGATGGAATTAAATGACTCATCACTTGACTTTAAAATAGGGAGGTTTTCCTGGATTTTCCAGATGGACCCAATCCGATCACTTGGGCCCTTAAAAGCAGAGACGTTTCTCTGGCTAGAGTCGGGAAGATTTGGGGAAAGAGGAAAGCAGGAGAGACCAGGTGGGTGGGGGGATAAGATAGGCTCACGGCTTTGGGTTTGGGGCTGCTGGCTTTGATGGGGGTGAAGGGTCAGACAATGCAAGTGGCCTCTAGAATGCAAGAACCACCCCTGGTTGAGAGCCAGCGAGGAAATGGTCCTACAACCACATAGAACTGAATCCCACTGACAGCCTAAATGACCCTGGAAATGGATTCTGTGGCCTCCCAGAAAGGGACACAGCCCTGCTGATGCCATGATTTGGGCCTTGTGAGACCTTAAGCAGAAAACCAGCTGAGCCATGCTGTGCCTGGACTTCTGAGACCCACAGGAATTATGACTAAAAAATGGGTGTTGTTTCATGCCACTAAGTTTGTGATAATTTATTACAGCAGCAGTAGAAAAAACCTAATGTGACAGGTAATTGGGAGAGTGTGGGCTGGGGGTGGGGAAGTCCAGCAAGCAATCCTGCTGCTCTCTCCCCAGTAATACATTACCAGTCAGTTAAGTATTGACTTAACTGAGTGTCCCTGCATACAGGGCCTTGATGATAATGTTCAGGAAGGGGAACAGGGGCAGTCTCAAGGGGGCAGAACTACCCAAATCCAAGGCCTCCCTAAGTCTTTGGGGCTATACGTCTGTTGTAAAAGACTGTGATTTTTTTAAAAGTTTAAAAAATTATTTTTACTTTTATTTATTTTAAAGTTGGGTGACAAGGAATATGCCATCTAAGATATGGGGGGAGGTGGCACATACATTTTATGACTGTCCAAAGGTCAAAAAACATCAGGGATGTTGCGTAGGGTCTCTTCAGCTGCTCTGGGCAGTGCCTGGCCCCTGTGTGAGTCTGCAGGACTGGTAGTGGCATTCACTCAAGTGACTTCAGATTCTCAGGCCTCAGTTTCCTCATCTGTAAAATGGCCAGAGGGGTGAAATTAAAAGTCTAAGACTTTTTGACCTTTAAACATCTGTGATATCTATGTTTGGTCACACCCTCTACATGTTCATGGGTTACCAGGTCTGCTCTGGCATGAGCAGAGGGACAGCTGCATATTAAAGCAGCGTCCTTACCTCCTTGCCCTCCCACCCATTTATAAGATCTTCCTTTGTTCCTTCTTTGTGAGCAAACAGGCATATATCTTTGTGGCCTGGGGCAGAATCCTGACCACAGGCTGGGTGGGGCTGACTGTGGGTCTCTGAGGTCTCTTCCAGATCTCAGATTTATGACCCATTCGTTCATTCTGGCTTTGAGTGGCCAATATTTCAGAAAGACTGAGGACTCTTGGCAGTTTTAATGTTAAATCTAGCTGTATAGAGTCCATCCACAATGTGTTTCTGATGTTTCCATTTTTCTAATTGGGCTATATAAACACATGTCATATGTGATGCTTGCTGGGTGGTTGGCATGCAGGAGTTAGTCCTCGATTGCCCCCAAAGCATCACTGTCACACCAGTGTGGGGAAGCACAGTGCTCAGGCAGGGTTTCTTCCAAGCAATTCAGCTGGGCTGGGTAGGCCTGCAGCTCTTTGGAGCTGGCAGAGCTAACTCTGGGGGCTCAGTTCTTGGCTTCGGAACTAAGCGCCTTCCGTAGGAACTGGGTATCAGTCAGGGTCCAACTAGGAGATAGAAACCACATAGTAATTTGAAAGTTTAATATAAAAAATTATTAACTACTAGAAATGATTGCATAATGGGAGATTGGCTAGTAAGAAGTAAAGAGAACTCTAAAGAATACAGGAATCACAGACATAAAAAGTAGCTACTACTCCAGGGGCTGAGATAGAACATCTAAGGAAGAGGCCCTCTACCCCTCAGGGCTGAAATCCAGACCTGTCGGAGAGGGCATGGTGGTGCTCACCAGGGGCAGAGAAGTGGTTGGGGCATTACCCCAGGAGAACTTGATGGGAATCTGCCCTCTGAGAAATGGCGGAAGCTGTCCACAGGGAGGAGATGCATCTTAGAAGCTGCTGCAAAGCCGCCCTTGGGCATGCTTGCGAGAGCTACTCCTGCTGGCCACGGGCCATGGCAGGAGCCAGTGCTGGAGAAGCCGCATGCTGTGGGAGCCTGGTGAGGGAGGCACTCCAGGACCAGAGAGAAAAAATACTTTCCTTATCCAGTGTCCCTCCAGCCCCTCTCCTGACAAGGAATAGCACTGTGCGAGCTGCAAAGGAGAAATAGTTACTGGGCCCAGCTCCATTTTTGCAGGGCAGGCAATGAAATTTGAGTTTGGAAAGCGATACATCAATAACTGGCACAGCAAGATAACTGAATTCCCATGATTCCAGAAAAGCAAGGTCATGGGGAGGTAGAAGCCCCTTCCCTTCCCCTTCCCTCCAGGAACAAGCACCAAAAGAGGAGGTATCAGGGCTGCTGTGCGTGGCCGCCACCCAGTGTAAGTGCCCCGTAACTCCAGGGAGTCCATTCACGACGTTCACAAAGACCCTGTTGTGAATGACCCTTGATGTGGTACAGTACTGGCAGTCCTAATTTGGAGAGAGAATTTATATTGCAGATGAACACCAATAGTTCCTAAGGTGGGGATGGCACAGTATAGACTGTAGACCTAGCTTCAACACCACCAGGCCTGCCAGTCATGATGAATGACACAGGGGTAGCCTAACCCAACCTTGGTAAGACTTACTGGCTGTGTGTTCTTGGGAAAGTTACTCTCACCAGGCCTGGTTTCTACAACTATAAAAAAGGATGGAGGACTTGATAGTTTTTTAGGTCCTTTAAGCCCTAAAATTGTATACTTTGTACGTCATTTATTCATTCACCTACTCATTTATTCATTGACTCAGAGGCATATTTACTGTGAGGCTAATGAAGTTGAAGTCACAGGGTCCCTCACATCAGCCCCTCCCAAAGCCCTGTCTTATATGCGTCCATAAGTTCAAGTGGACCCCCCTACATGGTATAAGCTCCAGGTCCCACAAAAGCTGGGTTTACTCTCCCTAAGCCTTTATCAAGCAGCCCTGTTCAGACACCACACTAGGCTCAGGGATGCCTGGGTTGGCTCCTGTGTTAATAGCTGCACCACCTTGAGTAACTTACTCCTCTCTCTGAGCCTTACTTTTCTCAGCGGTCAAACGCAGGTTGTGAGGAGTCCATGAGGAAGCATGTGCAAAGGCACTGCAGACCCTCCAGCAACAGGAGTTCCAGCTCCATCTTCAGGGGAAAGGGCAGGGCTGCGGGGATAAGATGTAGAATCAGTGCCTGGCAAATATGTGAAAGGGTCCTCAAATTAACAGAAGGTGAGGGTGGGTGGATGTGAGGGTCTGGGTACCCTCAGTTGACTGTAGCAGGAGATTTTGAGTGGGAAATTCTGCAGAAGCTAATATTTCCTGCTGAGAGAGGGTAGAGGGAATTTTGGAAGGAGGACTAGAAGGTGGGAGATAGGACACCCTACTAGGGTGAATTGTAATCTCATTGATGACTAATGACACACACCTGTCAGGAGAGGGAATGCAGGGAGGTGGCAACTAGAGTGAAGTGGAGAGGTCAGGCCAGCAGCGGTTCTTCCCAGGCACAGAGTGGGTCCCAGGGCCACCCCCTTGGGTGTGAGGGGGCCTGAGAAAATTTTGGAGGGGTTCCTGTCTATATGGATAATTTGATTAAAATGTATTTAAAAATTCATGGGCCCACGTGAGGTCTAGTAGTTGACTGATGGAGATTTAGAATGATGGGTGGAGAAGGGCTATTTACCTATTTACTTATTATCTAGTCAGTGCACACGCAGGCTCTCTGCGGTGGGCAGGTACTGTCTTTCTGTGGTCTTTATTGTCAAGTGCACCCATTCGTGGCCAAGGTTGTGTCTCCGTGAGAGAAAAGCAGCAATGCTGTCATCGCTCACCATGCCTTGCCTCTCGGGAACCTGCTTGAACTGAAAGGATGTAGCCCTGGGACTGCTCATGTGATTCTGGCTGCATCGTCGCTCCTGAGGCTGCAGCACCCACCCACCGCCCATGTACTGTGAGTTGAATTGTGTCCCCCCAAAGATGTAACTTTATTTAAAGATAGGGTCTTTGCCAAGTTAAAATGAGGTCATGAGGGTGGGCCCTTATCCACTATGACTGGTGTCCTCCTAAAAAGGGGAAATTTGGAGAGAGACTCATATATAGGTAGAACATCAGGTGAACATGAAAATGTTCTACTTAGCTCTGTGACCTTGGGCAAGTTACTCAGTCATAAAGTTTGGGTATTTGTCCCCTTCAAACCTCCTGTTGAAATTTGATCCTCAGTGTTGGAGGTGGGGCCTAAATGGAAGTGTTTGGGTCATGGGGGAGCTCCCTCATGAATGGCTTGGCGACATCCTGGTGGTAATAAGTGAGTTCTCACTCTCTCAGCTCCCACAAGAGCTGCTTGTTAAAAAGAGCCTGGCACCCCCCCCTCCTTGCTTCCTCTCCCACCATGTGATCTTCACACACGCCAGCTTCCCTTTGCCTTTGGACACAGCCAGAGGCCCTCACAGAAGCAGATGCTGGTGCCATCAGCCTGCAGAATTGTGAGCTAAATCAATCTCTTTTATTTTCTTTGTAAATTACCCAGCCTCAGTTATTCCTTTATAGCAACATAAATGCACCAAGACACTCAGTCTCTCTGAACTTCAGTTTCCTAATGTGTAAAGCCAAGAGGAACCATTGAGCCATTTAGTACTGGAGGCTAAGAGTACACTGCCTGAATCTGAACTCTGCTGTCGCCTGTGGTCTATGACACACTGACAGGTGACCTCGCCTTTCCATGTCTCAGTTTCCTAATCCAGAAAGTGAGGATAACAATAGTACCTGTGTAATATGGGTTGTAAGGATTCAACAGTCAGTATGAGTGAAGAATCAGACACACAGCACACAGCAAGCACTTGCTCAGACAGTGTTAGCGATGGTTATTGTCACATCGGGTCATTGGTGGGGTGCAGGACTCTAGGCTTTCTGCACGCAGGCACTCGACACGGTTCCTGGCACATGGTAGACATGCAAAAGTCAGCCTGAAAGGGCCTCTCAACCCTCCTTGTCCAGCCCAGGCCACCTCCACATGGGCTGGAGGGAAGACCAGACCGGATTGTGCTCTCAGCTCAGCAGGGACCATGTGGGAGGCTGTGAGTGGCCACACGGGGCCTCATTTCCCACACAGCCAGAGGAGGACTGGGACATGCTACACTTCCATTCTATTCCACCCTCCCTCCATGAATGCAAAAGCCGGACCCCGTTGGATAAGCCCCTCAAAAAATAACAGCTCTCAAAGTGAGCTTCCCAGGGAAGGCCATCAGAAAAGCCGTGAAAGACAAAACAAGTGGGAGAAAAGTAGGTAAAGAACAGAAATAGACTCCAGGAACGGCAACAGGAAGGAAAAGCATCTATAAAGTGTCGTGCTGGTTAACAGAACGGGAGAAGACAGATGAGGAGACAAAGAATAAAGAGATGGGAAATCCAAAGACAGCAGGAGCAAGGGAGCCGGGAAAGGAAGGACAGGATGGCAGGGAGCACGTTGCCTGCCGATGGGGAAGGGGTTCCACATCCGATTTGCATTTTCTGTCCTGCCTGGGAGCTTCTATTGAGGCCACTGCCCTGATGCCCTCCTGAGGCCCCAGGAGACAGGCCACCTCAGCAACTGGCACTTCAGGGAGAATCTATAAGGTGGGCCTGGGCTTGGCCCTGCCAGGAGGAGATGAGGGTGCCTATCTGCACCTGCACTAGGGGAAACCGAGGCTCTGCTTTCCCAGGAGTCACACCAGGGAGGAGATGGTTAGAAAGGGCATGGTAGTGTTCCTGACACCCAGGCCCACCCCAGAAGGAGAAGTATTAAATATTTTCCTGATTCCTTCCTTCTTTTGTGTCATTTATGATATAATTAATATGAGCAAATACGTAATGCCAGGCACAGTTCTAAATGCTGTACACGTGTTAATCCATTTAATCCCCTCAACCCTATGGAATAAATGGTGGTCATCCTGCCTGCAGAGAGGAAACAGTGGCAGGGAGAGACCGTGCCTGGCTAAGATCACCCACTAAGCGGCAGAGCTAGAATCCTGTGCCCCGCCTACGGCAGGAATGCGTCCTTAGGGCACGGCCCTTTGGCTTTGTTATTGCTGTTTTTTAAAAATTGTATTAGCCGTTAATTTATTTTATAACACAATAAACTGCCACTACTTGATGGGCAGGGAAAAGGGATTTCTGTGCCTCTGCAGTTTAGGATGATTACTTGTTTGATTGAGATTTAATGAGTGGAAATAAAAAATCCTTTCAGCGTCTATACATTATCAGGTAATATACATTCAAAACAGGATATTCAAAGTTAAACATCTGCTAAGATACATTAATTTGTGTGGGAGCATTATTGCCTCATTCTGATATAAATTTACTGACAAAATCCATCACTCCATATTTACAAATTGGCTTTGATGTTCTGGGTAGGGGCCTCCCCTCTGAATTGATGAAATGTGTTATGTGGCATCAGTGGCCTAAAACTCCATTAACCACGAGGAAGATATAAATTGTAGCAGAGCCCTGGGTACAATGATAAAGTCATAAGCACGTTTGCTGCTTGTTGATGGGAGAATTTATATTGGCAACCCGTCCTTCACAGTCAGCTTGGCTCAGGCTCTGCCAGCTGAAGCTGCCTACCCCCTGCACCCCCCAGCTCCAGCTCTCCCCCCGACTCTGAGGAATTGGATTTCAAGTCACAGCCGACGCTGTAACAACTGGGTGCATGCGTAGCGTGCTGCTGTAATTAGTTTATCAAGGCAGGCACGTTCAGGATGGAGGAGGGGGCCACCCTCTAGACACCTCCAAGACAGCAGGCCCAGGCTGGGAGGGGGCCATGCAACCCCTGTGCCCTGAAGGAAGCCGCTACACACCTGGCCCGCCTGGTGGAGACACAGAACACTCCGCCATCTGCACCTTGCCTCGACCTCCTGGCAGGGAGTGTGTGGCTGCCCATGGAGGGTAAAGAAAGAAGCTTGTGGGCTGTTCTTGTCTTCCTTCCAATGGAGCAGCACCCAGGCCAGAAAAGGAAGGGTCAGAAGTAGGTCCTGGGCCTTGCTTTCTGGAGACCACACTCCCCCGGGAAGATCGACTGGGCTTGACACCTCCGTGTCCTGGAACGTGAAGGCCCAGGCTTCTGCACCCACAGTGAGGGCGTGTGGGCCCGGCTCAGAGTCTGGGAGGTTCCCTGGCACCGTAGAGCTTCATGGAGGAGCAGCAGGCTTCCTCTTTCTCACACTTAATTTAGGGGAGAGTGGAGAGATGTGGTTTGGAGTCAATACTTTATATTACTAAAGGGATTTGCCCTGAGTTACTTACTTGGAACGTGGAAACTGGAAGGGTTGTGGTTGGTGGCGGGAGGCTATGGGTTATGTGGCAATGATGTGCTGGCAAAATCCCAGAACAAGGCACAGAGGTTTATGTGCTACTACAGCGCAGCTTCACTTTGCGTACAGACATGTTGCTCCAGAAAAGTTAGGAGGGAGGACAAGAGAGAGGGAGGGAGGGAGGGAGGGAGACTCACCCCCATTTATAGCAGATAAACACTTGAGTTGATAACGATAACTACTATTTATTGAGTACTTGTTAAGTGCTTTCCTTACTGGGTCGGTTAGAATGCTTTTGGTTGTAAATGACAGAAAAGACGCTTGAAATGTGCTTGAATGAAAGGGATTTCGTGGCTCACATACATGCGGCGCTAGAGGCCCGGGTGTCTTTGATGGGGTCCTGGCTCAGCTTCTTTCCACTTTCCCTGTCCTCCTTCATGGTCAGCTGCTTCTCCAGGCTGGCTTCCTCACTAGTCAACAAGTCTTAGGGTTTTAGGGTCACAGGCCCACAGATATAGTTGGTGCTCTGTATCCATAGCATCCACGTCTGTAGATTCAACAGAGGATTGAAAATATTCAAAAAAAATAACAATACAGCAATAAAAATTAATACAAATAAAAACCCAATATAGTATAACAACTATTTACATAGCATTTACATTGTATTAGGTATTATAAGTAATCTACAAATGATTTTAAATACACGGGAGGATGTGTGTAGGTTATATGCAAGCACTACACCACCTTATATCACACACTTGAGCATCTGCAGATTTTGATCTCTCCAGGGGTCCTGGAACCAATCCCCAGTGGACACTGAGGGATGACTGTGACATATCATCAGGGCAAAAAGAATTTCTCTTCCCCAAACCATCCAAGATAAGAACTGAGCTTTACTTCGATTGGATCAACGAGGACACAAGCCCAAGGTCACATGATGGGGATTAAGCCAATCAAGCCCTGACCTGGTCTATCCCACCCAAACTTCATAGCGGCTACATTTGGAAAGGATGCCAGGGGGGCGACTATAATTAAGAGGGTCTGCAATGCACATATTGTCCTCATTTAATCCTCCAACAACCCCAAGATACAGTCATTCGTTTTCTTCCCTTTGCAGGCTGACAGGCAAAGTGAAGTAACATGTCCAAGGTCACCTGCTTTCGCGTGAAAGAGCATGGAGTGAAGCCGTCTGTGACCCTCCAGCTCAGCTTCCCAGCCACGGTGTCTCACTGCCTCCCGTGATCCAGGTGCGACAGTGCATGGCCGACTGAAATTAGAGCATCCACTGGGCAGTGTGTGGTGGAAACAGGCTGGACTTATGCGGAAAGAGGCATTTTCAAAAACAGAGATGGCAGAAGAGAGAATGAGAGTTGACCCAGGAGAGGAACTGCAGGACCCGGTCAGGGAGGGCTGGTGAGCAGGGCTCGAACGTGGGGCCAACCTCAGAGAACCTCTCAGTGAAGTGGAAAGGCTTGGGGAGAGGCATCTGTTGGGATCCAGAAGAGGACAGAGCCACAGCCCAGCTGCACAGATGGCCGTGCAATGGGCAGGTTAAACCTGAGTACTGGGAATTGGATCTAGTGGCAAAATATATTTCACAGAAATGAAGAAACCATCAATTCTAAGATGCACCCATTTTGTGGATCACTAAGTAAGAAAAACACTGCCAACAAAATTGGCACAATGCTTTTATATCACTTCAAATATTTCTTCATATTTATTGAAAAATATCTTCTGGACTTTATAGGCATGGACCTTGTCCTATGTCACTCTTGTGCTTACACAAAATTGAGCAAATGAGTGAAATACATTGGTTGGGGCATTTCTGAAACTTTTCCCCACTCAGCATCTACATCCAGCTCTGTGGCATCGCGTCTGCACTCACAGTACGGGTCTATGATTCCCATGGGACCAGACCATCAATGGCTGTAGCCCTATAACATCTCTTGTAAAGGTGTTTCTGGGATTTGGTGATTTCTTGGCCTTTGGGTTGCACTTCTAGGTGTGGGATGGGCAGTTTTTTCTCATGTATCACTCTTTGTGGTGTTTTCCTTTGTTGGGTTCTATAAAGCACTTGGCTGTTACTTTGCAAAAAAACCATGAAATTGCAGTGAGAAGTATTTGCTTTACTGACATCAAATTTACATGCCGATGCTCTGTGTCCATGCACAGGAAATACACAATATTTTTCCACTTTAAGGCTGAATCATAGTGTAATATTTTGGGGGATATTTAAAAATAGCAATTAGACCTTCCATGTGTAGTATCAATAATGTCCATTAAAGTGACAACCACATGAAATACTTTGAAAAAATAAGCACATGCATAGTTAACAGCAACTACGGCAGGTTGTTATACCTGTCACATGCCTGACAGTGATTGTAAGGAACATCCCTATCAGAATCCTAACATGTACATCTTAAAATTGACTCAATATGGCAGTTACCTGCCTTACACATGATCAAGCACGTATTTACCAAAGACGGGAGAGGGCTCCATGGAAGGGAAGGAGGAAGAGACCACCAGTGGGTCTAGCCTGCACATTGGAATTACTTGGGGACTTTAAAAATGACCAATGCCCAGGCCACATCCCCAGAGATCCTTATAATAACAGGTCTGGAATGGGGCTCTCCACATCAGAATGTTTTAAAAGCTCCCCAGGTGATTTTAACCTGCCACAGAATTAGGTGTCAGTTGGCCATGAGGTTCCAAGGTTTCGGAAAGGAGGAGAGCACCCCCTTGGGGCTGCCCCTGACAGAGGGCTGCATCCCCCCTCCTGTGCTGTGGCAAAAGGTCAAAGGGAGCAAAGTGGCTGTGGCCCCTCAGGATCCCCTGACCAAGGAAGAAGGAAGATTGTCCCTGTACCTCACTCTGTGGAACACCTGGGTGTAGTGCCAGCCACAGGTGTCCCAGTGCAGAGGCCCCAGGACAAGAGGGCTTTAGGTTTTGTTCTGAGGCCCCGCCCTCCCGGGAGACAAGACATCAGACATTGTGCAGTCCTCGTCTATTCCCCTCCGCCCGCTTCACCCCTCCACACACACGTGTGTGCACGTACACAACACACGTCTCTGCCCCCAGGTGTGCACACCTGAGTGCATGTGTCTCCCAGGTAAATCCTGGATGTCAGCACCCAATTCCTCCACACGCCGCTGCCCACTTGTTGGCATCTCAGCTGAGGTTCAGCCACCAGCTAAATCCATATTTACAATATTAAATATTGTATTTAATATTTCCTGCTCAGACATGGCAAACAGGTCCAAATTCCCCATCCTTCTTAGGCAATTCTGGTTGATCCTGGAGCTCTCGCAGCCGAAGTTGGGTGACAGCAGCTGCCAGGGCCCGTGCAACTGGACCTGCCCTCAGGTGGAACTGCAGGCAACACACATTGATATGCAGTTACATTGCAAACCAGGACCTCCTGTCCTGGGAGTGTGTGTGCTTAGGTGGCGGTCAGGGTGGGGTGGTGGCTAGAGCTGCCAGCGATCAGATGGAGGAGGCAGGCACTGGGGAGGGCCTCTTGTTCCGAGGGAAGAGTCTCTGCCTGTTTCCCCGGCAAGCTCTCTCGCCTGCACATCTGCCCTTACTAATCCCTCTGCGTCCAGAATGAGAATCACACGCTCGGCTCCTAACCTCCCAAGTCCTTTCAGACATAGAGTGAACGCACAGAATCGTCTTCCTGCTGTCGTGTTCTGCATTGGGCAGGTTCCAAACACGGACATTCAGCTTCACGTCATTGTCACACTGGAAGTGATTACGTGCTTTACTCAAGCAGTCCAACCGTGCTCTGATTTGAAAACTTTTGACTTACAACTTTTGGAGATGAATTGAATTATCTAGAGCAGAGATAAACCTGTGGTCTAAGAATGGGCTTCAGGGATGTCCACAGAAACCTGAAAATGTCCTGTTTGTGTGACTGCAGGTACGTTTTTTAAATGAAAGAGTGTTCTCAGATTCTCAAATGGGTTGGTGACCCCCCAAATGGTTAAGAACTCTTTTTTATGTAGAAAAGCTCATTTTATTTGGGAATTTTCTCTCTCACGTTGATGTCGATCTCATGTTGCTTAGGCAACTTGACAGAATTTACTGAGGGGCCACAATGGAGTCTAATGTCAGACACTGAGGAGCACAAATTAGAAGTAGATGAGAAAGAAAACAACACTAAGACTCTTGAAGCCGATAGCAGTGTTATTCACAGTAGCCCAAAGATGGAGACAACGCAAGTGTCCATGGACAGACGAATGGATAAACAAAATGTCGCATACACATACCATGAAATATGATTCAGCCTTAGAAAGGAAGGGAATTCTGACATCTGCTACGACATCGAGGAAACTCGAGGACATTATGCTAAGTGAAATAAACCAATGACAAAAGGACAAATACTGTGTGATTCCACTGATCTGAGGCACCTGGAGTAGTTCGATTCATAGAGACAGAAAGCAGAGTGGCGGCTGTCGGGCTGGGGGGAGGCAGAATGGGGAGTTAGTGTTTAATGGGTGCAGTTTCAGTTTGGGAAGATGAAAAAATTCTGGATGTGCACAGTGGTAATGGTTACACAACATTGTGAATATACTTTATGCCACAGAACTGTACCCTTAAAATGGTAAATTTTTTTTCTTTTTTTAAATATCAATAGATTTCGGGGATACAAGTGTTTTTGTTACATGGATGAATTGTATCATGCTCAAGTCAGGGATTTCAGTGTACCTGTCGCCCGAATAGTGTGCATTGTACCCGATGAGTTTTTTTTTATCCCTCAGCCCCCTTCCTCCCCCCCCACCCCTTCTTAATTTCCTACGTCCACTACAGCCCTTCATGACCTTATATACCCACCATTTAGCTCCCACTTATTAGTGAGAACATGTGGTGTTTGGTTTTCCATTTCTGACATATTTCACTTAGGAAAATGGTCTCTATTTCCAAGTTGCTGCAAAAGACATCATTTCACCCCTTTTTGTGGCTGAGGAGCACCCCGTGGCACACTTTCCTTCTCTACTCATCAGCTGATGGGCACTAAGGTTGGGTCCATATCTTTGCAGTCATGAATTGTGCTGCGATAAACATTCGGGTACAGATGTCTTGTTGATATCATGACTTCTTTTCCTTTAAAATAGTAAATTTTATGTTATGTACATTTTACCACAAGAAGAAAAGAAAAGAAAAAAGATTCTTGAGGCCAACGTCAGAGTACCATGGAGTCCTGCCTCCGTGTTCCCCCAGGATTGCAGACCTGACTCCAAGTTCTCCAGCAGCAAAGTCTCCAGCGTTTTCCTTGCAAAGTGAGGGGCTTGCCTGCCTTATGAAGCAAAACGCTTTGTTACAACGGCCACTTAAGTACCGACAATTAAAACCAATACCTATTACACGGTCATTTAGACATGTGACAATTTGCTAATGTTTTTATCAGCTAATGAGATTGGAAAGAGAAGGTGAATTGTGTTTTAACTGATATATGTAATTTAAAATGAGGGTAATATCCGATAAATTGGTATTTTATGAAATAGAGATGCTGAGATGGCGTGAGGGAGAGGGGAGTTGGGTGGATGGACACAAACCCCTCATTAAATCAGCAGATGAGCAGAAAGCCAAGCATTCTGCCTCGGGCTGCTCACAAATGCCCCAAATCCAATAGGTTTCCAGCACCAGGAAAAGCTCTCTTTTGCTCAGGGAAGGCATTGCTAACCAGCCGGGGGCCATGAGGCGTGATGCATGGCCTGGAAGGGTGCAGCAGCCCACACGCATACCCTGAATTGCACAGTCTCTTGCCAGGCTGAGGCAGGCCCCCAGCAAAGCCCATGCGCTGCCGCTGCTGGCCAGGATGCAGCAGGGGCCTGGCTCTAGCCGCGAGGTGCCTGGAGGGTGCGAGTCCTCCAGCACCTGGGTTGCTAGCCCTGTAGTCCCGTTCCCCTGCTGGGGTCACCTGTGGGGGTGGCAGTTCTAGGCTGATTTCTAATGTTTCCAGCACACACTCCATGGAGGTGGCAGGTGGGCATGAGATACTCTCCTGATGTAGCAATCATCTGCTTTCCCAGGGAGGTCCCAACTAGGACGATTAAAGGCTGGGTGCTCCCCCATGTCAGCTGCACCCCCGACCCCACCTCCAGGCTGGGCCCGTGGCCCTGATTCTATGGGTGTGTGGGGGCAGCTCTGTCACAAAACCTGTCCTCAGGCACTGTGACCAAGGCCAGGTGGGATTTCTCCGGCCTCAGAGGAGCTGCATTCTGCTGCCTGTGGGTGGCAGGTCCCACCTGTCATTCCTAGGGAGCATGAGGCCCCCCCCCCCAAAGCATGAGCTTAGCCGATGGGGGCAGGTGAAGAGGGGCCACCATCAGCCTTCCTCCCCAGGAGGCCTCCTTCCCAGCACTCCCGCGGGACCACCGCATCTCATCCTTCTCCATCCTTCTCCAAGGCCAAAGGGGAGCACAGGCAGGCGAGGAGGGTGCAGTTGCCGGGGTGCCTGTAGACGCAGGAGCAGAAGCTGCCATTCAGTTCAGCTGGGGCCTTCCAAGCCCGGAGACGCCTCTGCACTGGTGCTGGCCCCTGAGAAGGCAACGCCGAGTAGCGAGGGAAACGTCACCAGTTTCAATGCTCCTTCCAGGTGGCTGGGGCCCCGTGCCTGTCCCGCGTGCGAGGGGCTGAGCTGGCCGCGAGAAGCCTGGCGCGGCTCCGACTCCAGTCCCGACGCTGCTGAGTGTCAGAATGACCATGGGAGCGCCAGTCCCTTCCTGCGGTTTCTAGGCTGGCCTGTGCGGCGAAGGCGACCCCCAGCACCCCTCGTTTGCTCCCAGGCTCCCCCACCTGCACTGCCTCGTCCTCCATCCTGTGGCCCAGCTGCCCACCCGCTGTCCTCTGTGGAAAAGCCCGCGGCTAAGGCTGCCAGGGCCAGACTAGTCCCGAGAAAGACAGCAGCTCCTTTTCAATAAGGGGAGACAAGAAGGAAAGAAAAGAACCCAGGAATGTCCTCAAAATATGCAGTATGCGCAGAAGCACCTGCTCGAGTGGATCAGACGCAGCAACCGAGACACAGAGATTAGATAAACTGACCGAGGCCAAGCAGCCCAAGACCGGGAGGTGGCTGCGGGCCCCCTGCCCCGGGAAGCTGGCTGCAGAGGACGGGCCTGCGGGCGCGGGTGGAGACGCCTGAGTTCAAATCCTGCCGCGGCCCTTTGCCATGGTGCGGCCTGGCAGAGGCCACTCACCGCCCAGAAGGGCAGTCAGTGTCTTGTCCGTTTCCTGGGGTTGTTTTGGGGGAGTACATGGCACAGTCCTCTCAAATCCAGGCTTTTCTATACCAGGAGTTAGGGGCAACTTTCAGAAGTGTTCCTAGTTGAGTTAGCTGTGGTAATGACCTTTCATTCTATTATTTATATTAACATAGAGGGATAAAGGGCATCTTAATGCTGCTTTAATGAACCAGCAGAAAAACTCCACGGACTGCCGAGCAGCGTGCTGGGCCCCGGCTGTGGCATTATCTTTGTCTACAAGGCCCAGTTGGCTGCTCTCACTGTCTGGGGGCCTGGGTACCCCTCTCGCCCACGGAAACAGCAGGGGGAGGTGAGTCTACACTGGCCTCGCTGCCCAGATGTAGCAACGAAGAGCAGCGTGTCCCTAAGCCGGCCCATTGTAGTGAGTTATGTTCATTAACATTTCACTGATCACACTTTTTACATCCACGTGAAAATCTCTTGGTAGGTACAATTCCTTACACCTGATACCCATACTGGCCGTATTGTACATTTGCGTAGCCCTTAATTTTCAACACATCCTCCTACTTCATTTTGTCCCCCATACCATATCCTTGTGGCAGAAACAGAGAGAACTTGCCTTCAGACAGATGGGGAAACTGAGGCAGGGAAGTGACCCCCAGTTGGCTGTGTCTAGTTTGGTTTCATTCCATTTGACAGGAGGCCTCAGGGGTCTTTGGAATGTGGTCTCTGCTCTCTCACAGGAAGAGAAAGTGGAGTGAATCACTGTCCCGTCCTTTTTCCAAATATACTTGATAAGCACCCAATGACATTGAGTTTCTAGGGATCACCCGTAACTTAAATTGTGCATACAATCTGTACAACTAGGGAGGGCTAGGGGCTGGCACCATTTCTCCTGCCGGAAAAGGCGAGGGGGTTACAGGGTTAGGTCCTCCCCATCACCAGCACATGAGGAGGTGGTCCTATTATTAATAAAATGGGTCCCTAAACCCAGATCTTTTCTTCAGTGGGTTCCAGCTCAGCACTAGCACAGTAAACAGAGCTGGAAGTTCAAGGCAGGCTCAGAGACAGAGACCTGGTGCCAGCCCTTTCCTCGCAGAAGCCTCCCGCTGCTTCCTGGAGAGAGGAGGCATGGAAGAGCAAGCCCGGCACAGACGGGAGGGTGTGTGATGAGAGCTCTTGTCCACGCCGTTCTGGGCTGATGCTCACATGTGTTGCCAACATGGCTATGTCCTGAAGGATGAATCCCGCTGAGGGACAGTGTGGGCTGGGGGCGTTGGGGGCTGCGCTGAACTGGAAGGATCCAGAACTGGTCAGAGGGGCTTAGAGGTTTACACAAGCAAATGCTCCGCCATTGTTCTACGAGTCAGCTGCAGTTTTCTCTTCATGCTGCTAAGAAAAAAATACACACTTCAAATCCTACATCGGCAAACTTAAAACCCATGGCAGTCATATGCAGAGAGGAAATCCAAGGCCAGGGGTTTTCAAACTGTTCCCCCAGAGCCTAAGGACCCCCGCAGAGGCAAAGGCTGTGATTTAGCACTGGGACGGTGCAGTGAGGAGGGGATCTGAGAGGCCAGCTTCGACCTGTACGAAGGGCCGCTGGGGGCTGAAAGGGAGAGAGAATAGTGTTTCGTTTTATATTGGTGTGGGAAAATACACGTGCCATAAAATTTACCATCTTAACCATTTTAAGTGTCTAGTTCACTGGCATTAAGGACATTCACATTGTGCAACCATCACCATCATACATCCCCGAAACTTTTTCATCTTCCCAAACTGAAAGTCTGTATCCATTAAAATGCCCCCATCAGCCCCCAGCCCCTGGCAACCACCATTCTACTTTCTGTCTGTAGGAATTTGACTTCTTCTGGGTACCTTATAGAAGTGGAATCAGACAGTATTTGTTCTTTCGTGTCTGGAACACTTCATTTAGCATGTCTTCGATGTTCATCCGTGTTGTTGTATATGTCAGAATTTCCCTCCGTTTTCAGGCTGAATAATACTGCATTGTATGTATATTCCAGATTTTTTTAATCCATTCCTCCATGATGGAAACTTGGGTTGCCTCTGCTTTTGGCTATTGTGAATAATGCTGCTGTGAACATTAGTGTACAAATATCTGTTCGAGTCCCTGCTTTCAGTTCTTTTGGGTATATACCCAGAAGTGGAATTGCTGGATCATGAGGCAATTCTATTTCATTTTTGTGAGGAACACCACACCGTTTCCCTCAGTGCTGCACCATGTTACACTCCCACCAACAGCACACAGCTCCCCACACCCCCAGGCGCCCAGCCTGGGCTGCTCTTCCCCCACCAAGCTCGAGGAAGTCCTGTCCACCCCCCATCTGAATCTGATTTCTGCCCTCCTGTGTGCCCCATCTAGGACGCATTCTCCATGACCACAATTTATTCATTTCTCAGATTTAAAAATTTCTCCCCCAGTTAGATTGTTAATTCCCTGAGGGCAGGAACAGAGACTATTTTGCTCACTGTGGTGTCCCCAGTGCTTAGCATGGATACGAGCCTTGGTACACATTTGTCAGATAAAACACAAAACACACACCAATGATTGAATGAATCTCAGTTAGGCAACATTCAAGTGACCTTGAAAAATTATTTTATATGAGTTTGTGTTTTGCTCTTAAAAATGGCGACAATATATGTCGTGTGGGCTTACCGTCAAGGTTAGGGATAACAAATACGCACAAAGGACCCAGTCTTGACTTTGGTACGGATAGTCGTACAAATGGGAAGAGAAAGAAAACTAGAGCTTCAAGGAGCATGGTCCTCACTTTTCCTGGATGGGCTCAAGTTGACTCCCCAGAGTGAAACTGGAAAACTTCTGAATTAGCCTAAGGCCCTCATCTTACAGCTGAGGAAACTGTGTTAGGAATAGGATGATTCTTTCTTCTCCTGAACTCCCTCTCCACTCTCAATTTTAATTATGACCAACCAGTCACCCTCTGGTTGAGATTCTGCCCTGATGACCAGAGGAGAAAGCTGTGGTTGAGTCCAGAGGCTGAAAGCGGGTTTGAAGCCTGTTAGATGAGCTCGGGGCACACACGGAGCCAGGACAAGCATCGGGACCTCTGGACTCCTGCAGCAGTGCTCTCGCTGACCTTGACTGAGGGCGGGGCTCTGCTTTCAGCCAGGCCTGCTGTCACGGGTTGGATTATGTCCCCTAAAAAGGTACATTGAAGTCATGACCCCAGTACCTGTGAATGTGACCTTATTTGGAAATAGGGTCATAGTAGACAAAATTAGTTAAGAGGAAGTCATACTGAAGTAGGGTGGACACCAATATGACTGGTGTCCCTATATCTTTATAAGAAGAGAAGAGACACAAAAACACACAGACACAGGAGGGAAGACAGCTGTGTGACACAGAGGCAGAGATTGAAGTGCTGCAGCTGCAAACCAGGACTCCAGTGATCAGAGCTTCTGGAAGCTGGGAAGAGGCGAGGAAGGGGTCTCTCTGCAGGCTTCGAGGGAGGCTGGTCTGCCCCGACACCCTGCCTTTGGACTTCCAGACTCCAGAGCTGAGACAACAAATCCTGTTGGTTTAAGCCCCGGTCTCTGGGGCTTTGCTATGGCAGCCCAGGGAGCCTAATCCGTCTACAGCCGAGGGCCTTACAGGTGGGCATTTTACCAGGTTCACTTGTGCACAGTTCACACTCAGGGTGTTTGCCATATTCCAGTACAGCCTGTACTATTATCCACAGTGTATTTTTCAATTGTCTCACTTTTTAATGTAAAATAAATATATTTTAAAAGGAAACTGTGTATCCCTACAGTACATCACTCCTCGAGCGAATGTCTTGGTGGTTGACAGATTCATGTTATTAGAAAGATCAGGTAATACAATAATATGCCAATTTTGAAAAGTCAACGTGAATACACAACCTTCAAAGAAATATTATGGACAACTCTGATAGAAAAAAATGTGCCAACAGCAATAACAGAAAGAGCACTTTTCCAACATCAGAACAGATTTTAGTCTCCAACATCATTTTCCAATTAAAAGAAAAAAGACTGTTGAGGGTTGATTGCCTATTTTGGGGCAAGAAAAAAAAATGTTAGGACAGGTAATACTAAGTATTAAAAATGGACTAATTCAAAGAAAGTATGAGTTTAATAGAACTTGCCTCATCCTTATTACTTTTAATAATGGAAAAGTGTTGCTATCTATGGACATCTTGGTTCTTTGGGAAACATAGTTTTGGACCAGTGTGAGCAGGAAGGAGTGACTTGAAACTGGTGAGTCAGCCAAAATAATCCCAGTATGAACAGGAAGGGTGCCATGAGCAAGAACGCGTGAATGGCAAGTGGAGAGTGCCCTAGCCATTGGTGAGCCTTGCTGATGTCACACAGTAACCAATTCAAGAACATCCAAACACGTGCTCCGGGACAACAAATTAGCCAAAGGTCCTTAAAAGAAGAAAGAGCCAAGCCCAGACTTACTCCCTCTTTTCTCAAAGAATGAAACGTCTGGATGACTCTACTAACTACAAAAAGATACTAATAAGACATATGCCATGAGCTTCCAATTATGCTAATAGACCAGAATAAAAATCATAATTATTGCACAATAAGGAGAGGCCACGTACAGAACGTAAAGACCATTTCATTCCTGGGGAAGAGAACAAGTCTCAAAAGTTAACAGCGTTTAGGAAGACAGGAACTAGAAGCCCCAGGGTATAACAAGTGCAATGTCTTTGTAATAAAAAGAAACTCACCCTGATGACCAGTGGCTCAGGTGGGAATCAGCTTAGTGTGTACAACCATGTCCTGACCCAAAATCAATAGGTCACCAGCTCAATACCTGCCAACTCCCAGTGGGGTTGAGACAATATTCTCTTACTTTGGGGTCTGGCAAAATTTCTAAAATTCCAGAAAGGTGTAAAATACCAGTTATTGAACTTACAGTTACTGAAATCTTAGGACAATGTAAAGAATGTAACACGGGGGAGGCACAAGAATAAGAGTGAGGACCCAAAAAGGAAACAAAGTAAACCATGGTAGCCACGTGGCTGGTGGCTGTAAGTGCTTTTGGTGTAAGGGCATTGATCAATTTTGTAAACTTTCATTTTTTTCTGTGGGACCAATTTGCATTTGAAGGGTCTTAGAACATTGAAAGGAATTAATATGTTAGAATTGAGGTTTTAATTAAATACCTAAAAGTGCTGGGTTAAGTTTGTAATCTAGGTTTTTATTGATTGGGACGATTTATATTGTTAAATCCTTAATTTTTTATTTACTAGTTGTAAGTAAGTGTATACATTTAGGGCAATGTGGATTATTTAATATCTCAAAGAATGCTAATTACCTAATAAATTCCTAAGACTAATAATGGGATGTTGCCTAAATTACAATTAGTGGGGAGCATCCTCCCCCACAAATTCCCCTCAGACACTGAGAAATCCATCAGCACTGAAAGTGGAAAACCAGCACTTTTCTAATACAGAGTAAACTAAATTCAGAGGTGTCGTAAAAATAAATGCTCATCTTCGCACAGCTACAATACCTCGTGAATCACACTTTGGGAAATACCCCCTGGGCAGAAGGTTCTAGAACCTAGAACATAATAAAGAGCTTTGACCTACGCCTTTAAATTTCTAGGCTGCAAGTGCCTCTTTCTGGAATTTCCTACTGGATACCAGAATTGGAGCCTAAGTCAGAGGTGCAGAATTACCCCTGAATCTTGGCAGCTTAAGACAACAAATATGAAACATCTCACACAGTTTCTGAGGTTGGGAATCGGTGTGCCTTAGGTGGGTGGGTCTGGCTCAGTGTTGCTCAGCTGGTGAGGTGGCAGTCCAGGTGTAGGCTAGGGCTTGGGTCATTTGGCACTTGCCTGGGGCTGGTGAATCCGCTTCCCAGATCGGTTTGGGACTGTGGTGCCTCTCTGGCTGTTGGTTGGAGGCCTCATTTCCTCATCTGCTGGGCCTCTCAAAGGGGTGTTCGTCATGGCAGCCGGCCTCAGAGTGAGGGGTCCATGAGGGGCCAGGGCCACTGCCACGCCTTTTCATGACCTCATCCTAGAATCATACACCTTCATTCCATGTTGTCCTTGTTAGAAATGAGTCACCCAGTCCAGCCACACTCAGGAAGAGGGGGATTAGGCTCCACCTCTTGCAGGCAGGCCTACCAGAGAATTTGTGGCCCTATTTTAGAGCCACCACAGCTCCCCGAAGCATCAGTGCTGGAGCTGAAGCAAGGGTTGTGATTTTGAATGTGGGACATGAGAGACTGTGCAGTGGTTCCTCCCACACTTCAGGCTTCCTTTTTTTTTTTTTTTTTCAGAGACAGGGTCTCACTCTGTCACCCAGGCTGGAGAGCAGTGGCCCAATCATAGCTCTCTGCAGCCTCAAACCCTTGGGCTCCAGTGATCCTCCTGCCTCAGCCTCCTGAGTAGCGGGGACTATAGGTACGCACCACCACACCTGGCTAATTTTTAACATTTTTTGTAGAGATGGAGTCTGGCTGTGTTGCCCAGGCTAGTCTCAAACTCCTGGACTCAAGTGATTACAGGCATGAGCCACCCCGCACCTGGCACAGGCTTCTTTTTAAAGAGTGTGTGTCATCCAGGCCTGGGATACTGTATCACCACAGCCATTTAAACACCATTAGTGGGAATAAAACCAGAGTGATAATGACATGCTGTCTGCTGACTGCCTGTGTTTTAACTCCCACTCCTTAGGTCAGGTGTGCTACCTTTTGCTCTTTAACATTTTTTCTTTCTGTCAGGACTGAGACCAATATCTGCTTCCTCTGTTCTTTCTTGGGCTTTATAGCAGTTTCTTGAGTAAGAGCAAACATTTTTTTTTCTGGGGTGTTTCAGAGTTTGCTAAGACCCAGAACAGCTTCTCCAAGTGTGTATGCCTTGCCTGTGCATACAAAAGTGTCTAGCAACTCGATTATTTGTTGACTCCTGCCCTCATCCACTTATTCTACCTGTGCCGGTAAACATGAAGCAGCAGGTGCTGTGTAGGGCTCCTGCCCTGTGGAGCTTCCAGTATGGTGGGTAAAGGACCCTTAGTGTTAGAAAGGTGGGGTTGGGTCCTAAGAGACAGACCTGTCTTGTCTGCAGAGCCAGGGGAGGCTTTCTGGAATGAGGCAGGATAACTTTTTCAGTTGGGGTTTTCTTCCTGTTAACACTTCCCTTTCCCCCTGGAAGCAGGAATTGGGGCTGTCTACATTCGGGCCTCCGTGACCTTTGTGGGTGGGAGAAGTTGCCTGTGAGACCCTCCTATGCACATGGTTGTTGCAGGTGTCCTCAACAGGGAGGGAGAGAGACTGGGAGAGGCAGTATGAGAGGGAAGCAATGTCTCAGGACCGGCGGGGAGAGCGTGGGTGGGGGAGCTGTGCACCCGTCTGTGGTTGCAACCCCAGGAGGTAGCCAGACCCCAGAGGCTGACCGTGCTGTGTGTGCACCTGGAGCTCAGGGCCCCAGCCACCTGGTCGCCCAGACTTCCCAAGCATCCTGTGGTTCGGGCAGCACCAGGACATAGTGGAGCCTGCAGGTCCAATGCCCACATGGACTGGACAGAGGTTTCCTGCCAGTCACAGACAGAAGCAGGCTGATGAACACAGACTGGACAGTGGGGGCCCCTAACTATGTAAGACCCTGGGATTCTGTACAATTTGAGGTTTGGGTGGAGCTTCAGGAGAGATGGAGAACTAAGCCTGGCATGATAGGGGCTGGAGTCAGATGTAAGTTGATTGGAAGAGAATTTTGAAATGATGCTTCTCGCATCCCCTGAGTTATCCTGCTACAAGAGGGAGAGCCAGCTGAAGCTGGATGGTGGGCACGAGGCAGAGGAAGAGAGAGGGCAGAGTCGTGTTCCAGGGTGAGGCCAGAGCACACGCAGCTGTTTTGAGAGGAGAAATTGCTGAGATGTGAGAGGACCTGAAGGCAAACTGTGGCCTGGGGGAGCAGGGAGGCTGGAGGGGGACGAGGTGACCAGACATAGGAGGCCAGCTGAAGAGCCAGGGCTTTGTCTTACAGGCACTGGGAAGGCAGGGAGGGGGTGCAGGGGGTGGCAGGCTTACATCTGGCTTTCTGAAGGATCACTCTGGGTGCAGACTGCAGGGTGGATGGGAGGGGGGGCAGGATCACGCACTAGGCCAGGTACAGACCAGAGAAATGGGGCTTGGAAGTGCTGTCCCAGTGGGGACAGAGAGATGAGAATGGATCTGAGAGCTATTTAGGAGTAGTCAGGAAGGGCTCGCTTCCCCGATTGGGCACGTGGGGGAATGGGGTGTGACATACAGAGGCAGTGAGGGCCTGGGGGTGGGGGGAGAAAGTAAACCCCTGTCCTCCATCCCTGTGGGGTCTCAGAGAAGGTTCCTGCCCTTAGGACCTACATTTTGAAGGAGGGAAGTGATTACTCTTCTCTGAATTTGCGGAAAAGAAGGTGAGGATGGATGTGGAGACAGACACATTTATAGATATGAGGGTGGAGAGTTCATTTTTCCTATGAAGGAGGAAATAAAGACATTTCTGTAGCACAGGTAGCTTGAGGGTGGAGAAATCTTGGATTATTTGCCTTCAGGAATGGAAAAGGAAAGATGGAGACCATGAATTTATAGCAGCAATAATATATATGCCCATTCATGTAATTTCTTTTCCTAGCAGCTCTCACAGCCTGATGTATTAAAGAAAGCAATGGGGTGGGTTTCTTTATTTGTTTCTTTATGTGTAAAGTGGGTTTCTGGTAGGCAGCATACAGTTGGGTCTTGGTTTTTTATCCAATTTACCAGTCTCTGACTTTTAATTGGTGTGTTTAGCCCATTCACATTTTAATGTGATTATTGATAAAGTTGAGTTTGAATCTACCGTCTTGCTCTTTGTTTTCTATTTGTGCCATCTGTCCTTTATTCCATCTTTCCTCTTTATCTGCCTTCTTTTGGATTAATTCTCTTTTAGGTTCCATTTTATCTCTTTTGTTGACTTAACAACCATAACTCTTTGCTGTGTTATTTTAGTGGTTACCGTAGCATTTACATGTACATTTTTTAACTTATCAGTCTCCCTTCTAGTGATACCACTTCATGTAGAGTAGAAGAATCTCATAGCAGAATCCTTCCATTTCTCCCTGTCTTTCTATTGTTGTCATACCATTTACATCTACCTATGTTATAAACTACATACTACCATTGTTATTTTTTGTGTAAACAGCCAAATTATCTTTTAAAGATATTTAAATAAGAAAAAATCTTTTATATTTATCCATTTAATTACTCTTTCCAGTGGCCTTCATTCCTTTGTGTAGAAGCAGATTTCCATTTGAGATAATTTCCTTTATTTCTTGTATCATGGGCCTTCTGGGGATGAATTCTTTCAACTTTTGTATGTTGGAAAATTTCTTTATTTTTACCTTTGCTTTGGAAAGTTTTTTTTTCTTCTGTGTATAGAATTATAGTTGATAGTTTTCACATTTCATTCAGTACTCTGTTGTTCTACTATCTTCTGGCTTTCAATATGTCTGAAAATAAGTCTGCTGTCATTCTTATCTTTCTTTGCACACAATGAGTCTTTTGTCTGGCTGCTTATAATGTTCTCTTTTTGTCATTGGTTTTAAGCAGTTTGATTATGATGCATCTTGGTATAGCTTTCTCCATGTTTCTTGAGCTTCTAGGATATGTGAGTTTATAATGTCTACCCAGTTTGGAAAAATTTAGCCATTCTTTCTTCAAATATTTTTTCTGTACCCTTTCTTCCCCACTTTGGGGAGACTCCAACAGTTCACTCATACTCTGTTCATTTTTTTCCTCAACATTTTTCTCTGTGTTTAACTTTGGATAGTTTCTATTGATGTCTTCAAGTTCACTAATTTTTTCTACTTCAGTCTAATCTGCTATTAACCCCATCTCATATATTTTTTTAAATCTTGGGCTTTGCAGTTTTCATCTCTTGAAGTTGTATTTGGGTCCGTTTTACATCTTCTATGTCTTTGCCAAACATACCAAACCTTTCCTTTAACTTTATGATCATCTGGAATACAGTTATAAAATAACTGCTTGTCTACTAATTCTATCACTTATGTTATTTCTGGGTCAGTTTCAACTGATTGATTTTCTCATCATTATGTGTCATATTTTTCTGATTCTTTGTGTGTCTGGTAATTTTGGACTGGATGCGAGACATACTTTCTTGGGTTCTGGATATTTTTGTATTCCTATAAATATTCTTGGGTTTTGTTCTGTGGCACAGTTAAATTCCTTGGAAGCAGTTTGATCCTTCACTTGTTTTAGGCAGGACCACAGCTGTATGTAGCCTAGAGATAACTTTGCCCCACTTAGTTAAAACCCTTCTGGGTTCTCTGTTCAATGGAAACAGGAAAAACTCTGGCTTGTGTGAACTCTAAATATTCTTCCTTCTAATCTTTTTGGGTGGTTCTTTCTTTGGCCTCATGTAATTTCCTTCCATGTTTATCCTGATCAGTACTTAGCTGAAGACTTGAGGGGGACACTCTGAAGATCTTTAGAACTCTTTCTCTCTGCAGGTCTCTCACTTCTGATGTTCTTCCTTACACATCTTAGCCACCATGGCCTTTTTGAGCTCTGAGCTCCATCTCCTCAAATGAGGGAGACCACTGGGCCTCACTGCAACCACAGTCTGGAAAGTCTGTCCAGGTCATAAACTGAGGGTAATACTAGGGGGTCACCTAATTTGTTTCCTGTTTCTTAGAGATCAATGTCCTTCATTGCCTGATGTCCAGTATCTTGCATTCATTTTTTAAAATACAGCTTTTCCAGTTTTTTAGTTGTTTCACTTAGGAGGGTAAATCTGGGCTTTGTTACCCTAGACTGCCTGGGATTGAAAGTCCCAGAGCTGACCATTTGTAGGGTGGATATTGATGGAATTTTAAGGTGTCAAGGACATTGAGGGTGTTGGTAAAACTGTGGTTGAAGTGATACATTATAGGGCTTGGGTTGTTCTGGGTGTAACGGCAAAACTGGAGTCACGCTGCCGAGAGAAACACCGAGAGGTACACAAGGATGCAGAGAGATCAGGTTTATTAATGCCGGCAGGCTCAGAGGGGACTCTTCCACCAAAATCTGAGCAACCCCGGTCAGGGGGACTTGTCTTTTATATTTCAAGAGCAAGGGGGTGTTACCAGCGGCTTATACCAGGAAGTGTACATATACGGAAGTTACTGTAACTTACAAGGTAGCTGCTGCAAGCAGGAGCTGTTTACAGGAGCATGAGCTGCAGGCGTTAGTCAATTTCAGTTTCGTTCTTTATAACATCAGTTTCACAAACATTCCTCTGGGTGTGGTGATAAGCAGTCTTACAGAAGCAGATTAAGCAATTAACATACATAGGATTACAGTTTGTCAGGGTAAAAGGTTTTTAGTGAATTTCTATTTTTCCCTCACATGGGGAAAAGGTAAGAAGGGGGAAGCATGGACTGTAGGTTTTCATAAATTCAAAGAACAAGGATAAAGGAATAAGAGAGAAATCTAGCAGTTGAAGAGGTTGGTTGGGGTGAGAATTTGACATGTTTATTAAAGGCTGGGTGCAGTGGCTCATGCCTGTAATCCCAGCACTTGGGGAGGCCGAGGGGGGAGGATCACTTGAGGCCAGGAGTTCAAGACCAGCCTGGACAACATAGCAAAACCCTATCTCTACAAAAAATTAAAAAATATTAGCTGGGCGTGGTGGTGTGCACCTGTAGTCCCAGCTACTCGGGAGGCTGAGGTGGGAGGACAGTTTGAGCCCAGGAATTTGAGGCTGCAGTGAGCTATGATTGGGCCACTACACTCCAGCCTGGGTGACAGAGTGAGACCCTGTCTCTAAAAAAAAAAAAGAAAAAGAGATTTCAGAGGTGGGGCTGTGGCAGTTCAAGGTGACAAGCTGACAAGCTGCAGGGTGTGGCTATCAGTTAGCTCAAGTGGAGCATGAAGGGCAGTTGTCGAAATTGAGGACGTATTTGGGATGTGGAAGAGTGAGTTATCTCTGCCTGAGAGAGTTTCAGAGAGGGACGTTTCCTTGGGGTTTGGGGAAAGAGAGTCTTGTGTTAATCAATGCTGTGTTAGTCAAGTTTGTTTATAACAAAATAAGGTTTTCTTAAGGCATACAGCAAATGACTGTTTTATCAGCAGTAGAAACTGGTAGACAAAGAAGCACAGTAGTTTGGAGAGGACAGCATTAGAGGCCTTGCCTGGCAGGCCAACCCCTCCAGGGACGAAACTTCCCCTGCCCCAGCTGACCAGGCTGCACATGCTGAGGTGCAGGCCAGTGTGGGGGGTCTGAAGCTGCCTGGCAGGTGACAGCCAACCTCCCAGATGGCTCCATGATCCTCATGTCCTGACATTTGTTCCTTGTATAACCCCCTCCACACTGAATAGGGCTGACTTTGGAGACTACAGGATATTATGGCAAGGACAGAACATGACTTCAAGGGTAGGTCATAAAAGGAATTGTGGCTTCTGCCTTGCTACTTTTTGGATCACTGGGAGAAGCCAGCAGCATGCTGTGAGGACAGCAAAGCCACATGGAGAGGCCACATGGGGAGAAACTGAGGACTCCTGCCACAGCCAGGACCACTCTGCCAGGCACATGTTAAGCCACCTTAGAAATGAAGTCCCACCTGTCAAGCTCTCAGATGGCTGCAGCCCTGACCCCACATTTTCATGGCCATCCCATGAGTGACCTTTGAGCCAGGATCATCCAGCTAAACCATGCCTGAATTTCTGCCCCATAGAAACTGTGTGTGATAATAAACATTTATCATTGTTTTAAGCATCTAAATTTTGTGGCGATCTGTTGTTCAGCAGTAGATAACTAATATACATCTTGGTGCCTGGATCTAGGCTGCCTTAACAAAGCCTACAGATACAGGCGTGAGGTTGGACCCTGTGAGCAGAGGCAGGAAGGACCCCGTGGAGAGTGCTGGGGGCAGCTCCCGCCCCGTCCCTGACCTGCTGGTTCTCCAGGGGGCACAGGGCAGCAGCCGGGCCCACAGCTGCTCCACCTCCCGAGGGTAAAAACAGTACAGCTGCTGCCTCACATCTGCCTCTGCATCTTGCACCACATGAGCGCCGAGGCTCACCCTGACATGTGGAGTTCTGGAAACACGGTTCGGTCTAGCCACGCTGGCGTGTTACAAAAGCACCGTGAAGACCTGGAGAAGGGCCCCGTGGGGGAGTCGGGGCAGCATCCCCCGGCTTCCCGGCGCTCAGCGCACTGCGGAGTGTGGGAGGTTCGGGCGCCGCAGCGGAGGGGCGCGCAGAGCGCGGGGAGGAGGGAAGGCCCCTCGGCCAAGGGGCAGAGACCCGCTCTGCGCACGGAAGTAACAGTCTCAAGCGTGCTGCGAGGCCTCGCGGGGAATCAGAAAAAGCCACAAAATGCCCTTTCTCTTCTATCGCTATTTCTGCTAAGAAGTGAAACTGTGAGAGAAAGACAAAAATCCAGATTCTAAAGTCCGGAGGAAGCTACAGCGTGAGACGAGGGTTTGCTGATGTAGGGATAGGCTGGAAAACGGCAGTGTCGTTAGACTCACAAGCCTCAGGTCACTTCAGGGCCATGCTAAGACGGCTTCGCTTTTCACCCAGGCCAAGGGGACGGAGCCCAGGGCCGCGACATCAGAGTGAGGGCCCGGGGCCCCGCCACACTCCCCGGCCGAGGCCCGGCTCGCCCACAGGGGGTGCAGCGCCCATGTGTGTTCATCCCTGTTCCCACGCCCTGCAGGAATCATTCGGAAGAGGTACAGACGAAAACAGCAGCTACGACCCTGTGGGAGCTTATTGAAGGGAACTGGGTGGGTGGCGAGGGCTGTACTCTGGGAGGGGCCCGAGTGTGAGGCGTCCAGTGCAGACCCGCGCTCAGCCCCGGCGGCCCTTCCTGAGGGGGCAGCGCCCACCACTTTAGGCGGGGCCTGGGGAAACTTGGACCAACCAGGGCATGTGGCTTGCTCAGAGTACAGCAAAGTAGTGGAGGCCTACGGTGCAGTTGTCCACTTCAGTCTTCTTGGTGATGACCTCCACTCCTGTCATCCTTGGTCACCAAGATCCCCAAAGCAGGCAGGAATAATGCCCTCAAGCCCCCTCCACTTTCCACAGTGGGTGGTGGGGCCAGTTTCCTGTGTCAGCATGCATGGGCTTTACTACACCTCTCTGCTGTTCTCCAGGTGCAGAGAACAGGGATGAGGCTGGGCTGTCCCTCCACCTCCCATGGGCTCTGACGGCATTTGGCACCTATTAACTGGTGTGACTTTGGACAAGTTATTTAGTCTTTTCTAAGCTGAGTTTCTTTATCGGTCAGGTGGGATTCATAACTGTACCTGGATCATATTGTGGGGGGGACCTGCTACCACATGGGAAAGTGCCTTGCACCATGTCTGGCACGGAACTGGGGTTCAATAAAGGTTCCTCTCCATTAGCTCTTGGTGCACATTCAACACAACCTAAAACTTGGTTTAAATTTAAGTTGCAAGTCCATGGCACACCTCCCTTCTGTGTTAGAGGTCAGAGCCCTCAGGGGGCATGGAGTGGGCTGCCCTGGCAGGAACTTGCTCAGCTTTGTGTCCTGCTTATGTGCACTCTGATTCTCTAACCCTCTAAAAATTGTTTTCTCAGCAAGTTCTGGGTTTGAATGAGGCATGGAAGAGACAGATATTATCCCCCATGGACTGAGATGAAACAAGCAGAGGAAGAGTTGCTCTCAGTCAGCAAGTCCCTGCCATGGCACCTTGCCCAGCTGCCCAGCCAGGTCTGAATTCATGGCCCGTGGTGGATGTTCAAGGCATTTGTTTCCCCAGTACCAGGGCAGGTGACCATGCTGGGCCTAGACTTCTCACTGATGGAAGTTCTTTCTCAAAAATCCCAACCCTACCTGCTCCAGGCAAACAGGCCCCAGCTGCGCTCTCCCCCAGTGGTTTGGCATGACAGGTATGGCCTCCATGCCATGCGCTGGGACACCAGGAATACGCCACGACTGCTCAGGGTCATCGTTTATTGAGTTGAGAATTCACACAAGGTAACATCATACAGTAAATCATTTCCAGGGCTTAATAAAAATGATTGTCACTCACTGTGCTTCACAAAAATTTCTTTTAATGAATAAATAATTTGATGAAATCAAAAATATTTACAATATAAACAAATGGAAAAGCTTTGGATCCATGAATCTGATTGTTGAATTTTGCATTTTTGAACTCAGTCCTCCCAAGCTTTTCCTTTGGAAACAATACAAATCTGATAGAAACAACAACTCATACAACATATCTTTGTTCAATACACATTTATCTGTTAGTCCTGGAAAGCTACAGGAGCATATATTATGCAACATGTTAAAATACAAATATTTCCTAAAATAATATATTATCATAATGCCAGGTAGCATTCTCCACAGAACAAAAACATACACTCAGCTGTAACAACAAAGGATCACGGGCCACAAAATAATACCCCAAAGGTACAAATTCCTTCATAAGAATATAATTGTGCTCTTCAATTTACCAGATGTCTATGCTGCTCTAACAAGCCGGCGACGGGAAGTACAGTATTCGACGACCGTGTGCTGCGTGTGTGTTTCTGCCAGGCAGCGGCATGACTGGGAACTGGGCAGTGCAAGCAGTTTCATAAACACTTTCTTGGGCTCTTAAAAAGAGCCAATTATGCAAAGCAAAATAAGCATATTGAGAAGTCTTCATCTCTTCTGCACAAATACCACGGAACGTCTTGGCTTTGTGGTAGGAAAGGGTGTGTTTGTGGAGCTGTTCATGCCATCAACCAGAATTCAAGTATTCCAGGGCCACCTCGTAGCAGAACTTGTACTGATCCTGGAGAACAGAAGAAGGGGGAATGTCAGTTCTGTAACATCTAAACGCTGTTTCTATTAAAGCAATTATGGTAGATTAGGGTCTTAATTGGGAGAAATCAAACTGGTAAGGACTTGAATTAGAAATGCATCAAGAAATCATGGCTCTGAACCCCAAACACATACCCTGTCTGTGGATGCTCCCCCAAAAGGCCTGATGAAAAATACTTTGGTATCTATGCTCATTAGAATTCCTGGAAAGTTCTGGACAACTGGAACTTTTGTTTGTCCACACACGTTTACCTGTTATCAACATCCTGAGCTTTGTGCAGGAAAATCAAAAGAAGGAAAGCTAGGAGAGCCTGAGGCACTGCCTTTGTGACTGGCTCTTACAAGGCCCTTGGTGCCTAGATGAGGCTTTGTGAGGGAAAAATAGAAATTCACTAAAAACCTTTTACCCTGAAATGGACAAGCTGTAACCCTATGTATGTTAATTGCTTAATCTGCTTCTGTAAGACTGCTTGTCGCCACCCCCACAGGAATGTTTGTGAAACTGATGTTATAAAGAAAGAAACTGAAATTGACTAATGCCTGCAGCTCATGCTCCTGTAAACAGCTCCCCCTTGCAGCAGCTACCTTGTAAATTACGGTAACTTCCGTATGTGTACACTTCCTGGTATAAGCAGCTCTGTACCACCTCCTTGCTCTTGAAGTATAAAAGACAAGTCCCCCTGACCGGGGGTGCTCAGATTTTGGCGGAAGATCCCCTCTGAGCCCGCCGGTGTTAATAAACCTGATCTCTCTGCATCCTTGTGTACCTCTCAGTGTTTCTATCGGCAACGTAACTCCGGTTTTTGCCGTTACAGCTTCTCCACTCATGGGCCAACTTTACCTTTAATTTTCAGTCTGCAGGATTTCCTCAACTTCATGACAATTTAGTAAGCACCTCTTGAGTACCAAGAGGGACCCTTGACCTGCCCTTGATTTTGAGAAGTCCACAGCCCAGAGAGGAGGATGAGACAGGTAACCCAATGACAACACACGAGGCAGAATGGTCCCCTAACATGCTGTGGGCTCCGTGCAGGAGAGAGCAGATCTTTTTAGGGAGGATGGCAGCAGGGAGTAGGTAGACAGAACCTTCCCTGGAGGAGAGACCTGTGTGTGTAGCTGGGGTAGTGAGTACATGCCTCGGCTTGTCCCAGCACGTCCTGGCTTCTGCCTGCTGTCCTGGCATAATTACTAGTAACATCCTCTTTCACTCTCAAGAGTATCCCGGTTTGGGTGGTAAAGTATGTGGCCATCCTAACTGGGGTTAAAACAGGCATTCCAGGTAGAGGCAGCAGGACAAGGAAAGGTAGAGACAGGGAAATGTTCAAAATCCTCTGGAACCACAGACCAGTTCTGAATCAGGCAGCAAATTCTTTTTTCTTGGGTACAGCTTTCTCAGGTCAAGTAGCTTGGCCTGAGCAAGCCCTGCATGAGGTCCTGGCCCAGATGTGGTCCCAGGTGGCAGAGGAGGACATTCTCACCTGTGTGTCTACAGTGTGCTGATGGAACCAAGCCTGCGGTGGCCTCTGGCAAAGCAGAGAGACATGGGGCTTGAGCCCAGCCCTGGACAGGCCTCAGCAACTTTAAGGGTCCCTCCTCACTTGAGGAGGAGACAAGTTTTTACAACACTTGAGGTTCAGTGCCAAGGTCTCATTACCCATCACAGCAGCCACAACCAAGGAAATGTGCTTTTTGGTTTTGGTTTTGCCAAATTAGTTGAAAATAAATTTCCACTATTTTTTTATATGTGCCTCCTAATTTGCCACTGAAATTTCCTTTTCTTCACCTACATTTTGTTATCTAAATACCCTAGTAGTCCAACCTATTTATTTGAAGACAAGGGCCACAGTTTACCCCTCTTTGTATAATATAACAGTCTCCAGCGCAGAACCCCACACACACTTGAGAGTCAAACATCGGCTGCATATATAAATGATGGCAAACGGTGGGTTTAGCAGCATTTGACTCAACTCAATAAATGTTTAAGGCTGCAGACTGGGAATTTTAAGACATACTCTCAGTCCTCTGGGAGCTTATGATCTAGAGGTGAAGACCCAACAGATCATCTCAATACCCTGAAGGTGCCACAGGATTAAGAAACAGTAGCAATAACACCTGCTAGGAAAGCTAAAATAAAAAGATGATGACAAATGTTAGTGAGGCTGTGGAGAAACTGGAACCCTCCTGCAATGCTCATGGGAATGTAAAATGGTGCAGCCACTTTGCAAAACAGTCTGGCAATTCCTCAAAAGGTTAAACATAGAATTACCATATGACCTAGCAATTCTACTACTAGGCATATACCCAAGAGAACTGAAAACAGATGTCTACACAAAAAGGTATACACAAATGTTCATGATGCATTATTCATAATAGCCAAAAAGAGTAAACAACTCAAATCTCCATGGATTGGCACTGGATAAACAAAATGCAGTCTAGCCATAAAATGGGATATTATCTGGCTATGAAAAGGAATGTAGTGCTAATACACGCTACAACATGCATGAATTTGAAGCATAGATGAATTTGCTGAGTGAAAGTAGTCAGATCCAAAAGGTCACATATTGTATGATTCCATTTATATGAAATGTCCAGAATATGCAAATTTATAAAGACCAAAAGCAGATGAATGGCTGCCAGGGGCTGAGGAAGGGGTAACGGGGAGTGACTGCTCACAGGTATGGGGTGTCTTTTGGGGGTGATGGAAATGCTATAAATTTAGATGGCAATGATGGTTGTATAAGTCTATGAATATACTGAGAACCACTGAATTGTACACTTGAAAAGGAGAAATTTTATGGTATGTGAATTATATCTCAATACAACTGTTATTTAAAAAATCACTAGTAGAAAAATACTGCTCAGTCCATCTGTGAATCTCACCTTTAATGTCAATCAGGGGTCAAGGGGAACTGGAACAGGGCAGATTTGACATACGAAACAGGGATGGAGCCACGTGTTCTTGGCTGCATTTGCTGTCTGAGGGGTCCTGGGTCTGAGGGCTCCACACTGACCTTGTATCCTACTAACCAGCCCCGAGACACTGGCAAGTCAGTTCCCCCTCGTTAGAAAGCAGGCAGTTAGATCGTATTTACGGTTCCCTGCCAGCTTTGTCAATCTAGAATTCTGTGATTTTTGGACCTGGTTGGCCTTTAAAGCAAGTCTGATGACATAAAAGAAGGTATTCTTTAAATGATCTCATCTTGCAAATACCAAGTATTCTACCAGCCTGTCATTTCCCTCACCCAACCCACTCTTCCCACACACAAGGGCATGTCAATGAATGTGTAAGTGGCTTGTTTTTAACTCTTAAACTGAAAAAATCGTTACTTTCCCTAGGCAAAGTTATATTTCTGATGCATATTCTAGTATTTATTATTTCAGGATTTGATACTTTTATTTCCAGAACACTTAAAAGAAATAATTTTAACTTCAAGATTCTAAAAGGCCATGCTGTCAGATCACCAGGCTGACATACTGGCTATGAAGTGCTCCAATCATTTCTCCTGCTTTTGTGAATCACAGGGACTATTTTTTTTTTCATGGAAACCTAAGCGATCCAATCCCTTATCGAATAAAAATGATTTTGTACAAACCTAATTGTGTAATTAATTTCAGTGACTACTACGAACCAAGCTTTTAACATATTCAAATGCATCTTGTGGGGAAATGTGGCTGCTGGTCTCAGGCCACAGCACAGGCTTGGAAACTCAGGAGGGATTTTTGGCTTTGCTGCTAAGGAGCTGCTGCCTGAAAGTCACCAAAGCTGCCCTGTGTCTCAGGCATGACTATAATTTTCAAAATGAATTCTCCCTCTTCCATCGTATCCCTCTAAGCAAGCTGCCAATCCCCATAGGTTCTGTGATGACTGGTTTCTGAATCAGAAAAATAAGGGGGAAGGAGAAGGAAGACTGTAAACTGCCATGTCCCTCCCCCAGCACCTGGGTAAATGCCTGAAATCTTCCTACATTGGAAACTGATTACACTTGATCACCGGGTACAGGCCTGTCTTCTGCAGTTTCCTCTCTCAGCTCACTTGCTCTCGAACAGTATAATTAAGCCACATGAGCCATCCTGTGCTTCAGGGAAAAAAAGAACGTTGATGCCTTGGTCCCGAGCTCTCCCAATTTGGGCGACATTAGCTGGCTTTAGGCATGAGAAGTGCCGTGGGTGGGGGCTCAGGTGGGAGCCCAGCCCATCCTCCTCACATCCTCCTGCAGGACCGTAACCAGGGCGACCTGCTACTCCTCACTGAGACCCCTGACACTGTCCCCACTCTGGACCATGCTTCTTGTCCCTATGAAAAGGGAGAAGGTGAAGTCTGAAAGAGGACTTAAAATTGAGGTTATAAGTTGAAAGTCCCCGGCTCACCCAGTGGGGGAGCCACAAGGCCAGAACACCAAGGGGCAGCCCAGGAGCCTCCATGAAGGCTGCGGCCCTGCCGCTGTCAGCACAAGGCCTGAAGTCAGCCTGGGCACTTCAAACACCCTACCGACTGCCTAAGAAGATTCAAAGAGAATAGCCTACACGGCTGACCTGGGGCAAAGCATCCCTCCCCGAAGCACCTGCTTTTTGAAACTGAGACGAGTTCTGTTTCTGGATCCTGTGCTGACAGAGTCTTCAGGCTGGAAAAATCCTTCTGATGGATGCCCTGCCAGGAGGGCGAGGCAGCCCCCATGTGCTAATCATTGTGCTGGGAGCCGTCTGTCCAACATTCCCCACCAGGTCTTGACAGGTGGACAGCCACTCTGCACCAAAGAGACCAATAAATCCACATCGCCATTCAGCGAGACAGCTGCATGTTTCTGACAACGATGGAACGGTCATTACTTTCATCAGTATCTTTAAAAAATGTGTGTAGAACTTTCTTCACCAAAGCCTCGTGCAAAATCCATGCCCACTTCCCTACTTAGACCCTGTCACATACAGCCACAGCCTTCCCTGGGCTGGAGACAGTAGCAGGGCAGCTCAGCTTGGACCGGGTCTGGCTGCAGAGAAATATCCAGTTGCTCAGCAAGTATTTACTGGACAGCCCCTGGGGGTCAAGCACCCTGCTGGTGCTGAGGGTGGGAGGCAAGTGGGTGCCCTGGCCCCATCTCAAGGACAGCAGAGTCTGGGGGTGGGTGTGGGGCATTAATGATCATCACTTCAAACCTTCCTCGAGAGCACAGGGACATTGACTGTGGAGGATTATAGGTGCCTGTAGCACAGCTGGAAGAGGCTGCTCAGGGACCTGAGCTCACGTGATTTCCCACCTGACTCCTGCACCCTCCACCCCAGCACGTGCACACATGCACAGCCCATCAAACAGCCTGTTCATTTCATATCACTTCACAGGGAGAGCTACGAGGGCACAGTCTGCACACACCAGTTAGCGGATTGTGTTGTCTGCACAGGGGGAGACCCATAGGCCCCACACCATGTGCCATTTTGCCAGTGAATACACTGTGCAGTACGGTATTTTTTGTATACTAAGGAGGGAAGTGAGGCTGAGTCTGGGCAGCTAACTCTAAACCACAGAGGGGGCACCTCAACACCGTGCGGCAGATCCAGACAGGGGCCTGGCTCTGGAGTGAGTGGGCGGAGGTTGAGGGGCGGGCAGGCAGTGGACACAGCAGCAGGGGCACCGTAGGGAAGGGACAGGCCTGCTGACCCTCTGATGCCAGTTTCTCAGCCCACCTGGCTCAGGCTCCGTGCCCAGAGCCTCCAGCTTAATCAGGCTGGGCACAATCTGGGCATCAGGATTTCTGGAAGCTCCTCAGGTGACTTTCATGTGCAACCCAGCTTAGAGAAACTCTAAAGTGGCTACTCAGTTCTTAACCTTGCTGCACCTGAGGGTCACCTGGGGACTTTCACACTCCACAGCTGAGGTCATGCCCCCGATCAACCGAATCAGAGTCTTGGGTGGGCCCAGGGACCAGAATGTTTTTAAAGCTCCCAGGTGACTTCTGTGTGCAGCCAGGTTTGAGAGCCACTGAGGATGTGCTTATTTTCTTAATCTTACAAGGCACGTGGTGGCGGGCTGGGACTGTTCCCATTAAGCCTGGTCTGGGGTTAAGCTTCCACACACTACTCGGGTTCTGCTCCATCCCCAAGTCCCCGATGCCAAGCTGTCCCTCTTCCTCCCAGCGTGAGCACACGCTGGTTCATGGCCCTTCCCTGGACTTCTGGCAGCTCTGTGCACCTGCCAGGCAACCAACAGCAAACCAACCCAGCGAGGACTTATGGCTATAACTTCTCTATCAGTCCCTTCCCTTTCAGACTCCCACACATGTTGTGATTATGTATTTGGCTACATTCTACTTGGAATTTTTATCTAATGGTTTTGTGCCAGTTGTTGACTTTTTCCCCTTGCCTTTTCTACCCATGACACACCCGAAGAGCCCTATTCATGTCCAGCCTGTAAGCTGGGAAGACACCTTGGGGAGCTCCTTGTGGGGCAGGTGAAGATCAGTGGGCCTAGAGTTGGAGATCGGGACTCAGAGCTGGATTTGGCTTGTGCTAGTTACAAAACTCGGCTTCCTTGTCTGGAAACGGGTGCAACGGCAGTACTTTCTGTCTCTTGTGCAGGTGACTGAGTGCAAGATAACTCATGGGACCAGGTTTTGTAAACAGACCCTTTTAAACACTATAGTTTTTAAGTAAAATTCATGGGAAACCACTATTTTGGACTGAGCTCCTGCACTAGACCCAACAGACCAGGCCAACGCAGAATGGAGTCACTCCTGCCAGGTGCCACGTCATCCAACTGAACTTTAAAATGGGAAGTTTTCCAAAAAAAAAACCAGGAGATGCACAGCAACAACCCAGAAGGGGTCCTGTTTACCTGAGCCAGGTCCATAAGGAAGTCCCCTCTGCTTTACCCCTATGATGGAAGGAACTTCGAAACGACGAATCCACTTTTTGTTCCCTGTTTCTTCTTTCTCCAGCCCTTTTCTGCCTATAAAGCCAAACTCCTCTACTCAGCTCACTGAACACCCATCCTGTTTTATAGGATGGGTTGCTGCCTGATTCTACCATTGCAAATAAAAGCCCATTAGATCTTTAAATTTGTTGTAATTTTGTCTTTTGACATAGCTCAGTGGTTTTCAGTGTATTTACAGAGTTGTACACAATCTAAGTTTAGAACATTTCCATCACCCCGAAGAGAAACCCTGTGGCTATTAGCAGGCACTCCCACCCCGCCTCCCCCCCGCCCCCCGCCTCGGCAGCCACCGCTCTACTTCCTGCCTCTATGGATGTGCCTGTTCTGAACATTTCATATGCGTGGAATCGTACGTGTGGCCTTTGTGACTGGCTTAATATTCTTATCCCCACTTTAGCGACAAGAAGACTGAGATTTGTGAAGGGCTTGTGTTTTGCATGCCCACTGAGTTATAAGCTTGGTGAGGGAGAGACCATGTCTTCTTTCCTTCCCACCACCACGCTCAGTGAGGTGCTGCACACAGAACAGAGGCTGAGAAATACATATTGAATGGAATGGAATTAAGACACTGGCTGATCATGCCAGTGACACGTTAGTAGGTAAAATTTTACTATCTTAGCAGCCGAGACACCAACGTTTCTCTTAGATGGGAAATGGCCTTTGCCTGGGAAACTAGCACAGAATTAAGTGGGCTTTGGGGGAAGCTGAGATGTCCCAGGGCACGTGTGCTCAGCAGAAATGTGTTTGCTCCCGAGAAGGAGGACACAGGGGAGGCGGGGAAGGGAGTCAGCCACACAGGGAAGGCAGAGGGGAGGTGTGGCCAAAGGACTGAGCAAATCCCCCTGTGGACGGTTGCCAAAGGGCACTAAAGATGCCAATGCCTGATGTTGTTTCAAATGTGCCCAGGGTGCAGACTGTGCCCTGCATGCATTAGTGTTCTGCGTGGGGGTGGGGGTGTATGGTGGGTGCAGGGGACGGTGTGACTTTCAGGTCTGGGTTTCCACAGAGCAGACTCAGGAGTCAAAGACGCCACGAGACTGTGAGCTCCCGGGCCACTTACGGAGACCCTGAGAAGAGGCCTGGACTTCTGCACTGAGGACTGGGCCAGTCTTATTTGGACTGCAAGAACTGGGAGTCCCAGTGGACACACAGCTCAAAAATAGAGGATTATTTAAAGTGTGTATTTGCCTGTGCAGGCAGCTTTGCCAGACTTGCCAAGGGCATTTGGGCGAATGATGATGCCAGGCGTTCACTCCCTGGGCGAGGTGCTAGGCTGGCGGAGGGGCATCTTCCCAAGTTTCCAACCCCTCCCAGGGGACGCTATATTTCTCTAGGCCAGATCCATCCCCAAGGGCTGTCTCTCTGTCAAGACAGAGCCCTGGGAACTTCAAAAGCCAAATGAGGAAGGCCAAGGTGGGGGCTGCGGTGTGGAGCGGCCGCTTTCCTGCAGCTGTTATTGCTCCAAAGGCGCTCAGGCACGGGGGACTCATCTGACCTAGCTAGGTCAGTAGTGGGATCCGGACTGTGCTGTCCTGTCTACCCTCTGGGGACCCAGCTCTTTGATGGGGACTCGAGGCTGGTTGAAGAGATGGATAACTTAGAAGCTGGGTTAAAAAAGGGTCAGGAAAAAGCACAGCTGCCCCTGCTGGATACAAAGAATCTAGTCTTGTGTTATAAATTATTTTGCCTCCTGGCAATACACAGGCTTTTCCTCAGAGCCCCTAAAACTAAACATGTAAAGGAATAATTCTTTAGGGCCTCTGGATCTCCCAGGAGAGGGCCCTGCTTCAAAATGAACGGAAGAATTTTCAAACGCGGAAGCCCTTTAGAAACAATCAGAGCTGCAAAGGGACATGGAGAGAGACGTGGTGCCTCTTTCTGCACATTCCCCCCACCCTGGCAGGGAGGCAACAGCAGTAGCATTTTCATGTTCTGAACAGAAGGGGCTGCTGGGGGACTCAGCCTCCCACGTGACGTGTGAGGACTCTCGGCGAGGCCCAGCCTCGGACGTTCACCCAGGGCTGCCTGACACATGCTCACTAGTTTTTGAAGATGCTGCTAAGAAGACTCCGTACACTGCTCTTTCCAGCTGCTGCTACGACACGTTGTGCTTTGGACAAACTTAGGTCTCAGATGGCCTGTTACGCCCAATAAAACTGTACCAAACTTTATCACCCTGACCTAAGTTAATTAATTCCCTCAGCCAACATACACATGTATGAACACCAAACTAAACAGAAATTGTACCTACAGTCAAAAATAAATGAACAGCAAGAGCTCCTATTTAATTCTGGAAGCTTCAAACCCACTGAAAAGAGCACGGTGACATTTTTTCCTCTGGTCACCAGATATTATCTATTACCATGACAGATTTATCAGATAGTTTTCTTGGAAACTGCAAAACTTTCCTACACATTTCTCAGCCACTGACCTTATCCTACTACTGGTGGTGACCTTTGGAGGTCTGGGCATTGTTTTCTCCATTAGAATTTCATATAACTACAGGAACTCCAACTTATTACAGAACAGCAGGCTGGGACCACCAGCTCCCTTCTGGTCCAGCCACCTAAACCTCCATTCATTTCATGAAAAATCACCCCTGTCCTGAAGTCTGCACCACTGATTTGGAAAAAACCCTATCGTTCCTGCCCAGAAAAATTGGTGAGTGATGGAAGCTGCAGCCAGAGCCATTAGAGGAAAGGTCTGGAAGGGTCTCCTAACAATCTGCTTAATTCAGGCTGTAGCAACTGGGAAATGACATTTTCTATCAAGGTCAGCTTTGTCCACATACCAACCAAGGTTTAGAGGCTGCATATCTGTCCCCAAAACAGTGAAGTTAAACACCACATGAAGGCACAGTCAGAGAGTTTTAATTTATGCATTTCTTCCCATCCTCTGCCGGCCTAAACTCGGGCCACCCACCGCTGGCTGTGTGACTACTCTTTGCTCAACTGCCCCCATCCCAGAAGACTGGGAATTCCGTGGTGGTGGGACCCTTCACCATTCAGGTGGAGTCCCAGGGAGGGAGAGAGTTCTAGCGAAGCCCCACACCGAACAAGCCAGCTGGCCTTTCAGCCTTGCACAGGAAATCTGTACTATGTCAGGTGCACTAAGAGCCCTTCTGGCGGTCACTGAAGGCACGTACCCGGCAGACTCCTGTGCTATCTAAAACTGCCTTTCTCCCCTTTGCCATTTCCAAAACACTTCCACATATCTCTGCATGCTGGGCTGCCTCAATAAGCTAATATTATCCCTACTTTAGAAAACTAAACCCCAAGGGAGTTAAGGGACTTGCCTAAGGACACTTACATGGCAAAGCTAACATGTCCAAGGTTACATGACTAGAATTAGCAGCAGAGCTGAGACTAGAATTTGGGTTTTCATGGGCTTCCCGTAGGGCAGGGAAGAGAGGACAGGAGTGTGGGGAGCACAGTGTTCTTTGCTCCTCTTAGAAACCAACATGCAAACTTCTGATAGTTCTGAGAGCACACACCTGGCCGCACGGGCGTTCTCCTGCCACGTTCCCAGAGCAGCAGCCATGCTTCTTGGACATGGAACAGCTCATCAAGCACAATGACACGTACCCAGGGAAAGCAGACACTCTGAGAGTGGCTTGTGCTAAGCAGGACTTGGCTGTGTCCAGATGCTGGCTGTTATTGGTCACTGTTATTAGCCAGCCCAGGGCTCGGCTGTCATGACTCCTCAACCCGTGGCGGGGGGGGGACTATGGCTACTTCCTCAGCTGCAGCTTGTATCCTTTTTTTTTTTTTTTTTTGAGACAGAGTCTTGCTCTGTCACACCGGCTAGAGTGCAGTGGCTCATCATAGCTCACTGCAACCTCAAACTCCTGGGCTCAAGTGATCCTCCTGCCTCAGCCTCCCGAGTAGCTGGGACTATAGGCATGCACCATGATGCCTGGATAATTTTTCTATTTTTAGTAGAGACAGGGTCTTGGTTTTGCTCAGGCTGGTCTCAAACTCCTGACCTCAAGTGATCCTCCTGGCTCCGTCTCCCAGAGTGCTAGGATTACAGGCATGAGCCACCGCGCCTGGCCTGGCCTGGCCTGGCCTGCAGTTTGTATCTCGACTCTCTCTTTAGTCCCTTTATTTTACTTTTTAACTTTACCCCACCGCTGCGGTGCCGTGGCCCTGGGATCACTGGCTTCCCGAGCTTGTCCGCATCGGCCATCTCTTCTTCCCTCCCCTACCCAGGCCATTCTCCCAACCCTGGATAAGCTCTGCTGTTCCTCCAGATCCTTCTTCCACGCACAGAGAAGTGCAAACACCTAATCTAAAAGCTTCCTCCTTTAAGCTATTCTACTATTCTTGAGTCACAGTGGTTGGCATTTTAAGAGTGCCACATAAAAAGAGATTTCACGAAGTACTCTAAGAAAATAATTGCACATAGTCCTTTGTTTCTCAACTGTTTTAATCCTTTTCTCAGATATGGCCACCATAATTAAATGCAATATTCTGGATGTCAAACTAAAATTCACAGCTTTGATAAATATTAGGCGATTAAGCTATTTATAAAATATATAATTTGAAAATCTGGCATTTCATGTGCTATGATTATTTCTTCTCTGTGAAGACTAGGTGCTTAGCCATGTGGAAGGCACTGCCAGGAAGGGAAATTAATAAGGATGTTCACTTGTGAGTTTCAACTGTTTCCACATTTCACATGAGTTGAGGCCAAGTCTCCTTGTGAAAGAGCAGAGTAAGAGAGGATGAGGGAGAAAAAGAAAGAAGGAAAAAGCCCCACAAGGAGTGATTAGATTATGCCTTTGAAAATGAGTCTCTTCCTCTATGAATCAGTTTCAGTGCAAATCTGGGAGCTGGCGCAGAGCCTTATGCTAATGGGGTGGCCCTGAGCAGCGCAGAAGGGCGTCCTACCAGGAGATCCACCATGTTGGGCTTGTTGTTCCTCAGCGTCTTCACAGCATGGAACACGTCCACGGTTCTCTGGTGCCGGAGCATCTCGCACACGATGCTGATGGCACAGAACGTCCCACTGCGGCCTCCTCCGTTCCTGTCATAAGAGAAATCAGATGGTTGGACCGCGTTTGCCCTTCCACTGTATCTTGCACACACTCTGTGGAAACGTGCTGTCTAAACCCTAGTGGACCAGTAATGACGAAGGCCTCTGAGGCCGGGTGAACCCCCAACCCGGGCCGATTCTTCTAATTAAAGCAAATGGAGCAAGTCGGCTGCTGTGCTTGGCCCACGGAGCACCTGACTGGAGACCCCTTCCCAACTTCACCTCAGCCCTGGACTATGTCATTTATACAGAACCTCATTGATTTTTATAGAAAGGGCCATGGCAGAGAATTCACCATGAACATACACCTCATCTAGGGTCTGCCGGGAAAACTGGTGTGACGAGTGTGGGTTATGTTCAAAGGCATATGTGGCCTTTTAAAAAATTCTATTAGTATTTCATTATTCTCCTCTGAAACATAAAGGTACTTTTTAAATAAAACTTTTTATTTTGAACTCATTGTGGATGTGCAGAAATGTTGCAAAAATAGCATAGAGAATTCCCTTGTATATCCGACTTCCCTGATGTGAACATCTCACATAACCATGGCACATTATGAAAACCTACAAAGTAATGCTTGGACGATACTATTACCTAAACTTAGTCAAATCTCACCAGTTTCTCCACTAACATCTTTTTCCAGGCCCAGGATCCCACCTTGCATTTAGTTGTCCTTTTGCCTTAATCTCCTCCAACCTGCAACAGTTCCTCAGTCTTTCCTTGCCTTTCTTGGAAAGCACTGATCAGTTATCTTATAGAATAGAAAATATAGATGGCAGAATGCAGAGGCAGAGAGTAGCCATGGTCCCCAGCTACAATTTGAGAAGTCCTTATAAAGTACAAAAGTAGAATGTCACTTCATTTGGGATTGCCTGATGTTTTCTCATGATTGGAAATGAGGTCACGCATTTTGGCAAGAAAACCACAGGAGGGGTTCATGGTGTCGATCTGCCTTATTCCTGGTGATGTCAGCCTTGCCCACTTGTTAACATGGTGTCTGCCAGATTTTCTCACTGTAGGGTTGTTATCTTTTTCTTTGTAGTTAATAAATATCTTGGGGGAGGATACTTTGGGACTATGCGAATATCTTGTTTCTCCTCAAAGTTTTGCCCACTGAGGTTAGCATCTGTTGGTGGATCTTGTCTGCAACAATTAATTATCCCTGCGGTGTTTGCCTAGTGGTGATTTTCTATTTCCCACTCTCCTTCAACATTCTATCATAAGAAGGAACTGTCTCTTCTCCCCCATTGAACGATTTATTTGCTTATTTATTTTAACTTATTATTTATTTATATCAATGTGAACTTATACATATTAATTTTATTCTATGAGCTAAAATCCAATGGTATCAATATTTATCTTGTTGTTCAAATTGTTCTAGCTTTGGCCATTAGGATTTCCATCACGTCAGTGCCTGTGTTCTTTTTTGACAAGCCTCTGTCCCTTTTTGACCATTTCCTTACTTTCTGGAAAAATGCAATATTCCAGGCTCATCCTGTATTTTCCATGCACCAGCTCTGTAATCACCCTTTTCTCCAAGGAGATAAGGGGCCCTTTTATGTTATTTTTTAAAGGAAACACAATATTATCACACCTAAAATAAATAAACATTACTATTTTAATATAATCAAATTTCTAGTCAGTGTTCTAATTTCCCAGATTATTTCTTACAGTTGCTTTTTATAAAAAATCCACACGTAAGCAAAGTCCACACATTGCATTTGGTTGGTATGTCTTGCAAATTTATTTTAATCTCTAAGTTCCTCTTTGCTCTGTCTTTTTTCTTGGGAATTTATTTGCTGAGGAAATAGGGTCATCTGTCTTGCAGAGGGTCCCATAGTCTGGATTTTCCTCGTTCATTGCAACTCTGTGATAGCATTTAACATGTTGCTCTCTAACCCTGTATATCCTGTGCATTGGTAGTTAGATCCAGGGCTTCATAAGAATTCAGGATTTATTTATTTATTTAGACAAGGATGCCTTATAAGTGTACTTTCATTAGGAAGCAAGCACAAGATATCTGGCTGTCCCTTGTTTTGTGATTTTAATATTGATCATTGTGTTCGGATGCCAGCTTGATCCATTATGAAGTTCCAGATCAGCTTTTAAAATAAAGTATAACAAACCTACAATAAAGTCCATGAATAGCAAGTAGATATTTTAGTTAATTTTTACAAATGCTTACAGTTTGTAACCACCATTCAGCTCAAGATACAGACCGTGGCCAGCTCCCCCAGAGGCCTCCCTCACACCCCCTCCTTGAAAACACCACTGGTGCCACCAAAGGGCATCTGTTCTCACTTCTAGCTTCATAAATATCTTTTGCCTATTTTTGAACTTTGCATAAATGGAACCATACAGTATATATTCTTTTGAGTCTGGCTTATTTTACTCTGTATTATCTGTGTGAGAATCACCTATGTTGTATCAGTAGTTTATTCTAGAAGAATCAGTAGTTTATGCTAAGAAGAATTCTACTGAATGAATACACTACTGTATAACTTATCTATCCAGTGGCTGATGGATGTTCGGGCTGTTTCCAGGTTTTAGTTATTATGAGTAAACCTGCCATAAGCATGTCTTTTGGTGTATGATTCATTTCTGTGGTCACTTGTGTAAGAACAGGAACACTCAGTATATATGTGTTTAGCTTTAGCAGATGCTGCCAAACAGTTCTAAAATGGTTGTATGAAAGTCACTTCCTACCAACAATATAAGAGAGTTCCAGTTACTCCCCAGCCTCACTAACGCTTGGTATTATCATTTACTTGTTTGTCTGTCTGTAACATTTCAGCCATTCCGGTTAGTATGCAGTGGCATCCGATACTAGTTTTAAGGTGCATTTTCCTAAAAACAGAAGACATTGAGTACCTTTTTTATGCTTATTGGCTATCCCTTTTTTTTTTTTTTAAATAAAGTACCTGTCAAGTGTTTTGCCCATTTAAAAAATTGGGTTGTCTTTTACCTATTGACTTTCAGTAGTTCTTAAACATTTTGGCTGAGTCCTTTGTCAGACATATGTATTGCAAAACTCTCTTCCCACCATCTTGCTTTTTCACTCTTACTGACGTCTTTTGATGAAAAGAGGGCTTAATTTGAATGAAATCCAATTTATCAGTATTTTCCTTTATGGCTATCATTCTGTGTCCTGTTGAACAAATCTACCTCGCAGTCATGAAGACCTTCTCCTGTGTTTTCTTCTAGAAACTTTGTTGTTTCACTTTTCAGCTTTTGGTCTACAACCCACCTGGAAAGGATTTCTGCCTATAGTGTATCCAGGCACCCTTCCCCACTGCCCTGTAGCAGCAGTGTTGCAGTGACATCTTTGTGGTATATCAGGTGGTGCCGAGGTTTGGCTCTGTCGCCGGACTGTCTCTTCTGCTTGTTAGTCTGTTTTCGTCCTTGCACTAATATTACTCTACTTTTCCCATCAGCTTTTCACCTGATGCTTTCAGCAGTTGCTGATGACCAGTGTCTAATCTGTTATTTCCATAAAGAGTGGCAAAATGGTGATATCTTTATTCTATCCATTCATTCTGGTTTTATTAGCTGGAAGACATGTAAGAAGAATAAAATTCCGTGTTTGTGTACCTGTGGCTCTCAAGGAACCATTCAACTAATAGCACCTGCAGGTCTGGGTCTCCGGCAGAAGCTCTGCTCACAGCCATTAGGTGGCGCTACACTATGCTGAATCCCATGCTGTTACCGCAGAGAGGACTATTACAGTGGTTTCAAAGCATCCTTTCCTGGCCAATACTGAAGGATGCCAGTTTAAACTAACTTTGCTTCTTACAGCTAAAGAAAACCCTTAGATTTAGATTTATGAATGTAAACAAAAATAAACATGCTCACCAGGCCTGGGTCTAACACCTACCCTGGTGCCAAGAGAGCAAGAGGGAGCCCATGGAAACCACAGGGGCTTTGGAGTGCAGGAGAATGGCTCCCAAGGAAAAGTCAAGTTATCTCACCAGAAAAAGGGGAAAAGATGCTGCACAGGCAGGAGGGCAGAAACAACAGATGCCCGTTACAGCTAAAGGACAGCCCATTGCTTTAGATATCACATGGAACAGCGATGCAACTGTTTAGAGTCACAGCTGTCTCTCCAAAGAGTGTGGTCTATGAGGTATGGTGATTTGAGGAGCTTTTGTGTCTTCCCCTGAGGCCTGTCCTGGTGCCTCAACTTCCTCTCGTCACTAGTAACTTAGTCCTGTGGGTTAAAGCACTGGCCCTTGTTAGAAAGCTACTAATCCCAGGGGGTAAGATGCATTATGTGTCTTGTTCCAGATGCTGGAGGTCTCCAGATGCAAGCACGGGTAACTGTAAACTATTTTTTTTACTATTTTAGAAAAATATGGCAGATCTAATACAAACTAACTAAAATGTCAATTTTCTGTGCTGGGATTGTGTCATCTCGGTGTGGTGAACCTCTTAACCTATTCTGATCAGAGGTTGTATCTGGGCTTAGAGAAATAAAAATTGGATGTGAACTGTTAATTCTTTTTGGCATTTTCTTGGTAGAGATGTTTTTATTGTACTGGGTCCATGAGAAGGAAGGAGGAAGTAGTAAGTGGGGAAAGGTTAGGTTAATAAAATGCTTTTCAGAGGACAAAGGATTGGGACTTCTGGCTGAGGACAACTGTGAGTAGGTTCTCAAGACTCTTTTCAAAGGAATACCAATTCCTGCAGGCGAGACACTACCACGTTTTGACTTGGTGAGAAGCAGGGCAGAGTCCTGGGCTTCCAGGAAGGCCTTGCAGGCCCTGGGTGGGGGGGTGGCATTGTGCAAGATTAGGGTACTAAGTGGAGAGTACCTGTGTCCTTAGCCAAGATGGCCACTTTAACTAGGGTTGATCTGCCCAGAGTAAAACTTTATGTCACCTTCAATTTGGGAGAGATCTCATTGTGTGCTTCTAATGGCACTCCACTAAAACCCGACATATGCTTATACTTTAAATTTCCAGATTCTCTAAACATCTTACTTAACTGCCATGACTTTTTAATTGTCTGTTCCATTAAGCCAATTCCAGCTGGTTGATTAGCTACATATCATTGCCAGTGAGAAAATGCAGGTGAAAGTGCTTTGGAAAGCACAGCATTCTCTACTTACTGGCTCTCAACTCTATTATCTCAACTTGAAATAATCTAGGAGTCTAGAAAACACACCCATGTCCGCGCCCCAGCCCCAGAGATTTAGATTTAATTGATTTGGGTGTGGCCTGGTTTTGTTTTGTTTTTTTAGCTCTCTAAATGACTGTCAATGTACAGGTAAGGCTGGGAGCATCTGTATCTGGGGTTCCCACATGTCAGCATCTGTTAAAACTGCTGGCCTAGAGGCTACACTTTGCAGACATTGGTTCTAACCAAATCCTCCCAATATACACATTCCCTGGCCAAAATCTCTCCTAAAAACCACAAAGAAAAAAAAAGAGACAATTCCCTTGAAACCTCTGACATGATTTCCAGTAGAATAGTCAAGTAAAATGATGGTTACCCAGCTCTGGCTGGTGGGAGGGAGCCCTGATTTGTAGCATTTGCTGGTTTTCATGGTGTAACTACTTCCACCGTGGATGATGTTAAGTTACCAACAGTTTAACATCCAGCTCAGAAAATTCCTGAAAACTTACCAATTGGCTCTCAAGAGCCAGTAGGAGCCCTCTGAACCCACTCAGGTGGGTTTTTTGTTGGTTTTTTGGGGGGAAGAGGTGTCTTAATCACAGGGTCAATGCTTATTTTTACAGCAGTAACACACCATCCCATTGCTGTTTCCTGAAAAGCCACCTAAACCCTGAGTGTAACGATGATCCCTTCACTCAGACCTACTTATTTCTTCCCCATTTATAGTGAAACAAGAAACAGGGAACTAGGAGGCAGGAGCTGAGTGTGGGGCCTGGCCGCTCTGAGACGCAGAGCTCTGCCTGGCAAGCACTTACAAGCAGTGCACAACGGTGCGGCCTTCACCGCCGTTGTATTCCTCCTGCCACTTGTCCACTTGGCGAATGAGCTTCAGGAAGGAGCGCTTGGATACCGGTGTGTCCCTGTACATCGGCCAGCCCAGGAACTGGAATTGCTGCACCATCCGATATCCATCTTGGGGCTACAGGGAATCAGGCAACAATCAGGGTGTGGGAAGAAACAGGCATTATTCACTTTATTGCATTCCAGTGGGCTGATGCCACTGATTGGATCTTCACATTATTAAAGGAGAGTCCTGCCTACACACAACAAAGGTCGCTTCTACTGGCCTGAAGAGTTATGATTTCTAATCTCAAACTGCTATAAAAAACCAGGTGTTTAAATGACAGGCCAGACAAGTAAGAGTGAAGCAGAATGCTTATCATTTTGCAAAAGCCAAGCGAAAAATAACACAACACTTGAGCACTGACCACATTGTGCGTTAAGTGGTAAAATGGCTTTAATTACAGGTCAATTAAGGGTAAAGAATAATTTATAATCTGGGGATGTTTGTGAGCCCAGTGTGGTATAGATTACACTGCGTTTCCTGTGAGTATAATATGGCTTTGCTTATTGTGTGACTCTTGCTTAGATATCAGTAGTTAATTAATCTTTAGTCATAATTAAATGGAATTGCAGAATCCTAGAAAGTAATACTCAGCGTACATTAGAGAAGCAACAAGAGCTTTAATTTGGCCGTGGCTAAACCATCTGGGCTGACTCTTCCGTGGCCGTCAGCAGCACCTGACACAGGTGACCACTTTCTTCTCCTCAATATGCGTTCTCTACTGGCTGTTCCTGCTCCCTCAGAGCCTGTCCCTCCCTGCCTCGGCCTCCTGCCCCAGAACCCCTGCTGATGGGGGCACGGGCTCAGCCCCAGGGCCTCCCTCTTTTCTGTCTCCCATTTGATTCACTCAGCCCGTCTCCCCTGAGCTTCACTCTCATATATTCAAAGGCCCACCTGATACCCTAACAGTCACCCCAAACCTAGCGTGTCTAAAATTGAGCTCCCAACCCTGTCTCCCTGCACGCCCTCACCTCAAACGGTCCTGTTACAGTCACAGCCTTCACAATCGGTGTCAGTGCCACCATCTTCCTCAGGACACAGAGCCTGCGAGTCAGTCGCCGACTACCTGGGGTCCTCCTACTGGCTGTCCCTGCAGACACCCCAGGCTCTCTCCTTCCCATTCCCCCACCTTCCCTGCTGCCGGCCATTGTCATTTCTCACCAGGCCCAACGGCCTGCTGGTGCATCTCACTTGGAGTCTATTCTCCACATAGGGCCCAGAGTGCTGCTTTAAAATGTGAATTATACCATGTGATTCTACTCAAAACCCTGTAATGGCTCCTTATTTCTTTCAAAGCAAAAGCCCAAATGCTAGCAGCGGCTTCGAGGCCCTCAGGAGCGCCCCCCCTTTCCTTCCAGGTGAGCTACTAATGCCACCAGTGCCTCTTTGTTCTCTGTTCACTGTGCTCTAGCCACACCAGCTTCCTCACTGTTCCTGGAGCTCACCAGGGGAGGCCACACTGCCGCAGGACCTCTGCACTGAGTTACCCCGCTGGAAAGCTGCTCCCCGAGAGCCACACAGCTGTTCCCTTCCTCACCTCCCCGGGTCTTGGCTCTCTGGCACATCTATTTAGCAGGTAGCCATGCTTCCTCTCTCCACAGCCCTAGTACTTTCTAACACCCCGCCCCCACTTTTTGTCCTATAGCATTTATCACTTTCTAAAGTACTACATTTATTATTATATCTGTTATATCTATTTTTTATTGTCTGCCATCTGACAATGATTCTTTGCTTGACCAAACTTTGGTCAGGCCCCTACACCTTCTCCTAGGCCCATCTCCTAGGCACTTCCTCGTGAAATCCAGTTTTAGCAATCCCGGCCAAGTCAGTTTAGGAACACCCTCAACCCCCACCTTGATATCCGACCTCCCTAGAGATCCAGTCAGCTTCTTCATGCTCCCCACCCCCAGGAGGTGTATGGTCACCTGGCCTGTCTTCAGCAAGAATCCTGTTAGGTGGGTTTAGTCAGAGTCCCACTCACCCCTGACATTTCCTCTTAGTAATTTTCCATCTGCTGACCCCCACTCCATGCTCCACAGCTATAAATTCCCACCTGCTGGTGCTGTATTTGGAGTTGAGCTCAGTCTCTCTCCCCAACGGCAGGACCCTGTTGCAGTGGCCCCTGGTCTCTGCACCTATCAGGGTGGTCCTGAATGAAGTCTGCCTTACTGTGCTTTAATAAGTGTCTGAGTGATGTTTTCTTTAACACTTGTCCCATTAGAATGTAAGCTCCATAAGGTCAGGGATCTTTGATTTCTTTGTTCGTTGATGTATTTGAAACTCCTAGACAGTGACTGACATGCAGTAGGTACTCTAAATATTCCATATGTGGGAAAATCAACGAGACCAGAGTAACAAGCACTAGTGCCCGATTCCTACCCGGGCTGCGTTATAAATGCGGAATATCCTGCTGATGACGTCCTCTTCCAAATCAGCAGACACAAACTCCACTTGGATGGGGCCGTGTCTGTGTACTCCATTCTCTGGCCAGTACTGCGGACACAACTGAATCCAAAACATAGAAAAACAAGGTTAATTATAAGAGTAATGAATTTATTCCTACCAGTTTGGGTAAGGTTGGTATCAACATTCATTAATTCCTAAGACTTCACTAATTACCTTTCTTTTCTTTCTCTCTCTCTCTTTTTCCTTGCAGCAAATGAACTTGGACTTTCTTGTTGTCTGGTTCCTCAACTCCACCTGTCCTCCTCCTAGGACTTTATTTTCTCAGAAAGCATCTTTTAGCCACAAAAATTTCTGCTTTCCAAGGAGGTCATGCAGATGGCGGTCAACATATCCCTTTGTGAGACCTCTTTTGCATGTTGAAAGGAACTCTCCTCAGGCCCTGGGGGAGATGCAGGAGGTGCCAATCCAAGACATAAGGTACTTAAGGTGGCACACACACCTGTGAACGCCCCGATCTCCATCCTCCACTGGCTGGGCTTGCATGGTGATTTATAATCACTATTGGGAATAAGGCTATTTTGTGATAAGGTGCAGAACTGATAACAGTGTTGGGTTCCATTTTCATGTTCTGGTCCAAACCCTCCCAGCTCAGATCTAGAACACCTGGTGTAATAACAATAAATACTTTGCTGTTTTACCTGGAGGTGGCTTTAATTAAAACATGATTTCATAGAGTCTAAAACTCCAGGTATTGGTGACACTGAGTAGCTAGAACTTTTGCATGAAGGTAACGCAGGACTCCGTGTGGCAGGCATGGTGCTGGGTGTGGTGGCTTATGAAAGAGGCACTTCCATGGCCACGGACCCACAAAATTCTTACACCTGCAGACTGTCAGGCGGGAAAAACCCCTACGACCTTTTCTCTTCAAAAACCTTTCTTAAAGCCCTCAAACCTTTATAAGTATTTAAAGTTTGCAATTAAACTTCCTTTGGGACTTTGTATTCCAGTGAATTTTTTTGGAGTAGCATCTAACTGTTACCTTTCTGATTTACCTGAGGACTTGTAGAGAGGCAGGAGGGAAAGCACTTCACTGTTCTATAGCCTGTTTCATCTGGACAAAGAGCAGATGAAAAATATATCACCCCATTTTAAGTAGAATGATGCGCCACAAAAGCAGAATCTCACTGGTTGAGGTTTTTGTTTTTTTTTTTTGATGACTTTTATTTTCCAAAGGATCTAAAATCTCATTGTCAAAGGTTGCAAATGTTGATGTGTATCCAAGACTGCAAGATCATTTTCAGTTAACAGTGGGCCAACTGAAACAGTAATCTCTCTCTCTGTATTACAAAAAAGTTAAGGGTTAGTACCTTATGATTAAGAATGAAGTAGGCTAAGTAAGGGTATGTTAGCTCAGCCAACATTTATAAAATGTATTTTATAAATTACATTTGTTTATTTTTAGATAATGCTTCCATGAAATTTTTCCTTCCTCACCAGCACTTCCTGGTGACAAATTATAAAACTGCCTTGTCAAATAACAGCATGCTGATGCTTATTTACTTAATTTTGATACCCAAGGGTACCTACTGTTAAAATTAATAGGCATTACGATGGGAAGCCAAAATGGTAATAAAAGCCGTAACATGCACATTTGAACCATTCTGCCCACTTTTCTACCGTCTGAGCTAGCGTTGCTTTCTGCTTGCTCTCTCCGTTGAAGCTGATTAAAAGCTTGTCATTTACACCAAAGAAATATGAATGGCACGGCTGGCGCTTGCCTCCTGGCACATTGCATTCTATACTCTGCCCAAGTGACCGTGTAGAAAATGGCTTAAATGGTGCACAGCACGTCCGTGAATCTGACCTATAAATACTTAAAATACTTGAGTGCTATTCTTGTACAACTGCAAAGCCTTTATGTTCAAATGCTCAGTTTGGTGTTCGCTAAAAGACTGAGTCCCAGGAGCCTCTTTTCTCTCACTCTGAAAATCAGCTCTGTCTGCTGAATAGAAGCGGAGCCTTTTTGTCTCTCCCACCACCAGCCAGCCAAGGCTTGGTTTGAGTCCAGATAGTTTGGGTTTAGAATGCAGCTTTAGGATTCAAATGCGGTTGTTCAAAAAGAACTCACTAGAATCAGTGACGTCTCGTGTTCACTAATAGGAACAAAAATGGTCTATTGCCGCATATCAAGATTCACATTAGGAAAAATATACAATGATTCTAAATAGGGAACAAGTCCCTTATCCTGGAACTGTCTGTGACTAAAGAATCTTGAATTAGTGAAATTTCACCCCTAGCACTGTAAGTTAGAAAATCGAGATCCTTGGTTCTATTTTGAGCTGTGTCTTTGAAGTTCCCCAAGTCATGGCATCTGCTTGTCTTTAAAAATGGCTGCAATCTAACCTTCTGCAAACATCGATGGGGAAGAGTTCTAAAATATTGAAGCTTCTCAAGCCAAAAGGACTGATGAGAACAAAGATTATCATTATCCTTTCATTAACTAGCTTTCAGGCGAGAGCTTTGAAAATATAATGCAGTGCCTTGAACATAATTAAAACCTTATAGAATTGAATTAAATGTCCATACCATTTATGGCAGATTGATGGCAACAAAACAGATTTTAGGAAGGGAAATCTTGTCCAGTTTGGATGCTGAAATGCTTCAGACCTTTTTTTTGTTTTTTAAGAATTTGTCTCTACTACACAGGAAATTATTTCAGTCCCAGAACAAGTTTATTCTTAAAACATGCTAAGTTCAGACTTTCCGTAATGCCCGCTGTCATGGTGGTTAAGTCTGTGACTGGTATAGCCATATCCCAAAGGTCCTAAAGGGCCACTGAGCTAACGCTGCCTGACAACTCCCTTTAGGAAAATGCTTCTACCTCCAATACTAAGACTGAGCTCATCAATGTCCAATTCTTTCTCTTTTTATGCTTAAGAGGAGCTATGCAAAAGCCGCATTTGTCATTCTGAGCTTCTCTTATCTCCAAGTCTGTTTTATTTCTTTTTAGTATCTGTACCCAAGAGTTGACAAGACTAATTGCTGTCCCTCAGAATCTCTTGCCTGTCTCCTCTCTCGCCCAACATTACAACGATCTCCACCTGCAGGCTCCAGGTGAGCCGTGCCAGGAAGCACACAGCTGCTGCAGGGATGGGGTCGCGGCTGCATCATGCTGACATCCTTTCTCCCCTGCCATCTGCTTTGCTTGCTCTGCTTTCAGCTCTGCAATGGTCAGGTCCCTGCTGAGCTTTGACTCTGTCTATGACCTTGGAAACCTCCAGTGGGCATCTTTATCTTTTGGGAACATCCCAACTTCTGACACTGTCTTGCCCTGTCACTCACTTCCACTGTCTGTGATTTCAGCCAGTTTGGTTTCAACCAACTTTCTGTTCTAACCCCTAATTCACCTGGTTTATAACATTTGTGTTTAGCAACCCCAGTTCTTAATTTTCAATTGGCATTTGAGACCTGGCACTGAGGCCTGCACTTCTCAGGTGTAAATAAACTCAATGTGCAAACAAACTCAACCCAGCTTTGACTGCAAGAATTCTTGGGTCTCACCTGGGCGGGATCCACATCATTTAGCATAACTACAGAAGTGCAGTGATAATCCAGGACCAGTCTCCAAAAGTCTTTGACTGTGTTTGGCAAAGGATGCTGGGTGACTATAAAAGCCGAAGGCTGTTTATAGCTCTGCAAACACAAACAAGAAAGATCCAAATATACCCGGGAAAATGTTAAGGGAGGAAGCTAAGTTATTTTGTGCACAAGGAAACTTATGGCACAAAACACTGAACATATTTAACAGTTGTTGAATTCTATCATTGTCAACACCAAAATAGAGTAAATATAAATTTATCTGCAGAATAACAATGATAAAATCGTCTCGCTTTGAAACCAAGAAAGCTTAATAAGTATCTCTTAACCAATTTTCTTTTATATTTCTGGTAGAAAGGCAATATAAAATGTATACATAATTATTTTAATGGAGAAAATTTAACTTTTTTAAAAAAGTTATGCATAATTAAAATAGTTCTGCTTTTTCTAAAGTGTCTGCTTGTCATTTGGATGTGTGACAGTGTTACTTACGCCTGCCATAAAGGATACACATGCTTTTGACAGCTCTGGAGAGCTTCAAATAAGTTTCAGTACCTTTTTGATATCACACACCAAGAGAACTGAAATTTCTATATTAGCAGCAAAACTACCCATTCACTTCTCCCATCAATTAAAGAGCAAGAAGTAAACAAACTGACAGTAAGTAATGAGCTGTATTTTTCCCCATGTTAATTACAGCCTAAATTAGGAGGAAAGGGAACTATAATAATGCTGCAAACCACATTAGCCCATTTCCCTGCCATGGTGACTTAATAGCTGTCTCTTGCTCTCCTGCCAGCAGGTTAAAACTGTAAATGCTCAGAGAGGAACTGCATCATGTTTCATTTATCAATACTTCTGACTGGTAGTCTTTGAGAGACCAAGAATGTCAGCCCTGACACAAAAACATACATGGAATCGGAAATCTATTTCTTGTTGAAAAAATAGTTTGCGTCTTAAAAAACACCAGGGCAGATGCGCAGAACACGGAGACCCGTGGCGCGCTCCCCCTCAAGAATCGCTCCCATCTCCTTCCCAGGGAAGGGCAGGGCTTACATCCATCAGGGCGGCGTTGATGTAGTTGCTGCTCTCCCCGTCGATGGTGATAAGGAAAGGTAGGCAGCGGTCTGGGGGCAGGATGTCCATGCACCGGTTCTTCTCATGGTTCCGGGGCAGAAGCGCGATGCTGCAGTCTTCCACGCGCAGCGTCGGCGTCACCATGTTTAGGGTCTACTCGACAAAAGGAAGGTGCATGGTAAAGAGAAGGGCTTGACAATAAATCTGTCTCAAGGTCAGCATTTAAAAGATGTACATTTCCTGCAGCTGACTGCAAGATGGCTTCTCCCCCAAGCTGTCCCCTCCCCCAACCTCCCCTCCCCCAACTTCCTCTTCCTCCTCCCCAAACCCCCACAGTTGGATTTTTATTTCTCTTTCCTCTCCTTACATTTTGTCCACAGACAGTGCCTATCAGACATAGGGGCCAGAGGCAGAGGCATAGGGCCACTGTGGATCCCAAAGATTAAGAGCCATCAAGTCCCACTAGCTGGACACCTGGGGACCTGGGAGGTAAGAGGTGGGGGAAGAGTTTGGCCCCTCAAACTCTTTAGACAAAATGTAAATATGAGGAATGTAATGAAAACTGCAGCCCAGGAAGTATTCCTAATACACATTTCTGTGGCCTGGCTGCACCCATGGTTCCACTGTGGACACGAAGCCATGGTGCTGGGAGCACGTGGTGTCTGCTTTCAAAGGGGAGGGGCAGTAGAAATGGCTCTGTCAGGCCAGTAGTCCTCAACCAGGTAATTTTGCCCCCCAGGGGACATTTGGCAATGTCTGTGCACATGTCTGGCATGGTGGTGGCACTACAGACATGCAGTGGGTAGAGCCCAGGGATGCTGCTTAGCATTCTACGGGACACTCCCCACCACAAGGAGTTATCCGGCCAAAAATATTCCAAATGAGGAATCCTGTGTTGGTTCAAGGGTTCAAGCAGTAACTTTTGAGATACTTCTTAAAGAGCAAAGTCTCAGTCAACTGTCTCTCCCTTGAGCATAACTTACCCGGAATTCCTCTTTAATCTGGCTTGAATTTGTTTGTGGATCCAGTTTGTTCATGTCATAATATAGAGACCTAACTTGGGAAGCAGGGACAGAAGTGTCTCCACAAAGACAGGCTTCTAGGATGGCATCATGGATGAACACATACTGCTCCTGGAGAAGCAGATGGAACTAGTTAGTAATAGAGGAATCAAGATAATCTTAGAGAACTAGAGAAGGAGGAAAGACAGGATCAGTTTTAGCCCCATGTCAACAGGACACACTCTCCACAGAGAGAAAGAGGTCTAAGGACCCTGAGTGCTAGAAGACTGGTGCTCAATGCAGAATATTATACAGCTTGATGAAAACCAACCAGACACTGGTATAAACCACAGCAAGCACTGCAACACTGTAACTGTGGCTGAAATACCTCTGTAATTCTGATCCCACTAATTTGGAACTCAGTATTTCAGACGAGGAATGAGTAGAATTTTACCTATCTATAATGAATACAGGATTTGCTGACCAAAATAATAGTGCAAAGAAGGTCTGGGGAAACTTGACATCACTAGGAAGACAAAGAGTTCTGAATACTTAGAACTACTTACTTCAAAACATTAATTAATGTGATAATTATGAAAGCTCTTACATGCCCAGAGAAGAGCACTTGTACGTATGTACAATAAGTCCACAGTTTAAAAAAAATGGAGCTTCTAATTCTGATTTGGCACTGACTTTCCCTACAATTAATTAGTAGAGTTTTACCATATTTATTATTGATCTGTAAGTATATGAGATGTTAAAAAAGTCTCTTATTACTGTTAATTTAATCTCCATAAATAACTAGGACTCTTAATTCTCATAAACATCCCAATGCTACTAAACAACACCTCAAAAAAGCTCGAGTGAGAAGATGCGAGTAGCAACGTTTGATCAAGTGTAAAGTATATAAAAAATAAATTATTATCTTTAAAGCACAGTATCCCCATTCTAAGGAAAAGAGACCATGAAAGCAGCATTTACAGTTTCTGTTATTTTTATGTTAGCTGAAAAGACAGAAGATTAGGTTTTCCAGAGGCTTTTGTAAATTTTAATGCATAATCTAAATGTAAGGGGTTCTTATTATTCTTCATGCTACTTCATGAATCATTTTCCAGGTGGTGGGTGTGACGCCTGCTTATAACAATCAATATTGGTAAAAATATGAATGCACTAAGAGCAAGATATAATACTTTTTCTCAAAAAGTTAAATTCCTGATACACCTTGAATTTCAATTTCTGGAATTACCAGTTAGTATAGAGTATTTCTACAAAATGGGCAAATTCCCAAGATGTCAAGTCACTGGGCAGAATTTTCAGGGACAGGAGGCTACTGTTCTTCCCGGTACCCCAGGAAAGAACAAAAGGTACAGAAGTAATCCTAAAGCTGCCTGGCAAATGCATGGCTAGTCTCAGGAGTGGTCTTGCTCTGGTTCCCAGCTAGTTTAAAAGATATAATAAAAAGAAATGGTACTGAAACCCTGAATACTTAATATTCAGGGCTCTTCTTGGTTCCTTGACACAGAAAAATGTGCAAATTTAGGTTCTTGGCTATAGATTCTCTTACGTGGAAAACTCTTGGCTTTTTGTTTGTTTGTTTATGAAAGGAAAAGCAAAAATGAGGAAGGGAGGGAAGGAGGGAGGGAGGGAACAGGGGCTGCCAGGTATATCCCTTGAAGAGATAATTGCCTGGATTTCTTTTGCCCTTGGCTCTGAGCAGTGGGACAGCAGGAGGGACACGGGGACCAAGGCTGAGGACGGGTGGCGAACAGCAGTACCTCCGTTTGCACCATGTTCACCCTCCGTGACCGCAGCTCCCTGACGCAGTTGTAGATGTCCACCACCCCTTCCCTTTCGGCCATGTCCAGCATGATATCGATGACGATGAAGCAGCCAGTCCTCCCTGCACCAGCACTGAATGAAAAGAGGGGTCTGTCAGTGGAAGGAAAAGGACCACTGTGCTGCTGCTGCTTTTTAAAGTTTTCATTAAGGTGAAATTCACATAAAATGAACCCTCTGAAAAGGTACAATTCAGCAGCATTTAGTACGTTCACAATGTTGTGCAACCATCACCACTATCAAGTTCTAAAGCATGGTCATCAGCCCCAGAGGAGTCCCCGCACCCATCACCCACAGCGTGTCTTCAAGAGGCACGGGAGCGCTGCTTACCTGCAGTGCACCACCAATGGGCCCGCATTGGGTGGGCTCTTGGATTTGACCTGCCGGACAAATCCCAGCAGGCCGGTGGCATGGTAGGGGACCCCGTGATCCGGCCAGCCGGTGAAGTGAAACTGTCTGATCTCCCGGATTTCATGAACGCCTCTCTGCATTAGTTGGTCAGCCATGACACAGAAGGGAACAAGGGAAAATAAATTATAAGCTAGAGCAGCCAGAGGAGTGGAAAGCACCCCTCAGTAGTAAGCCTGGGGCCAGAAAACAGCGCACTGCTGGGGAAGAAGGGCATCCTTAGACCCCACACACAATTTGGAAGGCATATCCCACTCAGGAGGATGTTTGTAGGTGTGAAAGGGGAGAGGATGTTTGGGGAAAATGCTAATTTACATGGACAATTCCAGCAAATGGGTGGATCTGTTGGGTTCTTTGAAATTCTTTTCTAAAAAGTAGACTATGTTAAAAGTTTGTGTTACTTAGATTGTGAGGTGTGCTGGTGAGAGTCCACAGAGAAAGGCATAGAACAGGGACCTAAAGGCATTAAAGGCTATCTGTACGTCAATACCAGCTACTGCAAAAGACCCTTGCTCTGGCTCCTCTGCACCAGGCCCTCGAGCAGTGCACACTCACTGCGCATATGCTCAGATAATGTTTGCTGGAAGAATGAATGAGGACTACTTTCCAACTCGATAGGCCAGAGAACTCATTTTCATCTGCAGCTCATTTGTTAGGTTTCTCTTTTCAATGTGGGTAAACATTAAACCCATTCATCCAATCACTAGCAACCTGAGTAACTGTAAGGTCCAGGCATTGCGAGAGGTGCTAGGGCTACAGGAATATGTCCTGGAGTGGCCGGCACAGTCTGCTGTGGGGAACAGGCATGTAAGCCAAAATAAACCATCAGAATCAAGAGGTATTTTTGCTGGAGTTCTACGTTAGATCAGTAAATTGAGGAGGGACGGCTGCCTGCCCTGCAACTGAAGGGAAGGCAGAAGGGAAGAGATTTTATGGTTGTTTCTGTTTTTAATTTACTCTTGTTTTGTGAATAATTAAGCTAATTTATACCCATCAATTTTGTTTTCCAACTATGAGCCTATGTATTAAGACTGTTTTAAAGCAAAAGAGTGTTTTGAAAACAAAAATTACTACCAGAATGAAGGCTGCATGTAAATCTGGGATCAAATTTGACTTTCTCCCCTCTCTCTTTCCCCGACTATTTTCTGAATACCATCTCTGCATTACATTAGGCCCTGGGTTTGGTTTTATTCTATCTGGAAAGTAAACACTCATTAACCTTATCACCTTCACTATCAATCATTGTTCACACATATTTAGTGAGCAAAGAAGAAATCCAGGATTTTATGTGCTTTGAAAGACCAGAAGAGGCAAACAATTACAGGTTTAAAGATAAGACTTGTTTGCCATCAATGTGTTAATATGTCTTCCTTTAATAACCCACAAATGCTGAAGCTTTATTTCTCTTTGAAAATGCTCTTCTTTACCGGAGTTTAAGCATTAAGAATTAAGCAGTCAGGGATTCACAAATGCAAATCAACATTGTCATCTGCTAAATAGGCTCTTCTGTGATCCTAGAATAACATTATTAGGTGGTTAGGAGCCCAAATTTCTTATCACTGAAACCATGGTAACATTTGACTAGTCCCAAAGTCCCCATTAGAAAGACATACAGTGGAGCCTTTGTCCCCCTGCAGGCCCCTAGAGAGCTCACCTGGCTTTGTGTGTGATGGGCAGAGGTGTTCCCAATTTGGTGGTATGCATCTCATGAACTGGAAAAGCTTACCAGTAATAAATATTTATTTATTCCAAAGGGGACAGAAGGGCATTTCTTTCTGCCATATACTAGTGGGTTGTTTTTTATGGCGGGGGGGTGGGGAACATCTCTTTCTAGCTTTGCTACGTTTCAACTCCAGTATCCCCGAGCCCTGAACTACAGTTTCCAACTGATCTCTCTAAGAATCATTTTCTGAGCAAGGTAAATGTCAGTTTCTGGAATGCAGAAAACCTTTTCTCAAAATGAACCTCCACCTCAAATATGTTCACTATTGACAAGATTAAAAAGGAAATCGTTTCTGATCCAATTTCCATTCTAGTTTACTGACATAGCATTTTCTCCTTTTGCTGTTTTGTAATATAACGCACGTTTGGGGAAGAACATCATAGATGTGATCAGTGATCACATCCCAAATACTTCCCAATTTGATATTAATTATATTTTTCTTTATTTTTCATTATAATAAGCATTAATGCCATATTAATTTTCCCACATAATATAATGGGAAGGAAGAACCCAAGTCATACGATAAACCTACAAGAAATGTTCTACAAAAGTACTAATGATTTCTTTTCCTTAAAGATTCCAAAGTAGGTGCTCAATAAATATTTGTGAAATGAATAATCACTAAGTCTGTCTTTGAGACAGGAAGGTCATCTTCCTATGCTTTCTCTGAGTCCTAGGCACCTCCTGGGTAGAGGATTCAGTGGCCTTTGTCAACTTTGTTTCTGCCAGGATAGTCAGGGATAGATTCACCAGATGGCAAAGATCTATGGAGACTTTTGAGCCTTCTCCTGACACAATGGGCACTATACATTATTTAAAACCTGTTTAGCTTTGAATTATCAGATACATGGGAAAGGAAAGACAACAATCCAATACAAAACAGGAATTTATCAGTTTCAAACTCATTACAGCCGCTTGTTTTGCAGAGCGGAGCCCCAATCCATTTTCACCTTTAGCTTCCTTGATGCAACGCTCTCAAAATAGAATTGGAATTGCAGGAATCTCAAAGTACATGCCTAATCGTTTTTTTCTTTCCCTTCTAATGAGAAAGTTTAAAACCTACAATAAATGTTCTACGAAAGGACTAATGATTTGTTTTCCTTAAAGATTCCAATTGCCTGGTTAGAAAATCACTAACATGTCATTTTGATTTCCCCAAATGCACTAACAAGCTCCTCTTCCTTCTCTTCCCTCCACCACCTCTTCACTGGTTATCTGATGACTAAAATAACTGGGTATTTCAGAAACATTTCTGTGCAGCTGGGAATGCAGGAGAGTATAATAAGAGGTTAAAAAAAGAGCAAAGAAACAAACAAGCCCTTCCTCTAGCAACAGAGATGCATTTTCAGCTTATTAGAGAGCTGACTATTGTTCAAAGAATTCCAGGTTTAAGTGATGGCTTTTGGATGATTTTTTTCCTAAATAAAAAAAAATATTGCAGGTCTTTTATCATTATCTGTTTTAATGCAGCTATTCATGAGTGCTCTTGCCAAGAGCCATACAAAAATCCTCCATGTGGTTTTTTTTCCCCAATCCTGCCTAAGAAGGAAAAAATCGACATCAAAGTGTGAGGTTCAGAACTTGAAGAACTGAGTCAACTAGAACTGCACATTCTTTGAAGTCTCCAAGCTTCCTGCCTGCTTATTAAAAAAGACAGGCGAAGAAAAAAATACTAAATAGTAAGAGAAACAGATTAAAATAAACTAAAGTCTTTTCAGATTTGTGATTCTATGACAAATTTGGATCTGCAAACCAGGAAAGGTAGTTCAAAACATCAGGGTAAATTAGCCAATAAGCAGATGCTGTAATTTCCTTCATTTCCTAAAACTGGTCTTGTGAATCTGAAAAGTGCATGTACATGCAATAAGAATACAGAGAGGAAGGCCAAGAGCCACCTGCCTGGTAGTCTGCTTATAACCCATGTCCTTCAAGGGGAGCTGCTTTTTATTTTTATTTTTAGAAACAGGGTCTTACTCTGTTGCCCAGGCTGGAGTGCAGTGGTGTCATCATAGCTCACCACAGCCTTGAAGTCCTAGGCTCAAGCAATCCTCCTGCCTCAGCCTCCCAAGTAGCTGGAACTATAGGCATGTGGCACCATGCCTGGCTAATTTTTAAATTTTTTGTAGAAATGAGGTCTTACTATGTTGCCCAGGATAATCCAAACCCTTGGTCTCAAGTAATCCTCCCACCTCAGCCTTCCAAAGTGCTGGGATTATAGGTGTGAACCCGGCCTTGGGACCTGTTACATTAAATGAGTGTAAGCAGAACAAATTCATGGCAAAATTGCTAAGTCCAGTGCAGCTGTGCAGGGCTCAGTTATGGAGAATCAGCTCTTGATAGGAAAGTCTGTGGACCTTTGGAAGGCAGGGCGTTTCTCAGCCATATAACCTCCACTTTCCCCACAGCCTACCTGTGACACTTCTCTGGATGGACTGCAGTTTGCTTCACCTCCGGCCCCTCCCTATGTCAGCAGAAAGAGGGGGAATAAGGAAATTCCCTGTTATGCCCTACAGTGCTTTCCAGAGAAGAAGCCCCATCCATGCACATGGGATGAGGCAGGGTAGAACCAAAGTACAGCATTCAGTGACCCAACACCAGCAACTACAAAAGGCTAACATCGGTATGGGAGTGAGCATGAATGAATGCCCTGCTTCATGCAAGAATGTCCCATGTCTAATGGGCATCAGTCACTTAGGATTCCAGGTAGGTCACTTCTACCTGGAAAATCCATCAGTCCATATTAAACTGGACGCTTGGAAAGCCCCAAGGAAGTGAGGGATTCCAGGAGGAGTTAGGACCTGTGTCTCAACATTGATAGTAACTCACTACCGGGAAACCCACGAAGGAAATTTATCAAACCAGAAGGACATTTATCAAAATTTAACAAACTTTGTTCTGTGAAGAGAGAGAGAGAGGTGGGCAGAACAGTATTTGCCAGATTAACAAGAAAAAGAAAATAAACAAATAGACATTATCTTTTGGTTTAGTTGCGAAATACTGATTCTTATGAAATGGGAATGATTTATTTTAAAGATGGAACTGAGCTATTACAGAATCAGAGGGCAAGATGCAATCTTGAGAAACTACCAGATAGAGCCTACCTGCATTCAGGTATGACCACATATAAATTTTCCTAGATAAGTTAATGAGGCTGGTATAGTACTACTGATGTCTGACCATAGCTTTTAAAATTAGTATGAAAACTTACCTTTTCAACAGCAAATGTTCTTATCACATATTCTGCCAGTAGTTCTGTTTCTATTAGAGTAACTTTAATGTCTTTATATATCTCTGTGTCATCTGGCCAGTATTTGCAGCATTTGACCTTTAGAAAACACAAAGGAAATTATGGGTTTAGAGTTGGGTTTTTTTTTTGGAGTTCCTCCAATAATAGGTCACACTATGATTTACAGGATAAAATTTGCAAACAAAAACAAAAACAAAAGTTAACTTATGTTAACTTGCAACAGCAAGGTCTGTTTTGTTTTTTTAATTTTTTAAAATTTATATCACCTATGTTTTTTTCTCTCCCCAGAACAAACAAAATTTGAGTTATGGGAAAGGTAAAGCCTTGAAAAATGGTACAAAGTTAACAAATTGCATTTATACTACAAATATCCCAGTTACACTAACCATTCATTTCCTGTGCATCTCTACTCAGGGAATGGCCTGGAAAACCAGACTATGAAAGCAAGTTTGCAATATTTTAGTTCTTCTGAATTTTAGTTCTTTCTGAATTTCCTTCTAGTTTCAGAAATTTAAAATTTTTGAGGAGGAATGAACAGAAAATCAGAATCAACCCTAAAGAGTTATTTTTTCTGAAGAAGGAAGTGGCTACGTGGTTTTCCCAAGTTAGAACCACAGATTCATTTTAATCTACATAAATTCAATAAACAAAACTTCATAACATGTGAACACTGTCTTTCCACATTATCTGAAGCCTCTAACCTAAGGATTTTTTCAGGTAGAATAAATCTGTTAGACTTGGCTCCTCCTTGCAAATTGGTTTTTTTAAAATCAGGTGGCTCTTCCAGGCATCAGCGAAAGCTTGGGATGAAAGGCAAGCAGGATCAGAGGCTGGGCAGGGACATGTGGACATCTGGAGCCCCTGTCCTTGGTCTCTTCTGCCTCTCTGGAATTCCTGGCAGTTTGACCCACTCCTGTCCCTGCCCCTCCGTGGATGAATTTCTATTCTATAACCTCTAGCCATGTTCCTCCACGTGCGGAATTTAATTTCTTTCTTTCCTTTTTTTTTTTTAAAGACAGGGTCTTACTCTGTCACTCAGGCTGGAGTGCAGTGGTGTCATCATAGCTCACTGCAGCCTTGAACTCCCGGACTCAAGAGATTCTCCTGCCTCAGCCTCCTGAGTAGCTGGGACTACAGGCCCATGCCACCACACCCAGCTAATTTTTAAATCTTTTGTAGAGATGCTATGGTGCCCAGGCTGGTCTCCAACTCCTGGCCTTAAGCCATCCTCCTGCCTCAGCTGCCCAAAGTGCTGGGATTACAGGCAACCTGTGTAATGTCTGCAACCCCTGAGCTATTGCATGCAGCCTGAATTTGATTTCTTTTTTTTTTTTTTTTTTTAGCTTTTTATATGTAGAAATGGAATAATCTCATTTTTTTTTTTTTATTTATTTTTTTAATTTCAGAATATCATGGGGGTACAACATTTTGGCCATACACATTGCCCCTGTTCTGCCCGTGTCAGAGCCACAATCGTGGTCATCTCCCAAACTGTGCTCCCCACATCCATTCAGTGAGAGTTTTTCCCGTCCCTTCCACCCGCCTCCCGCCTGCCCGCCCCCTGATGAATGTTATTGCCCTGTGTGATGTAAGTGTTCATCAGTTAGTACCAGTTTGATGGTGAGTACCAGTAGTGCTTGTTTTTCCAATCCTGTGACACTTCGCTTCGAAGAATGGGTTCTAGCTCCGACCAGGATAATACCAGATGTGTTAATTCACTATTGTTCCTTATTGCTGAGTAATACTCCATGGTATACATATACCACATTTTATTGATCCACTCGTGTATTGATGGGCACCTGGGTTGTTTCCACAACTTTGCAATTGTGAATTGTGCTGCTATGAACATTCGAGAGCAGATGTCTTTATTATAAAATGTCTTTTTTTCTTTTGGATAAATACCCAGTAGTGGGATTGCTGGGTCAAATGGTAATTCTACTTTTAATTCTTTGAGATATCTCCATATTCTTTTCCATAGAGGTTGTACTAATTTGCAGTCCCACCAGCAGTGTATGAGTGTTCCTACCTGTCCACATCCCCGCCAACATTTGTTATTTGGGGATTTTTTGATATGAGCCAATCTCACTGGAGTTAAGTGATATCTCATTGTGGTTTTGATTTGCATTTCCCTGATGATTAGAGAAGTTGAGCACTTTTTTATATGTTTGCTGGCCATCATTCTGTCTTCTTTGGAAAAGTTTTTGTTCATGTCCTTTGCCCATTTTTTAATAGGGTTGTTTGATTTTTTCTTGTTGATTTTCCTAAGTTCTGTATAGATTCTGGTTATAAGCCCTTTATCAGAGGTGTAGCATGCAAATATTTTCTCCCATTCTGTAGGTTGTCTGTTCACTCTAGTGATAGTTTCCTTGGCTGTGCAGAAGCTTTTCAATTTGATCAGGTCCCATGTATTTATTTTTGTTGCTGCTGTGATTGCTTTGGGGGTCTTCTTCATAATTCTTTGCCTAGGCCAATGTCCATAAGAGTTTTTCCAACATTTTCTTCGAGAATTCTTATGGTTTCATGTCTTAGGTTTAGATCTGTTATCCATTGTGAATTGATTTTTGTGAGAGGTGAGAGGTGTGGGTCCACTTTCAGTCTTCTACATATGGCCATCCAATTTTCCCAGCACCATTTGTTGAATAGGGAATCTTTTCCCCAGTGTACGTTTTTCTGGAATTTGTCAAAGATCAGGTGACTGTATGAGGTTGGTTTTATATTTGGGTTCTCAGTCCTGTTCCATTGGTCTACATGTCTGTTCTTGTGCCAATACCATGCAGTTTTGGTTACTATAGCCTTGTAGTATAGTTTGAAGTCTGGTAGACAGATGCCTCCCAATTTGTTCTTTTTGCTTAAGATTGCTTTGGCTAGACGGGGTCTTCTCTGGTTCCACACGAAGCGTAGAATTATTTTTTCTAGATCGGCAAAAAATGATGTTGGTATTTTGATAGGGATTGCATTGATTCTGTAAATTAATTTAGGTAGCAAAGCCATTTTTACTATGTTGACTCTGCCTATCCAAGAGCATGGTAAGGTTTTCCATCTATTTACATCCTCTGCAATTTCCTTTCTCAGTGTTTCATAATTCTCTCTATATAGGTCTTTGATCCCCTTAGTTAGATATATTCCTAAATATTTAATTTTCTTTGTTGCTATTGCAAAAGGTATAGCATCTTTAATTTGTTTCTCGGCTTGATTGTTATTAGCATATATGAAGGCTATGGATTTGTGTGTATTAATTTTGTATCCTGAGACTTTGCTGAATTCATTTATCAATTCCAGTAATCTCTTGGTTGAATCTTTGGGGTTTTCTATGTATAATATCATATCGTCTGCGAATAGTGAAAGTTTGACCTCTTCTGCCCCCATCTGGACGCCCCTGATTCCTCTGTCTTGTCTAATTGCTGTGGCCAGGACTTCCAGCACTATGTTGAAAAGAAGTGGAGATAGTGGACACCCTTGTCTGGTGCCAGTTTTAAGGGGGAATGCCTTCAATTTTTCCCCATTCAGTATGATATTGGCTGTGGGTTTATCGTATATGGCTTTAATAGTTTCTAGGAATGAGCCATCTATGCCTATATTGTTAAGAGTTTTATCATAAAAGGGTGTTGGATTTTGTCAAAAGCCTTTTCTGCATCTATTGAAAGGATCATATAATCTTTGTTCTTGCTTTTATTTATATGGTGAATTACATTTATAGATTTGCGTACGTTGAACCATCCCTGCATCTCGGGAATAAAGCCCACCTGATCATGATGGATTATTTTTTTGATGTGCTTTTGAATTCGGTTTGCAAGGATTTTATTGAGAATTTTTGCATCTATATTCATAAGGGATATTGGTCTGTAGTTTTCTTTTTTTGTTGTGTCCTTTCCTGGCTTTGGTATCAAGGTGATATTGGCTTCGTAGAATGAGTTTGGGAGGATTCCATCCTTCTGGATATTTTCAAATAATTTCTGCAGTATAGGCACCAGTTCTTCTTTGTAGGCTTGGTAGAATTCAGGTGTGAACCCATCTGGTCCAGGACTTTTTTTTGTGGGTAGATTTTTAATTACTGCTTCAATTTCGGTGCTTGATATTGGTCTGTTTAGAAATTCTGTTTCTTCCTGGTTGAGCCTAGGGAGGTAGTGTTTTCTAAGAATTTGTCCATTTCTTCCACATTTTCGTGTTTGTGGGCATAGAGATTTTTGTAGTATTCAAAGATGATGTTTTGTATTTCCATGGTATCAGTTGTGACTTCTCCTTTTTCATTTCTAATTGAGCTTATTAGAGTCCTTTCCTTTCTGCTTCTGGTCAACCTGGCAAGTGGCCTGTCTATTTTGTTTATCTTTTCAAAGAACCAGCTTTTCGTTTCATTGATCTTCTGTATTGTTCTTTTGTTCTCGATTTCATTTAATTCTGCTCTAATTTTGGTTATTTCTTTCTTCTGCTGGTTTTAGGATTGCTTTGCTCTTCCTTTTCCATTTCCTTAAGATGATTCATTAGTTTACTGATTTGTGACTTTTCTGTCTTTTGGATGTGGGAATTTAGGGCGATAAATTTTCCTCTCAAGACTGCTTTTGCTGTATCCCACAGATTTTGATAACTTGTGTCCCCATTATCGTTTAGATCGAAGAATCTTTTGATTTCATTTTGAATCTCCTCTTGACCCAATACTCCTTCATCAATAGATTGTTTAGTTTCCAAGTTTTTGGAGGAAGATGTGAGTTTCTGTTGGAATTGATATCTAATTTTATTCCGCTGTGGTCTGAAAAGATACATGGTATGATTTCTATTTTTTTGAATTTGTTTAGATCTGTTTTGTGGCCTAGGATGTGGTCAATTTTAGAGAAAGTTCCATGAGCTGATGAGAAGAATGTATATTCAGTGTTATTTGGGTGGAGTGTTCTGTAGATATCTGTTAGGCCCAAATGTTCTAGAGTCCTGTTTAGGTCTTTTATTTCTCTATTTACTTTTTGTTTGGAGGATCTGTCCAGTTCCGTCAGTGGGGTTTTGAAGTCCCCTGCAATTATGGCATTCCTGCTTATTATGTTGTCTAGATCTAGCAGCATTTGTTTTATGTACCTGGGTGCTCCTGTGTTGGGTGCATAAATGTTTAGGATTGTTAAATCCTCTTGTGAAATTTTTTCCCTTCACCACTATATAGTGTCCATTTTTGTCCTTCTTTACTTTTATTGCTTTAAAGTTGATGTCATCTGAAATGAGGATGGCTACTCCAGATTTCTTTTGGTTTCCATTAGCCTGAAAATTGTATTCCATCCTTTCACCTTGAGTCTGAATGCGTCTTTGTGTGTGAGGTGTGTTTCCTGAAGACAACAGATACTTGGTTTGTATTTTTTAATCCATTCAGCCAGCCTATGTCTCTTCAATGGGCAGTTCAGGCCATTTACATTTATTGAGAGAATTGATATTTGGGGTAAATTTCTGATTATTCTGTTGGGTGGTATCTTTTGTTTTACCTCTTGCGTCATTGTGGAGTCTGGTTTCTGGGGTTTTAGCCTTTGCATAATTTTACATAGGTGGGTGTCTGTTGCGCTGGTTAGTGTATAATGCAGGTCTAAGCATTTCTTGCAAGGCCGGTCTGGAATTCGCAAATTCTATCAGTGATTGCTTATCTGGAAAGGTCTTAATTTCTCCCTCATATAAGAAGCTTAGTTTGGCAGGATACAGAATTCTGGGTTGACCTTTGTTTTGTTTTAGGAGATTGATGATGTCTCCCCATTCCCTTCTGGCTTGTAAGGTTTCAGTTGAGAAATCTGCAGTTAATCTGATGGGTTTCCCTTTGTAGGTTACCTCCTTTTTTTGTCTTACAGCTCTGAGGAGTGCCTCTTTTGTGTTTACTTTGGTCAGTCTAATAATTATGTGGCGTGGTGAATGCCTTTTCACGTTGACTCTCCCAGGAGTCCTGTGTGCTTCTTGTACTTGGATGTCGAGATTTCTGGCTAAGCCATGGAAATTTTCCTCTATTATTCCTTCAAATAAATTTTCCAGCCCATGCAAATTTTCTTCCTCTCCCTCAGGGATACCTATTATCCTAATGTTTGGCCTCTTTACATAATCCCACATTTCTTGTATGCTTTTTTCCTGTCTCTTGTTTTTGTGTTCTTTCTCTTCAGCTGATTTATTTAGTGCATAGAAGCTGTCTTCTAGCTCTGAAATTCTTTCCTCTGCATGGTCCAGCCTATTCTTAAGGCTTTCCACTGTGTTTTGTAGATCCTTGAATGCTTCTTTCATTTCTAGGATTTCTATTTGATTTTTCCGTAATATTTCTATTTCTTTGGAGAATTTTTCATTCATTTCTTGCATTTTTCTTGTGGTTTCTTTGTGCTGGGATTCAATTTTCTCTTGAATTTCATTGAGCTTTCTTATAATCCATAAACGAAATTCCTCTTCTGTCATTCTACCCATTTCATTTGGATTGGTATCCATTGGTGAGGAACTGATAATTTCTTTTGGGGTGACTTTTACTCTGATTTTTCATGTTCCCTGAGTTCTTTCGCTGGTTTTTTCTCATCTGGTCTCATGGTCGAGAGCTGGGGTGTTAGAGCTAGTTTATAGCCCTGTCACCAGGCCCACAATTATTTTTCCTTGGCAAAGCCAGGGAGAGAAGTAGTGGCCTGTATTGCCTTAGGTGTATTTTAGCAAGTTTGTTGGATCTTGAGTTAACTCTGACCTGTGGTCTTCTCCTCTTCCCAGTGGAGTGTGGTGAGAATGACCTCCCAGCGTGGGCTCTGAGCTAATGGATTGTACTTGAGAATATGAGTCCTCCGCTCTCTATTAGCTAGGTATTCTGTTATGTCCGTAGCAGACTCTGATTCCCCAGTTGGGGTATGCGAAAGCCCTGTGCTTTGGGAGGGGTCTTGTAGCTCCTAGGGGTTACTTTGACCCTGCTCTTCCTGAGGTTCTGGTAGAAACACAATTTCCTTTGGCTGCAGTGTGAGAGCTGAGTTGGGAAAATTTTACACAGCTCAGAGGTTGCTCATCTAGCCACGTGTGGCTGCCCTTCTGATGTGTGTCTCCGCGTGAAACTGGTTGATAGGGGGATCTCCAATTGTGTACCCCTTTTCCACCACTAGACCTCAAGGCGAGGCAGGTGGCCGTCTCTATCCCCAGCAGTCTCCACCGGGGGGATGTTCCCACGGGGAGGGGGGAGTAGTGGCAGCTGGAAGCACTCTTGGGTGGCGCGAAATTCCCTATTGAAGTGGGCAGGATTATGGGGAGCTGCTCTGGTTCAGCCTGTGGCTCTTGAGGTATTTCGTTGTCATGGGAACCAGCAGTTATACCAAATGAGTCACTATGGCCAGCAACCTTCAAAATGAGCGATCTCTGGGGTACAGGAGGGCTGGGACCTGAGGGGCGGGCACTAGGACCGACACGGAGCGGAGTTGTCGGAGGCCAGAGCCGGGGTAGCAGAACCAGATGGACGAGCTGCAAACTGTTTCCAATACTCAAAGGTCCCACCTCTACAGTTCCGGGATCTCGTCCCACCTGGAACCCACGGATGCAGCTGTCCCTGGCCACCACAGGCAAAGCCTGTCTCGCCCCAGCGGATGAGCCCTGGGCCGGGGCGGGGCGGAGCTAGAGACGCGGCTCACGGCTCCGCGCGGGCGGCTGTAAAGATGGCGGCCGCCGCCAGCCTGGCGCACAGCCGGGCTCCGATCGCGCCGGGAGCGCAGTTTTTCTCCGCCGGTAGTTGTAAGCAACCTCTAAGGGCGCGTCCCGCTCTCCGATAAACTCCTGGGCCCAGTCCCGCTGACTTCTAGTGGCACAGTGCCGGCCTGCGGGTTCCCGCGCACTGTCCCGGGAAGCTGAATCTCGGTCCCCCCTGAATTTGATTTCTAACTTCTTTTTGTGGGGTATTGCCTTGGAGGTAATGCCAGTACCTCAAAGGCTTTGTCCTACAGCCATCGCTCTCTTCCTGACAGCCTATGTTAATGCTACAGTTTCCTACAGTGATTTCCTCAGCCACCCAGGCACAAAAAGTGGTGATTCCTTCTCCAAAACCCAACTGGTTGCCAAGTCTAGGAGTGTCTTCGAAATAGCTCTCAAATATGTTTTTCAACTTTTTATTCCCTCTGCCACAATCCTACTTCAGGCCCTGGTGTCTTCCTGCATGGGCAGTCTATATACTCCAGTACCAGAAAAACCCTTCCAAAGTGTAATCCCTGCGCCATTGACCTGCTCTGCATCTCCTATTTACAACTATTGTCTGTGAAATAAAATAGAAATTCTTTGGCCTGGCATGTAAGAACTTTTTTTTTTTTAATATGGCCACAGCAGGCATTTCCAGCCTTAACTTTTACTACTCTCCTTTCTATCCACGTAGATTTTATGTCCAAGGACAAGTGTTATCCCTAATCCCCAAACATACCCCATGACCCAAACTCCTACTCATGCCATTCCTTCTGTTTAGAATGTTCTCCTCCCACCCATTTCTTCCCAGTTGAAGATTTTTTTCCCCATTCTTCAAAGTACATTTCAAACGCAGCAGCCCCTCCTAAGTCTCCTCTGCAGATGTGAACTCTCTTTGCTCTGCTGATGAAACATGCTTGCTCTGAGCCTAGCGTGACACCCCTCTTACAATGCTTGATACTTGCTTATAACTGGCCAGCTTATGTCTGCAACCCCTGAAACACCTGGTCATTGTGTCCTGTACACACTAAATATGCAATAAATACACATAAAACTGATTTTCATGGAGAAAGGCCAGTCATAGGGCCAGTGTAGGAAGGAAAATCCCAGACTGGTAAAGTTTACAAAAAGAAATATGATCAGAGAAGACCTGTCCCACAATGCCAAACCCCTGTAGTACATTAATGTTTCCAGCGTGGTATGTGGCTGGTCATTATTTCAGCTGCTACTTTATGAAACATTCTGGCAGTCGATTCAGTGCAGTTCTAAGTAAGCCTCATTACCTTTAGTTGGCAAGATGTAAACCAGACACACTAGGAGTTGGAGACTCAGTGGAGCATGAGACAATGTTCCCACCCTCGTTAAGTTTTTAGTTTTCTTTGGGAGTCCTTTTTTTTTTCCCATCATGGGACCATTATCTGTGATTTTATAAAGGGCTTATCTAGAATATCTCAGAAGTTTACATCATGGATACTTGTGTGGCATTTCAAATATCCCAGAGTAAGACAGACTTATAATTTTTCCTTTCCTAGATGTAAAGTCAGTCTTAGATCATGTATATATGTGGAGATGTCTGATTTGACAGAAACCATAATTTCATTTATGGAATGTCTTCCACTATACTTTCACAATGCTAATTAACAAAGATGCTTATATGGGAAATACCGTATTCACCTCTATATTGGGGGACTTGCTTTTACCTTTTAGTGACTTCAATTACGCAAGCAGAAGGTAGTGGATAGATACAAAACTAGAAATACAGCATACCTGTGCATTTTAAAAATAATTCTCAACAGAATGAACAACTTAAAAATTCATATATTTCTCTAAAAATTTCGATTGAACAAAACACACACCCACACCTGCAACCTTATGTTATACCAAGTTTATCCTGCCTGATAAAAATCCCTTACCTAGATGTGTCTTAATAAAAATGAATTTACTAACTATAGGATGCAATCGACATAGGGCACCTTCTATGGTCACTATTCTGTTTTAGACTCCTTTACTCTCTCCACCCTTGAATTGTCACTATGAGTGGGGGATGCTTAAATGCCTTGAAATCAGGGAAACCAGAGGCCCCTGGCATATAGTGAAGGCTCAGTTTCTTTTTGGGACTACTGAGAGATGCGCTTCCAACTCCCTTGGGCGAGTTGGGTCCATCCGAAACCCGGCCCAGCCGCGCCCAGACTCCCGCCCGCCGGCCCCATGCCTCTGTGCCCCCGCGCGTCGTGGCAGACCCGGGTCAACTTCAGCGTGCTCCTGCCCAACAGGTGCCGCCGCTGTCCAAGCCCAGCCGTGAACAATCACAAGGAAACGCGGTCTGCCCCCACTGCTCGGCACCGTGCCCACCCCGCGCCGCCCGGATGCCTCGGCCTCCAAGGAGGCGGGGATTAGGAGGAAGGAAGCGGGGCTGCCTCCTTCCAGAACGTGCGCGGGGCAGGGCCGCCGCCCGCGCGCAGGCACCTGGCTGACGGGCCCGCAGAGGCGGCAGAGCCATTTCCAATCCGGTCCTCCCCATCTCATCGCCCAGAATATCCTGAAATGGTTTGCCACATCTGTTTTCAGCCTACTAAAAACCATTCTGAATTAGGTTTCTTTTAGTATCTTTTTAACTGCTTGGACTTGTGTCAAGTTATTATTTTGCTTTAAAAAAAAGGAAAAGGAAGAGAAAGTGTGTTTTTTTTCTCTCTGGATGCAGACTTTCCACGGCAGGAGAGTCTGGGGCTCGCAGCGCTCCCGTCCCCTCAGGTCTGCGCTCGGAGATGTCAAAACCATTGGTTTTGAGGCGCCTTGCTGGAGCCCAGGAACCGGAGACCTGGAAGCTGCCTCCCGCAGCCCGCGCCACCCGCACGGCTTCCAGGAGAGACTGCGCCTCCCACGCATCCCAATCACGGAAGGCAACAGCCTCCAGCCCAGAAAGCGAGGCCGACCAGGGTCGGCTAATTACCCCAGCGCCCCAGCGGTGGTTCCACCACGCCATCAATCAAACAGTACTGGGCCTGCTGCCTGCTCATTACCGCCCCAGGGCAGCAGGAGTAGATGATGTGGTCCCTGTTCCAAAGGGGTGATCTTTGTTGGCTTTCAACTTCACAAACATGAAACAGTACAGAAAGCGCTATAACTCCAGGATTTCTAACTTCCTGGGGAAAAAAACCCAATCTTTGAGGTGAGTCATTTTAACCAGCAGCCCAGATGATCCCCATGCACATTAAAGTCAGAGAATGGGCAGGGGGCTACAGCCCTAGCTCCCCAGGCCGGCAGCACATTACTATGACATTCAAAGCATCTTGACTTTGCAACAGCAGTGGTTCTCAAACTGAAGCAGGCATCAGACTCCCTTGGAGGAATTCTGAACAAATTCATGAGGTCCGAATTTGTGGGCCCAAAAATGTGCATTTGGAACGAGCTCCCAGGTGATGCTGCTGGTCTGTGGGCCACACTGTGAGTAGCAAGGATTTAGTCACAACTGGACTGCAGAGTGTGGCTGGGCCACAGTGCTGATGTGAGTGTGGGGAGGTCAACCTCGGGTGCTTCATCTGTAAAGAGGGGACAATTATGGTTCCTATGATAGAGTGTTCTAAGAGCCAGTCAGCTGTTCCCAAATTTGCCTGCACATCAGAATCACTTGGTTGTGGGGAGGGAGGTCTTAACAAATTCCAAAGCCTAGGCCATACTCCAGGTCAATTCAGTCATGATTTCTGGGCTGGGACAGAGGCATCAGTAGTTTCCTGAAGCTCTCCAGGCAATTCCAAAATGCAGATGAGTTTGGGAACCACTGGATTAAGTGATACAATGTGATGACAACATTTGGCCATGTGCCCAGTTCATCGTAAATGCTCAACAAATGGGAAATTCTTATTATTAAGTGATAGTTTTGTGATCTGGACTCTAGGTGACTACAGGGGCTCAGAGGGCCAGGAGCCCACTTAGGGCTGGAGAGGTGAGGCAGGGCTTCCTGGAGGAGTAGGCACGGAGCTGAGCATTGACAACATGTGTTGGGTGGAGGGGAGGCAAAGGGAAACCCCCTTGCTGCCTTTATTCCTCTGTCCCTCAAACCTATTCCAAGGACTGAGAGGACTTGAGAGAGGCTGGCATGTCCATAATCCCATTAGCATGCTTTGATCAACTCCCAACAGAAATTAGGAAATAGTGTCTGTGTTTTGGGGGAGAAGATTAAAATCAAATAGAGCTGTGAGGAATCTCAGCGACCGTTTCCAAACACTCATTTTCAAGATCGTGGCAACTGCCATGCTTAGAGCCTCTCCTTTGAGTTGGAGGCACTGGATGGTTGGTGCAGCGCTGCAGGGAGGGCACATGGTCTGCCTGAGAGAAGAGAGCCAGCAAGTGCCAGGGCTGGTCTCAATCCTTTTCATTCCTTCTACTTCCTCACACTCTGAAATGAAGCAGCGAAAGGCGGCCTAGAAACCCTAGGCAATAAATTAGACGGTGTCGAAGGAGAGGTGGGAATCCAGCTCTGACTCCAGCTCGAGGGTTCTCAGGGGGGATGGAACTTGAGGTGCACTATACTTTCCTTGGTCTTGCGAGGAGGACTTGCTTCTGGAACGGAAACCAAGCAGGAAGCCTTGAAATGACTTTAGCTGCCTTGCCTTTTGGGGGGCAGAAGAGGAGATGAGGGTAGAGGGCTGGGGCAGGCAGAACAGAATGTACACCCTGAACCCATCATCCACCTTTGCCCCTGACCACAAGCTGCTACATTTCTGCTGGTGGCTGCAGAATCGCCAACTCTTCCTGCCGACAGGAAGGCGCCTGGGGCAGAACAGAAGGTCTGTTTATGTGCATGTGCTTGGGAACGAGGACTCATTTTGCTAAGAAACCCATGATTAGGAAGGATCCTCATCAGTCGGTGGCACCACAGTGTGATCGAATAATCACAACTTTAAAGGGGTAGAAGGGAGGAAAGAGAAAGACAGCTGTAAATTCTGACTTGTCAAGAATTTTCAAGACTCTCTTTTCTGCTTGTTTTGTTTTATTTTGAAAGAGACATCCAAGGAGAGCGTGACCACACTTCTATTAATAGTTGTGTTCGGGGCCTGCTGAGCACAGCTTTGATGGAGAGATTGGATGGTGAGCACAAGCACTGCTATGAAGCGCAGTGTACACACACGGAGCCCCAGCCAAGAGACACTGCCAGCTTTGTTTCCAAGAGAACAGATTTATTGTATCAAAAAAATTTTTTTCAGAGGTCTCACAGGAACAAAAAATTCTCTCATTTAAATATCCTGGAAATACAGATAGCTCTAGCCTCAGTGTGACAGAGTAAGATGGACATGCATTTGCTTTTTTCCATCTAACTTGTGCTGTTGCAGCAAGTGACTTATACCCCCCCGAGCCTCAGTTTCTCATGCATAATATGGGATAATATCATTGATTTCTTAGGGAGGATGTGAAAATTAAATGAGATAAAATATTTATATAAAGGCTTTGTATAAGTACCTGGCTTATAATAGGTTTCCTAGTTTCTCCCTTCCAGACTTGCTTGATTTTGTTGGGCAGGGGGTGGGGGGGATGGTTCCCTTGGGCAACGTTCTTGAAGACTGTCAACACTGGCACCAAATCAAGAACTACCAGAGGTCTGGATGGTTTGATTTGGGAAAATAACTTCACATCCTAAGGAAATCCGTCTTTCATGCCTTTAGGTTCCTGCCTTTACAATTGCATCTATTAATGAATACTATCACTTAATGGGCATGCAATACTTACACTAAGCACAAACTCACATCCATATCATAACACTTGTTTTCATCAGCTGTGAAGAAGCATGCAGCCTGATGTCTCTTGTGGAATTTTAAGTGTCATCTTAACAAACCACACGAGAAATCTGTCTTGTTACTTTCCTCTTTTCATCCTCATTTGGATGAAAATTTGATCAGAAAGCAACATCGTTCGAATTGCAGCCAGACTTTTGGAAGACAGTTATTCAGATTGCTTGTTCCCACCTTATTCAAAAGATTTGGCTTTGACTTTTAGCCATTCCTCAAATTTTAAGTCCTTCTGCCAAAGGAGGGAGATTTGCCACCATCAAGGGCAATAAAAAGACTGTGTCACATACTGTAAAGATTATTCTGAACTGAGAATTTCAGAAATCTCTTGAGCAATTACAACATTATTAGAATACATATATATGCCCCAAGGCACATCAGAGAGGATATCCCTTAGGGTGGTGCGTGATACATCTGTTGGGAAAAGGAATCCGCATTTTCTTCCATGGTCGGTCTTCACACGTGTCAGGGTCACCATATAGATCTGTGACCTTGTGCAAGTCACAGAACTGTTCTAGCTCTCACTTTCCTTGTGTGCCAAAGAGGGTATGAGATCACATGGTGATTAAAATGATTCCAACTCCTAAAATTTTCTGATAACACGCCCCCTCACACAAATTGTGTGGGACATATATTATCCCCATTTTACAAATATATAATGTGAAATTGGGAGAGATAAGAGTCAGACTTAGAAGATTTAAGGGATCAACACTGTGGCAAAGCCTGTGCCTGAGCTCAGAGCTGTGGTGTCCAGGCTGTCCTGCCAGCCATTCAGACAGCCTCGAGAGCCCGTGACAAGCAGAACCCAGTCCGTGCATTGCTAGGGATACAGAGAAGGAGATACGATTCTAACACTCAAGAAGAGACAGATGATGTGTAAATAACAAAGCTAACTCAAGGCAGAATGAAAGGCAAGCTTAGCGGTCAAGAGCACATTCTCTGGAGCCACAGTGTCTGGGTTCACAGCCAGGTCCCATTTATTAGCTGTGTGATTTTGGGCAAGTTACCTAACCTCTCTGTGGCTCCATTTTCCCATCTGTACAATGGCATAATAAGAGAACTGTTACGAAGATTAACAATTCTTTTTTTGTAAAGCACCTAAAACATGCTTGGCACAAGTAAATGTTTGTTGACATTTTAAAAATGAAAACTGCTATTGGAAGTCAGGAGAATGTTAATTCCAAAGGAAGGGATTTGAAACTTCACAAGGGATACTATATCACAAACGAGTCCAGAAGGATGAAATGCTGTTTCTGTGGGTGGATAAGGAGGGGGAGGACATTCTAGATTGAGGAAGTTGGCAGAGGGCATCTCTGGGCAGCCTGAGTGGTCTGAATCCCTGTCAGGTGGGGACCTGGAAGGGTGGGATCCTCCAACAGCAGTAGGAAATAGTCCCGTTTCATGACCACGAGCTGCATATGCTGCTGTTCTGGCTGCACTTTTTGGTGCTATGCTTTGAAATAACAGGAATGGTGTTGGGATGGGAAGCATGTATTCAAGAGGAGGGGGAGGACATGGGAATGGATTTCTGCAGGACTAGCATTTTTAAAGGGTACCTAATCCCTTTGTGTGAGTGCACATAATTACTGCACCACCCTGGGGCTGTCTGCAGCTGAGCCAGCTGCCCTGCCCAGATGGGCGGCCAAGTACAAGGTGCAAATGAGCTGCTAGAAGGGATGTGTGAGTGGACTGGGTTTGGGGGGGCTAGGAGCAGTGGGTAGGGCAGGTGACTGCTCATGACCACGTGTTAGGCAACTCCATCACCGTGGCTTGCTTGTCTCATCCCACTGCCTGCAGAAGGCAGCAGCTTCAGGCCTGGGCTGATCACCACAAATGGATGCACCTCAAGGTTTCTAGAACTGGGGAGTCAGGGACTGGGTTTCCTGTGTCTCCCAAGTTGTGAGGACTTTGGCTTAGTCACAGACCTAGAAATGTTCTGGAAACACATGCCCGTACATACACATAAACACACACACACACACATACACACACACATACACACATACTCTCTTTCCTTCTAGAGGGATAATATTTTATTTTTAAGGGCCACCGATAATGGAAGTTTTTATAGCCTCTCTTAAAATGCACATTTAATGATGACATAGCATGGTACAACAGAAGGAAGACTGGCCGGCAGGCAGGAGGGCTTGCGGCTAATTCAGCCACGTTACAAGCTAGCCATGGGATCTCGGGTAAGTCACTGAACCATTCCGGTCCTCAGTTTCCTTGTTTGCAAAAGAGGATACTAGACCACATGATTATTAAAAGTACTCCGAGTCCTACAATTACCTGATTATGTGACTCTAGAATGTTGTTCTTTGGAAGACAGAAGTTAGGAGTGTGGGTTCCAGAGTTCAAATCCTGGTCCAAATCAATATTGACCTTGGACCAGTTTCTTAATGTCTTTAAATCCATGTATTATCTGGGAAATGGGATGACAATAATGTCTATTTCACAGAGTCACTATGATGACCTAAAGACTCACCACGTCAGCTGGCACATTAAGGAATGTCCAGTTACTGTGGGTGGCAGTCACCCTTGGTGCTGGTGCACCGTTATGTCAGCACCCCTGTTACACAGAAGGGAGCAGCTCACAGTATAGAGCTCCAGGTACTCTAATTATTAATATTATGACGCCTGACCTGCTCTTGGACCTGATGCTTTACAGTCTATACCAGGATTGGGAAGATAATGAACCTTACTTCCAGAGATTCTCATCTGGGCTAAATGCCCGTCAGATGGTCTGAGGTACATACTTGCACCGGTTATTCTTTTTGGGGAAGTAAATGGCTCTAGGGGTGAAGGCAGCAAGAAAGAGGAATTTACAAAAGGCCTTACTGTGCTCACCTGTTCTAGTGCCCTCTTCCTTAGCTTCGCACAGGAGCTGCTAAGCAGAGCAGTGACACGAGTCTGTGACTGCCTAATCCTTAACCGAACAGCATATGAGTAGTTCTAAGTATGTGAAGTATGTGATGCAACCCGTGGAATGGATTAAAGCTCCTACATCCACTGTTCATTTTGGATTTTCTCAACCTTACAACATCAGAAAAGCATCTGTCTTTGTTGACATAAGAAATGTACCTTATTCCAAAGTAAAAAGTTATCTGTTTAATCTGGAATTTTAAGTGATATGGTTCTGTCTCTGTTTTACAATAGACAGTCTGAAGCTAAGACATAAACCCAAACATTGTCAGAGTCTGAAACATCTACTTCCCCACACTGTCCTGTCCTCTTCTGCGGGCAGTATTCCCCACACACGTCACTGTCCCCTGCAGCATTTCCGCTTCAGACTCTGCTTCTTTATAGTAACTCCTGGAAAGTAATCCCATGAAATCCCTGGTAGCTAACTCGTCTGTTTCCTCGTCTCGCTGTTGCCTAACACAACCAGTCTGCTTCTGTAATCCACCAGCGCCCCCACCACTTTCAAATAATGTTACCCAAATGCACATTCCTTGATCCCGAGGCCTATAATACTGCAATTCAGGCATAAGGAAGCACTTGACACACCATATTCTTGTCAGCTGTGAATGGGGGTTCTTTGAATGGATTTTAAAGCATGTCCAGAGCTGTTCCACCTTCTTGTTGCTAGAAACCTGGTCCCAAAGACAGGGAGCAGTGGCTTAGGCTAAGCTGGTGTCCTCCTCTGCTCTTGGACATATGGCAAACACTTTCAGAGAAAAAGTTCTGAGGCAGTGAATTCTAGCTGTCTGCAGCCTACTGAATTAAATTCTTCCTTATTTATTTCCTTAATTAGTGAAAGTAGAGATACTGATTCTTGCCTATTGTTAATCTGAAAGCAATTGCGTACAGACTGTAAACCCGTTCACTGGATTATTTTGTCTTTTTGGTCCTACTCTCCTGGGAGGGCCCAGTAGTTACTCATATATGTACTTGGCCAGATCACCCTAGGCTTTCAGGGGAAGGTAGAGCAAGGGCTCAGAAGAAGTGAGCAGATTTGGAAAGTAGGAAGGGAATGAAGAGTTCCGCATTCAAGAAAGGACATCATTTATTACTTTCCAGCAAATTGTTCAAAAATAGGATAGACCTGCTGTGTGCAAAGTGGAGGAAAAATTGACTTTCAAGTACTCATGTGAGCAGAACAGGAGAGGAGGACTGTCACAGCTTTGAGACCACCCCATATTGCATCCAATGATGGTGCCAAGAAACTCCAGCTGTGCACGTCCGAGCAGGCAGGAATGTGCCGGGGCCATGCTGTAAAGCTCTCAGGCTGTGATGCATCTGTGCCAGGCACACTTGTCCATCTGCCACACACGCAGGCGCTCCACCCTCTGAAGTGCTTTTTAGACACAAAGGCAGGTGACTGCCTACATGCACGCCAAAGACTATGTCAGACAAAGTTAGAGGTAACAGGGTGAAAAACAGCGGACCCAAGCAGAGGGCTGTAAAATGGCAAATTGACAAGAAACCCAGACTCAGACACAGGTGAGGATTTTTCAGGGTTGGCCAGTTGTGGCAAAGCAGCAAGAGTGTCTGCTGAAGGCAAGTGATAGGGCTTGACAACGGTGATCATGGAGGCAGGCGTGGGGCACAGGCGTCTCCATGGGCTCAGCTGGAGAATGTTAAAGAGCTCGTCTGCACACAGCTTGAGTTACCTGGGGAGCCAGGAGAGCGTGTTCAGAGAAGCTCTTGTTAGTCAGACCTGCAAATTTGCTTTGAGCCTGCAATATCCTGCCATTGTGGCAATATTAGAGATGGCTGACACAAAAGTGTCAGATGACTTATAGCACATAAAGAATTGTCTCCAAAGCCTAGTTTGTAATTCATCGATATTTGAGTAAAAATGGCTTTTGCTTTTTTTAAAGGGACATGATGGATTAGGCTGAATTACCAAGAACTTAATACAAAAGGGTTAATCGTGTAGGCTAAATGTAGATATATTTCTGTCATAGCAAATAGAGCTGCAGTGCACTTCATTCACATCCATAATGAATACATTACAAAGACTCGTATGGCTGCAGATTTGAGTTTGTCCTCTCAATGTAGAAGACATCAAGGGAAGCAGAGCAGTGAACAGAAATTTCCCTCATGTGGTTATTCTGAACTAGCTTACATGTTCCTTTGTAATTATTCTCCTGCCTCTCCAAAAACATTCTCTGAATACTTTCTCTGTGTCCAGCCTTTTGGGATTTATGAAGGAAATCACCTGGCCTTTGCCCACAGAGCCTGTGGTCTAGTAGGGAAGGGCAGCATGGCAGTAGAATGTGTTCTGTTCCTTCCTGTATACAACTGTATGTAACACCTCTGCAAATGGACTGTAAGTGTCTTGAAACATTCTCTCTTTTATTCTCTGGTTTTCACCTAAAGCAGGTTGAGAGGTCACCTGCTTGTTAACCAGTTACACGCATACCAGGGAGAAGAACCAGCAAGAGGGATGAACAAAGACTCCAGGGGGTTAAGGTTTCTAACACTGGCAAGAGCAGAGACATAGGAGGTGAGAAAAAGATATGAGAATGACCCTCTGCTCCCCATAGGAAATTCATTAATTCACTGTGGCAACTCATTCAGAATTTGGGAAGAGAGACACTATGGTCTGCACGTAGAACAAATAGCAGTTTGCTGCCCTCAACAAAGCAAAGAGCATTTCTGAAATTGAGATGAGGTTGTGGGTGCACGGGAGTGTGTGTGTGTGTGTGTGTAAGAGAAGGACTTATCAGGTAGAGGGACTGTGGAAGTTGTGAAAGAGATCTAGTCTTGTTACCTGTGTAGGCAAGTGTGAGGGAGGGGAGTAGCTAGGCTTAAACAAAAATGTGTATGTGTGTATAAATATGTGTATATGTTTATTTATTGGCAGGAATACTATCAGGATAAAGTTTCCAGAAGTTGGAGTTAGTGTTACAGATATGAAATTTTGTATAAAAACCTCATTGCTTTAAGTTATAAGATGCAGTATTTACTATTTAATTTAAAATACTTAATAAGCCTTCAATCAGACTGAAGGGTAAAGTTATGTGGTTTTCTCCTTGCTTTAGTCTGAGAGTATCTGTTTTCTTTTAGTTTCCTATTTTTCAAAATCACCACCCAATTTAGTAGTCAATGAAGTGTTCCCTAGTTAAATAAATTTGTTTTACAATTATATCTGTTTGTGCCTTTTCTTTCTACCACAGTTTACCTTTCCATTGAATGGATTTGCTGCATGGACATGAAGTGATAATTCTCTATGGGTTAAACATTTTGGGTAAAATAAAGATTTCTGTGCACAAGGATTCCTTCCAGATGCAAAAGTCACACTTGCAGTTACCCAGAACACGATGGGGTGCGTACATATCTTTATTAAATGATTGCGAGAGTTCTCCAAGGGAGCCACGTTCTCTCCAAGGACTCCCTTCCTCCTGTGTGCAGGAAACAGATGTGGTTCTGCTGATCATTGGGTAAAGAACAGCAATGTGCTGGCGGGGTACAATTGATTTATTGTGCTGGCTGATAAACCAGTGGATTGTTATAAGCAATTTTGAAAACTTTTGAAAAGAATGTATTCTTTCAAAATCGTAGTTTACTACAGTCAGATTCAATTATTTTTAAAAGAAGGTCTATAAATTAAAGAAGCGACTGAACATCTTTTATGGTCTGTATAAATTAAAATATAGACTGATCACTGACAGAATTTGTCTCATTGGTACCTAATTATACAGTGACATTCCCTTCCAGATCTACAAGATTCATGTATAACAGCACAGACAGAACAGGAGTGGACAACTCTCTCCTAAGGAAGTGACACTCCTCATGTCTTTGTACCGAATCATTCGCTTTTAACAATCCAGACTCAATACTTTCTCCTCCTGCTGGTATTCAGAGCCAGCACAGTGAATGCCAAGGGGTCCAGAAGTTGTATGTGTGAATACAGATCTGAACTGCAGATGCTTCTGTTATTCAAACTCTTCACCAACATACAAACAACAAATAGAAAAATATTCTTCATATAAATATGGAATCTTAGAGTTCATTTGGTCAATTTCCCTTCATTTCAAGGACGTGAAAACTAAGGCTGGGGGTAAGAACTGGTTTTCAGTTCACCTAGAAATGCTCATAACACCCCATTCCCCTCAGAGTTCCATCCCCTGCAGTTCCCAGAGGACTCTGGCTGTTACTGGCTGTCCCAGGGTCCCAACCCATCTGCGGCGTCCTGCTGCCATCGCCTGAGTGTTGCTTATATCTGCCCCATCCTTACCTTCTCCCCAGAGACGAGGCCAGCTCCTCCTCCAGGCTAACCCCTTCCCTGTGTCCCTGACGTGTCCCTAGAATAGCTCCTTCCCATTCCCTCCAGCCTCTCAGCCCTCAACCTTGCTCCTTATGTCACCAGGAAAACCAGTGTTACCAGGAGAGGTGCCGTCCCAAGCTTGTTGTTTACATTTTGTTCAATTTATTTAAGAGTGTCCACGCCTGTCTCTCTCCACAGGCTCAGAGGAAAAGATGTCATCCCCTGTAAGGCTGAAGACCTGCACCCTGGGTCCCTGCCCTCCTGCTCCTTGGCAAACACCCCATCAGTTGCCCACTTCCCAAGATTTTCAATCTCTCCCTCTCCTCTGATTCTCTTTCTTAACACATTAACATTGTCGAAGGTCCTTCACCTTACAAATGTCCTTACATTGTAAATGCCCCTCTGTTTACAGCCCCATTTCTCTCTTCCCCTCCCAGCTCAGCTCTGGACAAGCCTAAACTCAGTTTATACATCGTTATTTTCTATACCTGCCTGCATGCTGCAGGCCGGCTTCAGTGCTTGCCACTTGTAGTGAATGCGTGATTTTCAACATCCATTTTGTCCCTTCATCCTTCCTAATGGGTCCTTGAGTTCCTTTTGGGGAATTACTTCTTCTTCACGGGGTGGCTTGTCAATTAGGGGCTGTGCATGGCAGTGGATGGGCACATAAACCAACCCTGGGGAGTCAGACGCTCTGTCCTTGTTACTGGAACCCCGATCACCGTGAGAAGGGCCCGGAGCTTGTCCCCTCAGCACCAGCACCCAGCAGACTGTCCGGCTGTGAGGCCCGTGCAGCACACTGGCCCTCTGGAGCTGTCGCCGCCTTTGCTGTCTTTTGCAGGCCTTACTCTTCACATCAACATTGTGAACTCCTAATAATCTTTTCCCTTTGGCTTAAATTAGCCAGACCTGATTTCTGTTGCATACAATCAAAGAACTCATCCCTCTGCAACTACAGAGGCCAAAGGTTGCTAATGAGCGTTTCCTTGTTTCCTTGTTAAGTCCGATGGCTATTTTTCTGCCTTTAGATGACCTGCTCTGCCTCTGCAGCATCTCTAATATGTCCCTCTCTCCGTGCCACCTCCCCATTCGAATCCTTTGGAGCTCTCTGTTGTTCCTAAGCTGAAGCCCGGGTCCTCATGTGGTGTAGCTAGGTCCCCAGGGTAAGGCCTCAGTGCTCTCCACGCCCCCCCTCTCCATGTTTATCCTGAACACATCTGCAGCAGGGTCCCGTGGCTGCCTCTGCCTGCAACACCCTTCTCTCCTTTCTCTGCCCATTAATTCCCATTTGCTCTCCCACACTCGGCTCCAGGCACTGCTTGTTCTGGGAAGCGTTTATCGACGAACCCCTCCAGCCTTAACTGCAAGTCCGGATGAGGTACCTGTTTTATGAACTACCGTAGCACTCGTGAAACCTTTACCATAGAATTTAATCACATTGTCTGACTCCCCATCTCTGCGGACAGGGACACACTTAGTCTATCTTTACAGCCCCGGCCTTTTGTGACTGTCCACGCTGACGGCTGTGCACGCAGCACAGACTTGTTAACTGAAGGAATCCCTCCCATCTTGGCTGTGATTTTTCTCTTTTTTCCCATTTCTTTTCTTGTACCTTCAGCCTCAGATTCCAATGACGTCTTCATTTCAGACTCTCAGTTATGCTTATGTCTACCCTATCACTACACCCGCACGTACATAAACACACACACACAACCACAAGACCACCGCTGCGGCCCTGCTGCCCCCCTCAGTGCTGCTCCACCTCCCTCCCTTGACTCACTTCTCCCAGAACAAGCTACAGCTGCGTCTTTGCCGCACACTCAGACTCTGTTCCACTGCTGTCGGGTCCCTGGTTCTATCATCCCATGGAAACCCGGGACGGACAAAAGACCTCTCCGGCGTGAACAGAGGTGCAGTGGGATGCTGGAGAGAGCGCAGAGCCGGACAGACCACGATTTCAATTCCAGCTCCGCGCCCTGGGCCAAATTATTGAAGCTCACTCAGCCTCAGTTTCTTAATTCTGAAAATAGGAATCATTAGATGTACTGACAGGGTTGTGGTAAGAGCAACAAGGCTGTGAAAACATTTAGCAGATGCCTGGCTCCGTACGTTTTACTGTCTACCTTCCTTGCCCTATTCCTGGTTCGCTGGCCTCTCTCGCTGCGGCCACTGCTCCCTCTCCCCTTCCTGTTGGAACTCTAGCCTCTCTTAATTCTCACGATTCCGGTGTCTCTTAGTTCTCACCTTATTTCTCCTGCTTTCCTTTTTCAGACTATTCCCAGCTCTCCCTCCCCTGACTACCCTGGGGACAGACCGGCTCCTGAGCTCTGCCCTGAGTTCTTCTCCCTTCTTTCTCTCCCAAGAGTGCTGCACCTCTGCCACAGCGGTTATCACTTTGCATGACACTTTTTTAGTCTGCCTTTTTGTCCCTTAGATTGTGTCTGGATATCCCCAGTCTAGCCCAAAGCCCAGCACACAGGAGATGCTTGTAAATGAAGGAAGAATCTAAAATTTCATTGTTTGTTTTTATGTCTCCAGCTCACATCTCTCTCCTGAGCTTTCCGGAAGCTCACAGTTGTTCGTTCAGCTTCTCAAACTCAGCATGTCCACAATGAATCACGTTTCCCCTCCTTACACCTACTCTTCTTGCGGGGTGGGATGGAAAGGGAGTTCGTTCTTGGTTAACAGCCTTTACATCAACCCGAGTCGTAACAGTAGGAACCCTGGCTCGCAGTGTAGTCCTCCTTTCCCTATCAGCACCCCCCACAAATGACATACAAACTGTGTGTCTCCTACAGATTCCCAAAACCACTGCCAAAACTCTAGCCCACATCGTCCCTCACCTAGAGCCTCCTAGCTCACCTCCACGCGCTTCCACAGCTTTTCTCAACCTTTCCTTACCGGGTACCAGAATCATTTTTCAGCAACACCAATTAGAAAATATGACTCACCTGCTCAATGCCTTCCAGAAACACTGCCCACTTTCTACTACTTTTACCTCCTTCCCAGAAAGGCATCCCAGACCCTCATCAGCCAGCCCAGAACTCGCTTCCAGCCTCAGAGTTCTCCCTCATCAGGCCGCTTGCTCTTCCTCAGTCCTGCTACTACTCCCCTTTTTCCTTCCTTGTGCTGCTCAAGTGGTTCCTGTCTCCCTCTTGCCATTTAAAATCCCTCCTCCTATGAAAGTCCAGCTCTTTACCATGTGGTCCAAGAGGTCTCACGTCCCTGTAGGCAGAATTAATCCCTTTGTTAGTGCTGTCACATTCTGACTTACGTGCGTCAGTTCATTGTTCGTACACAGTTCTCTATTACCACGTGATGTCCCTTGAGAACATGTGAATATAAATATTTTTGGATTTCTTGGTGCCATGGATACAGTGAGTATGTCACTAAATGTTGGATTAAATTGTGCCAACAAGGGATCAGTGAGCCTATCTTTGGGCTAATTTGTGAACAAGATGAATCGAGCTGTTTGGTTAATGTTCTAACTTTTTACAGAAGGAAACTGGGATCTTTGGGCACAGAAAACCCCAAGGCCCAGTGGGGCCGCTGGGGAATTATCTTTCCTGGAGGAGCTGGCTGGCACAGAGGGGTCTACAGAAGGTCCCATTTCTGTGATGATAGCTCGGCATTAGTGTCCCCTTCCTCCATGGATATGCTGGGGGATGTGACGTGAAGCGGGGCAGTGCCGGGATGGGAATCGCCCCAGGCTACACTGCTGACTTCCTCTTTGACTCTTGGTTTCGTGTTAAAGTTATTGTAATTCTGGTTCCAGAAGTGCTGATATTTCCAGCAGGAACAGGTAATTTGTGACCCACAGAATGGAAGGAAAGCTGTGATCTCCACCACCTCTGACAACAGAGAGGCTGTCCCTGCTGCCAAATTTAGGGAAAGGGTTCTTGACCAACTGCTCCTACTGGGCCTACCCGGAAGGACCATGGCACGGTGGCCATATACAGGAATGGCTGAGAAGGTCCTTGTGAAAGTGGAGAAAAGCACAACAGATGCTCAAGTTATTTTTTAATCCTCACGATGACCCCGTGAATGGGAGGGTGCATGTGAGTGCATTATTCCCCATCCTCCACAGAGGGGTCTGGGCCTCAGAGACAGACATCGCAATGGGCACTGGATAGCCAAGGCGAACCAAGGGTTTCTGATTCTTTGACTTTCTACAAACTAGTAAGGGCAGAGGCGGCTAAAACTCATACAAAAGGACAGAATATGGCAAGTGACATAAAAAGGGAAATGAGGTCAATGAGGTAGATAAAACAGATGATTGGAGAATCAAGAAAGGTTTCTTTCTCAGAAAGGATGGAATTTTAAATTAGTATTGAAAGAGGGGCCCTATTTATGCAGGCAGAAGGAAGAAGGCAAGGGTCTGCTCTGTCACTGCACTGTCCAAGACAAAAGCCACTAGTCACAGGTGGCCATTTAAATTTAAATTAATACAAATTAAATACGCCTCAGGTCAATCTCTCAGTCACATTAGCCACATTAACAGTACTCAATAGCCCCCTGTGGCTAGAGCTCTGCTGTGCACAGAGCAGACAGCACCAAAGTCACGAGGAATACAGTAAGGGACGTGTTTGGCAAATGTCAAATACTTTGCCTGGTATTTTTAACACCTGTAAGAGAATGGTAGGAAATAAGTTTGGTTGTGGTAGATTGGAGCCAAAATGCGACGGGTATAGACTACAGGACACTGAGGTTTGGACTTAATTTGGATTCAACAGGAATCACTGAAGGATTCTGAACAGATGAATGGCATGTCACTTTTATAAAAATTAATGCAGCAGCATGTATAGAACGGAAGGTAGAAGACAGCATGAAACTGGGTTGGCCAGGATGGATGCCGTTGCCAGGGCTCATGCGAAAGACTGTGAGTTCCTGAGCCTTGGTGGCAGCCCCATGAAAGCAGGAGGCAGACACGTTGCTCACATGCTATTTATATGGCTTGGCATTGGATTGGGAGGAGAACAAAATGAAGTTCCTTTTCAAGGTAGTGGGGAGTAGGGGTCTGAGAACGAACGATAAGTTTATTTTCTGAGGTGCTTTGTGGCAGTCGCAGGACACGCAGGTAGAGATGGCCAGTGGGCGGTTAGAAATTTGAGTATGACGCGCAGGAGGGAGGTAAGGCTTGAATCAGATTCATTCCTACCATAGCTGGAAGGGGGACAGTAGATCAAAATGGGGAGAAGTATTTGTTGAATGAGCATAAATTAATCAGAGGCTAAAACTGTAATTACACAGGTCACAAGATATCAATCTTAAATATCCAGTTCATTAAAAAAGATGTATGAAGGTAATAGAGCTCAAGGCAACACTTGCAGCAATGTCTGTGAAAAAATAAAAATAAAAATAATTTGCCTCTTCCCTTTCATGTATGAATTTGATGTCCTGGAACAACTTGAGAGATTTTATAGTAAAAAGTATTACTATTGTTTTGTACTGTTAGGCATCACCTAAGTTCTTGTTATTAAGCAATATTTCCACATTTTTAACAAAAGGGCAACCTGTCTCCCTCTCGTGTCTTTCATTTATCCCGGATCGGTAACTGCTGCAGAAAAGCAGATGTTTTCTGTTGTGTGTGACAGGGGCACTTGGCATCTTAATACATCTTCCTCGACTGTGAACTAGAAAGTTAGTTCTGACTTCTAGTGTTCATCTTAAACCTTTTTTCTTTTGTTACTCTTTTAGTGACAAATATTGTGAAAGGAAGTTGAGGTCAGGCTCTTTGGGCAGATAATATTCTCTAAAGCATCCGTTTAGGTGGTTCCCTCTCATCCCCTATTGTGATAGAGGTTAACAGCTCTGGTCCCTACTTCTCTCAGCTCCAAACATTTTATCATTTGTTATCAGAACTATTCACAGCGACTCAACAATAATTTTCCTAAATGACTGTGAGACCTCATTTGGATTTTTAATAAACAGTCCCATTTTAATGAAGTCTTCATAAAACTGACTAAATACGTTTAGAAATCATTAGCTTAAATTACCGGTGCAAAAGTCTCCTTTGGGAGTCCTGTAGATTTGGTTATAAGACTTCTGGCAGATGGATTAGTTCAGCACCACAACAGAGTTTTTGCATCTCCACACAAACAGTGTAAATGGGGATGCCTGGGAAACAGGCAACTAGGTAAAAAACTAAATGTCTCTCGGGTGGGTTCATTAAAGAGGGAAAATAATCACAACACATTCCAACGTCATTTCAATGCCAGGTGTGCAGCCATCGGCAGGTGCCAGGAAAACCAACAAGGGTCCCTTCCTAGAACATAAGGGCTAAAAGGGGATACACGGTGGTGACAAGGAAGTATTAGATAATGACAGGTCTTGGCAGATGTACCAGGGACCCTGCTGGAGGGAAGTGCAGTGTCTATGTCTTCTGCACCAGGTGCTGCGACAGGGAAGGCCTCCCAGTGGCTCCAACACTGGCAATTAAAACCACCTAATGCAGAGTGCTTCAGGGCAAAATGGGGGGAGCAGATCCCCAGCTCTGACTTAATGAATCAGCAGCAAGTCTGTGTAAACAAACACACATCCACTTAGCTCATGCTTAATTCATGAAGGACACATCATGTGTGGTACACATCATGTGTGGTACACATGTTAAGTAGGTAGCTGTTGCCCTTAAAAACCATGTCATTTTGAGTTCTTGAGTGGTTTGTTATTGTTTTTTTAAGCATGGAAAATGGGGAAGTCATCTCTAAACAAATGTGTAGGATTAACAATGGGAAACAGCCTGGAACAAAGTGAGCACTTTTTCCTGGAGGGAATATGACCTCTTGTCAAAACCCCGAAATCACACCAGACATTTCAAGGACAGATGCCATTAGTTTCATTACTAATTGAAGTCAGACCGATCCAAGGGGCTGATGGCAACTGGAGAAGGCCTCTCCAGAGCTTACCCATGTCCCCACAAACCCAGAAAGGTGTGCAAGGGTTTTCAAAAAAATAAACCTGTCAGGACTAAAATTATTGAGTTACTTTAAGCCTATGGCCTTAGATTTACAGGTAAACCAGAGACCTAGTAATCACCTCCCCCTTCAGCTACACCCTGCTGGCTGAAATTTCCACAGCTATTTGTTAGAAGGAATAGTTGCCATCATAAAAATCAACAGTGAGCACCCTGGATGTGACAGGGCCAAGTGCCTGACGGATGAAACAGGGACCACTACCACATGGAATTTTTATTTTTTATTTTTCTAAAGCTAGGCCACTCGAAACGAAACCTGGCTCCCTGCAACATGTGCCACGTCCAGGAGACAGTAGGCTTTAGTGTATTATTATTATTTGTTTTTACCATAGTAATTTTATAGCATAATCTTCTTTTGATTTTTCAATGCAAGATTACGCTATCCTCATCCTTCCTTAAAGTAAAAGGGTGTGTCATATGAAAATAACCTCTGAAGCCATTGAGTCCAGATATGGTGGCATACTTTGGAATTTCAGTTAAGCAAAAAATACGTATGTGCCTTTATTTTTAAAAAAAATCCAGTACCAGTTGTTGTTTACAATTATCTACTTTTCAAAATAATTTATCTTAGGATTCTCTTCTAAGTGAGCTCCAATGCAAATATTTAAAATCTGAGGGGGTGAATAAGTTTCTGGGAATGCAGTTATTATGAAGTTATTGTGCAGTTATTGTAAAGTACCTCGAAAACTGTCTCTAGATAACTCTTTCTCCCCATACGGGGGCAGTCAACAAATATTTGTGAAATGAATGAAGGATTCAGATTTGAGGATACGTTTTGGGGGAAGAAACACAAGTGCATGAAATATCTAGCTTGGCTATGTGACAGCTAATCCAGCGTAAGCTAATAGCTCTGAGACACTATACTGAAGCATTCCCATGCACTCACTTCGTGCAGCATTTACTGAGTGCCAGGCGCTGTGCCAGGAGGGAGGAGCTGATGAGTGAGGATGTCTCTTGCTTTGAAGGAGCTTGCTTTCTGATGATTTTTTTCAATAGTCATCACTGCTTTCACAGCAAAAGTAGGTAGATTTGGTGTAGGAGAAAAAGGGTAATTGTATACACCACCGCAGGTCTTAGGTTTGTTGGTGGAAACATGAAATTTAGACTAATACCTACATTTATTGAGTGCTCAGAATGGACAGAAACTTCTCTAACCACCTGATATGTAGAAAGTCCTTCAGTCTTTACAAGAACCCCATGAAGCAAGTTGTTATGGACCAAATATTTGTGTTCCACCAAAATTCATATGTTGAAGCCCTAACCCCCAAGTGTGGCTGTAGTTGGAGATGGGGCCTCTGAAGAAGTAATTAAGGTTAAATAAGGTCATAAGAGTGGGGCCCTGATCCAATAGGATTAGTGTCCTTATAAGAAGAGATATCGGAGAGCTTGCTGTCTCTCTACCACATGAGGTCACAGAGAAGGTGACCGAGTGAAAGCCAGGAAGAGATTCCTCACCAGAAAGTGATTCCTGCCAGACCCTGATCTGGACTTAATAGCCTCCAGAACTGTAAGAAAATAAATGTCCATTGTTTAAGCCTCCCAGCCTGTGGTGTTTCGTTGTAGCAGCCTGAGCTGGTGGATACGTCCCCACCTTCCAGAGAAAGGTCGGTGATAGGAGAGGCTCAGCAACCTCTCCTAGGCTGGGCAGGTGGCACGTACCTGCTGTAGCAAGCTCTGGGCCACCTTACCTGCCTTTCCATGCTGGCTTCTAGCAGAGACGTAATTGAAAGAAAAAAAATGGTTTTTATATTTTTAGCACATAAAATACTGCTCTGTAAGTTTTTATGCTTTACATAATGATCCCATAGTATCTCCCCACTTGTCTTGTCACTTTACTTATTATATCCTTTGTCATACAGGAAATTTTACATTTTAATATCGTCAAATGTTCCGATCCTTTTCTTAACGTGTTGGGCTTTTAGTGTCTTTGAAACATTCTTAACAAAACAAATGTCTTAGAAATTTTCTCTCATATTTTCTTCTAAAACTTTTAAAGCTTTATTTGTTATATATGGGTGTTTATGTGATGTTCATTGTTGGATGTTTTACAAAAGAGGGACTCTTTTTTGGGTCCACATGGATAAGCAAATATCTCAGCTCGCTTCATTGGAAAGCTCACACATTCCCCACTAATTACATATCTTTCCACTTATGCCTAAAGTCAATACCTGGCCTCTCTGTTTTGACCTACTGGTCTAATTCCTCTCTTCCTAGCAATTTGTGGCACCTATAATTTTCCCTTTTCCTATAGTCCTTGTTTGGTTTTGATATCAAGGTTATAATAGCCTCTTAAAAAGAAATAGTCTTTCTTTTTCATTCTCTTAGAGTAATTTTTATAATATTTGTAAAATTTTATATATTTACAGAACTTATAATATTTGAAAGATCCATTCCTTGTATATTTACTGTCTGTAAATACATTTGGGTCTGGTGCATTTCCATGGGTCAATTTTTAGCCATTATTCTTTTTTTTTTTTTTTTTAAAGACAGGGTCTTACTCTGTCTCCTGGGTACAGTTCAGTGGCATCATGACAGCTCACTGCAACCTCAAACTCCTGGGCTCAAGTGATCCTTCTGCCTCAGCCTCCCGAGCTGCAACTATAGGCAGGTGCCACCACACCTGGCTAATTTTTCTATTTTTTTAGAGATGGGGTCTCGCTCTTGCTTAGGCTGGTCTCGAACTCCTGGCACCAAGCAATCCTTTCGCCTTGGCCTCCCAGAGTGCTAGGATTACAGGCATGAGCCACCGTACCCGGCCAATTTTTAAATATTTAGTGTCTAGTCATATTTCTGTTTCTTTTTGAGTCAGTTTTGGAAAATCAGATTTTTCTAGAAAATAACCTATTTCATCAAACTTATTGTTGTTCATATTATTCTATTGTGATAAAAATATCTATTCTATTCCTAATATTGTTTATGTGTGGTTTTATTCCTTTATTTCTGATCTATTTTCAGAGTTTGTCTATTTCATTAACCTTTTCACAAAACCAGCTTTTTATTTGTTGACTTTTTTTATTGTTTCTGTGCTTTTTATTTAATAAATTTCTACGTGTGTTTGTTATTTCCTTTTTTCCTTCTTTGGTTTTATTCTGTTCTTTGTCTGTCTTCCTGGTAGATGTGTAGTTGGTCTTTCTTCTTTTCTAATAACAACATTTAAAAACACGTATTTCCTTGTAGGTACCATTTTACTTGTATTTGACAAGTTTAATACTAGATGATACTTTATGACTCACAGTTGTAAGTATTTCCAGATTGTATTAGGTGTTTCACTTTGGTCCGTGTGTTAGCAGAAGTGCTGTTCCACCCAGATCCTAAGTGAAGGCAGCTTCACGTCCTGTCATGTCCCTGTGCTGGCTGGTACTCCTCTTCCTTCTCCCTCACCTCCCTCTCTCCCCCCTGCCCAGTTTGCCCTCTCTCTGAATGTCTACCCTTTGTGGGTTTTGGTTTTATGTGGCAGTCTGTGTTCAAATTCTTAGCATTGCATAGGTCTAAGATGTTATTTCTTATCCTCAGTGGGCTTTAAAACCCAAGGTCCAAGATCATGAAGACTGAAGCTGCCGACCCTCCCACCAAGACGCACACAGAGCCCCCTGTCCAGCCTCCTAAGGGCAAGTGCAAGGTCCACTCTCTCTAGGAGCCATAGTCCTCATTTTATATTTAGTCTCCAGTAGTTTACTTTTCGAGGGCTAAGCTAACCATTTTTAATGTATATATTTACATATACGTGTGATATATATAAATAAATTAAAATATGTATTTATATTTTTATCTAGAATGTCTAGATGTTTGTAGGAAGGTTTTCACATTAATCTACCATCTTTGCTAGAATTGCATGTATCTCCCACTTACTGAATGTTCTCATTATGAGAGAATTGTAGTATCTGTCTTCTTCCTGGTTTGTGCCTCCTGAGACCCTCTGAGAATCTTAAGAGACAAGCCTTTATGGTTTATGCCCCAATATTTCAATTCTCAGCTAACCTCTAGGCTGCCTCTGCTGAGGGTAAATCTCATGATGCCGACTTCCCTTGAGTTGAGCATAGCCATGGAATTGAACCTACTATAAATAAGGCAATTGCACCTTGTATATTTGCTCATTTTTAAATTCCACTTTGGAAGTAATCCTCTAGCATACTACTATAGAGAATACAATTACTTATGAGTTTCCTGGTTAAATAAAAATAGTGCTCTAACATATTAATTATATATATGTATTTATAGTTATAACATGGGGAAAGCATACATTTTAATGGATTTTTTAAAAAACTATAGAGTATGACACCAGATTCCTCTTCCACTAGGGTCTTTGAAATTAGTGGATTTCATATTTTCAAGTTGGTCTTTCCCAAATACCTGTCTGCACAGATACGAAATAGATCTTAGTATAGAGTAAATTCTCAGTGTGTGTTGATTAACTTGTGGACTGTACAACATGAAATTGCTATTACATCAGTTGAAAATGGAGTGCAGTTAGTAAAGTTGGTACAAAGTATGTTTCCAGTTGTGCCACATAGAATTAGGATAGTCTTACGTTCTTAATTTTCTTTGACATTGAGTTGTTTTATTACTGTTTATTGTTTTCCAGAGAATTAAATACTATAGTAGCCTCAAAAACAAAAACAGTGCTCATAAGCAGTTACTACAGAGAAAGTGATACAAGACCTTTGGATTAGATTATGATTTCCATTTTACAGGTCAGAAAACTGAGGCACAGGAAAGTCAAATCCCAGCAAGAGAAGGTACTGGAATCCTAACCTAAGGATTGAATCCAGGGCTGCACACTGTTTTTAAAGACAATTTTCCTGAGTTAGGGAATGCAGTCATGTCTAATGCAGAACCCATTGAGTTTTGACACCCAACAATCAGCATTCATGCTTAGAGGTATTTTTGTGCACTCAATATAGCCTGATAACAACTGCTTTTAAATCTTGAGTGCCTTTCCTGTCTGTTGCTATCGCAACAAATGAAAGCAATTCAGGCTATGTTTACTGATAATTTATAAGCAAGTGCAGCAAGCAATAGGAGGAGCTACAGTAGTTAACGTTTTCTGGAGTACACATAATACTTCAAAAGCTTGGCATGTGCCTTACTTTCTATTCCCGGTTAAGCAAGGAACAAAATGGCCATTTGCGGTGGACAACCCACTTACCCTTCCCACTTCCACAAGGTTGGTCACCATGATGATGCTTGCAGTGTTTTCATGCCACACCATCCTCCAGAAGTCATAGATGGTCTCCTGCATTGGCCCTGCAGCAAAACAAAACAGAGACTTTTTTTTTTTTCCTTGTTAAGTTTCAGCCGAAAAATTTCTGGGGCTTGCAAATAAATTTATTAATACCCACATGCGGTTCCCTCACTTTTATAGATGGACATAGCTCTCTGGTGTCAATGCAAAAAGGTACTCTTTCTAAAACTGCACCTATAGAAATAGCAAATTTTTCATTCATGGTTGAGTTTTCTCATGTCATCAAACATATCTGCATTTGAGCTCTTTTTACCCCTCTTAGACTACTACCACGAAAAAAAGTTATTTCTCCATCATTTAGCTATTTATCTCCATAATACTCAAGAGTGAAATTTTAAAAAATGGGTAACATTACTCTTTGTGTGGACAATTGGCAGATATCCCATGGAAGTGGTATAGAGAATGAAATGAGCCTCTATAGGAGAAATGGCCTTTTCTTGTTTCTAATATTTTTCTTATTCTGTGCTATCTGTCAAATTAATCTTAATCCATTTTTTTTCCCTGACTTTTTAAAAGAGAGAAGTTAAGAGTTTCAAGCAGTTGCACTTCTTCTCACTGAACATAAAGATTCCTGGCAGAACATGACCAGCCATCTACTTCCTTAGCTCTTGGGATCTGAGCATTAAAAGCTCTTTCCTATGGCTTGGAAAAAAAAAAAAAAAAAAAAGAAGGGGAAATATGTATTACAAAAGGCCCGTGCTACAGATACTATCAGGTACAGAAAGTTGGAATTTAAAATTTCTTTTAATCCAAATTTAAAAAAACCCCTCTACCTCATGCCCATGCAAATTTGAGGGTATAAAGGTAACAGTATACATCTTTGTAAGACAAGTAGAAAGGCAAAAGAAATGAGAGAAACAGAACTTCAAAGGCTTGGGGAGTCACATGATATATGCAAAATCATACAAATGTTCAGGCACATTCAGGACCAGAACCCAATTGTACCATAGTATCTTGACATTACAGATTGCTGGATTTGGAGCTCAAATAATTGAATTTGAGATTTGCTTCTGCCTTTTAACTGGTTGTGTGATGTGGGGCAAGTTACATAGCCACTGTGAGCTTCAGTGTCTTCTTTCTTTACATACGGATCACAGCAACACCTCTCAAGGTTATTTTGAGGATTCTTGGAATTAATGGACACTAAGGCATTTTATAAATAGCAAAGCAATAGAAGGAAAACACGGTGCATTTAGAGATATGTATTAACGGTCATCATTTGCTGAGGATCAGTGGCACACCCAGGGGCCTCCAGTCACTCTCCATTCCTCTTGACCAACTAATAATTGGTTCTTGTATAATTTTTCTTCTTCTTCCTTCCTGTTGAGGATCCTTCACTTCCCTCCGCAACACTGACTTCTATCATTCCTCCCTTGCTGCTTCTAACTACATTCTTCTCCTCCCCGTAGGAGCTGACTTGGTTTCCTGATGTCTCTATGTCCAGTCCCTTTGGGGTAGGACCATGCACGCTGCCTCCCATGAAGCTCCACCGGCCATTTCAGCCCCTGTCCCTTGGCTTGTGTGTGCCATTCTCCTGATGTATAGGCTGAAGATTTCAGTGACTTTAATCTAAGGTTACAGAGGGGACAAGTAAACATCGGAATCCATCAATCACACAGTTCTGGCTTGCAGAGAGGTATGTTCATTGTGTACTTAACAGCTTGTTACTTATTCACAAGGAAAAAAATGTACTGAGTCCATCTTTGTGCAAACAGATAGTCTTCCCAACGTGACCCCTGAAACAAAGGGGTGACCTTCACTAGGTACACAGGCCTTTGCTACCTTCTTTGAAACGTCCAGAAATAGTTCCAGTGACAACGGCTACAGTGGATGAGCCAGAGGTCCTGGCATCACCGACAGCATGTGCCTGCAGGAAGAAAAGCCACCTCTCCTTTCAGCGGCCAACAGGAGTCTCCAGAGACAGTCCAGGCTGGGGGCCCCTGTTCTGTGCTTCTAAAGTGCTTCTCAGTTCTCTGTGCTTTCTTAGCAGCGGACCCTGTGACTGATTAGGTCCAGGTCCCCTGGAGGGGAACACGGCTCTCTAGGTTTACTGCTATTTCCTTAGTGCCTTATGGAAGGGCTGGCACAGAGCAGGAGCTCGATGAACAAGTGAATGGATGAGTCTGCATGCATGTGTGTAAGCTGTATTGTTATTAAAATGTTATACTGAACATATAGTAAGTGTTAAAAAATATTAATATGTAATATTTGCATGATTCCTTTTCTCAACTTGTATTTTTAAGATTATCTTATATTTCAAGTAGAAGCTTGAAAACACAGTGGCTTTACTCCTACTCTTTTTCAATCCATGGAAAGAGGAGCATCTTTTGCAAGGATTCTTCACAAGGAGTGCCATTATCACTGTCCTCAGAGCACTGCCTTGGAGCACAGGAAGTGGACTACTGCTCCCAACTACTAAGCAGATTGTTCCGCTAGCCTTCCCTGCCCCAAGGCTTTGCTTCCAAACTTAGCTCATTACCCTGGGTGCAATCCTAGCTTTCTGGTAGCTGTTCTCTAATGAAGACAGTGGTTCTCAATTCTAGCTACATATTAAAATTACAGTGGAGCTTTTAAAAAATCCTGATGTCTTAACCCAAGAGACTGATTTAATTGGCCTTGGGTGGGAGCTGGGTCCTGGTGTGTTTTCAAATCTCTCCTGATCTACAGCACCAAGGGCATCAGTTCCACCTTCCAATCTAACCATCAGGTGGTCTCCTATCCAGTTATAATTGTGACACACCAAAGATTTGTCTGTTGATTGTTGTGAATCTACTGATTAGTCTAACCCTGTCCACAAGCTCTGTGAATCAAGAAATCCCATTTTGCTCAGATTTAGAAGGAACTTCACTCATAAAATGTCATCTAGGAAGATAGCTGTACCACCTCACCACGGGGCTAAGCACCAGTTAAGGTGGCATGTGTTTTTTAATGTTTACTTAACTAAATTTGCATCATCTTTAAAATAAAGGGTGTTTATTATCATTAGCAGCTCACTCGGCTGATAACACATAGTTTAGTCTTCATGATTTTCTTACCCGTTAACCTGCATTAAAAAAGATTAGGATGGAAAAATCTATTAGGTGAAGTTCTTTTTGGTGCTAAAATTAGGTACAAGTATCCAGAAGAACTAAAAGAATTTGGTGTTAAAATCTAAAAATGAAACTGAACATGAAGATTATTCCAAGTTGATCCAAGAAAGAAAAAAAAAGTGCAGGCAAAGGCGCCCCATCTCCTCCTGCAGTTTTGCTCTGTTCCTTCTTGCCTCTGCTCTCCTTCACGCACGTGGCACTGTGCCACCAACACCTGGCAGCAGTCTCCATTGGCCATATGCGTGGCTCTCTCACTGGCCTGGTCACTGTGGCAGTTCAACAATAAAACTGCTCGGGGGCATTCTTGGCTGATGATTCAAGGTATTTTCTCAAATGTTCATTCAAATAATTTTTTTTTGGAGGGTAGAAAATACAAGAGGAAGGCACCCGAATATTAGGTTTTTGATGCAAAATGTGTCAATCTTGTTTTTCTTTTCTCTTCCCAAGGTCTCAATAAATCATTACTCAGAGGTACATGTCTCTGGGAAAATTAAAAAACGTGTGTTGGAGGACAGGAGGGAGGTATACTTTACTGTCACTGAAAGCTACTCCATTTGAATTTAGCAGCTCCTGGTGGAGTCTGAGTGGCCGTGACCATCCTGAGCAAACATCAGGAGTCTACAGATGCGTGCCCCAAACATAAGGTTACTCTCAGCACCTGTGCCCTCATAGGACTGAAATGCAGGCGGGACACCGTGGGAGGTCAGTAATCTTCTGCCTTCACCTCTGACTCCCAGGGTCACAGGAGATTGCTCACAGAATGGACAAACTAAATTCCCAGGATGGAGAACCCAGAACAGCAGGAAAGGACTCTGAAAAACCTCCCTCTCTTGAGGTACGAACAGGTGCGTTTGACAGCCCAGGAATTGGATTTCCACAGTTTCTGGCTGGGTGGGAGCTGCTATAATTGCTGGGTCGGTACATTTACAGATGTTTGCACGATAGGCAAGACGGTTATTCTCAGCAGTTGTCCCCGTGTGGGGCTCCTGCACTTGAAAGGTAAGGTCTAGAAGTTTCAATAATATCAGGCCAGTAATACATTCTGTTTCCTTCACAATAGTTGGCACACAGAGACCTCTGCTGAGAAGGAAATGTGCAGAGCGGCCATTCTTGCCACCCACAAGCCCTGAAGGGATAAAAAACAGGGCAGAAAGAACTAGAGTTCAAAAAATAAAAAATTAAAGGCAGTGGGAAGCGTCAAGTGGAAGACATCCAATCACGGGCGCTGCTGTGCAAGCTGAGTTCACAGGGAGTGAGCGATACTAAAAATCATCATTTCAAACCCTGATAGGTGACTTGCACCCTTTCTTCTCACATTCAAATTTCTCTACAGTGCGTTTTCTGTGTTAACAAGAGCTGCTGAGAAGTCAAGGTCCCTTAAGCTCGCAGTGGCATATTCAAGTTTTTTGAAGTGAAAAAATATAGTATAAATATGATTTGGGATTCCATCATAAACAGAGCAACACCTAACATCCTCTGAACACTAATTATTTCCTAGGTCCTGTTTGAAGTAGTTCACATGTATTAGCTTATGAAATTTAAAACTCACCATCCTATGAAATAGGTACTATTGACATTTTACTGACAGGAGACTGAGGCACAGAGAAGTCAAGTAAGTTGCCCAAGGTCACACAGCTAGTGAGTTTTGACCTGGGGGTCTGATTCCATTATATCACACTGCCTCATTTGAACGTCAAAAAGCAACTCAGAAGGGTTCCACTAGATGGGTGTGTACTGTACAATCCTGGCAAGAAGAAAATAGAGGAAAACCCATGCCAACCACATGGGAACAACCCCTATAACAGTGTTTTTATATCAGATCATGTCCCTCCTTTAACACTTCCAAGGGTCTCCCACTGGTACAGAATAAAATCCAAGTTTCTGAGCACAGCCAACCCCCAAGCTTCTCCACACACCCCCCATGAGTATTTTGAGAACACAGCACACCCTGTTTTCCACCCCTCCTTGGAGCCCCAGCCATGGTGATTGCTCACCTGATTTACCAAAGCACCCTAACACACCTCCCAGAACCCACATGGGGGCCTCCCCCAATCCGTCCCCTCAGCCAGAGCTCAGCTCTGAAAACCTCAAACCCCATCATGTCATTTTCCTGCTTAAATCTTCCACAGGCTTTCCATTGCTCTCAGAGTAAAACCCAAGTTCTTTAATCAGGCACATGTGGCCCTGCCCAGCCTGTGCCCGGACTGTGTCAGGGTGCCTGCCCCTCCCTGACCACCTGTCTCAACTCAGGACCCTCCCCCGGGACCCCCTCCCACTGGTGGATCAATTAAAGCCCACATGTCTGCTGGTCTCAGCTTTGCAATGTGAAAGCCACTTCCTCAGGCCACTTTTCCAAGACCCAAGTCGAGGCTCCCTGTTTCTTCATGACACTGAATGTCAGCTGTGGTGCCAGTGTGTTTATGATACACATTTTCCTCAGTGGTCTGTGAAAGTGGCCTCATACCTAGCTTGCTTCCTTCATTTGTACGACTTTCTGGCCCCAGTGGGTATGAGTGGCCACCCCTGCATGCAGCAGTCAGGTATTGAGCCTAGTGTTAAATTCTGGCCCTTCTGCGCTAGGGATTCTGCGAGGTATGTTAAGGGATGCAAAGGGGAATAATATAAATATGGTCCTTACTTTACTGAAGCTTGAAATTTCCTAAGGTAGAGATAAGGCAAGAACATCCTACTCTCTCCTATGTCCAGGCAGTGGTAAGTCTGGAGTCCAAAGGACAGCAGCAATGTGGCTCCAGGTGCATGTCAGCCTGCGGGCAGGACGGTCAGAGCAGCTGTGGGGCAGGGTGGCAAGACCCCAGCTGGACTCTTGTCACTGGCACAGCCAGGTGGGACCTGAGGCTCCCTGGTGCGGGGACGAGGTCCAGGTGGGCTTCTGGGCTTAGGCCACTCTGGCTCAGGAATCGGCGGGTGATGGGTAGGCTTACAGCTGAAGCAGACTGCGGAAGCCTGGGGCTACCCTTGGAGGATGGTTTTGAAACCAAAGGGGACTCTTGCTGTCCCTAGTGCTTTGTCAGCAATCAAAGAATCCAAGGGCTCTAGGCTGGAATGAGGGCTGGAAAGTAAGGGGGACCCAGGCCAAGGGTGGTGGACCATCCAGTGAGGTACAAATGTAGATGACCTGCACAGGCAAGTGCTGTGAGCCATCTTCATGCCCGGTCTCATTCATTCGCCTGCGGTGGCAGGAGGCAGGGACCATACTCCATGTTAACGTGAGAAATGGGCATAGGAGGAGACTAAGTGACTCTGTTAGGAACATGTGGCCAGTGCCTGGCAAAGCTGGGATTCCAACCCAGGCCAGCCCTGCCACGCTGTTCTGATTTCAGAACGGACTGAACTACCTGAGACCTGGGCCCTTGTCTGTGCACGTCAGTCCTCAAACGATGTGACGTGACTGGTGCTGGCCTGGGTCTGGGGCCTGAAGGAAGGTGTGTGTGATAGGGGGACGTACCAAATGGGGATGCACAGAGGGAAGGGGAGGGGCCCTGGGGCAAGGTAGCTGCAGGAGAGCAAGGTACTTAGTTGGGCTCTGGCCTGGGTACAACCCTTCCGAGTCCTTCGGCACCCAGCTGCCGCCACAAGAACTGAAGACCACCGAAGGTGCAATGTGAGCGTGGAAGACAATGAGCCTGGGATTCATGCATCTGCTTTAAAGCTTTTGCTACGTGATAAAAGTGGCCCTAAATTTTTGATCCATTGTTGTTACTGCTGCTGCTGGCGATAATCTGTAGTAAGTGTTATGAAGTCGGTTATTCAACATTTAGAGAGTGGGAAGTCCCTTCAGTGGTTTTCTGAGTAAGTTTTTATTACAAAACTTGATGTGATTTTTCAATATGATCTTTCCATAACATTTACATCTATAACTTCACATTTAGTAGCTTTTCATTTTTGCAGCCATGAAATGTGAAAGGTAAAATATGCCACCATGCTTTACGGGCTGAGTCTGCCTTGCTTGTCACAAAGGCGACAATAGTGACACAAAACAGTCAGCTTCTGCATTAATAATCCTTAACATCACTTATTTGATAGATGTCTTTGCTTTCCCCTGGGGCTACTATGTTAAAATCATGGAATTGTTATGAATAATTTTTGATTTCAGCTGCAGAATAAGGAAAGCAAAGTTGTGACAACTGGGTGCATGGGATATGATTGGCTTATTTTCCTGAATGGCTAAGAATGTCCCAAGAAAATTATCATTTAAAAGAAACAAAAATCAACCAATGAATTAGAAACAAACACACAGGGGATTGTTCTATGATGGGAAAAACCTGGGAATATTTTATTTAACCTAAATTCAAAAATATAACTGGCAGAATGTTAAAATAGCATTTCCTAAGAATAGCTCTCACATGAAGCACCCTTTATGTCTAGAACCACAGGGTTAGAACTGTTCACCAGTCCATTAAAATTTTAATTTAGTGACAGTAAAAGCATAGAAAATAAGCATTGGAGCCATAATAAAATACACCTTTTTAGAAGCAGTGTCAAAAGCGATGACTTAAATAGTAACGTTAAATAGTGTTTTCGGTTAATAAATTTCAGTGGTTCCCATGCAATGACAAACCCCTTCCTCTCAACTGGAGTAGGTTTTCCTAATACATGAGTCTTTTCCCTTTACCTGGCTCACTCTGGTTAGCAGGTATTTGCCATTTGCCCTATTTTTTCTAAATTGATTTGCAGGTGTGTGCTCTTCTTAAACCTAAAATTAGGCATGCGCTTTCGGCTGTATCCATGCATAGCCTTTCCCCTGGAACCCACATGTTGATGTCTACATTTCATTCACTCCATTCTCCAAAATTCTTTTTTCAGACTGAAATAAGAAGTGTGACAATATTAACTGTGCAGATATTTGTAGCTGTCTCTATATAATTAGTTTCATGGAATGTTTGTTTCTAGGTGTACTAATAGAACATATGAAATCCTGATGGGACACCAAAAGGTTATGGCAAATTTAATTAAGAGAACATTGGCATAAAACAAACATTAATGGACAGGCTGCATATAAACACTAAAACAGCCCGGGAAACATCTGCCTATAATATCAGCTACCAGCTTTCAACCATTATATCTTTTGTGGTTAGTAATCTTTCATTTTAATCATTTATTCCATTACAAATAATTATGAAATATTTAAAAACACAAAAGGATAAAGAATTACATAGTAGATATTATTTAATTTGCTTTAATAATGATAAATTTAAACAGCAGCCATTTTCTTCACAAGAAATACAAAGAACTTAATGTTTTGATTCTAATTTTTACCATTTTCAAGTTATTATTGTCTAGTATCTTACTTACATATGACTTTATCCTATCTTGATTAGTCACTATTACAATTCCTTCTTTTTATTAGTTTTTATATACCTTCATAGTTTTTATTTTGGTTTTCATGTATTTATCTTTACTAAGATAAACTTCATGCATTTCTACACTACTATTAGCTATGTCTCAAGTCACAGCAAAAACAGATAAAGAAGTAATTTGTAAAAAATTGTAAATTGAAAACAAAATGACTCAAACATTCTGAGTACTTCCTTCCTTTTCCCTACCCAGAATTCCAAGATCTTTAAACAATAAAATGAATGAAAATAGTAGCTTTGGGAACTAAGTCTGTCATACTTTTAAAGTATTCTTTTTTCTTAAAAGCTACATGTGTTAAAATTAATTTGAATGAAGCATTTCAAAGTAAAAATCTACAAGTCTTGAAAGAAATTATTTCTGATACACACACATATATAAGCCTAATCATCTATTAAATAGACAGATGTATGTGCTAATAAAATACCAAATAAAGATGAAAAAATAAAATGTCATTTAAAAGATAACTTTGGGTTGGAGAGGGGAGGAGGGAACGGGTAAATTCACACCTAACGGGTACAAGGCACGCTATCTTGGTGATGGGCACACTTATAACTTTGACTCAAATGGCACAAAAGCAATTCATGTAACCAAAACGTTTGTATCCCCATAATACTCTGAAATAAAAAAAAAAAAAATTAAAGATAACTTCGGTTGCTCTCATACCATATATGCCCCACTATGATTTAAATCACAATCATGGGTTTTGTTAAAAAAAATTCTTTTCTATAACAACTCTGGGCACACAAACTCAAAACTAAAAGGTTCTTTAAAGTGATACAAATGTTCTAAATATTAAGAAAACTTAAGAAATATTTTCTATTTGTAAAATAGAAGCAGTAGACTGGTCTAATTGTGTTGCTTGGTTGCTAGGGAAATTTTCTTAGAAACTTGTTAATAAAAATTATTGGTGAAAAAGAATTTTTTTGAGACAGGGTCTTGCTATGTTGCCCAGGTTGGTCGTGAACTTCTGAACTCCTGGCCTCAAGTGATCCTCCTTCCTCAGCCTCCCACAGTGCTGGGATTATAGGCATGAACCATCACACCTGGCTGGTGAACATTTTTAATATCCATTTTGCCTTCTTCTGTGTGAGTAGTAAGACTTTGCGTGTGGGTCAGGCTGGGGAGTCACCTGTTACCACAATTACTTACGGTGTAATGTCTACATTTTACTGCCTGCATGTAAATATTTCAATGGGTTATTCCTTTTTTTTTTTTTTTAAGGATATAGCCACCATACTGTTACATCACTTTCAAAAGAACCATATTCCGTAAAATCATCAAAAACCCATCAACTGTTGACTCTGTGGTCCTTTTCCTGAGCTGTTGTGCAGTGCTCGGCTGCACGCACATTTCGCCACGTGAAGCTGCTCCCATGACTGGCCCTGAGGAAGTCGCCATAGCTCAGCCCACTCTATCTCCTGCCTCCTTGGCACATAGCGTGACTGGCCAATTCAGGCATCTGGTCAACCTCTGGTCAAGCAGAAATGGTACCTGCTCAGCCAGCCCCACGCTGTAGACTCAGGCCAAGAGCACACACCTTTCCCTCTGTCTCCCTCTCTGCTCCCCTGTCATTATCGTTCTCTTTCCCAGAAGATAACGTCTCAGCCTTCTCTCGTTCTCTAGTGTCTTCTTAGCCTACGAAAGCTCTTCTCTAAAACATCCCTGTGTAATTCTCATCTCAGGAATTGCTTTCAGTGAAGCCTGTTGGGAAGGAACTTGTCTAGTCTTTGGAATTAAGCTGTTTTCACTTACACGTAGTCTGACTTTAAGTGTCCATCGGGGAAACCTTCCAAACACCAGACAAGGAGCTGGTGTCCTTTGCTGCTATCAGAGCTGCTCGGTTTCTGCAAGACTTCAAAAGCTGGTGGAAAATACGCTTTTTCCAGCTTATGAAGTAGCTTATTGTCTTTCCAACCCATGTTTGTCTTTTGTTTAAAAGTTAACAATGATGACCATCTTTGTATTTTGCAGGGGATACAGGATGTTGGTGAAAACTTAAGCAGATCGCTTTGATATATCCTTCTGGAAGGAAGCATTAACAAGTGTAGAATGTGTTAGCTTTTATGAAAACTATATAAGTATATACTATACTTGGGTTTCAGACTGAACTGCCTCTCTGCTATTGAGAGATGTGTATTTCGGAACCCATAAGAGCATAGTGATAATAATAAGAACTACAGCTAATATTTATTGAGAGGTTGCTGCTATCTGAGCCTATGAAGGCTAACTCTAGAGACTATGCTTTCATGAACCACTCTGCCTATTGTCTCTTGGGGTAAGAGTGGGGGTCTTGGCCTAGTTACTGACATAAAACATGTTTGTGTATGGAAGGAATTTTAAGGCCAAGTTTCAAAGATCTGACTGTGATCACGTTGCATCAAGCAAAGAAATATTTATGAGTAAAACCAAGAATGGAATAACTCCTAGCATGACTTGCTGTTGGAACTGAAATGTTCCAAGGCATTTCTGGAAACCCCAGAATAAACCATTATTTGGATTTTGTTCTTTTTGGACTATATTCAGTCCTCTTCTAGAATCATGCCTCCCTTGCAGTTCCATAAACATTTTCAGCTTGCAGTGGTGCCACTGTGAATGTGCATGCAAAGGTTTCTGTTATTCTCAACATGGAAAGCAGGTTGATGAAGGCAGATTTGAGTGATGAGCGGTAAAGATTAGGTCTCCAAAGAGAAACTCTATATGGGAAAGAATAAAAGGGTTGGTAAGTAGCGTGTGGCAATAATATGCTCTGCAATGCACAGACAGACACCGCTTCTGGAGGGACCATTGGTCCCTGATCCCTGGGACAGGTTGTATGGCAATGTGCGTGAGAAGCTGAAAAGAGGTGCAGGAGAAAGTGTTTGTAGCCTCAGAAGGGAGGAACATGACAGATGTCCATAACACAAGAGCATCCGGCTGGCTGGGGCACAGAACATTCGTCAGTGTCGTCTCCAAAGAGAACTGTCAGAAACAGAGCCTGGTACTTGTGCATGCTGTAAAGAGGGAACAGAGAGAAGGCAATCAAGGAGAAAAAAAGAGAAAGCAGCCTTCAGAATGGAGCGGTTTGGTGACCCAAAGGATCTGGCTGCCTTCTGTCAAGGAGAAGTAAAGTGAAGGGAAAATTCTGTGTTCATACGCTTCAGGGGCTACTGCCAGAGAAATAAAAGCTTTCATTAGTCTCTATCTTCTTTAATTAAGCTTTTCTCAGTACACAAGTGGGATCCTCTTTTATTTAAGGAAAAAGAGAATAAATCTAATAAATGAATAAAATAGAGATAAATTGACTCCCTAGACATAGCTCAGGGCAGGCAATCTCAAACTTTCAGTGGCAGTGCAGGACGTTTCATCAGGGAATCTTCCAGCAGCTTCCTTCTGAGTGAGAAGGCAAGAAACAGAAGTCACTTGCAATGGCCAGAAACTTCCTAAACTTTCTGCTGCCTTGACAAACTTGTCCTAAACTGTCTGTGCCCATGGGTGAAAAAGGAGCCTGGTGCCCAGGTCAGAAAAAGTGGTTATAGGTTCTGCACCGGGTCTCACTTTGTCATCTGCTAAATAGGGTGGGGGTGGAAAAGAGAAACAGCCTGAAGAAGTTCCCCCATCTGTTGTTGAATCTAAATCACAATCTAGTAATAGTTGTCATTTACATATACCTCCATACTGTCATTCTGAGGTCACTGCTGTATTCCTGATCCTGTGCTGAGTCTGGCACTTGATATGTGCACAGGAACCTTTGTTCAATTTTGAATGAACCAGGTCATAAAGGAGTAGCTTTGTTTTGCAAGGGTCCATGGTACAGGAGGCTTGGGGAAGTCAGCACCATGGAAAGTACATGGCTATTTAGTGACAGTTCTATCCTTTCAAAGGGTTGACCCTTGGAGAAAGATGTGACCTTATAATTTTTCCTCCTGTTGAACAAAAGGCCCCTTACGGGAACAGATCTGTCTTAACACATTAGGTTTCTCCTAGGTTGAACACTGCACATACTCTATTAAAATATGAACATTAGTACAGTTTGCAAATACTTTTGCATACATGACTTATTTGAACTTATATGGATGAAGTCACTTAAATCAATTTCTGCTTTCAGTTTCAACTGTTTTAACTACAAAACAAGGAAGTTGGACTGTGAGCTTTTTAAAGTTTCTATCAGCTCTTAAAAGATTGTATAATTTTCTACTTCAAATGAGAAACACCTCTAAATTCCTCTTAAAGATTTAAAAAGCATTTGTTTTAAGACAACCTAAAACTGGGTACATGCTTAACAACAGGACATCATTCATCTTCAAACCATTCTGTATTAACTTAGGTTTTATTATTTGAGGGATATATTTCCCTTATGGCATCTATAACAACATAGGGAGATGTTATCTAATGTGACCTATTTTTGGCTTCATCTTTTAATTTTCAATCTGTTTTTAAATGTTCTCACTGCTAATGAGCAAGTTTATTTAGAGCACAGGTATGAGAGATCTCTTTGAAACTGACCATTTTGCTAATTGGCCAGTATCTTTTGAAATTAATCCGGTGAAGAGAAACTATTGTTTAAAAGGAAGTTTCTGGATAAGCTACTAATTGAAATTGTTCATTCTCTCTTGAAAAACCACAGATGGTTGGTGAAATGCAGGCAGGTCTTACATGAACTTGGCCCTGGGTAGCTGGAACACTTAGGCCTCATGAGGGGTCACTGCCTGCCTGTGCATAAATCACATTTTCTCAAAGCCTCCCTATTTAAATTTGGAAACTAGAGAATATTCCACTTCACTAGGTAATACTTTGAAATCAATCTTAAACAGGACATAACAAATGAATCCAAAACATAACCTACAACCCAACCCACTGACAATGCAGGAACAACTTAGCTAGGAAGTGCAATGTCAGCTAACACAGAATCTGTACTTGAAGTGCAAGCTGCACTGGTGCTTAGAAGAATAAAAACAAAAGTTTACTGAAGGCCGAGCTTTTGATTAAAAAAAAAAAAAGTTCTTTCAATTCTACTGAGAAATAATTTCAAGTGTTCATCTCCATCTGGAGGCCAGAATGCAGGAGACAAAAGCTTCTTTATAGAGCATGTAGAACTTGCACCGATGCTCTGAGAACTCTTCTATACAAGAATGGCTTGCCCAGCAAAGCTAAGTGCACTATTCAAAGCACTATTATTTACTGCTTCAGAGGCCTGAAGGGGAATGTTAAGCTGGGAAAACATAAAATCATATTTATCTTTTTGAAAATCCTCATTAAAAATGTTCACACCACACAGACTACTGGAAGAAAGGTAAAACAAAAACAGATTAACAGCAAAGAGAATGAAGTCACTACAGCAAAGTTTCAAATGCTGTGCAGTGTTTAAGGTTCTGTAAATATTTCCACTATAAACCTTCATTCCCCACATCTTTTATTATTTTCACAAAAATGTTTGCTCCTCTCTGAAAGTCTCCGGAGGAAACTTTTTAGGCTTCTCTTTTTCAAATTATGGGCAAATTATAATTAAGACAAAGCTGATTATATAAGGTGTGTGAGGGGGTTTGCATAAACAGGGTCAATGTAGAGATAAGCAAAATTAGTTTAACAAGATGGACTATCTCCAAAGACAAGTGCATTGATTTAGTGACATATCTAAAGAAAGTGTTGCTAAGAATAGGAGTTGACCAGCCTTTAACTTGAAATCGAATTAGTCACAGATGTTGGAGATAATGATCCCACAATCTGCCCCAGGAAGTAAATGCTTTGTCAGGCTAACATGAGACATCCTTTCTACCTTCTGGAATATTCTACCACCTAACTGGTGTCTGGCACACTGTAGCTCTCAATTTGTTAACTTACTCACTCACTCTTGTATTTTTACTAAGCATCTGCTTCATGCCAGCTCTCTGCCAGGCAGCTGGTACACACTTGTTAAATTGATGCATGAGCTCTGTGACCCTTTCTTCTGGTGTCCTGGTCATGAAGCACCCTGCTGCCAAGGTATCTTCCTCTTCACACAGAACGTCCCTGCCAGGCTGTGGGCAGTTCTGTCTGATGCATAGTTACAGTTCTCATTGTAAACAACTATTTGTTATATGGTTTTCTATATCAGTTCCTGTGGTCTTTGCCAAACAATGTGACTTGGTGTCCTCAAGTATGACACCGTGCATCGGGAGCCTCTGAGCGTACGAGGCAGACAGTGATAAGGTTAGTGGCATGTGGCGGTGGGGGGGCGGTGGTCTGTCCGGACAGCCAACTCTCCACAGGCCACAATCGCTACGAATCGTTCCAACTTCTCAGGAACGTACAGCTTAGGTTTATTCACATGTGAAAAATGAAAGTTCGTATCAGCAGCTATTTAGGTGTTTACACAAACTACTTACATGTTGAAATGTGAGCACAGGTAATTAGTAAGACCTACTCTGTGTTGGTTGAGTACATTTTCAAGGTCAGTGAAGGAGGACAAGATACTGTCTTAAGTGCTTTAGAAATATTGACTCATTTAATCTGTATGGCAACCCTATAAGGTAGACCGTTATCTTCATTATAAGGAGCACAGAGATGGTAAGTAACTTGTCCAAGGCCACACAGGTTATCAACGGAGGAGCCAGGGTTTGAGCTCCAGAGTCCATGCTCCTAATCATTAAGCTATGTTCTCTCAAAAAAGTAACAACAGTTCACACGTGCATGGCATTTGCTCCATGCCAGGCCCTGCTCTAAGTACGTATGTGTATCTGAGTTACTTTAATCCCTGTCATTGCCTGGGGGGCAGCACAGTGAGGTGAGGATAAGCTCTGACACAAATTCTAGAGCTTCCTAGGTTTGTGACTCTGAGCACATTGTTTCAAGTCTCTGCCTCAGTTTCCTCATCTATAAATTGGGGACATTAATAATACCTACCCCCCATATTTGTGGTAAAGATGAAATGAATTACTATTATAATATATATGTAAGTGCTTAGAACATTGTCTAGCACATAGTTAAGTACTATCCTGATTATTATTACTATTTACCAAACACTAGGACTCTGCTTTAAATAAATTTAGGAAGTTCAAATAACTTTTCTGTGGCAGTACAAGAATTCAGACACAGGCCTTCTGACTGTGATACATGTGTTATTTCCACTATATCCTGCTTTTAACAAATAAATGCCAGCTATGGGACCTGTTATTTCAGTCTCTTGTCATTGAGAGTGTTTTCAAATATAAATGCTAAAATCGTTACAAAGTAAGTGAAGGCATATGCTTTTCAGGCACAAATGCAAAATCAGAACATACAGGCAGAAAACCCAGCCTGAAACAAACAATAAAGCCCAGGCCTCAACTGACCATGATTCGAAACACTAAAGATTATAACAATACCCCAGGGGCTTTCAGTAAGAGGTTAGGCTACTAAACATTTTAGTAATAATTTGTTCAAATTAGTAAAAAATTTTGATGATTTCAGGAATACATTTTATATAGTTATAAACAATCTATGACATATTTTAATCCCTAGTAAGTATGGTTTCTTTTTAAAGGCAGATTAATTAAGTCTGTGCTTTCTGTCTTACTCTTAAATAGCTTTAACAGTTCTGACCAAGGTGAAGTTCTTTACCTGAGGTCCACAGAACCTGATATAATTCATGAATGGGATGTGGGGGGGGGAGAGAGCCCATGAACCACCTTAAAATGTATAAAACATAGCATACATGTATGTGTACATATGAAATTTTCTTTCTGGGGAGAGGATCTCCAGATACCATCAGTTTTGAAAGAGGTTCTGTGTCTCCCAAAGGCGAGGAACCATTGTGCCGAGAACATGAGGCTGGGCAGGACTGGTAGAGAGCGTGGGGTGGGGTGGGGCAGAGACAAGGGTCTCTCTGCTCTCACACGGGCTTCTGGGCACCTGTTGGACACCCTCCCTCCAGACCAGGGCTCCATGTGAGTTCTGCATAGAGCTAATGCTAATGGAGACAGAAACTTTACATGGCAAGATCAAGGCTAAGATCAGAACCCCAACCAGGTAGATGACTCTGTCAAATTAGCATAATTCAGAAAAAAAGAAATGATGAAGTGGGCATCAAGGCACCTCTACTTAGGAAAAGTAACGTGTACATCTCAACAATCTATAGTTCAGGTTACAACATCTAAGACAACTTTAATCAAGAGGTATTTTCAGATATGACTGCAATATAGAAAATTTGCTTTTTTATTATATTGTCGTGAGACACATCATACCTTAGAAGGAAGGGGCTGGATCTTAGATTCATTTTATTAAAGATTAACTGTGTGGTTTTGAGGGGTGAGCATGCAGTACCGGGGAAAGAGAGCATCAGGCCCAAGCCTCTTTCTCAGGGGGTCCCCCAGCGTGTAGATGGCTCTGGAAAACGCTTGCCTGCAAGTGAGGAAAAGGGCTCATGGCCAGGTAAGCCACTCTGTAACGTCAGACTTGTGGTGTTCTCATTGACAACTGCCTTGCGTTGTCTTTCCCTGAGTTATCTAAAGCAGGACATTCAGAATAAAACTAGACAATGATAAGAACACCTCTGTAGGGGCCCTGGCTGCCCAGCACGAGGACGCAGGTGCTCTCTCCAACCACCATGAGGGTGTGGCTCTCACTGTGTGCGGCTCCATCCAGCGTACAGCCCACACAGTGCTTTCATTGTGAAATATGATCGGCTCAGGGCAATCCTACCCACCTGCGCACTCTTCTGCCCTTCACGGTAAGCCCTGCTTTTGAAATCCCAACTCTGCCCTGGCACTAAGCACGAACATGCAGTAGCAGACACGACCTCCTCTCCTTTGATCCCATGGTTTGCCAAATCACAAATATCGAATGTGATAATTGTATTAATGTCTGGTCAGTCAGATGTGATAAAGTTCATATTGGGTCATCAATATATTAGCTGCCAGACAGAAAACAAAAAAGGGGAGATAGGAAGAACACACTTAAAAAGCAACAGATCTGACTTGAATGGGATCTCTGCAATTTGCAGAAACATTACCATCATCATCAAAGGTCAAAGTCAGTTACTGGTAGAAAAATCAATAAAGTTGGTGGGGGGCAAGGAGAAACCTAATACATAAATTCAAAATATGTCCTTTGTATTGAAGGAACTTGGTAGAAATCTGTGTATTACTAACTCTTGAAAATAAAACTGGTTGTCAGCAAATTGGACCATTCATGTAGTTTCACAGGTTCCTGCTGTGAATATATTTTAAAGAATTATAGCAGTGCAAAACAGAGAGGAAAAACTGCACAAGGAGAGATTTTAAAATTGCATCTGCCTGTTAGTCTTTATCACCCATTTTGTTGGCTTCTTAGAGTGAGGTGTTGATTTTTATTTTTAATGAAGGCGATCCATGAATGGATTCTACACGTCCATGCCAATTACTGCAGATTATTAGTGCTCTTGATTACTGGCAATCTGAGGCCATTAGTTATGTTATGCTTGTGGCATGTACTAGAAAGGAGATTCTAGCTTTCTCATCTGAACATTGTGGTCTGAATGTATTACTCTTAATGTGATATGTACAGTCTTGAGTCAATGTTACATTAACAATATTCATTCATTTTCCCTTCCCCATGCACCACCAACACCACTGTTGTAAGTATTGACAGTTTGAGAAGTCCAATCTGCAGCCCACCCCACACTGGGGAAAGGCTGCCATGCCCTGGTGAACGGGGATCAGACAGTGCCCTTCTCCATTAAGGGTGGGTCAGTTGTCTACTAAAACTGATTGCATCTGCCATTTCTTAGCTTCCTACAAAGACATTTGTTCATTAACACTTGATCAGTTGCACACTGTTGGAAAAGGTCTACTGAGCTATGAAGTATCATTCACACTAATTCTGCAGAAAGTGACTTCTTTAATGGTATTTTTCCTCAAAGAATTATCTCCCTCAGGGAGAGAGGAGTAGAGAGAATGGAACGAAGGGTAGCCAGGTGGGGGGCCACGCCTAGGCTTTGTGGGTTTCAATCTCTACGTTAGCTGGCTGTTTAGTCATATTAATCTAGAGGTCCTCAATTGTGAAAATCCAAATAAGATTCAGCTTTATGTTCTTGCTATCTATGAAAACATAGGGTGCTAATCAAGTTACTGGATAGATAAGCAGCTTGGGAGTATTGTGGATATTTTACAATCAAATTCTCACATGACTCAGAATGGCTTTTATTAAAAAGTCCAAAAACAATAGATGCTGATGTGGATGCACAGAGAAATGAATGCTTATACACTGTTGGTGGGACTGCAAATTAGTACAACTTCCATGGAAAACAGTATGGAGATTCCTCAAAGAACTAAAAGTTGACCTACCATTTGATCCAGCAATCCCACTACTGGGTATTTACCCAAAGGAAATGAAGTCATTTTATCAAAAAGATACCTGCATGCAAATGTTTTCTGTAGCACAATTCACAATTGCAAAGGTGTGGAATCAACCCAAATGCCCATCAATTCATAAGTAGATTAACAAAATGTGGTATATGTATACCATGGAGTACTACTCAGCCATGAAGAAGGATGACTTAGTGCCTTTTGCAACAATTTGGATGGAACTGGAGACCATTATCCTAAATGACGTATCTAAAGAATGGAAAAACAAACACCACATGTACTCACTATTAAATTGGAACTAACCGATGAGCACACATGTGCATAGAGGGAAGTAAATCTCAAAGGAAATCAAGCAGGGAGGAGGGGGAAGGAGGGGATGGGCGAAAACCTACCTAACAGGTACAATGAACACTATCTGGGTGACAGACACACTTTTAACCCTGACTCAAGCATTACAAAAACAATCCATGTAACCAAAAACATTTGTATCCCAATAATACTTTGAAATAAAAAAAATTCTCACATGGATTTAAAAAAACTGCTAATTCAAATTATCATCAAATTTATTAAATCAGATGTTATGACACTTAATTTAGAACATTCTGAGTGTCATTAGAATGAATTTCAAAGAACTAATAATGGGTTCCTCTAAAGGTGTTGATCAATTCAGTTTGGGAGCAGCATGGTCTAGGTGAAGGTGCCCAGGACTGGACCTGGAAGTCCCAGTGATGTGTCCTTGTTTTGTCCTGATGTGAGAGCCTGAGCTGGGTGTTTGCTTTCTGAAGACCCTGGAAACTCCTGTGCAGGGGCCTGCTTTGTGCCAGGTTCACGCCGGGTCCTTTACAGACAATGTCGCATCGGGCTAGCAGAGCAACCTTGGAGGAAGCCATTACTGATTTCACGTCACAGAGAAGGAAAGACACTTGAAGTCAAGCAGGCCTCTAGACCGGGGTGCAGAGTGCCCTAGTGGTGACATGCGGCTGTAGACTATATGTGTGGTGCTGCCGAGGTTCTTGGTGCAGCTGTGGGCATTAGGCAGGGTCACGATCCACAGTGGCCCCATTGTACCCACACCTAGAGCTTTTCTACCTCAAAGTGTCACTGTCCAATGATACCAAAGGGAATAGCCAAATGTAGTTACTTATACCAATATTAAAATTTAAAATTCAGTTCCTCATTTATAGTAGCTACATGTTAAGTACTTGGGAGCCACATGTGGGCAGTGGCTACCATATTGGACAATGCAGATAGAGAACATTCCCTCCACTGCAGAAAGTTCTACTGGACAGTGCTGCTCTAGGTGTTGAAATTCTGTTCCCTGGCTACACCTGCCTCTTCTCCTATGCTACGACTCATCACCGGAACCTGGCCTCTATCTGTGAGCTCCTTCCCTCTCCCCATGGTCCACTGGACTCCTCTGGTCTCCCTCCCTCCAGGCCTAGACTTTCCAGCCACAATTTTCTTGGCATCCTTGATTCCCTTGCTCCTCGACTTTCTGCTGTGTTCCACCCCTGCCAGTGCCTCATCTGGCAGCTCACATCCTTGTGATTGCCCTGCTCCTGCTCCTGGGATATAATACATTGCTGGAAACAACGATAAAATACTAAAATGGAGAGAACATACGTTCTCCAGCCTTAACTGGACCTTCTCTGCTTCTCAGCACTTCCTCAGTTCACCTGGTGTCAGCTCACTGACTCACCCCTGCTTAGGATGCCTCGTCCTCACCACCTCAGTCCCCTCGTGACCCTCGCTCTCCACGGATGACCTGCCTCAGAGTCGGTAGGGAGATCATACAACCACCACTGCTATGAGCTTCTGCACATTTCCTCTAACTTTCTCTTGGTTTCCTTTAGTCAAGTGACCTACCAGCTGCTTTCTGCCTAGGACTATAATTTCCTGCTTCTGGATCTTTGCTCATGATGCCTCCCCATTTAGAAGACCTCCTCCAATCTCACCTCTGCCACAAAGCTGTTTTTGGATCATCCCACCTGAATGCAACCTCTTCCTGCTCCAAATTTCCCTAACATTTTATCTGTACTTCTCACAGCCGTTACCTGGTGCTGCACCTGCTAAACCACTCACAGGTCACCTCGTGTCTCCCCCACTGGAAATACCCACTGTGAGAAGGGGGTGATGCTGGATTCAGTGTGGCTCCCAGCAGCAACCAGCACAGTCCTTTGTATAGAGAGTTGTCAGTGCGTATTTACTGACTAGATACCTACGTATCTATTTTTGCAAATGTCAGACTAATTCCTAAGGTAGACAGATTGTATTAATAATGAATTGATGAACACGTTGTTCCTAATGATCTCAACACAAAGTCCTAACTAAACGATTGCATCACCAGAACTTCTGATGGGGAAACAAGAGTGTACATGCTGATGGCTACAACTGCAAGAAATGGTGCTGCGGCGTGTGCAGTGTCTTCCTGAGGGAGGGTGGAGTGGTATGAAATGATAGAGAATGGGCAAAAAACCAAAGAAAGACATCAAAGCAAATAAAAACTTACCTTGGGTAGCAATATAATGATTGGGTCGATGATAACCCTAAAAATAAATGAGAAAGAATATTTGATAAACTTAGAAGCAATAAGCAGTACAGAAGTCACATGCTACATTTGCCAAAATGAATGTGTGTACAAAGACCAACAACTGCATCACCTGAAAGTTAACTTGTGAGACCCAGTACCATTGAGTTTCCCTTACTAAGCCAAGGTGCATCAAATATAACAGTTCTGATGCTTGCACAGGAGGGGTGGGTAACTTAATCCACACCGGTTATGAGATGATGGATGAGCAATAAACACTAACAACTTATGGATTCTCCGAAATAATATGACTGCGACTTGTAGAAAGTTCAAACAGGCTGCAAATGTGTAATAGAATTTCATTTGTGTTTGGGATGTTATTGGCAATGTGCCAAGGGTTTAAAGCATATTCTGTGATATCGGTATAGACAGTTATATCAATAGTGATACTCAAAACCATTCTTAAATACTGCCAAAAACCATGACTTGATACTGTAGCAAGGCCAGGAATTTAAAGAGGTAGAAATTGTGCAAGACTCCTTCCTTTTATCATGACCCTACAGGAAACAAGAAAGGTAAAAATCGGTACCAAAGAAAGAAGGGAACAAAGAAGTTGTAGGATAAATATCTGAGAAAAACAAAGCCAACTCAGACAAAATTGCACCAAGGTAACATACTAAATCACCATGGACTTTAATACTTTCCATTTCTGTCCCCTAAGATTACCTGAAAGACTGTGCCCAAAGCCTGCTGGAGAACGGAAAAAAGAAGCCTGAAGAGGAAACGCAGATTTCTCAGACAACTTAAATGCATATCTGTTAGGTTTTTTGGCTCTTAAAAACAAGTGGACAACGATGAACAAGAAAAGCAAACACATTCTTTTACACAAGTGACCTGCTGTCGTTCTCAAATTACAGAATTGTGACCAATATTACACGGAATTTTTTAGGCAACCCCTCACTTCCCGTCAGCTGGTAAGTGCCACCAGGGCAAGGGTTCTGCCTGGTTCATTCCCTCTGGAATGGCAATGTGCCGAGTGGACAGGAGGGACTCGTCTGATAAACTGAAGTCACCCACAAAGTTCACAAATGGCCTGTGATGCTAAACACCATGGTCGTTTCTCAGTCCTCATCGACTGGACCCCCTTAGAATATTTCCTTCGCTTGGTTCTGGGACACAACACACTCCTGGTTTTCTTCCTCCCTCCCTCCCTGTCCACTTGTTCTCAGTTTCACCCCCTTGCCCTTAATGCTGGAACGCCCGGTCCTGAACGCCTTCCTCTGTCCACACTCACTCTCTTGGAGACCTTGTCCAGTCTCATGGTCCTCAATTCCATCTGTTTACTGAAGAATCCTATGTTCTTATTTCTAGCCCAGACCTTCTCCCGGAAATCTTGATGTGTCTCCACTGGCTGCTCAACACCTCCGCCTGCATGTCTGACACATATTTAAAGTTTAACGCATTTAAGACCAAACTCCTCGTTTCCTCCCTAGCCCCTGCCCAACTCTGTTCCACCCACAGCCTTCTTCTCAGGCATTGTTGGCCCCTCTCTCCCTCCTACACCCCACCGCCAATCTGTCAGCGCATCCCATGGGCTCTCCCTTTGCCACGAACCCAGGATCCTACCATTTCTCACTGCCACTGCTACCGCCCAGGCCAGGCCACCGCCATTTCTCTGATGACTGCCACAGCAGGCCTTCTTGCTCTACTCTCGCCCAAGTCCATTTCCTTCTCAGCGGCCAGATTGTGTCATGCTGCTGCTCAAACTCCTCTAGTGACTGTCTGTCTCACTCACAGTGAAAGCCAACTGTGCACCTCACCTGCTGGCCCACGACCTCTCCCCCATCACCTACAACTCCCTGGACCCCTTCATGCCACGCCACGCCGCACCACTGATGCTTGCCTATTGATTTTTCTTCAAATTCCCCAGGCAAGCTCCACAGCCAGGCCTTTTGCTCAGGCTGTTTCTCAGCCTGGAATGCTCTTCTCCCAGGTGTCCACCTGGCTCAATCCCTCATCTTCTTTGCTCAAATGTCACTTTCTCAGTAGAACTGACTCTAACCACTGTCTTCAAAACTACAATCTCCATCTCAGACCTGGCGCTCCTATTCCCCCTTTTCACCTTTAGTTTCCTCCATAGTACACACCACTTTCTAACATGCCGTATAGAAGTAACTTTTTAATTTATTGTCCATTTCTCCCAATTAGAACATCAGCTCCATTAGGTCTGAGATTTTTTTGTTTTTGGTCTGAATTGGTCACAGTTGTAATTCTAGTCCCTAGAACAGTAACTGACACACAGTACGTGCACAGTAAGATCTTACCGACTAAGTGAGTAAAAGGGCCCTGAGTATTGACTCTTCTCTGTGTTAAAATAAAATTCAGTCTCATTAATCCGGTATTTTTATTATTTTCTAGCCTTCCTCATGTTATTTCCTTGAGCTGGAATGTCTTCTCTCCTCTGTACCTCTACTTACCCCCGGTTAAAAGCTTAGTTCAAACCACCTCCTCTCCACTGCCTAATCTAATCACAATTACTCCTTCAGTTGGTGATTCAAACACTTAGTAAGTGCTCACTATATTCAGGCATAAGCCAGGCGCAGGGGCTACATAGATGAGTAGGACACTGTCCCTGTGCTCAAAGAGCCAGCAGGGATTGCAGAGGCTGGGACTGGAGTGTGACCAGTCTCCCCTGGAACCTCCCAAGGGAAAGTGTGTCACAGATTACCTGGAGGTAGGAGAGACTGGAGAAGACATTTCATATTTCAGCTGCTAAACTGGGAGGCTGTGGGGGAGAAGATAACAGGTCTGGGATACCTCTGAGTACTCCCATGAGGTACTCACTAAACATTTGCTGAATGAAGGAGTAACTGCAATGCACCTTATGAAGAAACCCTGCTTTAATAATAATAATTTTTAAAAATTGAACCTGGAGTGGGCATGTTTTTGGCCATTACCAAAATGGTGCAGGGGTCTTCCTTGGATGAATGAGATACGAACTATTCTCTAAATAATCACCTCCAGTCCTCACTCACAAATACATAACTAAAAATGTCAAACCTTTCCAATTAGCACCAAAAATAACATTCTTATAGTTATTTTTAGATAACTCTTTCCTAGAGATTGTGGTGCTAGTTACTTTTAGTAGCATCTGAGTAATATTCAACCAAGAAAATAAAACAATCCCTACATATGGATAAAACCTGTCTATGGAAGTATTGCTAGACTAAGAAAAATGTGACGGCCAAACACAGAGTGTGCCTTGGGAACCACAAGGAAGCAGAAATCTGCTTAATATAAACTTAGGCCTTGGAGGCAACAGCGACTTTCCTTGATTTTTCCGTCTACTTTTGATTTCATTCATTCTTTCAACTGAAAACATCCTGTCTCCTAAAGAATTTATTCTAATGTAAAACATTAAGTTAACATGATGCAGAATGAACAAAGAAGCAGTCTTCAATAATTAAACAGCCTACATATTTAATGGCATGTCTTGCTTGCATTAGAAGTCCTGGTGAACAGCTGCAGACTACTTTGAAGGCAACTTAAAAGTGCAGTGATGACAAGGGATTGCAAATCACCGTATTAGGAATTAGAGAGTTTTGTCCCATTAATATGCAAACAGATTTTTAAAAAGTGTTGAATAATACGAACTGTTGACAAAAACTGGAAATAACATTTTCTTAGTCCACGTAAGCATGGGATGGCAAAGAAGACACTGTATGTTGTAGAGATTCACCAAAAATAGGCCAACTTGAGAAAAGGAGTGCCATATCCTCACTGTTAGGTTCCGCAGTGGGTGGAGCAACATTAATGTGTTTGCTTTTGGATCGAGCCCAGAGCGTGTATCCACCAATCTTACAGCAGACACAAGATCTGGTATGTGTCAGAATGGCTGGGTTTATTGACAGTTTTCATACCTTGATTTGATCATTACACATTGTATACGTGTATCAAACTATCACATGAAGCCATGAAATATGTAGAGCTATTATAAATCAATAAAGAAAGTAAAAAATACATACATCGATATAATTTCCATTGATATAGTCTGAGTTAATGTCTCCTTCTATTGTCTGCAGCCTCACCCGGGAATGATCATCTGCAAAGGAAAAAGAAAAGAAAACAATTAACAAAAGCAATCTGTTAGGCTGCTCTGAGCCCCAGAATGTAGGCACATTACAGAAAGATCACCCACAGACACACTGCTTTAAAGATAAACAAAGAATTAAATACTACACACCTATTCTGCTATTAAGACAGGGAAGGATTTATAATTCTTTATACTTTACAGTAAATCTCATTAATTTATTCTTTGATCATTGACAGATGTAAAGCAATGCCAAAGGTTTAAGACATTTACATACAGTCCTGTGAACCACAACAGAATTATTTCTTGGATTGGAAGTTTGAGCAACTTCACTAAATCACATACCAACCCTGAGATGTTGAAGGTTGCCTATGACATCCACCTTGACAAATGATGGCTATAAACCCACAGCCTGGCCTTCTGGATGTGCAGATGTGATCCTAACCTCAGTCATTGTCTGGGATGTCCCTAAGCTCTCCCTCTGTACCCAAGGGTATCAGCAGGCGAGACCAAGCTGTCACCATCAGCTGTGTGACCTCAGGCCAGGCAATGATGCCACCAAGCCTCAGCTTCCTCATCTGGAGAAGGGATGACAGCACCTGCCTCAAATTGGGCTGTTTCAAGGATTAAATGAAATGTAAATTGCGACACAGCAAGTACTGTAAAGGGGTCATATTTGTGGTATTAATTAACTACATTTAAGTTACTTCCTGAATAAAGAAGTTTTCTCTATAAATACTGTTGAGGTGTCGTAATTATTTCCTTGAAAATGCATATTTGAAAAAGGAAAGCACTCAAAGCTCCCTAAGAGCAGAGTTTACCTGTTTTGATCACTGTTCTACCTCCGGCCCCTAGAATAGTGCCTGGAACATAGCAGGTTTCCCCCCAAATAGTTTTGAATAAATGAAAAGTGAACGTTTTGGTTTTTGAAAAAAATGTCTTTTAAAAAATTATTTTCCTAAACTAATGTTCCTTTTAGTAGAGGAACTTTTCCTTTCAATTAAAGCACACCCCAAAACTCAATATTTATGAACCGAAAAAAGCCGGCTGCCCTGAAAAGGAGGCAGAGAAGGCTTGATAAGGATATTTCACAAAACTTCACTTCTGGAAGTTGCTGGAGCAGTGGGAGACCCTGCTTCTAAGCTGCTACTGCTTCCTTCTGATGCTAGCTTCACTCAGCATTTCATGTGGGTCTGTGGGCGAGGAATAAAGGCCATAATTGCAGGCAAGAGCCAGAGAGCTGCAGATGACAGACCACTTTATCCCCAGTCTCTGGACCCAGTGTCGACTTGGACCTGCTCCTTGGTTTGAAATGCTAATGGATGAAAGTCAAAATTTCATACTGGTTCCTGAAGTTCAAGCTCCTGTTTGGTAAATGTTTTGTTTGTTGTCAATAGTGTGGGCAGAAGGAAATCTGTGTCAATATTTGAACCTTCCTTCCTGAAGGGGCTTTTCACTCCATGACAGGTAGTGATATTACTTCACGCTGATGCCTCACGATTAGTCAGGGCACAATACATTTATCTGCAATGTGGTGACAGACTGGGCCAGATAAGGACAAAAACCCAGAGGAAGTTGTGTCTTCCCGCTCTGCTCAAAAGAGAATATGGGATAGTGGTTATATGTGCAAGTTCTGGGTCAGGTATGTGGGTTAGAATGGTCTACTTGTGATTTGGGGCAAGTTACTCAATCTCTCTGTGCTTCAGTTTCCTTATCTGTAAAATGGAGATGAACACTGCCTACCTCAGGAGATTATTCTGAGCATTAAAATAGTATAAGGAGTGGTAGCTCACACCTGTAATCCCAGCATTTTGGGAGGCCAAGGCAGGAGGATCACTTGAACCCAGGAGTTCGAGGCCAGCTTGGGCAACATAGCAAGACCTCACCTCTAGAAGAAACTAAAAAGTTAGCCGGGTATGGTGGTGCATGCCTATAATCCTAGCTACTTGGGAAACTGAGGCAGGAGGATTGCTTGAGCCCAGGAGTTGGAATTTGCAGTGAGCTTTGACTGCACCACTGCACTCCAGCCTGGGTAACAGAGCAAGAACCTGTCTCAAAAAATCAAAAACAAAAAAATAAAATAATACACACAAAGAGATTAGAAAAATTCGTGGTATACAGTAAGTGACAGATAAATGTCCATTATTGTTATCATGTGCTATGTAATAGCCATCCACACTTTTCTTCTTACTATCTTTATAGCTGATATCCAAACAGACGCTAGCAACCCCAGAAATGGAGCCATATGCACTAAGAGTGCTTCCTCATGGTGACCTACTTTAAGAACTAGTTTCCTAGGACACATTTTGCCTAAAACCAGTGGCTTCCTAGAAATATTTTGCCCATGTTGGGGGTGGAGGAGAGGGGAGTTGTTGGTGCACTGGGTATGTATGGACTTTTATGACTTTTGTATTTCTTGGAGAGCCAGCGCCTATACACAACTAATGCACAGAGTGGAGCTATAAGCAATTTTGCTGGTAGAGCTGTATATGCTTCCTGAATGAAAGATGCTACCCTAGAACTGAATCATGGCTATGCCACACACATCAGGCTCTTAGCTCCTCCGAGGGGGGATGAGGCTCACCTTCCCGTACACTTGGACTCTCCCTGGGCAGTTTTTCAAAAGTCGGCAACCGCAATGGAATCTTGCTGTCTCTGGAAGCAGGCCTATCTTAAGGACCTACCATACCCCTTCTCAGAATCCCCCTCTATGTCACACTGTATTTCTCTTAGAACCACAGGATGAATGCTGCCCGTTCTCTGCGATTTACCACCCTTGGGCTTCTCAGGTTGTTCTGGAATGTTCTTTTTAGGGACCTCAATCTCTGAGAAGACTAAATTCCCATCCCCTACATACAGAACATTTGAAATGAAGAGTTTCCCCATCATTTCCTACAGTTCAGTTTACTCCTACCCCAAAATTTAACTTGGCCGCTACTTCTCCAAATCTAATTGCTCTCACTCCCCTCACGATGGATAAACCCATAAGGCACATCCACAGCATATTTATTTCCTAAGCAAAATGAGATCGTTTTTGTCTTTATATACACAGTAGTACTTTTCTTCTTTTAAAACGTTGATTCAACTAGATTATAATGTCTTGAGGCCAAAGAGCACATCATATATATTCTGAATATCCCATATGAGTGGCCCTGCCTAGCACACAGCAAGCAAGCAAAAGGTATTTAACTCTTCCTCATGCTAGCGAATGGGCAGTGGTCCAAGATCATCCAAGATGCCTGGACTGTGTCCTCAATAACTTCTTAAATTTCAGTTTTAATACAGGCTTACCTAATGTTGTCAGAACAGTGAACTGTTTCATTTTCTAGAAATCTCTCTTACCTATCCATTCCTGCCCATCTCTAACTGTCCAAATTTTGCCCATTTTTCAAGCTCCAACTCAAATGGCCCTTCTTCAATAAGGTCTTCTTAATTTTTGAGTACCTGCTATTTGCCAAACACCGTGCTATGTGTTGTGGATATAGTGGTGATCAAGTTAGATACAAGGTCCTTGAGTTCAGGGGACTTAAGGTAATGGAAAAGACATTAAACAGTAATTTCATAATAATGATTTAAATACAATTTTGGTAAGTGCTAAGGTGGAGAGGATAGAGAGCTACAAGTGTGCATGGCACGGGACCTGACCCACTCTGAAGAGCCTGCAAACAACTCCCTAATAAAGGGACATTTAGGGTGAAGCCACATAGGTAGTTACTAAATTCCAGGTCCAGGAAATAGAGCGTGTTCAGACCATGAGGTAGGAAGGATCTAGTATGTTCTGGAAACCAAAAGAAGGGTGGCGTGGGGGACATGCCGTCAGATGTTGGGGAGAAGAGTGGTGGGAAATTCGAGCAGACAGGAGGGAAGGGCCAGGTCATTAGGACTCTGTCCTGAGCACAGTGGGATACCACGGAAGCCATACAGGATGCCACAGAAGCCACGCAGAAGCATCTGGAACAGGGGAGGGGGTTGCTTCCTTTTATCGCTTCCTCTACTGTTGTTGAGGAGGGGCTGGAAGGGGTTCCGGCGGGTGTGGGGAGACAGCGGGGCTGCTGCGGCAGTCTGGGGAGAGCCATGGCAGCTCAGTGTAGGGAGGGCCAGTGGCTGGGAGAAGTGGGTGGCTCTGAGGGTATTTAGGAGGCAGGGCTGACTACAACAATCGGTTCATCTCACATGGAGGAGAAAACGTCATGAAAGACTTCTAGGACTCTGACGTGGGACATGGGTACATTGGTATATCCGACATGGTATGTGGCACCATTCACTGAGCTGTGGAAAAGGCGGAGAGGTGCACAGTGTGGGGCATATGTAACTTGAGGCATTTGCCATCTGAGCAGAGACACAGAGTTGGGGGCTGTGTGTGTGTGTTTCCTTCCTTAAACCTCAACAGTTCTTTTATTGTGCTTCTTGCTACTCTTATACACAGTCATCTGGGTAATGTCTTATTTCTCCTATGGATCAAAACTGCTTAAGATTGGGAGCTATGTCTTACATACATCTTTACCTGGTGTGCATGCTTCCACAGAGCATAATCAATATGTATTTGTTATTTTTACGAGTAAGTGAAAAAAGCCCAGCTCACAATGAAATACCATCACACACCCCTTAGAAGACAAACATGTAAGTCTGACAATACCAAGCGTAGGTGAGGATGTGGAATAATATGAACTCACAGATGCTGCTGGTGGAAATGGAAATTAGTACAACCACTATGGAAAACAATTTGCTATTATCTAGTAAAGTTGACACACATTCCCTATGACCCAGCAGTGGGGAAATGGATGCTGTGTGCATTTTGATACCTATACAAGAACATGGATAGCAACATTATTCACAATTGACAAAATTGTAAATAATCCAAATGTCCATCAACAGGAGGGAGATAAAAATTGTGTTATATTAATAAAGTCGAATGCTATTTAGTAATGAAAATGAACAAGCTATAGCTACATACATACAACATTATACAAACATATGATTGAACAACAAAAAAAAAATACATAGAAGCATATATACCAGTGCTGTCTAGCAGTGCTCTCTGCATTGGTGGAAATGTTCTATATCTGCGCTCTCCAGTATAGTAGTCACTGGTTATTGCATACATAAAATGTGGCTGGAATAACTAAGGAACTGAATTTTTAATTTTATTTAATTTTAATGAATTTAAATTTAAACAGTTATATGTAGCTAGTGGCTACACCATTGGGTAACACAGACATATTATACAATTTCATTTATAAAAAGTTCAAAAAGAGGTAAAACTATGTTCTCTAGATCTACACTATCCAATATGGTAGCTTCCTGCCATGTGTGGCTAATCCTAATTGTGCTGTAAGTGCTAGATACACACCAAATTTGGAAGACTTGGTATGATAAAAAGAATGTAAAATATCTCATTTGTAATTTTTATATTATTACATGTTTAAATGCTAATGTTTAGGATATACTGGATTAAATAAAATATATTATTAAAATTAATTTCACTTATATCTTTTTCTGTTATTTAGTGGGGTTATTAAATTTTATTTTAGAAAATTTAAAATTATTTACAGTTCACACCTTATTTCTATTGGACCATGCTGCTAGGAGATACAGAAAACAGTAAAGATAAGCATGAAAATTATTACTTTAAGAGTCCTGATCATAGCTATTCCAATAGAGGAAGGGGTAAGCCGTAAGCAGGACGAGGTGTGCTGGGGCTCTCTGGGCTGCTGGCAGTGGTCTACTTGTAGACTTGGTGGTTTTATGGGTGTTTGTTTTACAACAATCTATTAAACTTTATATGGATTTTTATACCACATTCTATGCACATAGTTCACTATTTAAAAATGAGTCCACTTTGAAGACATTATGCTAAGTGAAGTAAGCCAGACACAGAAGGAACAGATGGACAAATACTATCTAGTTCCACTTATGAGGTACCTAGCGAGTTGAATTCATAGAGATAGAAACAGAATGGTAGTTACTAGGAGCTGGGTTGAGAGAGGAACGGGAAGTTGTTTAATCGGCACAAAGTTTCAGTTTTGCAAGACGAAAAGAATTTTGGAGATAGATGATGGTGATGGTTGCACAGCAACATGAATGTACTGTTAAATTAAATTTGGCCTAAGGCCGCCTCCAAACCTACCTAGGGGACTGCAACCTAACTTAGTATGTAAACAAACTGAAAGTTTAACTTTGTACATTCTTGTAATGAATATATGAGTCTCAGCCAATCACAAGCATGTAGTTTCAGTCAATCACAGGCAGCCAATTCATCACACCATACTCAAATAAGGCCGATGCCTAGCAGTAGCAAATCAGGTGATTTCTCAACTTTTCTTCTGTGTCTACCTATAAAAGTCACACTGCTGGGTTGAGCTCTGTAAATCTCTTCTCGCTCTGAGGGCTGCCCAACTCATGAATTGTTCTTTGCTCAAATAAACTGTGTTAAATTCAATCCTGTTAGACAGATTTGTTTTCTTTTAACAGTACTTAATGCCACTGAACTGTATACTTAAAAATGGTCAAGATGGTAAATTTTATGTTATATGAATTTTACCATAATTTATAAAAAGAGATTTAAATTTTTCCATCCCTCCCTTGTATAACAGATCCTCATGTTCCGCTCTAACCTCCAATACCTTAGGAAACTGTACTTTCAAGGATGGACTTGCAGTCTTAGAGCCCTGTGGATTCCTTTGCTAGGCAGATTCTGAGATGGGCTACTTCCCTTTCTCTGATGAAATCAAGGCAGTGGTGACAGTAACTGTATAGCTTGTTAACAGAGGACAACAGCCATACATTATTAATGTGTACTCACTAGATATGTTTAAGAATTATTGAAGTGAAAATTATGAAGTATCTTTCCTTTCAGTGATAAAATAAGTGTGAATACTGATGCATGAATCTACCTTAAGCCAGGCAGATATCTATGTTAGCAGGGAGTGGGCTGGAGAGGAGAACACAGGCAATGTGTTTTGCCCATGGAGAGCAGGCTGGTTATCACGTGGTTGCATTTCTTGACTGTAATGGGTCAGCACTTACCAAGTCAATTCCTTTGCCTTCCAGAATATATTAAATGGGAAAGCATCACTATCACCCATGTTGACTTAGTGAACGTATTAATAAGAGTGAAAGAAGCGAAGTGATTAGCTCTTCCAGCCCCAGAGTCCACCTGTTGCTGGGACACATAAGAATGACTCAGCGCAGAAACTGCAGATTCTCATGCAGTTAAGTCAAGCTCTCAGCTGGCTATAAAAACAACAGATAGAGACTGTTGGGGACAAATAAATCAGTATATGGAAGCTCATCACCATATTTTCTTGAACTCTCATTCACCTTGAATCACAAGCCAATTAAGAAGATGAATATGTATCAACCATTCTTTTAGGAAAACTCAGTTATTCTCTAGGGGCACTGTTGAGGCTAAATTGTATCAAATTTCTATGAGGAAATACCTAAAGGACATGGGAGATATTCAAAGAATCCAAAGAAATGCCAACCACCCATTGACTGAGCCCCTGTTCTGCCAGTTTGCTTTGAAGGCCGGCAGGGGAGGGGCCCTTTGTTAGGGCCAGCGTCTATTTGGGCTGCAAGGACCGAAGTTTGGAAACTTCAACTGCTCAAGTATAAGATTTGTGAATTCCAATTGGATTTGTGGTTAACAACAGGTCAATTATTGAAAATGGCACTCACAGGGTCAAGACTGTAGGGACTTGGTATTTCTGGGGGACAGAGCCTGGTAAGTCTGAGAAGACTTGAGCTGTAGAGTTATTAATTACCATCTGTATTTCCCTCATGGCATTGCTGTTTTTTTTTTTTTTTTCCTTGGTTGTTCCAAAGCCATTTCATGTTCAAATTTTGCAGTGAAATGAAAAGAATAGCAGCTTTGACATCCTGGACACCCTGATTTGCATGCTGGCTCTATCTCCAACTCACATGAATTGTGGACTCAAACTTTGAATTTTGCTGAGATTTATCTGTGAAAAGCGGTGACAACAGGCTACTTTCATAGGAGTGTCGGGAAGACCAAGTGAGATAATACACAGTATTGCCAAGTGCTTGCAACATAGTACAGTTAGTTCCCCTTAAAAAGAAATTAGCCCTCTTATGTAAATAAAAACAACATCCTTGTTGAAGTTTAACAGTAAGGTCTTCAGAGCACCAAGAGCTAGTATGCTTGTTTGGGGAACAGCAGAGCAGGGTAGGGAACTGGAAACTCTAAGCAGCTAATCTTTGGGGGAAGAGAAGTTCGAGCTAGTTTTTAAGAGGAAACAGGGAAAAGGTTTGGAAACAGGCTGAATACTCTTCATCTCCTATATCTGAATCCCATGGCATCTACTAACAACTTGTCTTTTCTATCCCTACTTCTGTGTAGTGTAGTGCAGAGGTTAAGTTCCCAGGCTCTGCAGCCAGAATCCCTGCTCGAATCCTGGTTCTGTCACCCTCTACTTGTGCAACCTTGGACAAGTTACTTAACCTTTCTGTGCCTCAGTTTCCTCAACTGTAAAATTAGAATAATAATAGTGCCTACATTATAGAGTTTTTGTGAGGATTAGGTGAGTTAATGTAAGTAATTCATTAGTAAGTGTCTGGTACCTAATCAGAAATAAGTAAAAGTTAGCTATCACCTGCTTCATTACTGCCAAGGACTTAATTTAAGGCCTGATAATTGCTCATCCGCACTACTTCATTTTTGCCGCTAACAGTCTTCCCTCTCTAATGAATCTATGCTGAAGGCTGCTTTTCTACAACAGATTTTTTTTTCTTCTATCACCACTTTGTTTAAACCATTCAATGATATAAACAGGAAACTGATCAACAGTGGTCATGCAAAGAAATCTGATACAATCATTGAAAGAGATTACTATGGCTTTAATTTACCTACCTGGAACGATATCTGTGACATCTTACAGAGTAAAGGCGAGCAGGTTACAAAGTAGCATGTCTAATAAAAGCCTATTTACTGAAGTAAGCTAATGCACTTGTGCATGTGTAGGTAGGCATGGTGGGATAATTCCAAGAATGAGGTTTCTGCTGGGGATAAAAGGTTTATTTTAAATAATCTTTATGATTTTAAGTACTACTTTGCCTGTCTACATGGGTTTATACTGTTTTTGTAGTCAGAAAGAAAACAACAAATCTATTCTCACTAAAAAGAATAAAGCCAACAAAAATTTAAAAATGAAAAATACAGCCAATAACTTCATGGCATAGAAAAAAAAAAAGACTGGAATGAAACAAAAAAATATTAGCAGGGTTTGAATTAGGATGGTGAGGTTCTGGGCAATGTTCCCCAACTTTTCTTTACTGTACAAATTTTCTTTAATGTGCATGAACTGCTTTTATAATTGGAGAAAGAACAACCTATTTGCCATGTAGGACTGGAATATGATAAAAATAAAACTAATGTTTATATCATAATCACAACCCAATGTCACCCCATCACAAAATGTAACTAACTCTGCCACTTTGAGAAACTCCGTCTGCCTAAAGGACTATTTGCTATTCCTCTCATATCTTTCAACAAGGCGTTTACTAGATAAAATAGGGCAAACCTGAAATTTTTGGCTAAGAAACAGGCACATAAAGACCTGGTCATAACAAACCACTGCTTACTGCTGAAAAATTATAACCTGTTGAGGCTTTCCCCATGAATGTATGCATGTGTTGGAGGTGGGCTGATGTGGGATTTAAGGAAGGTCTACTCTAAGTCCCTAAAACATGATACCTATGCCCTTTCCACCAAGTAACATTATGTTTAAAAATACCTCTAAGCACCTTACAATATTTGAACACTTCTGTATTAAGCATAACGGATATCGGTAACAGCCTTGCAATATTAACGTGTGTGTGGATCAGATATTCCCACAGTGGCAGAAATTGAGTATGTCATTGATAATCTTTCACCTCTAACCAATTCTTTCTCTCTGCTAAATATTGATGACATATTTAAGGTAAATTGGAACACAATGATCTAAGTAACATTTGGCCTCTGAGAGAAGACTCGAAATTCATTTTGATTACAATTGATTTCTGCAAGTAATGGGTTTACTCCTCCTGTGGTTACACTCTTGCCAAGGGCTCCTGCTGCACCCGCACAAGCTGCAGGAGAGCCACATGACCGTAACAGTAAGCTGGGAAGTCTGGCCTCTGACCCTATGAGGCCCCTCCTCCGGTCCTGTCCCTGCTGGTCTCCACCTGGGGCCTCCAGCCATGCCTCGCACCTCGCAGGTTCTGAGCCAGAAGCAAATGAGCAGCCCTTGAGCGTGATAACGGTGGCTTTGCATGAACTCTGCTCTTCCTGTCGTTTTTTGTGTGTCGTGCCTTGTTTCTGGCTCTCCTTTTACCTTGTCCCTGTGTCAGAGACTCTTACTGGTTACCCTTCAGAATCCTGGCAGGGATCCCTGACTATTATTTAGCCTGATTTTTCTAGATTTTTACCTCATGCCTTCCTAAACATACTGTGTTGACTTGCTTCTCCCTTCCTCTTGTCCACCTGAATTTAAGGCCAAAATCTCTCCCTGCCAATGCACACTATCTACTTCAGCTCTTGTTCTCTCCCTTCCTAGTGCCCTGGCTTTTATGGCTAAGCCAGATCATGACATTTGTAGATTCCTCAAAAATAAATAAATGATGACACAGCTGGAGTCACTCAATTAGCAGAGAGAAGCACATCATTGCAAAACAAAATCCTGGAAAAATGAAGCCTTCAACACAGGCTATCAGATTGGGTTATTTGTTAAAGGAGCTGGTGGGCTGGAGCAGGTCCAAAGTTCCAGTCACCTGGTAGTTACCTTGCTATTAGAAATGGAGTAGGAGAGCACAGGTAGCCACCTCCGAAGGCACCCTTCCCTTCCCCTCCATGGCTACAGTCTACACTTGCTGTCATGTCCTCACTGCTACATCAGAGTCTCAGAGTCTCTACTGTACTAGATCTACCAACAGGACACTCTTGATGCTGCCCTTCCTCCATGACACAGTGATCCTTTGCACCAGCTGAGCGGTACCGTCTCAGTATTAAACATTATTAAAGCCCCTCCAGTTGGGTCCCAGGTCCTCTACACCCTCTGGGTGTCCTCCATAGACTGTCTCCTTATGCCAGTGGCTTTAACCACCACCCATATGCCCCCTGATCCACTAATTTATATTTGGGCCCAGACCCCTCTCTTTTGGATTCCAGAGCAGTCTACAGAGCTGTCTACTTGACATCTCATTTGAATGTTTCAAAAGCATCTCAATATGTCCCCATATTAAACTCATAAGATTTCCATGCTCCTGCCAACCTCATGCCCACCCTGAGCGCCTCTCCACATCTGAGTTTCCCCTGAGTCTTGCCCATCTGAGTAAATGGCCCATCCTTGCATCTCTATCTGTCCGACTATCCCTCATCCATCAGTTTGTCTGTCCACCCATCCTCCTGCAACTTAGAAATACAGGAGTCACCCCTGGCTCCTTTGTCTTCCTTATTCCACATCCTATCTGTCTTCGGTTTGGTTAATCCCTTCCCTTGAATTCATCTTCTTTCCAGCCCACATTATCTTCATTTCTCACCAGGGCTATTGAGAATCTCTTAACTAGCATCCCCTTCCAATCCATTTTCTACTCTGCAGTCAGATCAAAATTTTCCAATGCAAATTTGATTAATACCCTCCTAAAAAACCTCCTTTGGTGAGGTTTCTCTTGTTCTTATAATAAAGACTAAAATCTTTAATCTGCCCTAGAAGCTCTGTAGGTCTGACTTCTACCTCCCTCCCTCTCTAGCCTAACTCCCCTCGCCCCCAGCTCCGGCCACCTGGCCGTCCTTCAGTTCCCCAACTTGAGGGCACCCTCAGTGACAGGTATGTTCACAGTCTGTTCACATGACCCCGCCTGCAGCACCCTCCGTGCTCTATCCTTCCATTCAGTTGTCTTCTGTGTCTGTCCTCAGGGAGCCTTCCCACACCTCTGGAATCAGCTGAGTTCTCACAGTACCAGGTACCCCTTTTTGTGCCCAGAATTCATTTCTGTGGGTACTCATTTATTCATCCCCCATCCTCTGGGGTTGTGAGCTTCATGGGGGTGGGGACTCTGTGTCCCCCCAGGGTCTCTGCGCCTCCCACCTCTCCCCTTGCTCCAGCAGCACTGGCTTCCCTGCTGTCCTGTCTCCCTCGAGGCCACTGCCTGGAAAGGCCCCTTCCTCACCTGCTCCCAGTCCTGCCTGGCGTCTTATCCATCTTATCCCTGCAGGAAGGCCTTCCTTGACCACAACCGAAACACTGCAATGCCTGCCCCACCCCGCCTCTCTTGACCCCTTCATTTTCTCTGCTGCATGCATCACTTTCCAATACAGACGATATACCATACACTTAGTGGTTGTTTCTGTCTCCCCCACAAGAAGGTTACCCACTATACCAGCAAAGCATTCTGTCTATTTCGTTCCCTTGCTCTACCGCTGACACCTAGAATAGTGCCTGGCATATGACAGGCACTCAATAAATATCTGTTGAAAGAATGATTTTGGTTTGGCACAGTGCCTGGCACAGGGCAGATCAATACATATTTGTTGAACGGACGACATAAAAGAGGACAAGGGAGCCCGGGAGCCCCTGCAGATTCTGGCTCACTGTCTGCAAATGCCAGAAAGAGGAGCAGCTGCAAGGGGTACCTCGTTAGCTGGGAGATTTGCTGTGTGCTTGAAGCCGAGAGCTTATAATTAGGAACTGTTGAGAGCGTTAGAACGGCTACACTCGCCTGTGTGGGGGTGGTAATGGTCGATGGGATGTTAGTGTGTATTTGGAAGGGGCTAGGTCAGCAAATTTATAGTGTAAATAAGGGAAAAGTTAACTTACTTAAGAGCAAAAAGCCAATAAACGGCTTTAAAGCACCATTAAAACCATTTTATATGCAAACACTGTTGCAAAACAATGAATGTGATCATTACGACACTTTTATGTTCTTTCCAACACACTAATGAGGATCTCTGAGATATGCAGACCGAGCCCCCAATTCCTTATCCTAGTTGGTGGTGTTATCCCAATGCCTGGGCTCTAGGAAGCAGACGGCCTAGTAAGTAAAACAGACATTTCTACAAGTACATCATCTTTTAGGGGACAATGGTAATATTGTTCTTCACATCCATGAAGAAACAACAATTAAGTATAAGTGGGCACAGGAAACAATAGCAAGCTAGAGGAAAAGAGGACAGGGATGCACAGGAAAAGGCTTCAGGATGGCACAGAAGGGGAGGAGGAAGGTTACTGGAAAGAAATCTCTTTATGACATTGTCCCTAGAAAGGTACAAGAGACAACGCAACACGAGAAAGAAACAGGGAAAGAACGCTAGGAGGAGATGGATGGAGGGCGAGTGAGGGCTAGAAAGTGTAGCCCCAGAGGTCAGGGCTCCAGGGACAGCCCGGCACCCACCCCGACCACAGCCAGGTCACTACACACAGTGGTGCTGCCGTGACAGAGCCACACGGCTCCTGTAATTACCTACTAGCTCATCGTTTGGAACCCGAGACCTCAAAATGCTGATTTTTTTCCATTTTAAATGATGTACTGAGTCTGCTAAACTCAAGAAGAGTAATATAGGAGTAATGAAGAAGAGAAGGTGTGATTTTTTCAGGTAACAACAATCAATGTTGTTTTGATGTGGCGTTTCAGTTCATTTCCATAACAGGTGATGTTCTCAGGAAATTATGATACTGAGAAGGTTCATGGCTTACCCAAGGTCACTGGGGCTAGTGCACGGTAGGACAAGGACTCTAAACCATTTCTCCTAACTCCCAAACCTATGTCCTTTTTTGCCCAAAATGTCTTTACTGATCAGCCACCCCTCACCCACTCACCCGTCTCCTACACATCCCTAATAATGTCTCCACAATACATTTTCCACTTACTTGTGGGCCTGAGATCTATTATTTCATGCATGTCTTAGCCTGGTCTGGCCCATAGACTGTAAATTTATGAGGGTAGGAGGCAGATTGGAACCTGTTCTGCCTTTGACAACATTGTCCCAGATGCACAGACCACATTCAGTACCTGCCTGTGGGGTGATGAAAAAATTGGCCCTAAGTGCAGGGTCCTGAGAGTTAAAGATGATCTCAGTGGTGGTAGAAATGTGCCCTGGGGGGTAGAGATGAAAAGGTCCCTCTGTGGGAGCTGTTTTCCACTAAACCTGGTGTCAGCCAACTCCAGTTTGTGGGCCAGCTCCAGCCCATTGCCTGGCTTTGGAAAAAAGTTTTACTGGAACACAGGCCCATTCGTTTCTGTATTGGCCTTGGCTGCTTTTGCACAAAAAGAGCAGAGCTGAGAAGTTGAACTGAGACTGGCTGGCCTGTAAAGGCTGAAATATTTACTATTGGGCCCTTTACAGAAAAAGTTTGCCAAACCCTGCATTAGACTGCAATTGCTAGGAGGGCAGTATCCATTTATGTTTAATCATCTTTTTATAGCAGTGCCTTGCATAGTATGGCAAGTACTAATTGATCAATAAATATTTGCTGAATGAAGGGATGGATTATTGGGTCCTTTTAAGCACATACTCTCTGTCCAGCTGTGAAAAATTAGGTAGAGTGGGGCTCAATGTTCCTGTGACAAACAGCTGCACAACAAGTACCCTGAAGGGTGGAGCAGAGACAAGGTAGGCAGGAAGCTTCTCCGGAAGCTGAATAAGAACTTGAAAGGAGAGAATCCACTTGGAGTGCCGTGGGGAGCCTGTAACTTTACAGGGCCATCCCCATGTTTGCCTGGAGGGGATATGCCTCTACCAGAGTCCCTAAAAACAAACTTTTCTAAATAATTAGAGAATCTTTTTTTTTATATTACGGAAGGGACAACTACCTACTTAATATGATCACAGGCAAGCCACTGCATCTCTCCATGTGACTTGAAAATGAGGACAGTACTTAGTAATATCAAAATATTTTCTATTTGTATAGAATTTGTTATTTTTAAATGTCTTCACAAAAAAGACAGTATAAGTTTTTATCATTTGCCCAGCCTATATCCAGCTTTGCCACCCAGGGCCCTCCAGCCAGCCATCTACCTTCCCAGACTAGGCAGGACACAGGCAGGCCCCTCCTGTTCCTCTCTGTGCCCATCCTGAGCAAGGTGACAATTAGTGATAACAGGTTAACAGTTAAACATAAACTAGACCCTGTCCCCACTGTCCTTCTTAGGCAACAGCCATGAAGCCATCAAAACAGAACTTCTGCAGAAGGCCCTAACCCTAACAGTGGCTGCTCCAGAATTTCTCTATGAGGGCCTTGGGGGCCAGCTGAGGACAGAGGAGTCACCTTGAAGCTACCTTTGAGTGCCCAGCTTTTACTTAAGTTGTATATTTATTTGGGGAGGGCTGGGGAGATGAAGGATGGGGAGGAAGGGGGCTAATGTCACCTTCCCGTCTCTTGTCCCTCACGCTGGCCGGTGAAGACCATGATGTGGTGGTTATAAAATATACTCCTGGGTTGGAATCCTGCATCCACATCTTATTAACTGTGTAATGCTTTTACCCTCTTTATGCCTCAATTTCCTCACTTGTAAAATAGATACAAAAATATTACCTATTTTGTGGTGTCATTACAGAGCGTGAGCGAGTTAATATGTGAGAAGTGCTTAGAGTAGCATCTAGCACACCATACATAAAGTGCTCAGCAAATGTTAGAGTTTATTCTTTTTTCACTGATTATTCAAAAATATTTCTCAAGTGTCTACCAAGAGCAGATTTTAAACTATGCATCAGGAAGGAGCAGACTCAAAGGTATATTGGACAAAGGCCAGTTGGATCTCGGAGCACACCCAGGGCCACGCCTCTGGACACTGCCTGGTCTGTGTGTGCAGTGTGAGGCCCACATTGGTGCCATCATAGCAACTGCAGGACAAAGGCTCATCAACATCCCCTTCCACTTGGTACGTGAAGGGAATTCCCCATTTTACCTCTATGAGTCTCCATGAGTTTACTGTAGAGCTGAAGAACACCTGGAAAGGATCCCAAAAGCCATTAGGAGAAATCTGGATTCTTCTAATAGTGTAAGACTTTAGTGGGCTCCCAGAGAACACTAAGGAACTTGGAAGGGTCTACACAGGCCAAGAAATCATGTTTTTCTTCTCTAAGCCTCTACAGTACTGTATACACAGCTCCAACATAGCCCAGTGTCATCACACTGGACTGCAACCACAGTGATCTGGTATCTGTCCAGTCTGCTGTGTCCTGGGGGCAGTGACAACATTTCATCTCCATGACCACGGCATCCTCAGTGTCCAGTACCAAAAAAATGTCCCACAAGTGCTGACTGAATTCACCAAGGGGCAATCAACCCTTGACCTCAGGGCAGCATCTCCTATCTACAAAGGACCACTCAAGCACCACGTAAATACAGCATGCTTTCAAACTGATCATCAAAACACAGGAAGCTAGTGTTTGTACCCTGCAAAACTGATGGTTTGGCTTTCTTGGTGGCCAAAGAGAAAACAGAACATGCTCAGTTGGGCCATTTTATATCATATGTAAGCTCCCCCACCTTTTTCTTTTTATAAAGCACATTGTAATCTGCATTGTCCAATACAGTAGTAACTAGTCTCATGTACTATTTAAATTCAAAATAATTAGAACTAAATAAAATTGAAAACTCAGGTCCCCCATTATACCAGCCCCATTCCACATACTAAGCAGCCTCGTGTGGCTGGTGGCTACTGTATGGGACAGCACAGATGCAGAACACGTCTACAATCAAAGAAAATTCTGTGGGGCAGCATTGCTACAGAATCTATACTGTCATACTAAGAAATGTTAACTCGGGCAAATAAAATATAACAGTACTTTCACAATCAATAAAGCTAATACATTGCTCCCCTGGAATATCCAAACCTTCCAAGTTTGTTCTCTCATAAGTAATAAGACACAATAAGCTAGCTGTTCTCTGGGCCTAATCCACATTGTTTTTGTTGTTGTTTTAAATTTACATATCTTTATAAATGCTACTAATTCTGTTAGGTTACCGCAGTGGGCCTGTCGGTACCTCGATGCAGTCATGCGTGACTTAGAGCAGTTTAATGCAGGGGATGAGTGGGGTGAGCCCTGGGAGGAGGGGGTCCATCAATCTACCATGCGTTGCAGCATTGTTATGGAACATTAATGAGGTTGGGCTGGACGTAAAAACCATCCAACGCATTATGGATTGGTAACATTCAGTTTCACGGGCACTGGGAATTTCTGAGCTATAATCCTAGTTCTTTTGCTAATGAGTATTGAGATACGGGGACCATCATTTAACTTCTGAGTTTCAGTTTCCTGTCCTTAAAATGGGGCTGTTACTGACCCGCCTAACCCAGTGTCCAGAGGATTAATGAGTTAATGTGTGCAGAGTACTCCGAGCTCCTTGCATTAAGGCATGCTGTGCATCACTATTTCCATTCATCCTCATGTAGCAGCTGGGAAACATTAGGACTATTATGTTTACTCCACGTAAAATGCATTTTCCTTCCCAGCATTTTACATTACCTATGTTACCCAAACCTGAAATCTAAAAGTAAAAAAGGCCCCACAGCAAGAGCACAATGGTGAAGTGTGGGTATTCAGATAATTTTTTCTTTCTTTAGCACAAGTAACGCCAGCTCTTCTAGCAGGATGGAGGCAGTAATTGCACTGTAAACTCTCACTTCATGAGCCTAGTGGTCAATCTTATCAGATGTGAAAAGAAAGTTCTACAATGGCACAATGACACTGTTGACACTTACATGCAATGATATTCCCATATCTGTTCTTCATTCTGTTCTCATCTTTCTTAGCCGAGTCCCATGGTGCAGACTGCCCTTCAAAGAAGCTCTAGAAAGAAGGAAGAGAAAGTGACACTAAGAATTACAATTTCGTGCAGTAAGCAGAGGGATCTCAACAATGGAAGATGTTCTTAAAAAATGTAGAACAAGGGTCAAGAAGGAAAGAATGTCCACGGGAATGGGATAAGGGATTGTTAAACTACCTTACATCTTTTTTTTCTTTTTTTAACGTATGTTGAACCATCCTTGCATCCCTGGGATGAAGCCCACTTGTTCATTTACTTGGTTATGGTGGATTATTTTTTTCATGTGCTGTTGAATTTGGTTTGCTATTATTTTATTGAGAATTTTTGCATCTGTATTCATAAGGGATATTGGTCTGTAGTTTTCTTTTTTTGTTGTGTCCTTTCCTGGCTTTGGTTACTTTACATCTTCAATATTTCATTTAGCTTTTTCTAAGTTTTGTTTTCCTTTAGTTAATACTTACAAACACAGGGATGGAGGCTGAAGAGTGAACCCATACTTTATCTGTACAATCCAGTAAAAACGGTCACTTGCTCATCCCTATCCTACCTGAATATTCAATATGGAAAAAATTAACATTCTCTCAGCTTCTTAATTATATTACCATTTTCAATATTCTCATAAGAAATAAAAAGGTCTCTTTTCCCCCCTCCAACTGCTAACTGAAAGAAGGTTATTTTTGGTTAAAACTGTGAAAGTAGGTAAGCTAAGACTTTATGACTTTAAGGCTAAAATTCTGTAATACACTCTGGCAGAGTTTTCTCTTCATGTTTAATGGTGCTTTGGTGTCCATTTATTTAAGGATTTGGCATTATTACACCTGGGGTCTTTAATCTTTAGGTTATTAGATATATATTTTTTTTCTGTTCAAGTAATAATGAAAATGTCCTCTATATGTAGACAGGTAAAAAAAAAAATCTGGGACTTTTATTTCCACTTCAGTCCGGGTTACATTTTACCTTTATGCAGTCAACTGCATGAGGAGGTTACAGGGAAAAGATGGTAGCAAGCAGGAGTCAAACAAAACTGATTTCTTGTCTTTGCCACAGTTACTCTAGCACTTCCTAGAGGAACCCACTGGGAAAGAAGAGGAGATCGGAAGGAAGAAGAGACAAAGGCAGAAGAGAGGAATGAAATCACTATTGTGGAATGTGTTAGGGCCAGACAATGTGGCATCAGGGACATTCTCAGACATGCCCCAGCGTAGCTTTCCAAGTTCTCTTTTCAGGACTGCAACTCTTCTTACTCCCCAATCTCGAGCCCATGTCGGCCACTTCCACCACTTAACAATATTTTGTGATTCGCCTGTGGTTCAACAGAACGTATTCATTCCTTTTTATGGGTCCAGCTCTCTGTCATTAGGTGAATTGCTCCTTAGCATTGCTGCAGTAGGACATAAGTGCTCACCGATGCCACCGGGTCTCTGTGTTCTACTCTGTCTGTCTGCATGTCACCCAGTACCCTGACCATGTAGTGGACAGTGCTGGCACCTTCTGTTGTTCCTATGTCTGTCTGTGTCTGCCACCAGGCTGTGGACTCCCTGAGAGCAGGGACTACATGTTCATCATTTTTGTTTACCTAACACCTATGCCTCATGGTAGGAACCCAATAATTAATCACTGAATGAATGAACAACTGCAGTGTGTGGTTACAGTATGCTTTGGTTTTCACCTCAAAATCAAGCTTTATTTCTGCAGCTTAAATGTGTGAAAGGCTCTAAGACTTGGAAAACCTGCTTGTCCACAGTTTGCAGTTTTTATTCCAGCATAGTTTGTAAAGTCCATGCCTTTTGTGTGTGACCTGCTGGGTACTGCTACCACTATTAACACAAAACCCAGCTCTCATCAGAGACTGGCTGGAAAAGAGCCCAATACCAGGCCTGTCTTGTCCTCGTGCTTCAGATCTTGTCCTCAGTATATCCCCACAGCAAAAGAGCAGACACCATTTTACAACATGTCAGAGTGAAAAGGTAGCATGACAAATGTAAGAGTTAAGGGGTTTAAATTGCCTAGCTTAAGTTAAGGTCCCTTAGTTGGGATCACAGTTGGCACTTTATTATCATAATAGTTTTCATGTTATATTCATCATTTGAAAAAACATGGGGACAGAGCAGGATCAGACATACTATATAGATATCAGACATACTATATAGATCAGAATATACATGGAATATTAATAGATTCACGCTATGCATTGCTAGTTGAAGAGTAAAATAATGTTTGATGTAGAAGAAATACAAATAAAACATTTTCAGATTATTAATAAATTAAGTCAATAAAAACACTAGCAGTAAAAGTCACTGGTTAATTCCATCAAGAACAAGACCTTTATATAATCAGGGGATTTATTCAAACATGTAACTTCTATTCTGCTATACAATATGTGTTTAAAAATAGCTTCAGGGATTTTAAAGTCAGATACTCTTTTTCTGAATAGTGTCTTTGTTACTCTATGAATGACAATCATTTTACAGTTGAGTAATAACTATTATTTGACTTCCAACAATTTAATTCCACTTTGAGTTTGTTGTGATTTAATTACCAATTTTACCTCCTTCTGCCTTTTCCACCCATTTAAAAAGTTCTTGCTTTTTTGCAGGAAGAGGGTAGAAGGTAACTGACTTTGGTAGAGGCCTTGAAGTCTTCCAGTAAATCCACAGCTTCAAGTCATAGAGAAAATGCTTCTAGATCACCTGCGCCACACAAGTCCCTTCCCGCTCCGGACAAACAGAGGCTCTCCTGTGGGGAACCATGCTCACATCACAGCTATGTTTCTTTGGCATTTGTGGCAATCACAGGACTTTCAATAGTCCTTGTATTTAAAAACAGTTATTTCAATTTTATTGTTTTCATTTAATTGGTGACCAAGAAACAGATACAAATCAACAAGTGAAATAATAACCCCTATCATTCCATCCGAGCACAAGAGTTTCCAGGATGTTTTCATAAGGGTGGTGCCCAAGTGTTATCCATTTCTGAGCACTAATGATGGTGTTGGACATAATGAGTTGATAGTGGGCATCAGCAAGTGTCTGCAGATGACTGAGTCCATCATCTCAACTGGTGCTCACTAGCATGGAAGGATGACCTCCCCACTTTACAGCTGAGGGACACGAGATGGAGATGGACACCTCAACAGCTCCTAACACAATCTGGGTCAGACTGCAATGTTTTCTGACTCATAATCCACTGCTCTTTCTCTACCACCCCAATCCTGACAATGACTTTGAGGAGAAAACAGTATTAAATCCACTTGAATACACATGACCAACAATTGCTTTCCATACCTACATCATATCTTCTTGTCTCTAAATGAAGGTTTACAACAAGAGAATATAAAAGATATCAAGTAAACTTTAACTATTGATTACTGTTATAAAATAGGAATTTTTTTTCTGATAATGTGTTCATGGCACCGAAAAAGCAATCGTAGGAGCAGTTGGAGTTCTTGCAATGAGCCTCCCAGCTTCCTATCCAGGAATTATGTGAATAGTGAATGGCAAATGTGTTTTTTTTTTTAGACAAAAGCAAAACAAAACAAAGTAAGAGGTGCTCTGAGAAAAAGGTCAGATAGCTAGTGCCCCCATGGATGAATGCCACAGTCTCCTGAGTCCCTATGGATACAGGACCATGTCTTCCATTTTCTGGAAGTTTTGCTTCCAATTATATAGCCAATCTTCCCATGAATACATTTGCATTAAGACCAGGTGTCCTTATCCTTGGCTTGGAAAATAAATAATATACTTATGGGAGCCCAGAGAAAGAAGGGAAGGGATTTCCAGGTTGGTTGCCTTGGTTTTTGTTTCCTTTTGTTATGAAGATTAAAAAAAAAATTTTTTTTTCTAAGATGGATCCAGGTTAAAATGTTATGGCTTTCTGACAGCATACACTTTCAAAATATCTCAGAAAATATTTACCTTAGAATTTAGACTCCCTCTTATGCCTAAAGTGGAACAAACATCAACTGTTTAAATTTCTAGTTAGAAAATAAAAAGTTTATCTATAGCTCTAAAGCCATTGGATACTCAGAGAAGCCACGACATGATACATGGATCTTTCACTTTCTGTGTACCTGTTGTTTTTCTGATTGGAATTCTCAGAGCAAGCATAGTAACTGGGGCAGAAACACAGGTCTTCAGTGCCATAGAATACTGCTTCATGTCTGGCATGGACGTGCAACTCCAGAGGTGGCAGACACACTTCATTCTTCCTTTCCTGGAGAGACTGAGGCTTCCCTGATGGCCCTGTAAATCCACCCCTCCCCTTTTATTTTTCAGACCAAGATATGGACAGATAGTCACCAACAAACCCACTCGCAAAATATGGCTGAGGAAAGTCTGGTACCTTGGGTTATCTGTAATTTTGCTGTAAAATTACTCTATTATGTCCCTTTTCACATATATTTTGGCTTTTAAATATATTTTAATAAATTAAGCAATGTCAATGCACATTTTATAAGATTTTCTCCCGTGCATTTTTCTTTGGGCAAGAACAAAAGGTTCTTCAGCTATCATTTTTTATCTGTAAGAGGTCAAAAGTTATACATGTTCATTTAAAATTACATAAATTGAATTATTAAATGATTTGAGAAGAATTCTACTCTGAACCAATATTCTTGGGAAATAAGTAATCACCACATAATTTATGTCGTGTCTAGAGAAGAATGGTTATTATTAAATTTGTTGAAAGTAAAGCCAACCAGGTTTTGAATCCTCCTGGTGCTGAGACAGAAAAGAATTTTATTCCTTGAAGGAGTCGGGATTTTCTGAGCATATGCCAACAATTGGCTTCTGGTCTCTTGGGGGAAACTTTGCTTATCTGCTCCTTGCATCTTCCGATGCCTGAGACAAACCCTTACGGTCAAGTTTAAGCACAAACTCCAATTCCTCCTCCACCTCTCACCTCAGAGCTTTTCCTTGACAAAGTTATGAGCAGGCTCACCAAAATCAAATTCAACCAAAGCTCAGGCATAATTTTGAAAAAGAGGCCCAATGAGGGAGAACAGAAGGGATGGCTGAGGGAACCAAGGCTAAAATCATCATTTAGCACCTGAGGACTTCCCATCCTGGGAGCACAAGCTTGGGAGGCAGATGATGATGGTCCGTGCACCCAGTACACTTTTTATAGGAGGAGTTTTGAATATAATGTGCAGATTTAGGCAATATTTAGTGTTTAGGGCAGATTTTTAATATGCAGGTACAATTTAACGCACCAACTATGGACTTTCTATTATTAAAAAAACCACTTTATGTATTTTTGGGATTTAAGTTAATGGTCTCACTGCACCTTCTGTTAGAATTTTCATAAATATATTTATGCTTTTATTCTACTTAAAATATAATTAAAGTGTTTCCTCTGACTGCCTTAGCTCATATATATTGAGAAAAGGCAGCAGACCTTGGGAACCACTCTGAAAGAGTAATAAGTCTCTGAAACAATAAAAATGAAACCAGGCAAGCTCCAGTGAATACCAATGACTTCCTCACTTCAAGATGCTATACTCTCTATGGGCACAGAGCAGAAGGAAATTGAACATCCTGCATACTGTCATTTTTTCCTGAATAGGAAACATGTTTTTGTGATTCAATAACCTCCTCCCCCACCCCTCATACCACCATCATTTTCCACAGGATATAATTATACATCTCAGTTGCCCACCTCAAGAGAACATTACTCCAAAATGATGCAGTCTGTTAAAAATGCCAAAGCTCCCAGATATTAAAAAAGGAGGAAAAAAAACCCCTATTCAACAGAAAAGCTGCCAGAATGAAAGGGACACAGGTCAAGGCTGTACCTAATGTACAGTACATTTTCAGGCACTGCAGGGTCAAATTTTTTAGAAACTTCTGAAGTTGAATTTTTCCTCCCTTTCTCATATGAACAAAATTGTGCACGTAAAATGACTAAAATCATCTTCCTGAAAGGAAGACGAACTCACTGGGGCATGTAAAGCCTCTGAACTTTCTTTGTTTTCTGCTCATACTTCTCTTCTGGTTCTTTAAAGTGTTGTATTTTATTAGGTCCATATAAACTATTCATTGCTATAGCACTAAAGCAACTGGAGACACTTCACATTACCTGATAGGCCACAAAGTAGAATGCCCCAGAAGTTCAGGCACAGTGGCAGCAGTGGTCACTGGTCACTGTCATCTCCAGTGTCCTGGACAGAGGCAGTCAAAGGGAGCATGTGATGCTTCAAGGGCAAGAGAGGCGGGGATTGGGTGAAAAGGATCTAGACACACGAACTGTGTTATTTCTAAACAAACTGAAATCTAAATGTGAATACTCATTGATCCTTTTAAAGAAGTTGCTAATCTCTGAACTCTTCAAACGGCCACTTTTTATTGCAACTACTCCAATTTGAAATTTTGCAGGATTCAGGAGAATGATGATCTTGGCAATAGTTGTCATATAATTGCCTTCCTTTACCTAACATCTCTTTCTAACAATGGAATTGAGGTTTGCATCCTAAAATATCTATACATCTATCTATATCTATAGACGCATATATGTATCTACATATATGCACCCATATATATCATAGATACGTGTGTATATATGAGATGTTTTAGTGCCTAGAAACAGTCCCCCTGATGTTCAACTGAGCTTTAGGACACGTTTTCTATTCTACTGAATATCACTCTGAACGAGGGATTTCATAAGTGACTTTTCACAGTAACGTCATATACTTCCTGTTGATGAAAAGATACTTAGGGGGGTTTTGAAGCTCTATCAGATGAACATTTTTAATCCTGTTGCATAGATAAGGAAATTTAGGATCAAAGACACTGAGTGGCTCTGCTGAAATCACACAGCTGGTAAGCAGAAGCGCTGGGACCTGAGCCAAGGCCATTCCACTCTGAACTCAGTGCTCCTCCCACCTGGACACAAAGCTGGCCGAGAACTTGTGGCTCTGTGCCCGCTGCAGTGCACTGTACACGCAGCATTCTGAAGTCACCCTGGCCATAGGCCCTAAGCCACCAAGCATCTCTGGTTACCATTTTTTATGGAATGAGCCAGTTCAGCAACGCAGTCCTATCACCATCTGCACAGAGATTCTCCTGGGTGATGCAAGAGGATATGCATCCTGGAGCGACCCTCAGTCAATGTGCTTTTCTTTCTCTTTAAATTTGCCCAATTTCCAAAGGCCCATTTCTTCCCACCTTCAGAATCACTGTGGCAGTTGGCACCCACTAATGACATGGCACATCCCTCAAGGGTAGCGAAGCAGGAATAAGTCGAGAACCATTGATCAAGTGGCAAGAGAGAAAAAAATACCCTACAAGTGAGTGATTCAGGGAAAAGTCATGAAAACGGTAACTGTGGCGCCTTCACGGCTGCTGAACATTCCATGGATAAGGCCAATATTCCGTGGGATTATAACATTGATGCAGAATAAGACGGCTTTAAAAAGAGGGTGATTTCAACATAATTGGGGTGAGCGTCAGTGAGGCATTAATTGTAAGAGGCAGAAGGCAGCTGTGAGGGGATATTCACCCCTTTCTTGGCCTGCATTCTTCTTTCCTTTGTGGCCTGGAAGATGGCTTTATAATGGAGACCACCTCCTCAGCAATGCCCAGGGCTCCCTCTTATCCCAGATGTCTTCTTGGGTCTGATGCCTCTGTCTTCCCACACGTGTGATGAACTTCTCAGCTTAGAGTTTTGGGGAGTCCCTGGTTCCCTGGCACTTGCCTGTGAAAGAGGCTCTCAAGGGCTTGTCACAAGGAGGATATTCATACGTTTGAAGGTCAAAGGCTATCATTTGCAGATTCTGTCTTCCTGATAGGGTTTCTGCTGCTTGTTATGGAATGAGAGCAAGTGTAGTGGAGAAGCTGGACCACAGGGGTTTGTATGTGTTTATATTCATTATATAAAACTTGGTCAAAGTTTACTTTTTTGACTTAGGCTTCAGTTGGGCATTGCCTATCTCTTGATTATGGTGTACATCAATGAGATAATCAATGTTTGAAGATTCTGGAACTTGCATCTGCGTCTTTCCTCATTGCATTACCCTGGCAACCCCAAGGAGGTCATGGAAACTGGATGGAGTGTGAAAACAGTGATATCAACGAGCAACCTGTTATAGGTCCCCCAAAAATGACTGCTCTGTTTTAAAGGCAGTTGAAAGACTCTGATTCAATTGCTTTGCAGTTTCTATAAGTCATGCCAGGTTTCAGTCCTGCCTCCAGGATTGCCACCCACATTTCAGAGAGATAGCAATTTTCATTTCCCCCCCCAGATAGTGCCAGAGTTTGGGATGTTAACACTAGTCAAGTGCTATAATTTCCTCCCTCTGCACCTGACCTGAAACAGTGATTAGTCAGTGAGCCGGTGCAAAAGGCACCCAAATCTTCACAAACAGCAAGAGGTACCTCTTTGGAAGATGTTCCAAAAACATCTAGAGAGCAAATGGATACTTTTGTGGAAACCTTTCCTTCAGAGAGCAGCCAGGAAGGAAGAGGCCTCTCTGGCCTGCATTGTTGCAGTAGCTTCCTAACTGGTTTCTTTGCTGTTCTCCAGTTTATACACCTGTACCACAGTAAGCTGTTACAAGCACGCCAGGGTACCTGCCACTTTCCTATTTGAAAACTGAGTGGGTCTCCCTATGGACAACATGGCCACCTGAAGGACTGTGAGACTCAACACATGTGACACACCCAGTATGCAGTAAGTGCTCAATCCAGGCTGCCCATTACTATTCCTGTTCAAATATTAAAGCTTGAGACCTTGATAACAACACATCCTTACTGACTTTGCTGCCAGTGTTTGTCTCCCTGAGAACATTTTCCAATTTTTTCCTCCAGTGGCTCTATAATTTTCCTTCACGGATTCTATACAGTATTTAGAAGTGGGGTAGTTGTCTTATTCTTGCCCCTCTGTTTTTTTTAAAGCAAACATCATTTTCACGTTAGTTCTTGAAGAGCTGTGAATTTTTAAATGTCCTCACCTCCGAAATCAGAGCACATAAGCTCCATCAAATATGATTGAAAATGTAAGGATATTTTTTTAGAGATGACAGGTTTAGAAATGAATATGTGTAGAAGAAAAAGGAATTTTAATGCGAAATTTGTGACTCTCGTTTTGACATCTATTAATTTATAAAACCTATCAGCACAATTCCCAGGTCTTCTTGAAATACCTAAGTCACGATGATTAAAGATCAAAATTTAGAACAGAGAATTATTTTAGAAATTTAGAAAACAAGGTTAGAAATACCTTTTCAGTTTAGTGAAAAATAATTACATCTCAATTTACTCTGTCAGAAAGTTCAATGTCTACTTTTAAAAGCAAATATTTTTATGGAAAATTATAACCCAAAGTTATTTCTAGAGTTATAAAGGCTCTCCTTTCATTGATAATTTTTAGCCAAATGTCATATCTTACTGAAGATTATGGATACCATCACTTTAGAGTTACACAGACCACTTCCTGGGAGTAAAGTCTTGGCATTCAGCCTTAGTATATGGGCATGAGGAGATTCTAAACTAAGTCAAAACAATGAGCCCGCACCAGGTACAGGGCAGAAATCCTGGCACAGTGGATGTTTCCACGTGTTGCTGGTCACCCATTTGTAGAGTCAGAGGTAGTTATAGCCTCCCTTGGGAATTCTGAAATAACCAATTCACCTCTCAAGACAGAGAGATCATCTCACTGCAGACCTGGGGTGGAACACGTTAGTCATCTGCACGTACTCCCTAAAAACTATTATTCATCTTGTTAATGTGGTTTGGTGTCGGGAAGTTGCACGTAGCAGAAGGGAAAGAGGAAACAGGAATCCTCTGAGGTAAGGCACAATGACGGTGAGGAGTCCGCAGCAATTCACGAGGGCTTTCCACATTTTAGCCACATGTGCACCACGTTTACCGTTTCCCTTATCCCCTCACCACTGCTAAGTTATTTAACAATTTCAATTTAACTCTTGTATATTTCAATACATTTACAATACTTGCAAATGAAACTTTACATCATTACAAGAAACCGAAAGCCGGTAACTCTTACCTCAGATAAAGATAACAGAAAAAGTAGATACAATGAAAATGAAACCACAGTATTAAATTCCAGGCTTACAGTACTGCTTGGCTGTGTCCTGAGCCTGAGGCCTCTTCTCTGGGTAAGAGAGATGCAAAAGACACTAGCCCCAAACTAAGGCTCGCTGATGAATCAAAAGGACTGAAAGACAACTAACTGAAAGGCAATCACGCTCTCACCCTGGAATTCAGCGCTGCTTGTTCCTTTGAGCGGACCTCCTAAAATCACACTGGACATCATCAGTTGTTAGTATCTCACTGGTGGGGAAAACCGAATTCACCATCAATCTCCCTTGGCTCACAACACAAGGTGTTAAAGAGGGAAAAGAATGGGGTCTAGGACTGGAGGATTCGGGTTTAAATCCCCACTCTGACTGATTCCTAACCTAACTCTGTGACCATGGGGTTAAGTTACTGAATTTGTTTTACGGTTTTTACAATAGGATTGTTATAATTAAATTATTTAACAGGATTGCTTACTGCATTAAAACCAAGGAATGTCAGTGAAAAAATCATGTAGAGCTTACACATGTAAAGTGCCACCGAATTTGTATGTTATAAATATAATGTGTACAACTTGTAGAACGTCTATGGAATTGCACAGGGCATTACAGTCACAAATATCTACATCCTCCCTAGACTATCAGCTCCACAAGGGGAGGATCTGAGTCTCTCTGCAAATCCTTAGCACCTAGCATCTACCTGGAACATATGAAGAGCTCTGTAAGTATTTGTGAATAAATGCATGACAATCATAATTCAGAAGATTCACATATCATAAATGTATTTAAATTTAATATTTTTGAGGTCTGGTTCTTTAGGAAAGTTTTTTTAAAAAATTATATACTCATATTTAGTTTTAAATAAAGTACCATGATGTTTGAGAAAGTAATACCGAAAAGGCACATTTTACATGGAGGGCATTGTACCCAGAATTTTAAAAATTCCTCTAATATTCTATAGTATAGTTTTTTTTCCCCCTTTAGAATCACAGTCTGTTGAAAGGATAACAATTAGTTTAAGTGAACCAAGGTCAGATGCTAAAATAAAGTAGCCAAAACTTGTATTTAGAATCTGCTGATGCTTTAAAAAACTGAAGAGTTGGCCCCATTCAAGGAACCAGATATTAGATTAAAACCTTGGGGCACATGGTTCAATTTTTTATTTAGAACTACAAGGTTTGGGATTAAACTAAAAATAAGATGCTTCATGCTATTAGATGTACTGCCTTAGAACATTTTAGAGAAGGCAACAGAGTTGAAAGTAAATGAAAGTAAACTTGAGGGTCAATTTTGAAATGCAAACAACAAAGATCTAACGCCCTTGGAAGACCTGTATTACCATCTCCATCCTAAAACAGAATGAACTTTCACACACTATCTAGAGACTGTTGTTTCAGCAAAGAAAATTCCTGAAAGGGAACTTGAAACAAAAATTCACAAGAATTAATTCAAGATGGATAAAAGACTTAGATCTAAGGCATGAAACCATAAGAATTCTAGAGGAAAAGGTAGGAGAAACTCTTATAGATTATTGGCCTAGGCAAAGAATTTATGAAAAAGACCCCAATGGCAATCATGGCAACAACAAAAATTAATTAATGGGGTTTGATTAAACTAAAAAGCTTCTGCACAGATAAGGAAACAATCAACAGAGCAAACAGACAACCTACTAAATGGGAGAAGATATTCATAAGCTACACATTCGATAAAGGGCTAATAACCAGAATTTACAAACAACTCAAACAAATCAGCAAGAAAAAAACAAACAACCCCCTTAAAAAGTGGGCAAAAGACATGAGCAGAAGCTTCTCAAAAGAAGAAAGACAAATGGCCAATAAACATACGAAAAAATGCTCAATGTCACTAATCATCAGGGAAATGCAAATTAAAACCACAATGATATCACTTTACCCCTGTTAGAATGGCATTTATTAAAAAGCCCAAAAATAATAGATGCTGGCATGGATGCAGAGAGAAAGAAATGCTTATACACTGTTGGTGGGACTGAAAATAAGTACAACCTCTATGTAAAACACTATGGCGATTCCTCAAAGAACTAAAAGTAGATCTACCATTCAATCCAGGAATCCTACTACTGGGTATTTACCCAAAGGAAAAGAAGCCATTTTATCAAAGACACCTGCACTCGAATGTTTATTGCAGCATAATTCACAACTGCAAAGATGTGGAATCAACCCACGTGCCCATCAATTCATGAGTGGATTAATAAAATGTGGTATATGTATACCATGGAGTACTAGTCAGCCATAAAAAAAGATGAAATAATACCTTTTGCAACAATCTGGATGGAACTGGAAGCCATTTTCCTAAGTGAAGTATCTAAAGAATGGAAAAACAAACACCACATGTACTCACTATTAGATTAGAACTAACTGATGAGCACTCATGTGCACAGAGAGAAATAAATTTCAGTGGAAAGCAACCGGGGGGAGGGGGAGAAGAGGAGGGGAATAAACCAACCTAATGGGTACTATGAACACTATTTGGGTGATGGGCACACCTATAGCCAGGACTCAAGCATTACAAAAACAATCCATGTAACCTAAAACATTTGTACCCCCTTAATATTTTGAAATAAAGAAAAGAAAAGCTTTTAGGAAACTTATTTTAGAAATAATTATAAATTCTAAAACTTACTTAGAAATAATTATAGATTCACAGGAAGTCGAAAAGATAGTATGCAAAAGTTCCATATATTCCTTAGTTTTCCCCCAGTGATTACACCTTCCATAAATTATAAACTAGGAAACTGAAATTGGTACAATGTGTGGGTATAGTTCCATGCCATTTTATCTCAAGTACAGATGTGTATAGTTACCACCCCAATCAAATACGGAAGTATCCTATCACCACAAAGAACTCCAGTATCCACTAGTCTACTCTTCATCTCTATAATTTCTATACCATTTCAAGAAGGTCCTATAAATCGAATTGTGAAATATTGGCTTTTTTCCTGAGCACAATGCCCTTGAGATCCACCCAAAATGTTTCACATAGCAATAGTTTGCTCCTTTTAATGGCTGAGTAATATTCTACAGTATGGATGTACCACAGTTTGTTTAACCATTCCCTGGTGGAAGAACTATTTGACTATCTCCAGTTTTTGGCTATTACAGATACAGCTGTTAGGGATATTTATTTACAGAGTTTTGTGGGGATGTAAGTTTTCACTTCTTTGGGATAAAGGCCCAGGACTGCTACTGCTGGGTCACATGGTAAATCTATGTTGAGTTTTTTAAGAACTGCCACACTGTTTTCCACAGTGGCTGTACCAAGTCACAATCTCACCAGCAGTTTATGAGAGATCCAGTTTCTCTGCATCCTCACCAGCATTTGGTATTGGTCCTACTGCTCATTTTAGCTGTTCTAATGTGTGTGTAATGTTACCTCATCATGGCCATAATTTGCATGATACTAATGGCTAATCATGTTGACTAACATTTCACATGTTCATTCTCCATTCAAATATCCTCCTTGGTAAAGTGTCTTTCATATCTTTGTCCATTTTCTAATCAGACTATTTTTGCTAAGTTTTTAGAGTTCTTTATATTTTCTAGATATCAGTCCTTTGTGAGAGATGTGATTGCAAATATTTTTTCCCATTCTTTAGCTTGTCTTTTCATCCTCTTAAGAATGTCTTTCAGAGAAAAAGTTTTAAATTTTGATGAAGTCCAATTTCTTGATCTGTTTTTTTTTTATGGATTGTGCTTTTAGTGTGATGGCTAAGAACTCTTCACCAAGCCTGAGGTCCTGAAAAAATAACTTTTATTTGATTTAAAACTTGCAAAAATCTGTAATGTCTCATAATTAAATTACTAAATTGAATAATAACTGATATTGAATAATCAACACTGACTCAGTGATCACAGCATCAGTGTCAGTACTTAATAAGTTAGGAGATGCCTTTCTTAAATGCCTTGGTGGACCGCCATCAGGCAGGCTCCCCAAGGTGGCTCTTAGTGCCCTCTTTCCCACTACCTCTAACTGAATGAACTGGGAGGTGGCACCATTTCCCAGGGTCACTGAAAGCTTCCTGCATCCCCTAGAGAGAGGTCAGTGTTGCTGAAAGGGCTGAGGCAGAAGGGGCTGCTGAGTCCCGGTTTATGGAGCAGTGAAGCTCCCCAAACAGCCCACGGGGCCCCAGTCACTTAGAAGGTGCTCAAGAGTGATAGTGGCCATCCTCTTGGATGGCACAGGTGTCTGTTGCTATAGGATGGCCCTGCTGAACGGATTTGGTAGTCAGTAAAGTAATCGCTGCAACAAGCATCCTACTGTAGGGGGAGGAGGAGAGCGCAGCCATGAAACAGTTCTAGAGGAAGACAGCAGAGAGGAGCAGACGTTGGTGAATCTGGCAGGATGTGCAGGAGCCCAGGGCTGTATGAATAAACAAATAGGAAAGGCCAAGAAAGAGCAAGAGAAGCTAAGAAGTCAAAAGAAGAGCATGAAAGCACAGATGTTACTGTATGTCCCAGACAGAGAGCAGGTTGACAGCTGTCTCCTACGCCTGCTGTGTTCCAGCTTCTGTGGGATACAGGCTCCCTGACAGGGGGACCCTTCCTTCACTCACCTTGCCACGCTCATCTATTGTAACCACCCAAACCTTCCTCTTCCATGTGTTTCTTCTCTAGTTTCCACTGCTCTTTCTTCCCCTCCAAAATTCGATTGTAGCTATTAGTATGTGCTACTTAAGTCTTCTTCACGTATCTGATATGCAAAATTTTATTTTTATTGGCACAATTAGATTATGTGTTGACTGACAAGAGGGCCCATGTCCTTATTTTTAACTTCCGCAGCACAGTGCTGGGCACAAAGCAGGCAGCTATAGGGTGCTTGTGGCGGGATTACTTCCGTGACCACCAGAGAGCTACTGCACATGGCCCCTCCAGGACGTGAACAGTAATGGCAGTGACTACATTGGCAGAATGTTCTCCATCGGCATTGTCCCACACAAGGGCCACTAGGCCACTTGTGGCTATTGAGCATTTGCAATGAGGCTAGGATGACTGAGGCACTGAATTTTAACTTTTATTTAAATTAAATTAATTAAATTTAAATAGACACATGTGGCTAGTAGCTATCATTTTGGACAGCTCAAGTTGTGATTTACAGGGGGCTCAGCAATGGGGCTGACATGTTGCCTGGCCCAACCTCTCAGGGAAGGCCCCACAATCGAGTCTCAAATTGCAAGATCTCTCAGCCTTCCTGAATAAGAAATATGCTTTTCTTAGTGTTATGGGCTGAATTGTGTCCCCCCAAAATTCACGTGTCATAAGCCCTCACCCCTAATACCTTAGAATGTGCTTATATTTGGAGATAGGGCCTTTAAAGAAGTAATTAAGTTAAACTGAGGTCATTAGGGTGGGTCCTCATCCAATATGACTGGTGTCCTTTTAAGAAGAGGAGATTACGGCACACAGAAACACCAGTGACATGTGTGCACAGAGAGCTGACCATTTGAAAGCCAAAGTGAGAGGAGGGGAAACCAACCCTGCTGGCATCTTGATCTTGGACTTCTATCCTCCAGACTGTGAGGACAAACATTTCTGTTGTTTAACACATTAACTGTCATGTGAGTGGTATTTAACTCAGGCTAGTTTTGAGCCCGGGGCCTCATGAAGCATATGTAACTGCAGTTGGTTCATGAAAATCTTACTTGTTGATGTTCTTATTGTTACAATTAATATTGACAATTTAATTGCATACAACTCACGCATAGAAAACAATAAAAAATAACAAATTTCCATTGAATTAGAAAGGATTGTTTTATTTTCAAAGTTTGTATTCTATTTTCATAATAAAACACCTTGGCCCTAAGGAAAAAAATTTTTTTTCTAGTGTGGCAGTTAATATGTTAAGCTGCCCAGCCTGTGGTACTTTGCTATGGCAGCCCTAGCAAACAAACACACTTAGCACTCCAAAGATGAATTGGTTCCAGTTATGGATGCACACACATTAAATCAAAGTGACTCTGATGTATAGCCCTGAATGCTGTTCTACTAAAATGGGGATATTTCCCTTCCAAGTGTCCATCACGCCCTCTGTGCCCTATGCAGTGGCACTACCTAGACAGACAGGTCATTGAGCTAAGGCTGTTTGGTGAACATAGAGTTGGAGCAAGTGCAGAATGCTTTTAGGGGATGTCATCTCAGTGCCAGGAAACCAGGAAAAACTGGCTTGGGGAAGCATGGGTCTCCCTCTGCAGGCCAGAGTCATAATGGGTACACACATACAATTTCTGCTTCTCTGAACATCCTTTCCATAGTGAACATCCATATTCTTTATTTTTTTTTAGAGGTGTCATTATCACTGATTTCTTCATCAAGCCATAGTTCATGTGAGCAGGGAGATATACTACAGGCCTGTGATGTGCTGATTAAAACAGACCCACTCCCAGAGGCAGACCCACCCCACCGACAAAGCCTTCAGGACACACAGTCAAATGAAAGGAACTGCGGTCCATGGGCCTACCATGGCTATTAACCCACTCCTCAGGTAGGGCTAAAACACTAATGACACAGTGTGGGCTCCTCAGGCAGCTAGAATTAATTAAGAACTATATGGGGATGCTGAAGAGCCAGCAGCAATCTGCGGAGCTCTGGCAGTTAATTAAGAGTCAGAAAAGGGCCTTCCTTCTTCCTCCACCCCTGCCTGCTACGTTGGGCCTCAGCGCTACAAAGTCTTGCACAGATGCCGACTTCATGCCTTTTCCATGCCTTTTCCATCTCACATTCCCAGCCATGGAAGATGACCTTAAGGGAGGTCATTATTGCATCCTCATCCTTTCAAAATGCTCACATTTAGTTCATCCTTGACAGATGAGAACATCTTCCAGCATATGTAATCTTTGAAAAAGGGGATTTCACAACCCTCCTAAAGAGCTTGTCAATTCAGACATGCTTTCAAACAGGCAGTCAAAAAAACCTCTTTGAAAAAGAAGTAAACAGTGCATGTTATGTACATAAATACATCTCTGGGTAGAAAAACAGGTCAAAATAAAGGGGGAACATTTCAATAGATGGGAGAGTTTGGGGCAGATTGGGATATGCACATTTATACATCAGTATCCCTGCTGATCCTCTTCTAGCCCCCTGTACCCTCACATGTGAGAATCAGATTCTGAGTTCACAAGGATGCTATGTGCCATAGCTCCTTTCTTATTTTCAGCAGCTACATGCAATTTTGCATGTCCCCAAGAACTTCAAATGAACTTCTAAGCAATTACATTTCCACTGAAATGTATAATGTGATCAGGTCTTTCATTTATTTATTTTTTCATTTTGCCTCTGCTCTCGCTGACGACTGCAGCAATCCCTCAATCAGAAGCAAAGGGTGAGGTTTAATGACTTCATGTATAATTTAGTTTTCCGCAATATGCTCTTTCACTTTCTGTTTTGCATAAGCTTAGGAAAGTATGGCAGTTTATCAGATCTACAAGGACACCAAAGATTTATATACTTTTCAGCTCCACCTTTTTATCCTACAACTTCTTTCATTAGAATTGTGCACTTGAGTTAAATTAGCTGGTGTAAAATATTATAAAAGTTCAGCCAAGAAGACAGCAGATGCTTTAATATTTTGCACTGCTCCCCAAATAAAAACTTTAAAGCAACTTTGGCTGCTGTATAGATATTATTTTTACAAAGATGCCAGGCATGGCTTTTTCATTAGATCCATTTGAGATCAATTTAGGTAGTTTCTTATATGATATGTGGAGTATGTATTGAGAAATAGCTATATAGGGTTTGGCCAAAAAAGACCTAAGGAAACAGTGTGTGCCACCCATTCATGACACAGAAATGAAATAATATTACATATTGAGAAACCAAAATCCTACTTTGTATACATGCTTGTATTTTTCCACAGTTTTTTTTCTTCCACTCTACTTCTCTTTCCACTCACATGAACTTACAATATATTGCCTTTTTTATTTAAGTCATTGTTAACTGAAGTCTTTAAAAGCACCTAACTGTGTTAGAAACAGAACATATTTTTAAAGGTGTAGCTCTTCTCGTGGCATAGCTATGATAATCAATGCTTTCCAGTTCACCATGCCAAGAGAGCTTCACACACACAAACACACGTGCTCACACAGACATGCAAAACAAGAAGCTTTTAAAAATCTTGATCATTTTAGTCTTTGCCTTTACTCTGTAAGATTTTTAATTAGATTCTGAAAGTTTGTATAATTGAATATTAACTTTTTGAAATATGTTTATCTCTACATATCAAACATTGACAGATAATTTCAATATCTCTTCTCCACGGCTCCTTTATATAACCACACATATTGCACTTATTGCAAAAAAGCATCACAATGTTTTAAGCACAATATGGCTTTGCTTTGATGGCCAACACCAAAGGAAAAATACACTTTGCTTTCGTTTGGCTGCCTTCTACAATGCCTCTTCAGCGCTCACTAGAGCAAATCTATACTCAAGTCGGACTCAACCCTAGTTGAGTCTGACTTCCACTAAAGTCCAAGTTGGACAAACAACACAAATAAAACTAGGTCATTTTACATGCTGAAAGTTTTAACATCAACAACATATAGTTATGCAGTCAATAAACTTAATTTCCAACATTTCTATCATTTCTTTATATTTGGGAAAAATAAAAAAAGATTATGATTTGACAAATTTCTATAAATGGTGCTATTTTTGTCACTCACAATTAGGAGAAAGTGGTCAGGTATGTGACATACACAGAATCCCTATTCTAACCATCCTCCCATGTTCTCCACCCATTCAGGTTTCACAGGCCCAGTGTACAGGAAAGATGGGAAGGGAGCTTCTACTTTCTTGTTATACCCAGAAAACATCATGGACCCTGGAGTGAGTCTTTGGTTCAAATTCCAGTGCCCCTCATGAGCTTGGTGACATGGCTAAGAGCCTGAGCTCTCTAAGCGTCAGTTTCCTCGTGTGTAAAGTGGGGAGGGTTGTGATGAACCTTGAGGGAGATAACACAGATGTGCTCAGCTCAGCCCCTGGCTCATGGCTGATGCTCAGTAACGTTAGTTGCTGTTATGATACAAACGTTGGTTTCTCTTACTACCACCATGGAGAAGTCCACTACATGGTACTAAAAATTTTCAAAACCAAGAATTTATGATTGGTTGTTAGACTTCAGCATTACCAGCCTGTGCTGACATATCATAAGACAGTTCCATCAGGAGCTCCTTGTTCCAAACAGTCAACCCTCGTACCTACTAGGTACTAAGCACAGTGCTAGATGCTGTGGAGACCACATCAAAGAATCAAAGGCCTCCTGCTTGAGGAGACGCAGTCTAGTCATAACGCTCATGAAGCAGACAGCAAATGGTAGACAGTAGTAGCAAACAGAGGCTAAATTACACTGTGGGGACTCTAATGTGCAGTGAAGGTTTAGAGAAAGGAGAGATCAGTGAGGGCTTGAAGGGTTGGGGGGGGAAGGCTTCAAGGAGGAGCGGGGGCTTGAGCTAGTGAAGGAAGAGGACAGAAATGGGCTCCAAGTAGATGCAAGTGATACCTGCAACAAAGACAGAGGCATGGAAATGAGGGAATGGGAGCAGGTGACTTAACCTGAGAGACTTTTATCAGCAAACAAGGGGACACGAGGAGGGTGGGATGGAGAGCACTGACGAGGGCTCACAGCCACTCAGTGCTTTGGGCACTGTGAGATTCCAAGCATAGGGGAGTGAGGAATATTTCAATGTGACTGAAGAAAGTGAAGCCTGGTGGGGGTACAGCGACTGAACCGATCAGAGACATTGGCTTGATGGCTCCAGCAGTGATCCAGGAATGAAGGGACCCAATTCTGGAGCACAGTGAAAACATCTATTTATATCTTTATGTATACACACAGATGTATACACAAAATACCCTCACAACAGTCCTAAGAGGTAGCCATGAATCCATTTTTCTAAAGGAGGAATTGGAGGTTTTGAGAGGTTCACCAGAAGGCAAACTATGTAGCAGTGTGCGCCCTCCCGGCCAGTAGCGTGAGGAACACGCCAGGAAATGGCTTGAGATTTTAAGACTTCCTGACCTCATTCACGCCTCACTTAAACAACAGAACAATTCCTTTACTTACCTGCAAAACTCTAAGCGCAAGAGGGTGTAAGAACCATTCCTGTCTTTATGTTTCCATTATTAGCCTTCTCATAAATCAAATGGACAGAGCTGAAAGAGGGATGCTTTGACTTTTATAATTCTTTTAATCACAATTTTAAAATGCAGTCACTTTCTTACAGCACCTACCAGTTACAGGTTGCAGAAGAAACACATTTCCTATAACGACTGTGGCTGAATGATAATCATATGTGTCCCATAAATTAAGGTGAAACCCCACTCGTGATCCTTTGACATGCAACACTGGAGTGATGCCTGATGTCAATCAAAATCCCAGTGAGCTCCTCCTTGATTAATTATGCATGCAAGCTCTTGACAAGGACATTGGAGGAATGTTTCCTGAGGACAGAGAACTCTGACTGTTATCCACCGTGGGTTCACAGTTTTTGAGTGTTGCTTAACCGGGTTCTGTGACTTATAGCAGTGCAAAGGGCTATGCCCCTACGGCTCTGCATGTCTAACAGTACTTCTGAGAGCACTTGTGGGAAAAGAGTTTACAGGTCTAATTATTTAACAAATGCTTAGGGGGATGTCATTCTGAAAAATGGTCTTCCAAGAGCAATGCCAGCACTGCTCAAGCACTGATTAAATTGTTTTGACATAATTGCCAGTTCACAAGAATCATGACAGCCACTACTCCAACAATTTTGGAGTGAAAACTATTGGAAAGAGTCACATGGGAAAAGCATTGGAAAAGCAATTATGAAGAATCATTTATTTATTTTATGGGAACACTGATGTCAAATATTGGCATTTTTTTTAAAAAAAGCATTAAAGTTATCTGACCAATGTAGTAGTCATAGCTAGAACTCAAACACATAAATTAAAAACCTTCGTGTAAAATAGATTAAATTCCATGTTCTGCAGCCTATCTGAGGCTCTTTAAAATGGTTAAGAGGTCAACAATATTAATGAGCACACTGCCAAGCTATAAACAAGAAGTCTGACATGGAAATTGGACATCAAGACCCTAAACGAAGCATAAACTAAACCACTGAAGACTCCATGAAAGATTTACTCCCCAAGAACAAAGTGTGGGATAGCATGACGATGATCAAGCAATTCTGGTCAGCTCCATCTACGGGGAGAAGTGCCAGTGCCACCCAGTGCTCCCAAGCACAGTGACAATGGTTTTGAGCACACTGGCAGCAGATCAGGCACCTCCCCACTGCACAGGAGCTGCAGGATTGAAACGAAAATGTTACAGGACTGCATGCTGACAGAACTAACACTCAGAGGAATTTCAAAAGGGCAGAGGAAAGTGGGCAAACCATTTGGGACTTTTCAGCAAACTACTTTTCCATCAGTTTCAAATTGTTTGTCCAGCTCCATTTCCTCCTCCTTTCTGCTCATCGGACTTACAGGACAAGTTGTACTGTTTCTAAATGCTGGCAGTGCTGAATTGCAATACAACTTATAAAAGACCCACATAGACCAACTATTATTACTTTACCTGCTAAGTACCCCCAACTTCTGATGACTGAGAAGATGTTTCCACCTGGAGGATCTTCTTTAAATACCAGAGCTTTTAGACAAAGCTCTGAAGTGGAAGGAAGAGCAGAAGGCATAGGAGCTGCAGAAGAAGGTGCATGGGCCCGGCTGAAGTCCAGGTGTGGGGGAGTGACAGAAGAGAGAGGAAGATGAACGATGGCCCAGGGCAGGGGAAAGAAGAGGTAACTGAGCAGATGGAGTGGAACATATAATCCCATCTCTCAGAACCATGCTACTCAAAGAAGAAACGAGCCAGCCAGGGGCTCATATAGATGATCAAGACTAGAGAGGTAGATGGAATAAAATTAGATAGAGATGTTTACTCCATTTCACATGAACAACTTGTGTGAAAAGGCAGGTAGCAAAACTGGAAGGCAAACACCGTGGAAGGGGGTCTACCATCAGGTGAGAGAAACACAACAACTGGCTACTGATAGAAAGCATCTCCTATACTGGGAGGAATGGATGATGGTGCCTGGGGTGACAACTGTTATCCGTAACTGACAGCAAAGGACGGCAAGACAATGTTCCAAGGGAAGCATGGCCAACAGTGGTATAAGCCTGCAACCACTGGAACTATGTGCCAACCAGCTGGAAAGCATGGTTTCAGGATGTTAAGAAAGATATGCAATCTTTGTTAGTTTCCTAATTGCTCCTACAGGAGAGAACAAAAGGGATGGTCTTAAGGACAGAGACCAAAATTCTTTGATCTTTTTAATCCTATGGTCTAGCTTAAGAGGGTCCGAGGTAAACACTGGCCAAATGCATGAATGAACAGATCAAATACTACCTTGTAGATGCTACAAATCCCAGGGAATCCTTGTTATCAGGGAACCTCCTTGTCAGGAGATATTTAAAAAAGAAACAAGGATATATATTAATATAGGAGAAACTTAAGCAATTAAACTAATAGTAGAGCTTTAAACTTAAATATACATGCTAACATTTCTATGCTGACCAGTAAAAGAAAAGAGAATGTGTAATTTCCAAATTAGTAGAAGGAAAAATAGAATGAGACAAACAAAAATGCAATTAATCAAAAAATAGGCATGAAAAGGTGGGGTGGGAGGAGAAACATAAGGGAAGAAATGGAACAAACGTAACTTACAAAACAAGGTAACAGAAATACATTCAAATATAGTGGAAATCACAATAAATTAAAAATGTGCTAAGTGGTGGTGTGATAGAGTTTAAAGGTAAAAGCTGTAAGACTTGAACGAAATGACAAAATGCAGCTATATGTTATTTGTAAGAGACATAACTAAAATAGGTTGAAAATATATTCCAGAAAAACACTAATTAGAAGGAAACTGGCAAAGTCATATTGAAATTAGACAAAATATATTGTAAAGCAAAAACATTACTAAAGATAATGGTATCACTACCTAATGATAAAATGCTCAAGTCACTCAAAGAGATAATTCTAAACTTGTATTTACCTAGTAACCAAGCTTCAAGATATATGACCTTTTCGAACGTGCCTCTTTCAGTAACTGATAGATTAAATAAACAAAAAGTCAGAAAGTGTACGGAAAATTTGAGCAACCAAATTAAAACGTTTGATGTAAAGTACATATAAAACACTGCACTCAACATTTCAATGTTGTTGTTAAGAAGACATAAAATATTTAAGAAAACTGACCATATAGAAGGCCTTAAATAATATCCACAAATTCCAATGAACTTTCTATAATTACAATGCAATCAAGTTGGAACTCATTAATAAGATGATAACCAAAAATCGCCCCTGCGCTGAGAAATAAAAACATACTCAACATGCTTCTAAATAATTCATGGGTCAAAGACATCATAATGAAAATTTAAAAATATTTAATAGTCAAGGATAACAAATACTGTCTATCAAAACATACTGGGTGCAGGACAACTCTTACTTAGAGGGAAAATCAATACTCTGAAATAAATGTTTACATTAGAAAAAGTGCAAATTAATGCATTTGCTACCCCATTTCAGAAAAACAACAGAATAAACTCAAAGAAAGTGAAGAAAATTTATAAACAGCAGAAGTAATAGAAATTTAAAAAATTTAGTATTAAAGATCAACAAAGACAAAAGTTATTACTTTGAAAAGACTATGAAAACTGACAAACCTGTGGAAAGTATGTTCAAGGAAAAAAAAGACAGAAGGCACCAATAAACAACATTAATGATGAATAAAGGAAAAAAGATGATAAGAAGATATTATTACCAAATGTATGCCTGTAAATAAAAAAGACAAAATGTACAAATTCCTATGAAAATATAAGCTATCAAAATTAACTCAAGAAAAAAACAAATCCAGAAGTGTCTTAAAATTATTGAAAAACTTAGTAATTAAAAATTTTAGCATAAGGAAAATGCCAGATCTAGCCAGTTTTACGGGTGGCTTTATCTAAACACTTAAGAGAAAGATAATTCAAATCCTACATGAATTCTTTTAAGGGAATAAAAAATACAGAATGCTATTCCATTCATTTTAGAAGCATAAATAATTTCCATTCAAAATCAGAAAATGAAAATAAAAGAAGGATAATTAACCAACTAGACTCACTTATTAGGTTTATCCCAGCAATGAAGGATTGCTTATTGGTATACAATAAGAACATAAATTATATATATAAATATATAATATTAACTTGCAACATTAACATATTAAAGAAATCAAATAATTATTTGTATCTCAATAAATGCTAAAAAGAATTCCATCAAATCCAATATTTCTGCATGGGAAATAATATAAATAAACCAGGAATAGAAGGGAATTTCCTTAACCTAATCACAACTAATTGATAATCAGTCAAGGATGCTTGTCAACCTAAACCTAAGTTTTTCCTTTATTTCATATACACATACATTGTGAAATGTATAACTGATTTTTGTGTGTTGATTTTGTATCCTGCAACTGTACTGAATAATTTATAAGTTCTAACAGTTTTTTGGTAGAGTCTTTAGGGTGTTCTCTGTATAAGACTATGTCATATGCAACAGAGACAATTTTACCTCCTCCTTTCCAGTTCGGATGCCTTTTATTTCTTGTTCCTACTTAACTGCTCTGGCCAGGACTTCTAGTACTATGCTGAATAGAAGTGGTAAGAATGGGCACCTTTGTCTTGCTATTGATCTTGGAGGAAAAGCTTTCAGCTTTTCACTGTTGAGTATGATGTTAGCTGTGGACTTATCATATATGGCCTTTCATATATGTTGAGGTATATTCCTTCTATACACAATTTGTTGAGAGTTTTTATCATGAAGGATATTGAATTTTGTCAAATGCTTTTTATACATCTATTGAGATGATCATATGACTTTATCCTTCATTCTGTTAATGTGGAGTATCATATTTATTGATTTGCATAAGTTGAGCCATCCTTGCATCCCAGGGATGGATCCCACTAGATCATGGTGTATGATCCTTTTAATGTGCTGCTGAATTTGGCTGCTAGTGTTTTGTTGATAATTTTTACATCTATGTTCATCAGGGATATTGGCCTGTAGTTTTCTTTTCTTTTAGGGTCCTTATGTGGCTTTAGATTAGGGTACTTCCAAATTTATTTTTATGATGTCAGCCTCCTAAAATGAGTTTGGAAGCGTTCCCTCCTCTTCAAATTTCTGACACTGTTTGAGAAGAATTGGTGTTAATCCTTTAAGTGTTTGGTAGAATTCACAAGTGAAGTCATCTGGTCATGGACTTTTTTTTTTGGTGGGAGGTTTCTGACTGGTGATTTAATATCCTTACTTGTTATTTGTATGTTCAAGTTTTCTATTTCTTCATGATTCAGTCTTGGTAGGTTATGTTTCTGGAAATTTATTTATTTCTTCTAGATTATCCAATATGTTGGTGTACAGGTTTTCACAGTAGTTTCTTAAAATCCTTTGTATTTCTGTTGTATCAGTTATAATTTGTCCTCATTCATTTATAATTTTATTTATTTGAGTTCTCTCTTTTTTTCTTCATTTGTCTAAAGGTTTGTCAACTTTTTATCTTATCAAACAATCAACTCGTAGTTTGGTTGAATTTTACAATTTACAATTGTTATATCTTCTTGATTAATTGACTCATTTATCACTAAATAATGGCCTTTTTTTATCTCATGACCATTTTAGATTTACAGTCTATTTTGTCTGATAGAAGTATAGCCACCCTGCTCTCTTTTGGTTACCATTTACGTTGAATGTCTTTTTCCATCCTTTCAATTTTCTGCCTATGTGTGCCCTTAATGCTAAAGTGGGTCTCTTGTAGGCAGCAAATTGTTGGATTTTGTTTTTCTTTTTTGTTAATCCATTCAGACACTCTACGTCTTTTTATTGGAGAATTTAATCCATTTATGTTTAAAGTAATAATTGATAGGTAAGGGCTTACTACTGCCATTTTGTTGTTTTCTGTTTTGTAATTCCTTTTTTCTTCTCTTGCTGTGTTCTTCTGTGATTTGATGACTTTTTGTGGCGGTGAGCTTTGACTCCTTTCTCTTAATCTTCTGTGTATCTACTACAGGTTTTTCCCTTGTGGTTACTATAAAGCTTACATAAAATATCTTAAATTTATAACATCCTATTTTAAGCTGATAACAACTTAACTTCAATTGTATAGAAAAGCTGTACACTTTTACTTTTTCCTCCCTTCACATTTTAGGTTACTGATGTTACAATTTATATCTTTTTTAATACTGTGTATCCAATAACACATTATTGTATTTATATTTATTTTTAATGTTTGTTTTTAAACTTTTATAGCAGAGTTGAAATCATTTATGTACCACTATTATAATATTAGAGAATTCTGACATTGACTATATATTTACCTTTACTGGTGAGTTTTACACATTCATGTTTCATGTTCTTTATTAGTATACTCCCATTTCAGCATGAAGAACTCCTTTTAGCATATCTTATAAGGCAGGTATAATGGTGATGAACTCCCTCAGCTTTTGTTTGGGAAAGTCTTTAACTCTCTCTTTCATTTCTGAAGGACTGCTTTACTTGGTATATTCTGTTGGCAGTTTTTTTCTTTCATTATTTTGAATGTACCATCCCACTCTCTCCCGTCCTGCAAGATTTCTGCTGAGAAATCTGCTGATAGCTTTATGTGGGCTCCTTTGTATGTGATGAGTCACTTTTCTCTTCTGCTCTAGAAATTCTGTCCTTGACTTTTGACAATTTAATTATAATGTATCTTGGTGCAGACCTTTTTGAGTCAACATATTTGGGAACTTTTGGGTCTCATGAATCTGGATGTCCATTTCTTTCCCAAAATTTGAGAAGTTTTCAGCAATTATTACTTTAAATAGACCTTCTACCTCTTTGTCTCTATTTCTCCTTCTAGGATTCCAATAATAAGTATATTGTTTAACTTGATGGTGTCCTATAAATCCTGTGGTTTTCTTCTCTCTTTTTCATTCTTTTTTCTTTTTGCTGCTCTGACTGGACAATTTCAAATGACCCGTCTTTGAGTTCACTGACTCTTCTGCTTGACTGAGTCTGCTGTTGAAGCTCTATATTGAATTTTTCAGTTCAGTCATTGTATTCTTGATCTCTACAATTTCTGATTTTATTTTTTATGGTTTCTATTTCTTTGTTAAACTTATTATTTTATGTATTATTTTCCTAATTTTGTGTAGTAATCTATTTTTTTTTGCAGTTCATTGAACTTCTTTAAGAGGATTATTCTGAATTCTTTATCACTCAGTTCTTAGATCTCCATTTATTTAAGATCACTTACTGGAATTTTATTCATTTCCTTTGATGTCACACTTCCCTTATTCTTCATTATCCTTGTATCCTTTTACTGGTATCTGTGCATTTGAGGAAGGAGCCACCTTTTTCAGCTTTTACAGGTTCACTTTGGCAGGGATAGGCCTCCTTCAGTCAGTTCAGCCTGGGGATACTGACAGGCCAGCTGGTAGCATCCACAGATAGATGGGCCTTGATGTTGGGTTCTCTAGTTAGGCAGAGCCACTACCCATGTTTTGAGGTCAGGTGAGTGTGCTGGCTAGGCTCTGTGATCAGGCAGGGCTGCTGATTGGGCTGTGTGTTCAGACAGGGCCACAGGCTATACTCTGAGGTTAGATGAAGCTGTTGGCTGAGCCCCACAATCACTTCTGGTCAGATGTCATTTCAAGCTAAGCTCCCTGGCTGGGCAGTGTCACTGGTTGGACTCTGCAATTGGGCAAGGCCACAGGCTGGGCTCTGCAATCAGACAGGACCTCATTTTGTGCTCTGCAGTTGTGCAGGGCCACAAGCTATTCTACACAATCAGGCAGAGTCATAAGCTCTGCCCTGTGGTTAGGCAGGATCACTGGCTGGGTTTCCCTCCTGGGTGAGGCCACTGGCTTTGCTCAGTAGTCAGTTGAGTAACCTGTCAGCTTGCAGTTTGAGTGGGGCTGCAGGATGTGCTCTGTAGTTGGGCAGGGCTGTAGGCTGGGCTCTGTGATCAGGCAGAGCCACTAGCTATGCTCTGTGCCAACCTAAGTTGTATTTAACCTTGTAATGGAAGTGCTAGTTAATTTTATCATGAAGAACAAAATAAATAAAATGTATAAAGATTAAAAAGACATAAAACTGTCAATTATGAAGGTTGACTTGATTTCTCCATAGAAAATCCCCAAATAATCTACAAATGATTAAAATAAAAACTATTGAACAAGGTTTCTGAACAAAGAGCAATATATAAAAGGCAATATATCTCCCCCATATATATAAACACACCCATCTATATACCTCTATATATTTTTATATATATACACCTATATACCTCTCTATATATTTCTCTTTCTCTCTCCTCTATAAACTTGCAATAAAAAGAAAATGTAACTTTAAAAAAATACCATTGCCATAACAAAAAAGTACACATAACTAAAAGATATATAGGATTTTATGAAGAAGATTTTGAAACTTGACTGAAAAATACTGAAGATGAGCCAAATAAATGGACACATAAACCATACTAATGGATAGGAAGATCCAATATTGCCGTGAAGACAATTCTCCCAAGCTTTATAAATGGATCCCATGCAATTCCAAAGGGTTTCTCACGAAGCTGACTCTCTAAATTGTCCATGTTTCCCAAGGACTAGGTGATTCTAAAGTTATGGAAACAAAAAGACTGAGGATTATCAACACATTTCTAAAAAAGAAAAGCAAAGTAGGCCACAAAAGAGCTTATACAAATCAGTTAAGAGACAATTAACACTCCAGTAGATGAAGGTGCAAAGGATGTGAACAATTTACAAAAGAAAATTTTCACACGGCTTGTAAACACATGAAGACATGTCTAGTTTCAAAGGGAGCAATAATGAGATAATCTCTTTTTACCCACCAAACTGGCAAAGATAAAAAAAAAAAGATTAATCATCATTATAGTGATGGTGAGTTGCCGTAACCATTCTTATAGAGCACTGATGGGAATGTAAATTAGTGCAACCTTTCATGAAAGCAAGTTGTCAATACACCAGTATGTAATGAATCTTAAGCATTTTATATACTTTTAACCAGTAATTCCACCTCTTGAAAGATATCTTTAGGAAATAATGGAGGTAAATGCAAAGAATTATTTATAGCAGTGTTCATGGCAAAGATACAGAAACATCTGAGATACATATTAAGTGGGAAAATAAGATATGAAACCATTTAGATTAAGATTCTAATGCCTTAAAAATATTAGATAGAAATTTACTGAAAATTGATAGTGATTTTATGGGTGATTTTTCTTTCCTTTTTTTTTTCTTTATGCTTTTCTTAAAATTTCCAAATTTATTTCAAAAATTATCTTTTGTTTTTAAAAGAAAACAACAATAAAATCGGGCTTGGAAAGCTTTACAAACAAATTAAGTACTCCATATCCTTACGACTGTTTTTCATCACTAAAATAGAGAAGAAAAATAAAAGTAAGCATTGTCTTTAGGCAGATAAATTATGTTAATTGGATTTATAGTATGTTCTCTTCATGTTTCAAGAAGTAAGCTTCAAATACACTTAGTAATCAGCCAAGTAAAATATTTTGGTCATAAAACTGGCAAGGAATTCAAATGCATAATTATCTAAAGCACACAAATACAATACATATAAAAATATATGCTGCATATTTATAATTAACCCTGAATACATTATAATTATTCAATATCTCTTATATAATTTCCCTAAAGTAAACAGATAAAAGGTTTTCCATGTCTCCCTAAAGGGCAACAAGAGAAGATAAAGGGAGTTAAGAAGTTTTTAAAATCTATAATAAATAAGGCAGGTGAATTCTAACCTTTATTATATTTCTATCATGGATATAAAACTACTTTATTTCAGGAGATACAATGGAAGAAATTGGAAAAGTTAGCATGTTCCCTTTCTTTTTGGTGAAATGAGAGGTCAAAAATATTATGAGCTCTAATTCAATATTATTTTGGCCTGAATGATACATGTAGCAATAATGTGAATTTATACAATATCAAATGTGAAACAAGTTAAGTAATTCAAAACATTTAGTCCATACATTTCCTTATTTATTCATGACTTTTAAAAACTGGGTCAGTGAGGATGGGAGACAGCATGGAACCATGACCATAACCACATTTCAGACACTGTGAGGGCTTGATACAAAAATGTGCAAAGCCATTACTGTATCTTCTCAACTCCGAGTTCCCACTGTTTTGGAGATGGGCTGGGGGTTGGAAGTGAGCGTGGGAAGAGGTTAAAATGGGGGAAGAGACAGGAGGAAAAGACAGGAAGGGCACATCAGGATAGAAATCACCTCATTCAGAAACTCTGAATAAAATCAAAACTGGCCAGAGAGAAACAAAGAAATACCCATGGATCCCAAGTAATGCGGTTACACAGCATGAAGTCGAGGTTGTGAATCCACACGGATCTCCAGCAGCCAGTCAGTGCCACCCACTGAAAAACATTCCATCCGTGAAAACATGTCCATGCGGAAGTCTGGCATCACCGAGGGGACCGTACTACCAATAATATCCTAGACACTCAGTGAGCACTTGGTCTCACAGCTGATTAAAGCTGCTTAATGGAAGTGGAATGATTTGCTCAGCATGCCAGAGTTAGGGAGTTAGCAGAGAGGAACTGGGGCCCACACCTATCTTCTGACTCCCAATCTATTGTTCTTTCTAGGACACAACACTGTTCTCTGAAAAAAAAAAAACAACTGACTTTTGACTGGTTATTTTTTGTATTCTTTAGTAAAACCTAAGGCATTATCTGGGCTCTGCCATGAGGTCAGAGATTTGTGAACAAGGTTGTCACTGTTAGGTTCTATCATTCCACTCAGTAATCACTGAAAAAAAATTCAACAACTTCCAGAGAAGATCTTTTAGAAAACCTTCGGGCTTTCACACACAACTCATGTTTACAGATTCACCTTCCCCCTCTCTCCTGCCTTCTTCCCTCTACAGCGATAGCTGGCAGGAACGCAACACTGCAGGGAGGCGGCACATAGAATCTGGGGCTCTCAGGAGCTGAAGCTAGACTTTAGCCTATAACTGGTTATTTCAGATGAGCCAGGCCAGTGGATAACTTCAGAACGATTTACCTGCATTACTCGGGCAGTCAGAAAATAGAGCAGGGGAGGAGCAATGTTGGAGTGACCTCACCACAGAGCTGAGACACTGAGCAAGATTAACAGGCAGCATCTGCTGCTGCTGAGCTGCCGAAACACAACAGAGCTGGCGCTGTCACCGGGGCCCCAGGGCTGGATGGGTCCTCTGCCAAAGGACAAAATGCTGTTCAAAGCAAACACAACAGCAGAGAGGAAAAATAACACTCCTGTCATGAAATCACAAGTCAAATCAATAAAACACAAGGTTAATTTCCATAGGTCTGTGTCTCCATGGTTTTGCATAGGGAAGTAATATGGTTTAGTGGAAACAACTCAGCTTTAGATCCACAGATGACGGAATAATTCCTGCAACTCTACAGGGGCATGACCTGGGGCAAGTTACTTAAATTCTGAGTCATTTTCTCATCTGGAAAGTGGGTATGATAATAATGTGCTAGTATCATGCTTAGAAATATTAATGTGTGTGTGTGTTCTCTGTATGGTGCTGACGTAGCACGTGTTAGACAAAGACAGGCATCATCAATGTTCTAGGAGCCAAGCAAGACTTACAAAAAGTCCACACCAAGCCAGGACTCTTTTTTTTCTCTTTTTTTAATTAATACATAATAGTTATACATTTATGGGGTATATGTGATATTTTGATACAAGCATACAATGTATAATGATCAAAGCAGGGTAATTGGGATATCTGTCATCTCAAACATTTATCATTCCTTTGTGTTGGGAACATCCCAAATTTCTAGCTATTTTGAAATATATAATAAATTTATTAACTATAGTCACCCTCTTGTGCTATTGAACACTAGAACTTATTCCTTTTATCTAACTGTGTTTTTGTACCCGTTAACCAAGCCCTCTTCATCTCCCCCTCCCAAGCCTCTGGTAACCACCAAGCTGAGACTCTTGGCCTTCTATTTTACTGTTTAGTTCATGTTTACTTAAGTAGGCAAAAGTGACAAAAACTGGCTACTTACATTGAATGCTATTAAAAAACACTGAGGGCTTGGGCATTAATGTGTCAGGTGACAAAGGAAAACTGTATCTACTTAGTATTTCCTTTCCTTTATCTGTTAGGGGTCGTTTTGTTAGAAGGATTTTCAGGATTTTCTTGAGAGACTCCTGTTGTAGCCTGCTGAATTCCTTTAATTTTTTTCTTTGTTTTTCGAGCTATAGGTATTAAAAAAAAATACACAGACAGGACCAAAATTATATTGCTGAAAGAAACCTTAGGAAATTATTTTCTAGTTCAAATTCTTCCTATTGCAGGTGAGAAAACAGAAAATATAGTCCAACATTTTGTAATATTCTTGAAAAGTGGTAATTAAGCCTCTGCTTAAACACTTTTAGTGAAGAGATTTATGAAAGTTTTGGACAGGTTAATTGTTACTAACTTCTTCCTGTGTTGAGCCCAAAGACTTTTTATTAACCCAACTCATTGCTATTAGAAATGTCCAGTGGCACATGGATCAATTCCTTCCTTTATTTACTCAAACATAGCTATCATGAACTCTCAACACCCACTCTTTTTTTTTCTTAATGGTAATATTCATTATTCTTGCAACTCTTTTTTCATGCTTACAGCTTTTGAGATTCCAATCATTGCCGTTGCTCTCATCTAGCTAAATTCTGGGTTAATGATGCCTACATTTAAGGGTGGTGATGTTAAACACATTACTTCTGGTCTGATTTTGGCAGTAAATAATCAGTAGAACTATAAACTTCCTTTTACAAACACATTATTTTTCTTAATGTATCCTAATGCTTTGTTAAATTTTTTGTTAACTCATATTATGCTTATAGTCAATAAAACTTCTGAGTCTTAAAAAAAAAAAAAAGTCCACACCTCAAAACCTCACTTTTCCCTCAAATACTTTCATAACACAAACTACTTTTATGAATCAGTGGTGGAACTGTGTATGATGACAGAGAGTTTCTTTCTTGGACTAGTCATGTTATGAAATGCACTGAAGTCTCAACTAAATAATTATACATTGTTTCTATTAGGGGTTTGGAAGAGCTAGGAGAAACCAAACTGTTTTTCCTACTCTCACACACTCAACACAGCATAGAACACATCTGTGACCATATGTATTGAATTTTTCCATACCAAGCAATTCTCTGGTGGACACCAACTGGTTGTCCTACCGTTCCATTCAATTCAACTCTGACATTTTCTACCCGGAATTAGAGTCAGATCCCACAGGTTGAGGGCTCAGTCCCATAAGACACTCCCCCACTTCAGCTGCCAATCACAAGCAGTAGGTCATCATCTATACTTCCGACCGACTGGCTATAAATCAGGCTCCCATGACCCCTCCTTAGGTTTGACTAATTTGCTAGCATGGCTCACAGAACTCAGGGAAACACTTACTTACATTTACTGGTTTATCAATAAAGATACTATAAAGGATAAAATGAGCAGCCAGGTGAAGAGGTGCATAGGACTAGGTACAGGAGGAGGGACAGGAAGCTTCCACACCCTCTCTGGACGCACCACCTCCTGGCACCTCCACCCACACGTGCAGCAGCCCAGGACTTCATCTCATCTTTTCAAGGTTTTTCTAGAGCTTAATCTACAGCTGTCCCCAGCTCCCTTTCCGGGAGGCTGGTGGGTGAAGCTGAAATTTCCAAGATTATTTTAAAATGATCAGTATTGGTCAGGTTCAAGCGTCAGCACACGCTTTCCGATTGGATGCCGCTAGCCCTGTTGATCTTATATGATGATTTGTACCATTCTGAGCTTGTATTTTTTTTTTTTAGCAGTTCTATCCATCTTTATCATTTCCCCATGTTGAGGTGTATGTGTTTAAATACACAGAAATCAATTCAGCAAATATAAAGTACAAAGTATAAATACAGAGAAATCAATCAGCAAATATTTAGCAGTGTTTGTCAAATATCTACTGAATAAATCAATTAATATATTGCCTATGGTATTATCGATTCATATATTGCCTGTGTTATTCAAACACAGAGCTATGAGACTCTGGAGGGAAGGTTGTTTCTGATTGGAAGTGTAGGGACAGCTTCGGGTGGCATCACACCTGAGCCGGGTCTGAAGGCATCTGGCATGTGGAGGAGGAGCTGGAAGTCACTGCAGGTAGAGGCCACAATGCGCAACAGGGCCTAGAGCCACCGAGGCCAGAGGCTCAGGGTGTGAGACGGCGAGTAGTTCAGCAGAGCTAGAGCTCAGTGTGCACGGTGGAAAATGGCTACAGCTAAAATGAAAGCCTGAAAGACAGGCCAGGGTCTGAGTTCCCTATTTTTGGGAAGAATCCACAGCAGAGTTTTGAGCATCAGTCAAACACGCTAACATCTGTGTCTTACAAAGAAAACTGGTTGCAGAGTTGGGGGCAGCTTTGAAGGAGAGGGACTGGTGGGGAGATAAGTCTGGGCACTCTTCCAACAGCTAGAGTCAGGAGCCCAGGCCCTGCAGGACGGGAAGAGGATGTGACTGCAAAACGGGGAGGAGGGAAGGTCGTCGGCACTTGTGACCTGCTGGTGTGGAGCTGAGGGAGAGGGAGGGGCAATGGCAACTGTGAGAAATGTAGTTTGACCATGTTAGTGGGTGGTGACAGCATCAAACTAATCCAAAGTGGATTGATACCAGACACACAGAGGGTCTTCAAAAGTGGATGTACAGGCATGCTTCCGTCCCATCTGGGCCGGGCCCTCCGAGAAAGCACTTGTGACTAATGGCATCTGACACTAAAAGCATGTTAACAAGTGGGAAAACTGCTTAACTTCTCTCAGGTTAGATAAAGAAAATTCTAATAACCACCTTCAAAATGGAAACCAGACTGCTGCCTGGAAGTGCTTGAAACAAATTGGAAAATGTCCACTGCCATGAATTACCATGAGAGGGAGTGGAGAGAGTTGTAGGAAATAACAATTTTTAATATTATTTTCTGAAGTGTGAGCATGGACATGATGTCATCAGAGGCAAGGGCAAAAGGAAACTGGATAAAAATATCAGCTAACGTGCAAGAGGCCCTGAAAGCAGGCAAGACAAAGTGGAGCAGGCAGCAAATAAAACAGACACTTTTATATTGGTACTTTAGAAAAAATAAACCAAGTATTCACAGTAAAACCAACTCTCTGTATTGCATTATTTAAAAATATGCAGAAACTTGAATCCACTAAGAAAGTACCCATAAACCCACATGCCTGACTTGCCCAAATAGCTTGAAGCCATCTCAAAATTTCAGAGAGAAGTTTTTTTTATCATTTTCTTACAGACCTGGCTCACCATCACCATAATAATTACAGGAAAAAAAACATGTCACAAATCACTTGGCTGCTTCAGCCATTGGAGGCACAGCTGTTGTGATTCTTAATGCATTTGCAGTGCCTGCCAATGCCTCCCCACCCCCCAGCTCCCTGTCCTTAGCTTTCAGTGGCTTATGGCTTTGTTTTGTTTGTTTTGAATCCTGTGGGACAGAAAACAACCTGTACTGATTGTGCCAACTGATTGACTCAGCTGGTGCCTCAGAATATGAAATGGGAAGGGAAAAATACATCTGAAAGGTGTGTGGGCTGGAGGTGAGGGGAAGGGGCGCTTCCCACTCTGGACTGTGCACAGAATCAGTGAGCCAGCTGTGCTTGGGCAGTGGTCCTATCAGCTGAGTAACACAAGTGCCCTTTATTCCACCTGCTCCTGCCTCTGTTTTTAAAAAACCAACTAAGGGGCTGCTGCGCACTAATCTTGAAACACTTCCACAAGTATGTGCAGTTCTCCCTCTGCCAACTAACCCCAACAAAGGAGAGACTGGTGCCCAGGGTGCTCTCCTCCTGCACCCTGCAGCTGGGCTGGTTTAATCCCAGGGGACTGTCTTCCCCACCTAAGGACATCTGAAGTTGGGGAGTGAGAACTGTGACCTCTGCAGAGAGCAGGTGGTTTTCTGGGAGTGGTTTTTTTTTTGGTAGGAGACACTGGTGCTATGTTTGGGCCTGGTGGGAGGGGTTTGGGTCATGGGGGCGGATCTGTCATGAAGGCTTCGGTGCAGGCCTCAAGGATTGAGGGAGTTCTCACTCTGGCAAGATGGGATTGGTCCCCACTGTCATAAAACGAGGTTCCTTCTCATGTTCTATCCTCTCTCTTCACAAGTGTCTGCTTCTCCTTTGACCTTCTCCACCATGTTTTCACCTAGCAGGAGACCCTCAGCAGAAGCTGAGCAGATGCTGGTGCCATGGTACCATGCTTAATGTACCCCCAGCCTGCAGAACCCATTTTCTTTACAGACAACCCAGCCGCAGGTATTCCGTTATGGCAGCACTGAACGGACTAAGTCAGCTGGCTTCTCTGAGGTGGGAGTCGGGTAAATAAAAAAACAGTGAAAATTTGGAGGGCAGGTGAGACATTTTGATGATAATCCTTTCTTATGTTGCTACAACTTTGCCAAATATGGACAAAGGCATCAAATAATCCATTGTGTTTGTATTTAACAAAATCTGCTGTTTTACTTAGAAAACAAGGGGAAGGATGAGAGGGAAGATAAACAACCCATACATTTAAAAAAGATCTACAAGGAGCTACGAGGAGAAAGACATGTTTAAAAAAATCCAGGTTCCTCAGAAAACATCACAGGCTGTACCTACTCCTGAAAATTTTTGCATAATGTCTTCAATTCCCCAGTTTAAACTGAGCTAAAAAACAATCTCCATGTTCAATTATAAAATTAATCACCAATGTTTGTGCTCTGGAGGGAAAAGTTGGTGGGATAAGGATAATGTTTTCCTAAATATATTCAGATATACACGTACACACGCACACACACACATATTTTTTGAAGAGTAGGATGCAAAGAGTTACTTAGGCTTCTGATAAGTTTCAGGTCTAGTAACTGGAAAATAAATTTTTGTGCCCCAGAGTGATGTTATTAGCGAACGAAGAGTACCATCTGTGTTTTTCAGGATGTCCTGTCTGGAAGTAGTTTTCAATTGCTGTCCTTCATTTATCTTAATTTTAAAGTTATAGCAAAACATGTTTCAGAATAACATGCCTGTTTTCCTACTTAAGTTTAATGCCTTTCTCCTTGGATCCCCAAAGGGACTTAGCTCAGAAATCAAGGTGTAAACAAGGCCCTTTGGGGATGGTAAAGGGGAGAACCTCACTCCCTACTCGCGCAGGGTCACCACCCCTTGGACCTGACATGGTCTTGAACACCTTGCAGCTCTTACCCTGGGGCAAGAGGAACAAGTGGGGGCACGCACAGCACACCCCTGTCTAGGGCAGGTCTGCTGGTTCAGGGCAGAGCTGCAGAGTCATGGCACATCTCTCTTTTTGACTCCAGCTGAGAAAGGCCCAAATGTCTGTAGGGCAGGGTGGCTAAGTCCTCCGCTGTCCCTCTTGAGTGTGGCTATCTTGATCTCCATTTCTGGGAAACCCACAGATTCCCCACAGGGGGTTAGCACTGACTGCCCTTTGCTTGTTGGCAGAAAGAACCGGCTCCTTTCTCGCCGCAACACAAACAAACTTGCCCTTTCCACTGGGTCTTTCTCCTGAGATCCCTGCACCATTCTCTGTTGACAACATGCCATTTTCTGTTCAATTCAGCATGTTTACTTCTTTATTGTGATTCATGTCTGAGTTTCTTTTGAATCAAATTATTGCATCTCCCTGGTGAGATGTGCCATACGACTATCTTGTTAGAACAAAATCAAATGAAAAATTTGCACTGAGCACTGCTCCATCGCATCCCCACCACGTTTCCCTCTTGTTTGGACACACTTCTGTCGGCCACTTGATCAGTAATGAATCCTTCCAGTGTTTACACCAATTTTGAGACACTGCTGTCTTGGAAAAGATAAAGAGGAACTGGTTGAAATGGGTTGAACAGAGAGAACGTCACTACTTCAGAAATATTTTACTGGTTTTTCCTGATATACACAGATTGAAGAAAACCAGAAAGACCGAGTGGATGATTACACAGAGTCACAGTGACAACCAGAGTCATTCTTCAGATTTTATCCACAGACGCTTCAGTACCAAAGTAATTCACTGCTCCAACAAGTCTTGAAGCCAAGCATTCCACAGCATTTTTGAACAAGGATGGGGCAATATCCTTCCTGTTACACTTTTTCAGTGAATACATCTTCCCTCTCCCCTTTACTATTAATATTTTGGGTATTGATTATTACCTTTTAAGCAATTCCTGTGGCCTCATATAAAAAATATTTAAAAAGTGAGCTGTTCCTACTAAGTAGATCTCCATCCAAGTACAGGAATGAGACTCACTGCTTCCAGAATGCCACCCAAACTTCTCAGTGTGATACATGAGGCCCTTTGTGACCAGAGCCCTGCCCACCTTTGTCCCCAGCCCCCTGCCCCCCCCCCATGCGACTCAGGCATACGGAACTCCTGCTGTCTCCCCAGGGCACCCCATTCTCCTGCTTTTGTGTTGGCCTGGACTGCCTTCCTCTTTCCCTTTCTCCTGCCAACTCTCACTCAGCTTCAAGGAAACAAGCCATCCTTACCCAAGCTGGCTCAGGTGCCTCCTCTGCCTTCAGAGCACCCCTGCACATCTCTTTTGGGGGTGTGGGGTCACTCCCCGGCTGCTTTCTCCTGCCCTATCAGCTTCCTGGGGGGTGGAAGATGCATTTCTCCTCTGTATCCCTGGCACCGAGCATGGTGTATAATTTGTTAAATCAAACTCTCCCTCAAATCCTATTTTGCCAAAGGCACCAATGCAACCAGTTTTTTTTTTTTAAAGAGGATTCTTTGGCCTACAGTTACACTATTCCTTAGGCTTTCCTAGCTTAGATATGACAATGCTATTTTAGCAATAAAATGTGATAGCACGTATTTTAAGATACTTATTTTCATAGTTCTTAAACTCTTAATCTACAGAATCAAACCTACCTATTTATTTTTAATTTTTTTTTTAATTTTTAAGTTACCGTGATACATGGTAAGGAAATTATAGCCCTATAGATGAAGCAAAAAGTACTAACCTTTTCCCATAAAGTCAGTGGCTCGCTCTATCCTCAGACTGCTCTACACGAGAGATGACAGAGATGTACTGAAACCTCAATATAACACAGTTTCCCTAAAAAGAACATGGTGTGAACTTCTGCTGTTGGATCTTATTATAAATTACTACTTTTTTTCTTCTACTAGCTAGCACTTCAAATGAATGCTTACTATATGCCAGACACAATTCTAGCACTTATGATGCATTAAATGATTTAATCCTCACAACAGCCTTATTAGGTGGATACTACAATTTTTTTTGGGGGGGACAGGGTCTCACTCTGTTGCACAGGCTAGAGTACAGTGGCATCCTCATAGCTCACTGCAACCTCAAACCCCTGGCCTCAAGAGATCCTCCTGTATCAGCCTCCCAAAGTGCCAGGACTATAGGCATGAACCACTGCGCCCAGCCTGACACTATAATTATTCCATTTTACAGATGAGGAAACTGAGGCCCAGAGAGGTTAGATAACTTGCCTAAGGTCACACTGCTAAGAAGCAGAGCTGAGTTGGAATGCAGAAAGTCTGGCCCAGAGCCTGTGTCCCACACTATGGCCTCTCAGTATCTGATGGGTGGGGTGACCCCACTAAGTGGCACAGAGACTCCCACTATGCTCCTGACTCTGGGCGTGTGTTGACAGAGAGGACGCAGACTTCACAGCAGGAATGAAAGAGATATGTTTTGTTAAAGGTCTAAAAACTAAATGAACAAAAAAATAACTGTTTCAGAATTTTCCATGTTCCCAGGGCAACTCCCCGAGGCTGGAGAAAGCAGAGTGCATGAGTGCCTGCAGCCCAGAGCCTTCACTGCACCGTCAGTGCCCAGAAGCCCTGCTGCGTCTCCATCACGGGTTGGGCATGTCATTCAGTGACATGTACTTCTTAGGAAGTGTCCCCTTTCGCCTGCAGCCATGGCACGGGTTTACCCACCCACCGTCATCGCTCCTCACTTCCCATCCTCTACCCCACCGGGGTCTTCCCGCCAACATTGCTCTTGCCCAGGAGGGCAGCGTGGGGCGGGCACCCCATGACAGGGTTATTCCTCACACAGTTCCCCACTTCAGACTTCTGCCAACAGCTCCTCCCTGCTTGCTCCTGATTTCCTCTCAACGTATGTCCTTTTTTTCATTTTTTCCCTTATCTCTTCTTTCCTTCTTTTTTCTTTTTTAACTGATAATGGTTTTGGAGTTTAAAAGTATTTACTTTTTAGCAGTCCTCTCTGATCACTGAATAGCTAAAATGAAAAAAGAGTTTTTTGAAATGTAATGAATATAACATTTTATTGTTATATTAATTTCAAAACGCAATGAATTCTCAGTCAAACTACACTTGAAATGAGTAGAAAATAGTTTACACTTATAAACCATATTTCTTCAGGCGATCTGAGTGGAAAATAACCTTTTGCATCTTTCAAGTATGCATTGTCATAGTGTGTTATGGAAGTCATAAGATAGGTATTTTTAAATAGCCCATGAGAAATTGGACTCAGGTTATTTTATGAATTGTTACGTGAGCCTAAAACTAATCTCTTTGACATTAACATCTTTAATAAACATTTGAGCAATACCTGCATTCATAATATTGGATAGAAATAAGACATCATCCCTATTCATTAGGCTTATATTTTCTCAATAACCTAATTTTGTCTTTCATATGAGTAATACTTTTGGAAGTCTTACTCTTAATCCTATTAATTCCCAAGCTAGCTTTTAAAAGTGCATGAGGAAATATGCAAAGGCAGTCAAATTCACTGAATTATACATTGAATCGCTAAAGAATTTCAGGATGGCTAAAATGCAAAACTTTATCTGAAAATATTTTTTGGACTTAGATCAAACCCAGGGGCATAGCTTGGATCAGTTTCTTTGTCTTTGTAGTCTTCTGAACTGAGGTCATTGGCAATGCACCAGGATGCACATGCTAGCAAAGCAAAGTGCGTCTATTTGTCTGCTTTGGACCAAAGACTTACTCTTAAAAGAAGTGTAGCAGTGGCCCAGCCAACAGTGGTACCATGTGTTGCTTTGACTGCTGTAATGAATCTTTGATGATCCAACTTGGAGAGAGCTAACCCCAAGACAATGTGGCATCTGGGGCATAAAATGAAGTATCACGAGTGTGCTCACAAGAAGAGGAAGAAGCAGAGGCTGAAACGCACAGGCCACAGAGGAACTGATTTTAAAAATGCACTAATTCCAGGCAAGATGTTTCCCAACTATGAGCTAGTTAGGTAAACATGGGACCAGAACCACATTCTAAGATTTAAAAAGCCACATAGCTACATAATTCTATTTTTATTATGAGTAAGCATGTTACTTTATCTTTATCATTGACTGTAAACTAATTTAAATAACATAAAAAAAACAATCCAACCTTCCTGCCTCGCCACCACCCACCCACACATGCGTACACTTCTCTGAATCAGATGTCATCAAGTCAATTCATTCTCTTCAGTTCTTGAATGACCTTCCAACAGAATTAGCTAGCTAATGGCATGGGCTGTGAAAGAGGTAAGCCCTACATTTTATATATAGTGGGAGAATATCACCATTAATACCCCTTACCAGCTGTCCACAAAAGAGCCTAGGACAGCAGCATGCTCTCTGCGCTAGCTGGACAGTAACAGCTGTCACATCCATGACAACAGCCAGTCCCTGTACTGCTGTCTAATCTCTACTGCATGACATTGCTGGTTGGTCTATAATTGCTTTAAGTGGACAGTTTCTTCCTGAGATAACAACTATAAAATTATTAGGATTTAACATCATACTTAATTAGAGGAAAAGCCAAGGTAGGTGATTAAGAATGGGGAGGGAGACATGAACTAAAACTTAATTCTGACAGAGAGAAGAAAAAAAGAGATAAAAATAAAAAGGAATAGGGAGGGGAAGAGAGCCTGGTAGGCCTCTGTTTTCATTGCATATTTATGCAAAATAAAGCAAAACATAAGAGCGTTCTTCCTTTTTCCACCTAACACATGTGAACTGCTTCATTGTAAGTCTTACCACCAAATGGCAATGGATCCGTGGATGAAGTACAGTTGGCCCTTTGTACCTGAGGGTTCCACATCATGGATTCAACCAAACGAGGATGGAAAATACAGTATTCTTGGGATGCGACATCCATGCACACGGAGGGCCAACTTTTTGTATCCTCAGGTTCTGCAGGACTCACTAAGACCTGAGCATGCGTGGATTTTGGTATCCACTGGGGTCCTGGAACTAATCCCCAGAGAATACTGAGGGATGACCGCACCTGGTCCCTTTCTGGCATCTCTTGTGGGGTCTGTGTGGCTTGCTGAATGAGCTGGGAGCACAGTACCTGGTGCAGGGTCTAAGAAGGAACCAGAAAGGAGCCCTGGCACTGAGCTGGTGCTCACCTCATATTCCTCCTTGAAGCCGTAGCCCTCGGCACACTTCATCTGCGTGATGTGCTGGAGGAGGTCTGCCACCCGGATGGCGGGGTGAAGCTGCCCAGTCTGGTAGGGCACGTCAGCTGGCTCACGCTTCTTGTAAGTGTGGGACTGCACCAGGCTGCTGGTATCGCTGGCCATTGTGTGGGTTTCATCTAGGAAAAGAAGGCCAGGTAGAAAATGAGGGAGGGCCAGGGAGCTAAGTCGGCATCACTGGGAATGCTAAGAAGCTGGCTGCTGACATCCCCTCAACCTATGGCTGCAAAATTCCCTACGATGGCTCAGCAAAAAAGAAAAGTTAAATGTTTAGAAATTTAAATGGGGTTGGCAATAGTGATAGGAATGTGCAGAAATCTTTGTTTTTACAAAGCAGTCCAAACGATATATTGCTTTCAAAAAGCTAATTGATAAGGGCCCTTTAGCCTTTCGTTGCTAAAGTTTGTGGAAGTTTCAATCTGAAACTTCACCAAGACCTGATGCAAAACCAGTCTTGTATTCTTCCAAACATTAGTTAACTAGATTGTATGATGACGTAATAAACTCTGCACAAATGTTCTGTGAGCAAAATAAAAGTGCACAAAATGGTTTGGCTTATAAAGCTAGCAATGGAAATGTGGACTTAACACATGAAATCAAAGAAGAGTAGAAAAATAAAAGGGAGCTTGGCTTGGGGATAACGTTTTGATGAGTCACTTTGCATGCTCCAGTACTGGAAAGCTTGACCAAATATTGTGGACCAACACATCACACATGGAATGTTCTACGACAGCAAACATGCAGGCCAGCACAGGGCAGGACCGGCTGGCTTCGTCAGAGTCTACCAGTGAGACACACACTCCCACTCCCTCCGCAACTTTTCCGTGGGGCGAATTGGGGAACTTACCATTTATTGGCACTTTTAAGAAGATACATATCAGGAGAAAAAAGGAGGAGAAAAAGGAAACAGGGCATAAGCAATAGTACTGCGTGAATAATTACAGGTAGTTTTTATTTCGTGCTTTAATTTTCCAGTTAAGTTCTCTATTCAGAGGTGGTCAGAAGGCAAAGCCTCAATTCTCTCATCATGTTAGGATGGGGGTGTTTAATTTAAGTACTCAATAACAAAAAGGAGGTTAAAATTAGTATTATAATTGCCTTTCATCCCCCATGAACCAAGTAATGACTAAATAAGTCTTATTTGTATTCAACACATTTTCTCATTTAAATTTCTTGAACAAGTCAACCAAATTGTACTACAAAATTAATGTCAAAATTTGGTCACATAAGCCTAAAGAGGCTATATTTTAACGGAAGACTACTAGTAAGTTAGGTTAATGAACTGCAGAAGTGGTGGCTATTAAAAATGTCTTATGCAGGAAAGTGCTATTAGATTAAGAATTCCACAGTCTACAGGTTAACTCATTATAATGCTGAATCCCTTTAGCTGTTTTATGATTGAGGATGGGTATTGTCAAAATATAATGCATAATGCTAAAGTCACTTAAAATAAGAATAATATATCAAAATTGATTTCAGATATAAATAATTAAAACATATGAAGGATATATTCAATTTTTAAAAAATTACAAGTTTATCAATAGGGAATTCAGCTATCGCTATGTAAATTTTTTTTTTTTTTTTTACTGAGAAGTTCAGCACCAAAGGAAATTTAGTCCAGGGATGCTTGGTAGCGGGGCCTGGTTTGAAACCTCATTTCTATCTGCATCGCAAAGCACCTGGGGATGCATGGTATGAAAGGTGGTACACAAGTGTGTAGCTATGTTGCTGTTGCTGAAATGGCACCTGGATCACTACAAGGTGGCTAAAGACACAAAGACAAAATAAAAAAGGGTGGTAAGTTGATTTTATGATTTTTTTTTCATTTGGATTTGCTTTGAAATTTGGCAATTCATATGTTCCCGTTTTAACAGTCACAAATAAACCTGGAAATTTTCACATCGGATTTCTTCGCTGGCAACTGCCAAGCTTTATAAACAGGGATACATGAACCCTGCTGAAGTACTGAATCCCTTGAGCTTTTGGTTACTACAGCAGGAAGTTCTGTTCTTTATAGTAAAATAAACGGAACATTAATTAGTTTCCCCTTTGTGCCTCTCTTGTTCTTTCAGTTTTGTACCTTGTGGGATGAACATAATTAACATGCCCTCCATCGTGGGCTGACCTTCTAAACTTCCCCTAAATGATTTGGGCCTTTCACGTGGATATGCCAGCAACCTAGCAATGCTCTGATCCCAGGGCTAGGTATTCTTGGAAGTTTTAAATCCACAGAGATACAACCACTGTCACTACTGTATATAATCATCCTGCACTGCATTATGCCACTTTGGCCTCATTACTAGTGTGGAACATGTCTTTAAAGCACATACCAGGTCCATCTAAGAAAAGAGTGCTATTACCCAGTACATACACATGGAAGAAGTAACAGGAGGTTTCTCCTGCGATATCTGTTATGAAATTGGGTCACCTATACTACTAGAAATTCTTGATTCCACTAAAATAGTGATAAATCAGATTTCTATGACTTCTTAAAAAAGAATTATTACTGACAAAATATATCATGTCACTAATTTCCTTTAGGTGTTAAAAAATTACCCAGCACTAATTTTTTAATTAAAAATAATGCCTAAGAGGAAATCAGAAATAAAGCTTCTGACTAACAGTTCTGAAGGTTTTCTAAGAACTGGAAATTAATTCTGCCTATATTCTTTAATGAATTATCTTGAATTTTTGACAAACCAGTTAAAAAACTAAATTGAAATTAATGCTATATTTTTGAGGTAAGGGAGGTTCTATCTGTCCATCCACCCATCCATCTGTCTATATTTTTGCAAGCAAATGAGCTACAGACGTACTTAAGCTCTGTACATTAGAGCTGGGCACCTCAGCATAAGAGAGGTGAAGGTACTAGAGGATTTAATTGTGTTGAGCTCTGATGCACAACAAAACATTTCTTTTTGTCTTAATGTAAATCATAACTGTTACTATCCTCCAGAAGTGCTGGAGTAGATATACAGCTCACCTTCTTTCCAGGATTTCAAGTGATAACCTTACCAGTCCTTATTATGCAATATATAGATTGACATTTGCATGGAGTAATCTGTAAGGAACACAGTTTCCAAGCACTGCCATTTGTGACGTTGGTACCTATGCAGGCTATACACGTAACAGTTATTTGTCTATCTAGATGACTTCTTTTTCCACAATGTGCATCATTTTTGCTACTTGAATTGTCTATGCAAGTGATTGTCTCTTGGTAAAGAAGCCTAACCAACTTTAAAAGATGTCATTAATGTTCATAATAACAAAGCAGCGACTTTAAAAAAATAATATTTGTTTAATAAGTTTATCTTAATCCTGCTGTGAAATCCGAACATTTTCCTCCTTCTGACAATGCACATCTTAGCCCTCCCCACTCACAGCTCCCTCAAGGTCAGAATATCTACTAGAGGAACCTCAAATGAATGCCACAGTACACAAAGAAATGGCAAATCTTCGCCTAGCAGAAGATTCTGCAAATGTCATTTGCATGTAGATTACATTGTTCTGGTGCCTAAGATTAGCCTGTGCCCCTCACTTATGAAAAGAATAAAAATGCAGCTTTCTTTCCCTTATAGTTGACATTAAAAGGTTAGGGGGAGGGAATTTAGTGGGCTGTGTTAGCCCTCAAAATGATGCAGAGCTCAAAATTTCTCTTTTAGATCCATTCTTAAAACTTCTAGCTTAGTTCATTTTTTTCCATAGGCAAGAAACTTGCTTAAGCCCAGAGAACAACATAAGGAAAATAAAAATTACCCTCCATACAAATATCATAACAACTTAGAGAAAAGAGAAGCACAGGGGAAAAAATTATGTTACAAAAGATATAAACCCTTGTAAAGAGAATTAAGGAGAAGTCGAACAATTGAGGATGGAAGTCTTACTGCAATGAATTGTTATATACCTTGAAGTCGTTTTTGTTGTGCTCCTTTTCGGTAAGGTTAGTAGTAGAAAGAGAACACAGCCGTGATACACTCGGTTATTTTTGCATCTCAAATGCAACAGCAGCTCGTGCTTGTTTGGTTATCACAGCCGGGTAATGCCATTTTTCTCCTCACCCTTCTTATATTGAACAAATGGGATTTTTTTGTCTGTTACCCCCTGCTGGGAATATTTCACACTGTAAATGCATTCTGCCCCAGTGGGCTAACATTTTAGTTCCTCTCTCTGACATCTGACACATAATAAACCATATGATTATAAAGTGCCATCTTGTCATTTCGCTGTTCAGATCTTCAGCTTCTTTGAAATTCCACTGTGTGACAGACACTTTGGAATGCTGAGGGGGTGCCGTGAGTGGCACTGAGGATGGGTAGGGGGCCAAAACTCTATTGTGATCATTTTTGTGCATAACATTAGGCATAATTAGAAAAATGCTATTTTTGAAATTGAAGTTTTTAGTGCTTAGCAATAAGTGAAAATAATGAGAAGCTATTTTCACTTTTATGATTATCACATTTGACAGAATTCAACTATTAGAAGTACACAGCTGGGTGACGACACGGTTTTTTCCCTTGGGAACAGACCTAGCCTTAAATTCTGAACACAGAAAGGGAGAATACCGGAGCGGGGATTATTCCTTTGAACCTTTTGGTATCATCCCCAACATGCATGCAGCAAACCCTTCTTATCAATGGTGACTGTTTCAAGAAAGTCTTTTTCTCATCTAACCCTGCCCACCACCCCAAGGCCACCCACCACTCCCATGTCCTGCTTATAATCACTGTATCATACAGAATTAAAGCTGCAATTTCCTACAGAGTGGCCACTGACTCTCTAAATTACTCCTGCAGTAAACTGTGGTAAAGGGAAATGTTCTCACCTAAAATTGCAGTTGGCACAAATGGGTCTGTCATACATCGTAAGCAGGTCAATGCAGAGAAAGTAAAAAGAGAAAGAACAGTAAATGATTGATGAACGGTCCCCCAATTTCTGCACAGAAAGTCGTAGAAAGCATTGGGCTACAACATCTCAAACATAGTAAGCTCCTAAAGCCTCATGGGTAGCATAGTGAGGCTGACTGGTTCTGACTGCTGAGGGGCTATGAGGGGTGAAACAATGGAAAAATCTGTTACCTGGGTAATAGGAATTAGGCACCGATGTGCTCAGTGTGTTTGTTTTCATCGTAAAGGATGATGGTGAAGACACAGCTGAAAATAAAAGAAAGGTGGGTCAGTAGCTGTAGAGAGGTAACACACACTCTGCACACAGCACTCTGAGGTCACTGCAGCAACTCCGTGCTGGTGGAGAAGGTGACAGGAAGAAACCTCTGAGATGCACGGACATCTCCATGGTAAATATCACAAATCCCAGTTGTTTCTGGGTATCTACTAGTCCAGCACCCTTTAGTCCAGTGGTAGAAGGCCAGCACCCTTTTACCACTTCTTTTGCCCCCCAAATGAAGAGAAAACCCACAACCACAGCCACCATTTTGGATAGAGAAATTCATCAGACTTCTACTCTGACTTCTAGCCTTTGCTTATAGAATTCTGCTAGCAGGCTGAGCTGAATTTTACAACAAAAAGTAGAAGAATGTGTCTACACGTGACTTTTGGAGAATATTCTGAATGTCAAAATTTCAGTAGTTTGCTAAATCCTCTCCTTCCTCATAATTTGGATATGCAGAGAACTCTACACAATGCTATGACCTGGATTATGGAAAACAAAGGTGATGTTCCATGTGTGCTGTATTTAGGTGAAAGCCTCATGCCTTTACACTGTTCTATTAGTCTTTTAAATACTTATAAAAACACTCATTTTTCTTCGAAATATTCCTCTGAAACACTGAAGACTGAACTATGACACCTTCTCTTCCTCCCTGTTATCAAGAGGGAAAGTCAATCCCATCTAATTTATCTGATTTCATTGAAATAGATCTTTTCTATTTTTAAGAGACATTTTAAACTCTCTTCAAATGTCTTAATTGATTAGTGTTTTTAAAACACCTTAATTTCATTAAGTATAAAGATTTGAATGTGCTCAGGTAGTGGAGCTTAAGTCTAAATCTTCACTCCTCTGATGTAGCTGTATGAGCCACGTGCTGCTGAGTTCCTGATCGAGACACTAATCTGCAATTACGCCCCTGTGTTATGGGAAGCACAGCCATGCCTGCTGTGGACACGGAATACTTATCCTGATGACATGTTAATATATTTCAACTCTCCAGGAGCAGTTCCTTTAGGATAGTGCCTTTACCTGTGTTCATATTTTTAATGTGTAGAATTAGTAAGTGACAGAACAAGGACCAGAACCCAGGCTGTCTGTCATTTTAAAGGTATTTTTCTAAAATAGAGAAGTATCACATTTATGTTGTATGTTTATGGTAAGTTGCCAGGAAAAAAGAGAACAACCGATGAAAACAAGAACGAAAAAAATGAGCACCAATAAAATACGCCAGGGTCCGCGGGAACAGCGCCTCCTCGTTACCTGAGACGTTTTTATGTGGTTGGTAAAAATATGCAAAGCAGATATAAAGTAACTATATTTATTTTTCACCTTTTTGTTACAATAAAATATTTTAAAATACTTTCGTCTTTGAGCATAAAAATTAAACCCATTCCCACTATCCCTATCTATTTTCCCTTTTATAGCATATTAAAGTAGATGGTACAACTCTCATTTGCTTTGGTGGACAGGTTATTCCCCACTCTCATAAACGTGTTCATGAAATATTTTTAAATTCTCTAATTTCATTTTTCTCACTGTGTCATTTCTAAAAGTTACTCACTTCACAACTTCTAGCACTTTCTCCCAACCCTGAAAGATCTCACACATACACATAACTTGTCCTAGGTGTGGTGCTGGCAGCCTCGTGGTCTAATGAACACTTTTCCTGAAAGTTTCCTCCTCAGGAACTGTTCTCTTACTTTTAAGGCATTAAGAGAGTACCAGGGTAAAGTTTACCTTTAGGGTCACCCCCATGGATGAGATTTGATGAGACCTGCTCACTGCTCAAAGAGCGGGAGGAAAATGGAAAGTTTGCTGCGGTGTTTCTTCTGTGGGCTTTATGAACAGGGGGGAGACATAAAATTATGCCTAACAGCCGATCAGCTGTGGAAGCTAACTAACGTAGGCTTCTTCAGCAGTCCTTTTTGCATGAACATTTTTGGATTTCCACAGATACATTCACTTTTTAAAAAGTAACTGCCAAATTAAACTTCCTGTCCAGAGGAGAATATCCCCTGTTGTTCACACTTCAAATGCCTAGAAACCACTGATATAGGTTCCTGCTTTTTGGGTGAGTAATTGCAAGTAAATTTATTCGAGAGGAATTTCACCATGAAATAGAAAGTTTGGAACATTAATTGGTTATTCTGGAAAGTGAGAACATGTATCTGTGTGGTCCCTTTCATACTGACATTCAAGAAATAGCTGCTGCTACAAAAATTCTAACCCTGTATGTGCTCGAAAGTGCTCCTCTGACCCCAGCCCACAACAGATACATCACAGGTTGCTTTATTTTGACAGTTGAATGCATTATACATGTATTTTAAAATAAATAATATAATATCTGCTACAAAAAAGCAGAGAGAATTCTATGAAAAAATGGGGTGTACTGTTCATGGTGTACTGAGATGCCACAGCTTCTATTACCTACCCTGGAAACGACATGAAAGGGGAAGGAATGAAGGCCGAGGATGAAAACAGAGCAGCCGGCCTTGTGCACTGGCCCCAAAGCAGCCTGGGCCTGGGATGCACGTGTGCCACTGGGCCAGGAGCACACCAAGAACAAAGGAATGTAGGCGGATAAGGTTGAACAACTATAGCCACTTCAGCAGAAAAAAAAAAGGAGACCAAATTCTATGCAGCGTAGCAGAGCTTGGGAGCAACGCAAGGCTCGGGGCTGGCACGTGTGTTGACCATGCTGTGATCTGAGGGGAGTGGAGGGGACCACTGCAGACCCAAACAGGCCAGAGCAGGAGGTCAGGACACGAGCCCACACTGTCCAAGCTGCTGGTTGTCGCCCCCTCCAGACACCATTTCTGTGTTCCTTCCAGTTACGAGGCCCCAGGCCCGACTTTACGTGCGCTTTTTTTGGGGAGGAGAAACATTAATAGCTGCACTTTGATTCCACCCCCATGCTGGCCAGCACCCTGATTATGTAGCTGGGGTTGAAAGATTTCACACAGTAAAGAAACCCCCAACCTTGACCTCATTGTGTGCCCTGAACCACAGAATCAGGCACATACCCCTGGAGCTACCTCTGGTCTCCGAGAAGATCACCAGGGACAAAACAACTGTTCCTTTCATACTTCATATAATCAATCTAATTGTTAGTTTCCTAAAATAATGGCTTTTACCTGGATTACAGGTGAAAGTACAGGGAGGTATTAGCTGAGCTCAGTTTACCCACCTGGTGTGATGTGTGAGATTTTCGAAGTTGAAATACAGTTTAATTTATCAATTGCCACTAATAGCCCTATAATAAAGGCAGAACCTGTCAGCTAAACAAATAAACAATTAACTTGTTACTGCCATTTAGTGCATTGTTTTATAACAGGCTTCCCTTGTGAAATTCCACACCTGGCTAGCTTACAAATGGGATCTAAACAACAAAAGGGATGATGAGAAACAGGTGCCTTCTTCCTCAAGCGGGGGAAAGACTTCATGTCACTGCTGTCTCAATCTTACAGAAACCTCACCATGGTTTCCTGTGCTCTCTGACTAGTACTATCACCTTTAGAACACATCTCTTCTAAGCAACCCATGGCCCGTAAGAGTTTTCAGGATCATTTAAAATGACTGGAAAAACCGATACGGCATAAGAATTCTTTAGGAAGTTCTTTTTGTGTTTTAATCCCGTAGTACTACCTGGAATCCTGGAAAACCAAAGAGATGTATTAAGAGAAACATGTGCACTTACATCTCCCATTCAGATTGTGCGTGTCCATGAACGAGAACGCCTCGTCGCAGTTTGTGCCTTGCTCGGCATAGCTCTTGTCCATCGAGTTCACCATTACGGTCATCTCCTGCCGGGTGCTGCTCAGGGTCTCCTTCCGCTTCTTGGCCAGTTTCCTTAAGACAAAGAATTCAGTTATGTAGATGTGCATTTGAACGGAATGTGGAGCTTTGGCATGTGTGTTGACGGATGTTCCGAAATAACTTCTACCGAATTAAACATATTCATTCACAGACTGGTGTATGGTATATTCTATACATCAGGTCCTCTGCCAGGCTGCAGACACAGAGGTGAAAAACATCTGCTGCCTATCCTCAACAAAACCCCAGCCTAAAACATTGTGTTTCTCCTACTATAAGCTAAATTAAAATGACCAATGATCCTAGAACAACACAATCATAATCTTCTTACTGACATGCTCCTAGAGTTATTAACTTTTTGCTAAATTATTGTCTACACTGCCATACACGGTGTTGAAGAGAAGATTCACCCTAGTAAATATTTGCCAAGCAACACTGAAATAATCCAAGGATGAATCTAAAAAGGCATACTGTAAACCTAAAGAACAGAACTAGGCAAGGAGTCAAGAATGTACAACGGAGGATGTGCACAGAGGGTGAAGGACCTGACCCAGAGCCTGCGGAGGACAGAGGAGCACAGGCTTCAGAAAACTCGGAGGAGCCTGTCCTGAGTTCCCAGAAGGCTACGACACTGCCCCCAATCCCAAATGAATCCAAATCAGTTCCCCATCAAAGTGTCAACTGCTACAGAGCAGGAGGTAAACAATGTCACGTTGCTGGGATCCCTGGGAAGTTTAGCAGGAGTAACTCCTCATTGTTCTCTCCCTCAGTGGAAGAGGATGCAAAAAGGCCGGGGACAGCTGAAAGATTTCCAATTCTTTTGGAGACACAGGCTAATCCTGGCCGCTGCGTTCTGCTCACCGACCACCAAAAACTCATCTAAAATTACGGATACCTGTACAAAAACCACAAGAACCTAAGCGAAACTAACATAAATAAAAGATAAAACAAAGTTTTACAGATCTTATTACCAGAGGTTTTTGTATGCACCCAAGACAGACAAGAATAGTATTAGAGCTGCTTAAGGAGATGGTATAAAGTGAGAAGGTTTAAGAAGACCATTGCACCATAATACCAAAAATACTATGTCACAAAATGTTCTAATTCTGCCCAAGCACCTAGCAGCATCTACAAAATAAAATGGCAGCTATTTCTAGTAAATCATCTTGACAGTGATTGACCTAGGACACAGTAGAATTTAAAATGAGCCACATAATCAAAATCACACCCATACTAGGTGATTTCTAATGCAATGTAAGGCACTGACAACATTAGACCATATGGATAATCTTTATTATCATTTCTAAATGACACATAATCCAAATGCTTCCTTGCCTGTAGTTATAATAATCTTTTAATTTCATACTTTGAAGGCAGAAGGGTTTCATTAATGAGTTGCCTTTCTTATTGCTAAAAGTTGTTGGAAAAAAGACATATTTTAAAACTGAAAAATGAAAATCACCTACAACATCTCTGACAATGTTAAAGGGATTTGAAAGGTAAGCCAGTGTGACTCCTCTGGGCACGATACCCTCTCTCGCCACATGTCAATCACCATCATCTTCTCCAGCACTGCCCAGCCCTGAGCCAGGCCTGCCAGCGAGGGCCAGGGCCGGGGCCTGGATGTCCCCAGCATGCGTTCTGGTCAGAGGCAGCACCAGGCCCCTCTCTACAGCTGCACTTACAATAATGCATTTTCTTTCCACTTCGGAATCTGCCAGCTCACTGGAAAACGTTCTTAGGCCAGGCCTCTCCAGGAAGCCTGACGTGGGGGACTGAGATAATCAGCTCCATAATTCAAGCAAAATGCCCACCTTTTGCTTGGATTTCTTCGATTTACTTTGGACTGATTTATGCAGCTAATTGTCTCAATATTCTCTTTTGCTCTGCCTATAAAGAGAGGCCTAGTAAACTTTACCAGACTTCCCTCTTTGCCTTTTCTTGCTTGAATCCCTCTAATCCTACGGGCTAGGAAATGACAGCTAACGCGCTTCCTGTGTGGTTGGTGGGCGGGGGACAGATGTATGCTCCAGTAAAAACTATGCTTGCACTGGGAAAAATTTTTCTCCTTTCTAATTCTCCTTATGGATGAACTAATTTCATTGATGTCACACGAATCACTCCACGGCTGCTTTTCTTTAAGCACAAAAGAACTACAGTAAGGACTCGTGAGCGCATGCTCCTATATAACAGAGGTCCAGTCAGAGACCCACAGCTTTAAGCTCATACCCACAAGCACATACTCTATGTCTGCGAACTTCCTCTGCACCCAGCTCCCAATGTCCTCAGCAAGGCTTCCTGCATTAACCCTACACTTTAACCACATTTTACCCTCATCAGATGTCACAAACACAAATGTCTCACTGGGGCCAGGCAAGTAATGTAAAGGAGGGAACAGGTGTAAGACAAGAGGAGTGGCGCAGACTCGTGAGATGGAGGGGACAGTGACTCAGCTCCTGCAGACTGAAGCCCCATGGAGGCTCCGGTCCTTGCAAGTTTCAGAAGAAACCAGAAATCCACATTTTATGCTGACTTAATTTTTAACTGTTGTCAAATAATTCAAATTTAAAATAAAAACAGCATGTGACCCATATAAAGCATGTTTGTGGGTACTTCTGCTCTCCAAGAACAGCAGCACTTAGAAGTGTCATCGTATTGGAATGGAAGAAAGTGGAAACTAACATACCGTGTCCAACTACTGTATGTCAGTACTCTACAGGTGTTATCACATTTAATCCTAATAAGCTTGTATGAGTTATTCTTACTTCCTACTTCACAGAGGAAGGAACTGAGTTTCAGAGAAGTTAACTAACTTGTCCACATGGTGGAGCTGGGATTGGACCCCACATCTCTCTGACCCCAAAGGCACTGATTAGAGCAATGTGCTATCTCTAGTAAGGTAGTTGATTAATTGACATTTCCTTACAAGTTACATCATAATTATCACCAAACTGCTTTCAAGTATGAATCATCCATTGCCCCCAAACTAAATATGCTTTGAACAAGTTTACTAGAGGGGAGGGGAAACTGCAGCCTTAAGGCCACATGTGGCCTTCTAGGTCCTTAAATGCAGCCTTTTGACTGAATCCAAATTCTACAGAACAAATCTTTTTATTAAAAGGGATGGAGCTCTTCTTGCCTCCTTTGGTGCTTAAAAAAGAACACTCCTGAAATCAGAAGGCTGAAGGTTCCCCACCCCCGGATGCTTTACACAAATCTAGTGGCATCCAATATGTTTATTAAGTGAATTAATCATTACTATACCAAAGCATTACTAAGGAGAGTTTTTAGAAAACTCATCTATCAAAAGTAGCTTTCTTGGTTATAGAGGTTGAGTCATTGTTCAGGATTTTCATGTTTTTATATACAGGTATAACTCGGAGATACTGTGGGTTTGGTTCCAGATCACTGCAATAAAGTGAATATCACAATGGAGAGTCACATACATTTTTTTTGTTTCCCAGTTCATATAAAAGTTATGTTTACACTATAGTCTATTAAGTGTGTAATAGAATTATGTCTAAAAAAACAATGTACATACCTTAACTTAAAAATACTCTATTGCTAAAAAATGCTAATGATCATCTGAGCCTTCTGTGAGTCTTAATCTCCTTGCTGGTAGAGGGTCTTGCCTCAATGTGGATGGCTGCTGACTGATCAGGGTGGTGGTTACTGTGGGCTGGGGTGGCTGTGGTAATTTCTTAAAATAAGACAAAAATAAAGGTTGCCACATCAATTGACTGTTCCTTTCACAAAACATTTCTCTGTAGCATGTGACGCTCTTTGACAGCATTTTACTCACAGTAGAACCTCTGTCAAAATTGGAGTAAATTCTCTCAAACTCTGCTGCTGCTCTATCAACTAAGTTTAAGTAATATTCTACGTCTTTTGCTGTCATTTAAACAATGTTCACAGCACCTTCACCAGGGGTAGATTCCGTCTTAAAAAACCACTTTCTTTGCTCATCCATAAGAAGCAACTCCTCATCTTTTCAAGTTTGATCATAAGATTGCAGCAATTCAGTCTCATTTCCAGGCTCCACTTCTAATTCTAGTTATTTTTCTATTTCCACCATATCTGCATTTACTTTGTCCACTGAAGTCTTAAACTCCTCAAAGTCATCCATGAGGGTTGGAATCAACTCCTTCCAAACTCTTGTAACTGTTGATATTTTGACCTCCACCCATGAATCACTATGTTTTTAATGACATCTAGAATGATGACTCCTTTCCAGAGGTTTTCAATTGACTTTGTCCAGGTCTATCAGAGAAATTGCTATCTATGGAAGCTGTAGCCTTATGAAATGTATTTCTTAAATAATAAGACTTGAAAGTTGGAATTACTCTTTGATCCATGGGCTGCAGAATGGATGCTGTGTTAGCAGGCATGAAAACATTAATCTCCTTGTACATCTCCATCAAAGCTCTTGGGTGACCATGTGCATTGTCAATGAGCAGTAGTATTTTGAAAGGAATCTTTTTTTCTGAGCAGTAGGTCTCAACAGTGTCCTTAGAATATTCAGTAAACCATGCAAAAGCCTGGATCGCAGATGTGCTGCCATCCAGGCTTTGTTGTTCCATTTCTAGAGCATAGGTAGAATAGATTTAGCATAATTCTTAAGGGCCCTAGGATTTTCAGAATGGTAAATGAGCACTGGCTTCAACTTAAAGTCACCAGCTGCGTTAGCCCCTAACAAAAGAGTCAGCCAGTCCTTTGAAGCTTTGAAGCCAGGCATTGACTTCTCCTCTCTAGTTATGGAAGCCCTAGGTGGCATCTTCTTCCAACAGAAGGTTGTTTCATCTACAGTGAAAACTTGTTATTTAGCGTAGTCACCTTCATCCATGATCTTAGCCAGGTCTTCTGGGTAACCATCAGAACTTGTTGCTTCACCTTGGACTTTTATGTTATGGAGATAGATTCTTACCTTAAACCTCATGAACCAACCTCTGCTAGCATCAAACTTCCCTTCTTCAGCTTCTTCACCTCCCTCAGCCTTCATAGAAGTGAAGAGAGTATGGGCCTTGCTCTGGATGAAGCTTTGGCTTTGGGGAATGTTGTGGCTGGCTTGATCTTCTACCCAGACCACTCAAACTTTCTCCATATCGGCCATAAAGTTGTTTTGCTTTCTTATCATTCATGTACTCACTGGAGTAGCACTTTCAATTTCCTTTAAGAACTTTTTCTTTGGATTCACAACTTGGCTAACTGGCATAAGAGGCCCAGCTTTCAGCCTATCTTGGCTTATGATATGCCTTCCTCACTAAGCTTAATCATTTTTAGGCTTAGATTTAAAAGTGAGAGATGTGCAACTCTTCCTTTCACTTGAACACTTACAGGCCATTCTAAAGGCATTAGTTGGCCTAATTTCAACGTTGTTTTGACTCAGGGAATAGGAAGGCTCAAGGAGAGGGAGAGAGATGGGGGAATAGCCAGTCGGTGGAACAGTCAGAACACACACATTTAGTAGGCTCGCGGCACCCTAAAACAATTACTATAGTAACATCAAAGATCACTGATCACAGATCACCACAACAGATATAATAATATTGGAAGAATTACCAAAATGTGACAGAGACATGAAGGGAGCACATGCTATTGGGAAAACTGCACTGATAGACTTACTTGCCACAGGCTTGCCACAAACCTTCAATTTGTAAAAAATGGAATAAAGTGAAACACAATAAAAGAAAATATGCCTGTATAGCCCAAATGCTCTTGTCCATAATTAAGATGGTTGAATAAGGTTAGAGTTAGAATTGAGGCTCAGTTTTGACTGTGGATAAACTGGAGTTTATTTCTCTTTTTTTATTTCTCTGTCTTTTGAGACTTGTGTTTCAGATCTGTACTTTTTTTTTTCAAGTGAAAACTTTGAAAACTATCAGAAAAACTTTGAGAACTTAATGCAATAAAGTCTTTTGTGCAGAGAAACTTCTAAAGTTGAAATAAGTTTCTTTGCAATCTTATCTAAGGACACAAATAAATTTATTTTCCATTTTGATTTATAACAAATGGCTTGCCCAAAATATTTTAATCTCCAACCTCCAAAGTTGCACTGCACGAATCTCAAAGGCCCTTAATAATTAAAAAGAGGTTCCTACCAACATCTATAAATAGATCATAAAAATTAGAGAAAATACTTGGTGGTTTCCAGTCTGGCATGAAAAGAGCTTGGAAGCCATTGCTCTGTTCCAACAACAAATAAAAGCTGGGAAAACTGAAAATCAACAATTTTCTTGCTTCTGTCAGAGAATTCAGGTCACAGGGCAGGCCACTGCCCCTCAAAATGGAGAGACCAAAAGGCTACTACAGAGAACCACAGCATACCAGAGCAGAAGTCCATGAGCGGAGACCTCTGTAAGAACCAGTTAATGGTCAGGAACACCTAAACTGTATTGAAAAACTGCTGGAGGCTCAGTGTGAACAAGTCTCAGAGTTAAAAACTCCAGGGGGAGTTAGTCCTAAGGGGCTTCCACATTTTTGTGAGTTTTACCTCCAGGAGCCCTACCAGGTTTTCACAGTGGAGATCAGAGTTAAATCCCCACATGCTTCTAGCAGGAGGAGGTGGAAAGAAGCTACTTTAAAATATGTCAGAACATTCTTTTGTAAACAAAGCCTGCCTTCAGGAGAAATTATTTAACCAGAGCCTAAACTGCTAAGAGTTTTATCGGAGCCTAACTGACCTGGGGGAAGGGAAAATACCCAACTCCAGGCCACTTTCGCCATCCTGTCCTAAGGAGGGGAGGGGGTTACTAAGAAGCACGTGTGAAGTTCACAGTCCAGAGGCACAGGTTCTACAAGACTAAGACCTAATCATATGACGACACAACGCCTCCCCTCCCCTCCTACCTTATCACCACATTACTAAAGATCAACTTACCACAGTTCTTTTTATCTAATACATCATGTCCAGCTATCAAGACAGAAATCCCAAGAGGCATACTAAAAGGCAAAAAACACAGTTTGAAAACACAGAGGAAGCATCAGAACCAGAGTCTGATATGGCAGAGAAATTGGAATTGAAAGACCAGGAATTTAAAACAACCATCATTAATATGCCAACAGCTCTAATGGAAGATGCCCATGCAAGAACAGATGGGCAATGTGAGTGGAGAGATGGAAATTCTAATAAAGAACCAAAAAAGAAATGCCACAGATCAAAAACACTGTAACAGAAATGAAAAATGCCTCTGATGGCTCACAAGCAGACTGGATACAGCTGAGAAAAGCAGCTCTGAGCTTGAAGATATCTCAGTAGAAACCTCTGAAACTGAAAAGCAAAGAGCAAAAAGACTGAAAAAACAAAACAAAATAAAACAAAAAAAATCCCAGAACAGAATAGCCAAAAACTGTGGGATAACTCTGAAAGGCGTAACTTACGTGTAGTGGGAATACTGGAAGGAGAAGAAAGAAAGGGACAGTAGAAATATTTGAAGCTATAATGACTATTTCCTGAAACTAATCTTAGACACCACACCACAGATCCAGGAAGCTCAGAGAACACCAACCAGGATACACGCCAAAATATTAGATATCTACCCCTAGGCATATCACATTCAAACTGCAGAAACTCAAATAAAGAAAAAGTCTTGAAAGAAGCCAGAGGGGAAAAACACCTCACCTCTAGAGACAGTAGGATAGGAATACATCAGACTTCTCTGTACAAACTATGCCAGCGAGAGTGGAGTGAAATAGTCAATGTATTGAAGAATAAAGCCACCAACCTATAATTCTGTATCCTGTGAAATTATCCCTCAAAAGTGAAGGAGAAATAAAGACTTTCTCAGATAAATAAAAATTGAGGGAATTTGTTGCCAGTAGACCTACCTGTCCAGAAATATTAAAAGAAGTTCTTTAGAGAGAAGAAAAATGATATAGAGTAGAAATCTGGATCTACATAGAGAAAGGAAAAGCATTAAGAAGGAATTAGTGAAAACAAAATAAAAACTTTTATTTTTTTTATTAATTGATCTAGCAGATAACAGTTTGTTCAAAATAATAAATAGCAACCAAGTATTCGATGACGACAGCTATGGACAAATGAAGTGAATGATGGCAATGAAACAAGTGACAGGACGGAAGAGAAAGGGATACTTTGCTACTACAGGAACTTTCACCACCCACAAAGTGGCATAGTGTCATTTGAAGGTGAACTTGAATTAGTAGTAAATGTATATTGCAAACTCTAGGGAAACCATTAAAGTTAAGGAAAAAAAAAGAAGCTAAGAAAGGAAAGAAACGGGATAATATAAAATGCTCAATTAAAACTAGAAAAGGCATAAAAAGAGTGGGAGACAAAAATAGGAACAAAGAAGAACAAGGGCAACAAATAGAAAACAGTAAAAAAAAAAAAAAAGGCAGCTATTAATCCAACTTTATCAATAATTACTTTAAATGTCAATAGTCTACATACATCAATTAAAAGAGATTGTAAGATGAAAAAACAAGACCCTCATGCCTGTATTCCCAGAGACTCGGGAGGCTGAGGCAGGAGGATTGCTTGAGCCCAGGAGTTTGAGGCCACCCTGAGCAACATAGCAAGACACCATCACTGAAAAAAAAAGAAATTAGCTGGGCCTACTGGAGGACTCTTGGGCGCCTGTTGTCCCAGATACTCAGGAGCAGCTGAGGAAGGAGGACCACCTGAGGCCAAAGAGTTCAAGGATACAGTGAGCTACGATTACACCACTGTACTGTAGTCTGGGCAACAAAGCAAGATGTCATCTCCTTAAAAAAAAAAAACAAAAAAACTATATATTGTTTACAAGAAACTTAGTTTAAATATAAAGACACATATAGATTAAAAGTAAAGGGATGGAGAAAGATATACACTAATCAAAAGACAGCTGGAATAAGCGATATTAAATTGAGACAGAGCAGATTTCAGAGCAAAGAAAATTATCAGGGATAAAGAGGGGCATTACATAATAACAAAAGTTTCAATTCTCCAAGAAGACATAAAAATTCTTAATGTGTATGCACCATAACAGTGTCAAAATACATAAGGCAAAAAGTGATAGAACTGCAAGGAGAAATAGATGAATCCACTATTATAGTTGGAGACTTCAACACCCCTTTATTGGTAATGGACAGATCCAGCAGGCAGAAAATCAGTAAGGACATAGTTGGACTCCATAGCCCCATCAATCAACTGGATATAACAGACATCTTTAGAATACTTCATCTAATAGCAGCAGAATATACATTATTCTGAAGCTCACAGGGAACATTCACCATGACAGACTACATTATGAAGCATAAAACACACCTTCACAAATTAAAAAGAATATGAATCATACAGTGTCTACTTTTAGATCATAATAGAATTAAACAAGAAATCAATAACAGAAAGATAGCTGGAAAATTCCAAAATACTTGGAAGATAAATGATGCACTTTAAATAACATATGGTAGAAATCCAAGAGAATTAAAAAATATTTGAACAAATGAAATTGAAAATAACTATCATCTTAGATACTAAAGAAGTGCTTAGAGGGAAATTTATAATATTGAATGCATATCTTAGAAAAGAAAATCTAAAATCAATAATCTAATATCCTACCTAAGGAAACCAGAAAAAGAAGAGAAAATTAAATCTAAAGGAAGCAGAAGAAAAAATAGTAAAAATTAGTGCAGAAATCAATGAAATGGAAAACAGGAAATCAACAGGAAAAAAACCAATAGAATGAAAAGCTGGTTCTTTGAAAAGATCACTAAAATTGATAAACCTCTAGCCAGGCTAAAAAAAAAAGAAAGAAGACACACAAATTACTCATATTAGAAATGAAAAAGGGGACATCATTACAGATCCCATGGACATTAAAATGATAAAGAATACTATGAACAATTGTATGCCTACAAATTTGATAACCTGGTTGAAATGGTCCGATTCCTTGAAAGACAAAATCTGCCAAAACTCACACAAAAGAAATACACAATCTGAGTAGGCCTATATCTATTTTGAAATAAGTAATAACCTTTCAAAACTGAAAGAAGCAGGCTCAGATGGGTTCGCTGTTGAAGTCTACCAAACATTTAAGGAATAAATTATACCAATTTTCTACAGTTGTTTCCAGAACACAGAAGCAGAGGAAATATTTCCTAACTCAAACAATGAGGCCAGCATTACCCTAATACCAAAATCACATGACATTACAAAAAAAAGAAAACCATAGAACAATATCTCTCATGAACATAAATGCAAAAATCTTCAACAAAATATTAGCAAATCGAGTCCAACAATTTATAAAAAGAACTATACACCATGACCAAGAATGATTTATTTCAGGTATGCAAGACTGGTTCAGTATTTGAAACTCAGTAAGTTTAATCCATCACATTGACAGGCTACAGAAGAAAAATCACATGATCATATCAATAGATGCAGAAAAATCATTTGACAAAATCCAATATCCATTCGTTATAAAAACTTTCAGCAAACTAGGAATAGAGGGAACTTCCTCAACTTGATAAAGAACATCTACCAAAACCCTATAGCTAACATTATACCTAATGCTGAGAAACTAAAAGCTTTCCCACTAAGATCAGAAAAAAGACAAGGATGTTCCCTCTCAACAATGTTTTTCAATATTCTATTGGAAGTCTTAGCTAGTGCAATAAGACAAGAAAATGAAAAAAAAAAACCACAAACAGATTTAGGAAGAAATGAATAAAACTGCCTTTGTTCACAGATGACATGACTGGCTATGTAGAAAATCTGAAAGAATCAACAAAATAAGCTCCTAGAACTAATAAGCAAACACAGCAAGTTCACAGGATACAAAACAATCACTTTCCTACATACCAACAATGAACAATTGGAATTTGAGATGAAAAACAGAATACCATTTACATTAGCACCTCCAAAAGTGAAATAATTAGGTATAAATCTAACAAATATATACAAAAACTATATGAGAAAAGCTACAAAACTCTGATGAAAGAAATCAAAGAACTAAATATATGGAAGACAATATATGTTAGTCCTTCCCAACTTGATTTATAGATTTGATGCAATTCCAATCAAAATCCTAGCAATTTATTTTATAGATATCAATAAACTGTTCTAAAGTTTATCCAGAAAGGCAACGACCCAGAATAGTCAACCGAATATTTAAGTAGAACAAAGTCGGAGGACTGACACCACCCAACTTTCCAGACTTACTATAAAGCTACAGGAATCAAAATGGTGTAGTATTGGAGAAGTAAGAGACAAACAGGTCACTGGGACAGAACAGAGACCAGAAAGAAACCTATATAAATACAGTCAACTGATCTTTGACCGAGGAGCAAAGGTACTACAATGGACAAATAGTGGTGGAACAATTAGACATCCACATACAAAAAAAATGAATCTAGACACAGGCCTTACATCCTTTAAAAAAATTAACTCAAAATGCATTATAGACCTGAATGTAAAATATAAAACTAGAAAATTCTCACAAGATAACATAGGTGAAAATCTAGATTACCTTGGCATGGCAATGACTTTTTAGATAAAATATCAAAGGCATAATCCATGAAAGAAAGAATTGATAAGGAAGACTTCATTAAAATTAAAAACTCCTGTTCTGTGAGACACTGTCAAGAGAATGGTAAGATAAGTCAGAGACTGAGAGAAAATATTGATAAAAGACATATCTGATAAAGGACTGGTATCCATAATATACAAAGAACTCTTAAACTTAAGAATAAGAACACAAACAATGGGAAATGGGCCAAAGACCTTACCTCACCAAAGATATACAGAGGGCAAATAAGCATATGAAAAGATGCTCCACATCATATCTTATTAGGGAAATGCAAATTAAAACAACAATGAGATACCACTACCCATCTACTGTAATGACCAAAGTCCAAAACACTGACAAGACCAAATGCTGGTGAGAATGTAGATAAGAGAAACTCATTCATTGCTGGCAGGAAGGCAAAATGGTACAGCCACTTTGGAAGACAGTTTGGCAGTTTCTTACAAAACTAAGATACTCGCCCCATATGATCCGGCAATTGTACTCCTTGCTATTTACCCAAAGGATTTGAAAACTTGCATATAGATGTTCATAGCAGCTTTATTCATAATTGTCAAAACTTGGAAGCAACAAGATGTCCTTCAGTAGGTAAAAAGCTAAATAAACTGTGGTACATCTAGACAATGAATTATTCAGTGCTAAAAAGGAATGAGTTATCAAGCCATGAAAGAACATGGAGGAACTGTAAATGCACATTACTGAGTGAAAGAAACAAATCTGAAAAGGCTACAAAGTATATGATTCCAAATATATGACATTCTGGAAAAGGCAAAACTACGGAGACAGTAAAAAGACTAGTAGTTCTCAGGGGTTAGTGGGGAGGGAGGGATGAATAGGCAGAGCACAGGGGATTTTTAGGGCAGTTTACCTATTCTATATGATGCTATAATGGAGGATACATGTCTTTATGGAGTTGTCAAAACCCATAGAGTATCTAACACCAAGAACGAACCCTAATGTGAACTTTGGCTTTTGGGTGATAATGTTGTGTCAATATAGGTTCATGAATTATAATAAATGTACCAGAGGATATATGGGAACTCTGTATTTTCTGTTCAACTTTGTCGTGAACCTAAAACCGCTCTAAAAAATAAAGCCTAATAAATAATTGCAGTCCTGTCTGGAAAAGAAAATTAGAAGGAGGAAAAAATTGTCATAGCTTTAAAATTGCAAACTAGATTAAGGGTAGGAAAGGCGAGAAATGTGGGATGAATTCAAATTAAAGGAATGGTTATTATACTTCATGCTTATTATACTCTAATATTTCTCTTATATTTCTTTTCTAGAGTAAAAATTTTAAAAAGCATAAAGTGAGGGTAAGGTAAATGGAAGAAAACTTCTTGGAAAGCTATTATGTATGTGACAGGTATGAATCACAACCGACAAAGAGAACATGGTGATGAACGAACTCTTTAGCGATGTGTCCTGGAAGAGCTGCAGGACAAATGACTGCCAATTAGGAGAACAAAGTGCAGCATGGCCAAAAGGAAGAGGAAACTGCTCCTCTTCCAATTTCCCTCCCTAAAACTGGACTGAGTGGCAATTGTGAGAAGAGCAGGATGGAAAGGTATATTTGCCTTGGGTACCAGTGCATTCAAGCGGAGTAATTCAAGGGTCAACCTCAACATGGATGCTTCTCATGCTCCTGGCTTACCGGCACTTGGGGTTCTAGGCCATGGTTCACCACTGAGCCTGACTGCCCCGCCCTCTCTGCGACAGTCCCTGCCGTGTTGGGTTATGCTAACAAAGACTGCCACTGAGAGAAGACTTACTAGCATTGGCCTAAAGATCAGCGCTGGCCACAGAAAAGGTGCCTCCTTTTTCAAATAATCTTTCTTTTAATTATTACAGGGATGACAAAACTTAGGGAAATGTAAATCTCATAAAGACTAAGAATGTAAGGGCAAATGGCTTTCTGGTCCTGACTTCTACAACTAAATGTGTGCTTGGTCTTAATTAAGGGCTGTGGTAGTAGCTGGAACCAAGAAGAGGTGTTTAATTTTTCTCACTGCAGGGATGAAATTGTTATTGGTTTAGTCAACAATGTGTACATTATACCAAATTGCCAAGATCCAGGTGAATAAACCTAAATGAATAAGAGGCTGTTACCTTAAAGATAGATCTGTGAGAATTACCAGATAATGTTGCTTTTAAAAGTAAAATTTTAAGGAAAAAACATAGAGGTCTGACATTTAATCATTTCAACTCAAAAGAACTAGCACTACAACAGCTGGTAGAAATACAATATGAAAATAATAATTACAAAAACTTAGGTAGGACTTTGGATAAGCCAGGCCTTTATGCTCATTAACTCTTCTAATTCCTGCAACAGTCCAGAGAGGAAATTACTATGATTATCCCTATCTTAAAGAGAAGTAAACTGAGGCACAGTGGTGTTAAGCTGTCCAAAGCCACATGGCTAGGGAAGAACTTTAGGTATCTGGCACTGGTTTCCTATGTTGAGATAAAATCATCTCTGTGAGACCGTCATTGGCATCACTACCAAACTTTATTGGTGGCTTAAGTTTGCACACTGTAAGTAAAGTTGCCAGCTGGGAATTTACAGTTGCTGACCAAGGTAAAAGTGTTCTTCCAACATCACTAACTGTATCATTACTTAAATCTACTCTCTCACAGGCAAAGCACTGCGGAAGGCACTCATTACCTACCCAGCTGCTTTCTGTTCTTCACTGACTAGTTAACAGACATGTGTTTATGACAGAGAACATAGTCTAATTTTAAGTCGAGATTTTTATATTTGTTGGGCCTCTATTGTAGAGTTTCTCTTCACCATGTGATGAGATAAAAGGATGGGCTAATGGGCTCTCCAGGAGGCTGGTATGGCTCAAGGCTCAAGGAAGACTAGACAGGAGGACTTAGATATTTATCTTCCCACCCTGCCAACTGAGAAGTGGGTACAGATTTTATTCACCCATCCCTTTAGGTTACAGCTTTAATTTTGGATGACCTAGTGATAAAGATGCCATACAATGCTTCACTGGCAAGTCAGGGTGTCATTAAATGAACACGTACTAGGGCAAAAGCAGCAAAGAACCATGTGGATCTCTTTGGCAAGTAGCTGTCTGGATCTCTCTTGGTACATATGTGTACACACATATATATATAACCACGTGTATCATGTGTATTTTATGTTGAAGAGGTTCAAATAACAGAGTCAAATGACACACATTTTTAATAAAAATTAGTATTTCTCAAACTTACAAGTTGAAAATGAAATATTTGGAAATGGTTGGCTTTCTTCTAAAACAAGTTGAAATTACATGTAATAGATGTATTACAATCTATGATCGCTTCAAAATCATGACACAAATGTATTGTATGACTCTGAGATATAGTCATTATTATCATAAGTTATAATAAATAAAGGAATCATGATTGTGTTTTTTGGCAACAAAATTCATGAAAGTGTAAGTTAAGTCAACATATGAGAACAAAAGTAAGTCCAATAACCTCATATATTAAAAAACTTTCATTTTTGGAGCTAAAAAAATTAAGAATAGAGCCTGCTGTTTTCTGGAGGGAGCATGAATACCTCAAGTTTTCTAACAGTAGAGTGTTTGATTAAAAGGAAACTTTTCCTCACCCTTTAATTTCAAAGCGTCATCCTTTTACGGTTTGGAAGCCACTGCTTTTATTCTCAGCCAACAGGTATTTTACCACGCTCTAGGCAAACATTATGTGTCAGCTGTGTGAGGACAGGTCATTGTGTCTCTTTTGTTCATTGTACATCCCCTGTTAGAACAGTGCCTGGTATGTGGAAGGTGCTCAACAAGTATTTCAGTTGGTCCTATTGTTCTGATTGCCAGATTAATCATACCACCTTATTTCCTGATCATAAAAAATATATGATAAACATAATTGTGTGCGAGAGAGGCACAGCAGGCAGGTGACAGACAGACACTGACTCTGATCTACATCTAATGACTGAAGGTTCTAGCTCAATGTGTGGTGACCACGCACACATTTCATAGCTGAATCCCATGGTCTATTGCTTTCCAAGTTGTTGAAAGAAAAAGACCCTGGAATTTGAAAACACCTAACCATTTTATGGGTGTATGTATTTTATCTTTAAATTTTTCTAAGTGATAAAGAGGAATTAAAAAACAAACCTTTTTTGGTAACCTGAATTTAACATTATTTATACAACAGAATGCTTATTCATATAACATTGACCCAAAGAAAAGCCTTTGGGTCAATCCCAAAATGAATTTAATTATCACTCTCCCTCATGACCTATCTGCTTGGGCACCTTCCCTACTTCTCTCGGTTATGTTTCCTACCAAGGAAGAACTCCTTGCGAGCCCCATGTCTGCTATTTTCCTCCTCATTGTATATCTGGCCCTTGTGCCTGCAGGGTGAGAGCACTACAGTGTTTTGAGCTGGGATCTTCTGAACACGCACTGCAGAAGGACCAGCAAATTCCACACATTCTGCCCTCCAAGATCTACCTGAAGATAGATCCCTCCTGACAAAAACATTCTCCATTTAGGAGTAACTCACAGCTCACATGAGCAACTTACGTAATTCCCTAAACCAGCTGAAGATTTTTAAACACTTAAAAAAAGTCAACCATAAAAATAATAGATGCAGTATCTGCCATCCTTAGTAATATTTTGTTTAGTTTTATTTTTCACATCAGGGCAATAGGAATCCAGAGGGACAAGAACTGGCAATGGTGCAAGAAATATGAAACTGGTACGATATACAGTAGAGCCAAATGGGAACACAGTGACATTAGTGAGAGTGGGCCCCTGCTCACAGTCAGCTCATGCTGCTGAATTCCATGTATGCACATTATCTTGAAATTTAATGGTTTCAAAAATGTCACACTGCAGGAGGATTAAATTGGTTTACTGTTGATCCTCTATCAGACTATAAATACAAGTGAAAAAGAGAGGAATTTTTAATGCATGTCTTATTGGAATAGTACCTCCACTTTCCTCTTGATGATGTTTGTTAAGCCCACTAAAAAGTCTTGGAATGCTTCTACCTAATAAAAATAAGACAAGCCACTGGTGTCAGTACATAAGGAAAACAGAGGCCCAATAAAATTGCATATTCTGGATCCTAATTTAAGCATTATTATAAAATCTAGGTGACCCCTTAGGATGTGCATAACTAAGTATCAAAGAATTGCATGAACATCTAGGATGAAAATTTTGAAAAAAAAATATCATTCTATTGCAAGATAAAAAGATAACTTTTGGTTAATTTGTGTGGGAGCAAATACCACCTCTTCTTAAGGGGCCCTAGTAAGTGGCATGGGACACGGTAACTAAGAGGGACTGCTCCAGGCGCACTAACTTTAGCCCAAAGAGGGATGTTCTCCTTGGAAGGCTCGTATCTCACTGCACAGAGTGGACCCCCAAAGATGTCCACCTCCTAATCTCAGAACCAGTGAATACATGTTATATTACCTGGAAAAATGGAATTAAAATTGCAGTTGGAATTGAGGTTGCTAATAAGCTAACCGTAAGACAGGGAGATTATCCTAAACTATCTGAGTGGACCAGTGTAATCCTGTGACACCTTAAGAGGCAGAATAGTAGCCCAGGGTGATAGAGCAGGAGAAGCATGAAGATGAGGAAGGGGCGACAGACCAAGGAATGTGGATGGTCTTCAGAAGTGGGAAAAGGCAAGGAAACGGATTCTCCCCCAGAGTCTCCAGAAAGGAACACAGCCCCACTGACACCTTGATTTTAGCCAAGCCAGACCTGTGCCCCACTTCTAACTTACAGTACTACAAGATAACTGTGTTGTTTTAAGCCACCAAGTTTGCAGTAATTTGTTACAGCTGCCTAATACAATACAATACAAACTAATACAATGGCATATAATCAAACAATTTTCAGAATTTTAACATTTTATCACTTACAGGCATTCCTATGGTCATTTGACAGACCATTCAATCTTCCTAAAATGCCTATTTATCTATCAACAATTCTTACCAACACAGGCCTGTATTTTCTTATTAACTTATCCTAAACAATTGTTACTTTATTGTAAAAAATACCTTTTTCTCCTAGGAAAAATATAAAAATCACACTTTAAAAATCTTTAGCTCTGAATCTTAATTTGTAAGTTTTTCTTTTTTTTACAGATATAGATCTCAAAGCAAACTAGATTTATTTTAGTACTTCAGCACACTGGTAGTGAAAGGTCCTTAGTCCTAAATAAAAATGTGAAAAGCAAATAATTTGGCCTTTATGTGCTATTTATTTATTGTGTGTTGGGGGTGGGGTGGGGGGAATGATGGGGGACAAAAGGGATGGTTTTTTCAGAAATTAAAATGAAGTCTCAAAAGCATCACCAAAGTTGTACTAAGTTAGCAGAGTTGGTGTATTTGTTTTCCCACATATTTGACAACACTTGCTATCAGTTACAAAAATGTTTGATAATCTAATGGGTGAAAAAAAGGCATCTTATAATTTGTTGATTTGCATACATCTGATTATGTGTGAGGTTGAACATCTTTTCAAATGTTACTTTGCCATACATTCCTATTTTACAGTTGCTTATTTATATCTTACATCCCTTTTTCTATTGGGTTATTTATCTTTTCTTATTGATGTCTATATATTCATTATATTTAGGCCACTAATACTTTGACATATAAATACTAGAAACATTTTCTCCTAATCTATGGCTTGTTTTAAATTTTGTTTATGCTGTCTTTTCATATGCAGAAATTTATAGTTTTGATGTATTCAAATTTATCACTTACACTGTTATGGTTTTAGGACTTTCCCTACTCTGTGTTCATAAAGATATTCTCTTACATTTCACTATATATTAGTGGCCTTTCTTTTCCTAGTGAGCACAGACAAGGGGGATGAGTCAGATGCTGGCATGTGGCAGAAGGACAGGCAGACAACAGGGCTACAGTTGGTGAGAGTGGCTGGTGCAGGTCTAGAAGCAACGGCTGACCCAGTTCAATGATTACCCCTTGTAGTGAGATTGTGGTCTCTAAATGCCATTTTCTATTAAAAGAAACCAGGATTTCTTGGAGAAATGGCTGATTCCAGTAATGGAGCAGACAATGCATAAGATGAGCTGAGAACATCCTGTTGTTCCAGAAGCTCTTCAAAAGTTCTGGAGTCATGTCAAAATAACACAAGAGGCAACTTGAAGGGACTATATTGGCCAAAGATGAGATGGTCTGAATATCCAAACACTAATTACTATAAAATCTTCAAACATATCACATACATTAAAGTCCTGAGTTCATAATGACACTATTGGTCATCTTATATAGTCCTATGGCACCAATTCATTCTGAAATTGCTAAATAAGAAGAACGAATTTCAAACATCAATCTTGAGTTTCCTATATGAACTGCATTTCACAGTAACCAAACAGGTGAGTAGAGAATGGCACTTAATAAAGACAGAAGGAATGACAGAATTAAGATGTCACCATTTTGAAACCCCTAATAAAATAATGGATCTAGGCAATCATCATCAGTAGCTTGAAAAACCATTAAGTGAAGAGCTGATGTGGAACTTTACAATGGATGGATGAGGTTGGCAAAACCACAACCCACTAATGAATCTCAGCATGTTGTGTTTCCTGATGTAATGTAACAGGAAGTACAAAACACTACCTATGGAAGACTCTTACCAAAATAAAAAACCTGAATCTGACTAAGCCCCTAGTTCTAGCTAGTTCACAGGAAATACAGATAACCAAGGGACATGTTAAATGACACTACAAGAAGGCATTAGTCAAGTTCAGAATGTGGGGAATTGTACAGGATGAATGGTTTATTCAACAAATAAATGAGGCAGGGGTGGACCGTATCAGTCCACATGACAAATAAGGAATCATATATGAAAAGTTAGGTGACTTGCCCTGGGTCACAAATAAATCAGGTGTGGGATCAGAACAAAAATCCAGGTCTCCATCACTTTTATTCATTTTCTCCAGTACATGCTGACCAAGACCTCTGGCTTGACAAGCTCAGGGTCAGAACCAACTTTCAAACAGGCAATCCGGTTTTTTCAAGTTTCAGCAGAAATTTCTAGAGAAATGAACTGAGATGCACACGCCTTATGAAGCCACCGAAGAGACTATTCCAAATGTATAGTTCAAAAAGTAACAATAAGGCTGATTTTCGAAAACAGAAAAATAGCTTTACTTTTAATCAAGTGTTTCATCCTGAAAGAGGGGTCTCCTTTTCCTCATTGACTGTCTTTTCCCTTTTCTTGTGATTGAAGAGTCACATGATTTAAACAAAAAGAGAGAAACTGAGCCTACTTAGGTGATAGCTGTATGATTCTTAGGAGCAAATGACACAGGCACAAAAGACATTTCAATGTACTTTCACATTATCTTTCTCTAGCTAATTAGCATTTTAGAAAAACTGGGTTTCCTCATTACAGAAGCCATCTACTAATCTGGGAGCTCTCTGGCCAATAGTCCTGGCAACTTTCAGGGAATATGCACCCAGCAGGTACTGCACTTTCTTTTCATTTCTGAAGTGAAGAGACTCGACTATCCCTCTCCCCAACCCAAGGAATTCAAACATAATGACCCCATCTGTGTCATGAGATGTTCTTCACTCACATCAGAGTTAAGAGAGAACAAAAGCTAGGTAGAAGGTATGTGAAAGAGCTCCTGGAATATACTATATACATGGAGAGGAAATTTATGGCTTTGCTTAATTTCTGAAATACCTCATCCCCATATTAAATGGCATGACAGCAGACACATATTGGCATTTGACATGAATCACAATCCCTGGATGGTGTGAGGTGTCCTCTTGAGCAATTTGAACAGATCAGACTACTGTGGGGAGGAGGAGACAGAAAAAATGAGCCCAAATCATCTTCAATCAGATGCAAATTTCTTTGTAAATCACGTAACTTCAGATTGCATTGGTGGCTGGGCACAGGCATGTTGCACTGTGGAAGGATCTGTTTGCTCACTGCATTACAAGGAGAATGGGCAACATTTCGTTCTGTTCATGATGTTTAGAAGAATAATTCTTTGAAAATAATTCTTAATAATCTTGGAAAATAAATAATTCTTATATCTGTAATATTTGAGACTGACTTAGATTAAGATTAATAGAGTTGAAAACCTTGCTCTAATCTCTCCAATTCTAGGCCACCAACCTGAAGCCTCCTTAACATTTCATTCTGATAAGGTACAAGAATTAACTCTTAAAATTACTATCATAAGGCTGTGCATTTCAGAGTTTATTTATAATTAGTCAACCAGTTTTTAGAAAAACCAATAAGGTATGAGCTGCCTATAGTCATACAGGATACAGTCATATAGGATGAAACCCTGGTGTCATCCTGCGGAAGGTGCGGCTGAGAAGTAGGTACATGATTCATAGACAAGAAAAGTCATGCTGAGCAGGAGACTAACAAGACAGACATTACCTTTTAGGAGAACCAATTTTCCATTTTCTCTTATCTCCTCCTACCTCCATTAGGCCCTCCCTGTTCCCTTTCAGATGAAAACTTTCCATTTCACTGAGTAAGCAGCAGCAACCAGATGAGACCCCACCCCCATCCTCCACACTCTGCCAGTTCTGGCTTTCCCTATGGAGGACACTGAAACTTTCTTAAATCCTGGTTTCCTCATATGTGTGATGGGGAAAGCATATTGCCTACTTTGTAGGGTGATTATGAGGATTAAATGAGAATATATGTAAAGCACAGTTCCTGATTCTTGGTAAGGATTCAATGGACAGGAGGGAAAAATGAGACAGTAACCTTCTCTAACAGCTTAATGTTGTTTTAAACAACACTGTGGCTTCTTCTTGGACTCCTGAATGCCCACGAAAGATGTTCTTCACTCTTTTCCAGTAGTCATTCATTCAGGATTTCATAAGCACCCCTGTGAGCCCAGCATTGTGCTAGGTGCTTGGGTGAGGATGACAGCCCTTGCCTCTGAGAAGCTCACGTTACTTGGACAGACAGACGGCAGGTGGAAACAACCACAGCAGCTGCTACAGCGACAACAAACTGTATTATAACAGAGGCTCTATAATGAGGGAACATAGGGAAATGAATGAAGAAACTCTGGATTATAATTTGGATAATGCTTTTCTCCATACTATCCTACTCTCCCATGACAAATTCCTCTAATTGTAGTTTGCAAAATAAACACCCTCTCAAATCTGCAATAGCTCAGCGGTGGGAAAAACAGGAGAAAAAGAGTTCAAGTCTAAGTTGTGCCAGAGGGCAATCATTTGACTATTATTTCACCTGATTACTCTCATTTTGTTCACTGGGATCTTATCTCATAAAGGTTTTGCTCAGTGTGTTGATGAATAAACTGCCCTCACTCTAATGGTTCTCATTAATGACTATAAAGGAGCAGTAGTGTTTGATAACATCCATTAGCACACAAATGCTTACATTCAGTCCAAAGAACTTAGGCATTAAGAACATCAATGATCTTAGGATAGGTATTTCAAAAAAAACACCTCTATTATAAAGTGAACCAGCAATTACAGTCAGAGGAGTCAAAACTGATACCCAAGAGTTAGATTAAATCTCTGCTCTTACCCTCAAAGGAGTCTTATTCAGGAGAAACTATAGCTTTCCTAACAACTGCCCAATGAGCCTTCCTCATTTAGTGGACACATGCACTACACGTTGTGCTTTTCCTGATTCTCCCTTGACAACTGGTTCCAAGTGGGACAGGTACACATGGGGAATGCCTCAACCCTGCTGAGGGGAGCATCTAGTATAAATTCCTTAGCCTCTTCAAAATAGCAAAAGAAAAATGAATCTCTTCGTGGGGTGCGTGTGTGTGTGTGTGTGGTATATGTGTGTGCTGAAGAGTGTGTCTTATGACTGTTCTGTTGTAATCTAAATGAATTGTGATAAATGGCTTGCATTATGTAATGTCTGCATTCTGAAAAAAGCAAGTTGGTATGCAATTTGAAGGACATAAATTCAGAACCACTAAAAATACTTTAAAGTTTCTGAAATCATCACTCACAATTTCCACGTTTTTGGTCTTGTTTTTCCCTTCCTCTCTAATCTTTGATCTCTTTTCCTTGTAACTCTCACTATGTTTAACAATTTCATATTAAATTTTGCTGTTCTTCTTGATAATAATCGAATGATTGTCCCCATGCAATGCTTCCTCAGTGCATGCCAAGGTGGGCATTAGATGATCAGAACTTGCGTAAATACTGAGAACAGAAACAACACCCCCCTGGAAGCAAGGGTGATCTGTGAGGCCAGGAACCCCACCCACACTCCCAGCACTGCCCGGAGGAGGAAATCCTGACTATGATCATTCCTGGAGAGTTTTCATTTTCCTGAGTTCTAGCAACCAAGAGTCACTACTCTTTTCCCAAGAACAGGTTCTGAAACAACACCCACAGCAACCTAAATTCCACTTGTTCTTTGGAGGGCAGCACACCACTGTTCCATGCAAGAACCGCCAAAAGAAACCAACCCAGGCGCTGTTCCTTCCTGCTTTCTCTTTAAACCTGCAGAAGGCTCTGACAACCATCACCAATGCTTCATGCACAAAACCAGCAAAAGGACAAATGAGAATCAGAAAATTTTTCTTCCCATTGAGCACCACAGTGTCCCTTTCCCATCCCTACAAAAGTGCAACAGTTAATCTGCTGTTTATTCAAAAACGCCTACGGAAGTTAATAGACAGTTATAAACTAATTGAGTGCCTCTGCAGGGCTGCCTCCCATTCATCTTGCTTGTTCAATTTCACTCTCTTAGTCTTCCATAAGGCACCGTGTCCCTGCTGCTCAAAACAGTTGCTTGCTGCAAGAAAGGCCCTAGAACAACAGGAAGCTAATAGTTTAACCGTTCCTCTAAATTTGTTTGACAAAACTGACATTTAGTGCATTATGTCACGTTGTTGGTAATCTGCAATTTACCCCTGGGTGTGCAGTGGATGCTCATTTTATTTACCTCTCATAGTTAAAAGCGTAATTAATATTCCACTCTGTAACAAAGATTAGAGATTTGACAAACATTGTAATTTAAATTCTCCATTATAGCAAACATTAAAATCAAACATCTTCCACACGCCCCACTGCATAAAGGACACGTGTAGCTGTAATTTAACTTTTTAGTTTTTAATACCACAAACTAATTTCTGCTGTCAGCTTAATGAGCTGGAAAACACAAATCTTGTTGCTCTCCGTGTGGGCATGGGCTGGGGGAGCAGAACTGAAGGGAAATGGTGCACTGAATTTCTTTCAAGACGTATGTCTAAATGTGCTAAGCAAATTGTATATGTGAAATCTGGTAAGTGATACTATGGGTTCCTTAAATCATTTTAAAGGTGAAAAAAGTAAGTGCAAAAATAAAACATTTCAAGAGAGAGACAAAGAAATTAATCTGGTATTTTCTGAAGTAAAGGTGTGCACATGTAGTGATATATGGAAATATATGAATACTGACCACAAACAAAACAAAACAATACAAAGCTTTCCTAGTGCTCCTGAGACTCAGTAACGAGCAAGGTGGTCGTTATGATGCACATTAGCGACAGAGAGCCATTTCTAGGGCACTAAAGGTGGATGAGGTGGCCAGCCTGCCCAAGGAGTTATCAAAGAAACATTACCACTATTTCAGTTCATGCTGATTTTCACTGGAACCTCAGCTTCATAAATTTTATGTGACTGATTAAAATTGTTGTTATGTAGAATACCTTTAGGCAGCTAAGATGGCTCGTTAAACAAGGAAGCTAGCTGGGAATTATCAGCAGTGTAACAAATTTGTGTACTATGAATTTGATGTCTTTAGAAGGAACGTAGGTGGAATGTTTGTGCTTAAATCACCCTCCCCCATTGGAACTGGACACAGGAGGGAAGAAGAAAGAAACGCAGGATCTCAAGAGGCTCTGGTTCCTCCGCTCTTCCTCCTGGATACGCAGAAACCCACTGACTTGCCGACTTCTGCACAAGCTTCATTAGTCACTGCCAACTTCAATCTGCTTCAGTTATTTTACGTTCAGATCCCAGGAGAAAGCATACTCTCTGCTGCAATTTCAGGTCAAACCAAAGATAAACTGATTCACTTTAGAAAACGACAAGCCAGCATGTTCGAACTTATATGAACATCTCACAACACAGAGGAAAGTGTGTGTAAATATTATTAACCTTGCCACAGTATTAAACAAAAGAGATATATATTTCTAAGGCAGAAGGTTGCAAGACTGAGAGCCAAACATACTACACAAAGCTGTTTCCATAAGCAACACATCCTAGAGTTTAGCACATCCACTTCTTTTCATGCAGTGTGTACGCAAGAACCTTCCTGATACATTCTCCAGAGGGGAAAATCTTGTATTCTTTCAAGAATCCCATCTTAACTTTACCAAAGGAGTTACTTGATTACTCTTGATGAACATTAATAGTATATTAGTGAATGGCATTCAAAATGAAATTCTTTGCTAAAAAGAGCTTCCATTTCTATGAAATGCCTTGAATTTTCCATAAAATGCTTAGGCATGCCCCATGTGTCACCATGTGACTCAGAGATAGTTTATAAACCAGTTGGGGAAAAAATTAAAACAAAACATACCTGGCATTTAAAAAACAAAATTTTAGAAAGAAGTAACCAGGTGAGAGATTTGGTCTTTTGGAAAACAAAACTAAACAAAAAACAGGAAAAAATAATCAAAAACAAACTAAAACAGGTATATTATCACCATGATCACAGTGAATCAGAGAAAAAGAATCATAAAGAAAGAAATTAGCAGAATTTTGTTTTTCTTTACCTGACAGGATATTATGAGCTTACAGGATATTATGAACATTGATAACAAGTTTTACATATCTGCACTGTTATTACTATTACATGCAGATATGACAGTCTGTGGTTCTAGAAATGAATAATTTATTTATTATTGAGATTAATTAAAATTAGGATGCCATGATCCCTTTCCAACCACAAATTCTCTTTATTCAAAATTTAAGTGCACATAAATTTATATCTCCACATATTTGAAGTCACTGGGAGAACTTCAGGGAATTTCAGATATAGAAGTTATAAATGGCCAGATAATCCTGTTGGGTATAAGTAAAAAAAAAAAAATAAAAGGGGGAGAAAGAGATCTGGGGTTGGAAATAGAAAACCACGGTAAACTTAAAGATGGAATGGAAATACAGGTTTTTACAACAAAACCAATCAATACGAAGGGAAATGAGGAGAAAACAGTGAGACAGAAATGCCTGTTCTGCCAGGGGAAGCCCTTGGCTCCTGCTTCAGCGGGAAGGAATCACAGACAGAGCCGAGGCCACTGAACCTGGGCTACTGATGCGGACAGGGGGCTGGGTTAAGTGAAACAGGTTAAATAAAGGTAACTCCAAGCCTTTTTTCATTCAAAGTAGCCAAGTGACTCTGCATCTCAGGGAACCAGATAAGAACTAGGTAGGACTTGAGGAAAGAATTAAAGCGAGGAGAGAATAACTGAGTCTTAAAATCAGAAAGGCGGCTGGGCGTGGTGGCTCACGCCTGTAATCCCAGCACCTTGGGAGGCTGAGGCGGGAGGATCGCTTGAGGCCAGGAGTTCCAGACCAACCTGAGCAACACAGCTAGACCCTGTCTCGACAAACACTTAGCCAGGTGTGGTGGCGTGTGCCTGTAGTCCCAGCTACGCAGGAGCGTGAGGCAGGAGCATCGCTTGAGCCCAGGAGTTCAAGGCTGCAGTGAGCTATGATGATGCCACTGCACTCCAGCCCGGGCAACAGTGCAAGACTCTGTCTCAGGGGAAAAAAAAAAAAATCAGAGAGGCTTTGAACAACTGTCTATCGTACCAGTTACATGGGAAAACAGCTCTCACCAGGGATACTTCCAGGAATAGGGAAAATGCTTTTACAAATATCTTCATGAAATTTTGGGAATGGTAGATCCTTAAATGTTTCTACCAAGCAAGAGATGGTAAATGATAATTACTGCATAATACTTGCAATTACTTTTTAAAAATATGCTTATGCAACTGATGGCCCATTTATAAGTACGTCATCTTTACGGTATTACAGAATGTAGATGTAACTGTTTCAGGGTTGTCACAGGTCACCTATTCCTATTGCTTCCCAATCCTATTCCTCAACCATGAATTTTCCTACTACGTGATTTTTCTTAAACTCAGTCTAGATATAGGGAAGATACTGTTAAGGAGTATAACTTATATTTTATCCTATTTTCTGGGGTTAATAAGGTGGCCAAAATGGTGCTAGTCAAAGAAAATCAAGCTTGGTCCTATGAAAAAATGGATTTAAATCATTAATAAGGATGTTCTGAATTTCATGAGAAACACAAACCAACCACTGAAAACTCAAAGTCTGGATTTAAAAGTTCAAAGAGACAGAGTCACTGCAGATAAGAAAAGCCCATCAACTGATAAAGCACAGAATGCTATAAAATACAAAATTATCACTCAATGCAATCTAAATTTTCTTTGCCATCATGCGTAATAACTAAACCTCTTCACAACAACTTAATAAATGAAATTGGAAACTTTCAAAGCTGTGGTTCAGAAGCTGCTACCTAATGTCACTGCTGACTGATATTGCCACTGTGCTGTTACAGATTCAACAGCAAACAGAATCAGACTCTTTCTTACAGGAACCCAGAGGTCAAAGTTCCATCCAGCGGCCACAGTAAGACCGTCTTCTCGTGCCCCTCGGAGTGTCCACGGGGCCTTCAGGAAGGGCTGTGCCTGTGGGACCCTGGTTCCTGATGTGCTCACCAGCGTCACAGCCAGGAGCCTTGCGTGAGGGGCTGGGACCTCAGCCGCGGAAGGATCCCGGTGGCCGTGGGAATTCTTCCCCTGCCCATTGTTTTCCAGGCCGGAATTTGCACACGATATGACTTATCCCACCGCAAAGTTTAACAGCCAAAAGCAGTACAAACTTGGGTGATGGTTAAATATCTGAATCCCAGCACTCTCCTACTGATGGCCTCTGCCATTTGTGAAATATCAAAGGAATGCTGACCAGGGGTCCAGTGACAACACCCCCTGCCAGAGGCCGGGCACAGAAGGCATGCTTAATGAACAACGCCAGGGGAGCGTGAACCTGATCCTCCTGAATGTCTCACGCCGAGCACAGCCTCCTGGACATGGAGAGTGTTTGCTTTTGTATGCCACACGTGGGGTACCAACCAACAGAAGGGGCTTGGTGGCCTCCTTGATTTTGGCATGATGTGATGTTACCTAAAACTATTGCCCACAGCAATAGTCTTACCTTGCTTTTTTCTCCCACGACACTTCTTTGGGTAGATCATATTTTTATCAGCAAAAATAGGCAACAATGGCAGCGATTGTTAACTCAAGGTAGAAGAGAGAGCACTATCCTACTTTATAAGCATTCAGATTATTAGAAAGAGGGAAATCTAGTTTGAAGAAGCTCCCAAGGTGATTGTGACACCTCGCCCCAGGCAGTGACATGCCCAGGTTCAATACTGGGAGCTCTGGAGGTGGGGCCTTCTCCCTGCCCGGTGAGAGAGTGAGCACCTGACTCCCTTTCTCCCCCTCTCCTCGCACATCAAGTCCAACCATAAGGTTCTGATTTGTGTCCCAAACTGCCCTGGGTCCCCCTGCTGGCCGCTGCCCTGGAGCAGTTGCCTCTAACTGCCCCGCCTCCCCACCCAGCAGCCACTCTCCACGTGTCCTATCTGCAGAAGACAAGAGAATCTTGAAGAATGTAAAGCGTTTCAGGTCACTCCCAAGGAAATAGGGTCTTTATGGAGGTGATCAAGTTAAAATGAGGTTGTTAGGGTGAAACACTTCTGTGGTTTCTGTACTACGCAGGACGAAGTCCAGATTCTACACCGTGGCCTAGCACGCCCTGCGGTCTAGCTCTTGCCTGCCTTTCATAATCGTCCCCTGCCATTCTTCTCACTTCCAGTGCTCAGATACACTGACTTTTGGCTTTTTCCCCCCCTTGAACACAAGCAGCTTCTTCCCTTCCTAGTGCCTCTCTACCGTCCTCCCCAGCAGCACGGGCTGGTTCCTTCTCATCACTCAGACGGTGGTTTCAATCAAGTCCCTCCGTGGGACTTCCCTGCTCACCCACCCGGAGTACTCATCAATCATTCTATCACTCCGTCTCAATTTTCGGCACAGCACATGCTGCCATCTTAAATTTCTTTTATATATTCATTTCTTTTGAGTTGTCCTCCCTCACTAGAATGTAAGTTCATCTATCTTGTTCACTACTATAGCCCCAGCCCCTACAACGGCATAGGATTCAATAAGCATTACTGAATAAATGAATAATGAGAAGGGTGCCACTCTGACCACCCTCTCTCCCTTGGTGCTTTCTCTAATCTATTCATCTTATCCTTTACCACTGTCTTACCAACACATTCTTTCACACAGTTACTGCAAACATGCCACTTTTGGGGAATGTGCTCCGAGGGAGCACCTACTCCCTTTGCTGCCCCTACACGTGCTTCTACACAGGAAGGTGTGTTCAGCCTCCTTTTCCACTAACACTTCTCTTGTCCATAGGGTTTTTGATAAGTGGGATTTCTTTGGGTTTACAATTAGGAATGATGCTGACCAGGTCCAGTGTCCATTCCTGTCCTGGGTGTAAGCTTCCAGAACACTGTGATCAGCATGCTGCAAGTCCTAGAGGATTTGCTCATGTTTCAGTTGCATTCTGCAGCCTGCTGACCTTCATGATGCTGAGGCCTTACCATATTATGTCATGCCATTAAGCTTCAGCACTTAAAAAAGCTTTCACGTGTAAGAATTATCCCCACAGAATATACTCAGCATAAGTGACCTCTGCTATCTTTGTGATTAACCATCCATAACAAAAAACTTTAAACCCCATGATGAAATGTCCATGAGTCACAGCCAAGTGAACAGGGCGCCAAGTCAGGCAGGGTATTAAGCTCCATCATACCATTCTCGATAGCGGTGAGTGTTATTTGTGCCGGGAACCCGAACTAAACATGCTAGAGCTTTTCTAGTCGGCTTTCTGAAATACTGGCATATGGAATAACAAGAAGCCCAGAAGATGAGGAATTGCCCTAAAAGTGGCTAGGAAGGACGTTCATGAGATCTGAAGAAGGAAGTCAGAATGAAGGTGGTTGGTAGGTAGAGGGGGAAGAGAAACAGTGTGCTTTTGTTTTATAAGATATACACATTAGTTAACAAATTTTAAGATATATATATAATTTTTAATGACTTTTTACATATATAGCTATAATGTTATATATAATTTATATGTGTGTGTGTATGTATACACACATTGGGGAGTGACAAAGCAGCATTAAATTTGTAATTAAGAAATATAATTACTGCTAATAATCCTAGATAGGAGGACAGTTTCCAGGTCTGTTGACAAGTGTATTGCCTGCAGACGGTGCCTGCACTGCCACCCCTGGAGTTGGCATTGGCACATGATGGTCTTCTTGTACCTGCCCATCTGCCCAATTTCCATTCACTCTTTAAGACTTCCTCTGAAGCCTTCCCACCCAGCATAGCTGCCTGGTCCTCTTTTGGAGCCCTGACTTGAACTGTTTGAGATGACAGTTTCTTTTTTACTTTTGCCCATTCATTCAGGAAGGTCTTGACATCTCCTGTCCTGCCTCTCTTCTCACCCAGCTCACACCCCATGGCCAGTCACACCAAGCACTCCCTCACAAAGCCCTCAACTCCCAGCTCCCCGCCACCTCTGGTCACAGCCCTGCAGAATTCTCTCTCCTCCGGCTCGTGTCCATGCTGGTGAGTGTGGCTGGGGAGGTGCATGGCCAGGCCAATGAGTACGTGTTGCTACCTCCAGTAGGCCCTTCGTGCCCCCTGGTAGTCTCACTGCTTGCCCCAAACCACCTGCCCTCCTTCACCTCTCCCCTCAAATCTCCCACTCTGCATCCTCGCTCTCAGCTGGTGAGCCTGCTTCCTGTTTCACTGAGGAAACTGAGGCAATCGGAGGAGACCTACACAAGCTCCCCCTACGTCCTCTGCCCTCCACCCTGATGCATGAGACAGCTATGCCTGACACGGACCTCCCCAGGTGCCACATCCCTTCCCCTCCTGTTAAGCAAAGAGACTGCCCTACGACCCTCCTCTCTCTTCCTTCATGCCCACTTCTTCTGCTATGGAATCCATTCCAATCAGGATTTTGATCCTATCTAAAATCATTGGTCAAGATTTCTTGTGACCTCCATGTTGCTAAATCCAATGATCACTTTTTAGTCCTCATCGTACATAACCGGTCACTAGCTTTTGGTCAAGATGAACATCATTCCTTTCTCTCTTTCTTTTTTTTCTTGAGGCAGGGTCTCACTCTGCCACCCAGGCTGGAGTGCAGTGGCCTGATCATAACTCACTGCAGCCTCAAACTCTTAGGCTCAAGTGATCCTCCTGCCTCAGCCTCCCGAGTAGCTGGGACTAGAGTCATGTGCCACCATGCCTGGATAATTTTTCTATTTTTTTGTAGAGACGGGGTCTTGCTATGTTGCCCAGGCTAGTCTTGAATCCTTGGTCTCAAGTGATCCTCCCACCTTGGCCTTCCAAAGTGCTGGGATTACAGGTGTGAACCACTGCACCCGGCCTCCTTTCTCCTTAGAACATCATGTTTACCTGGGAACATCCTTCCCAGTCCTTCTCCTGCAGCACTAGCAACACCTTCAGTGTATTTTGCTTGTTCTTCCTCATCTCTGAAACCTTTCAAAGCTATAGTTCCCCCAGGACGCAACATATGTACGCTCCCTGTGTCACCTCACCTAGTCTTATTGTTTTAAATATCACCTAGAGATAACTCCAAATTTTATACCTCTAGCCCAGATCTTTCCTTTGAACTCCACAGTTTCCTATCTAACCATCAATTCAACTTTTCCACTGGGGTATTGTGCCAGTTTCCTAGGGCTACCCTAACAAAGTACCACAAATCGGGTGGCTTAGAACAACAGAAATGCATTGTGTCTCAGTTTAGAGGCCAGAAGCCTAAAATGCAGGTGTTGACAGGGCCGTGCTCCCGCTGACACCTGCAGGGGAAGGATCCTTCCCTGTCTCTTCCGGCTTCTGGTGGCCCAGATGTTCCTTGGCTTGTCACGGCACCCTCCAGTCTCTGCCTCCGTCTCCGCGTGGCCTTCTCCCTGCACTTCTTCACATGCTCTTCCCCTCGGTGTCACAGGTTCCCCTTTCTATACAGATATGAGTCGAAATGGATCAGGGCCACCCTAATGACCTCATTTTACATGATTACCTCCACGAAGACCCTATTTCCAAATAAGGCCACATTCTGAGGTCCTGAGGGAAGGTCAACATCTTTCATGGGGCACACAAATCCATAACAGATGTCACATAGACATTTCAAATTTATCAATCTCCAAACAGATTCCTAATTCCTCATTTCTCTTCTCCCATCTAGACCTCCTTTTTCCTACAGTGTCCTCAGAAAATGGCAAATCCCTCCTCCTGGTTACTTGGGCCGATATCCCCGGTCCCTCACTTTCTCTCACACTCCACACTCCAATCCGTCAGCAAATCCCGTTGGTCCTACCTTCAAAACAGACCTGAAATCCAACCGTTCCTCGCGGCTGCTAACACCCTGACCAGCCACCGCATCTCCTGCCTGCGCCGCTGCAGTAGCCCCTGTGCTGGTCTTCTTGCCCTCTCCCTCCCCATCTCTCAGTCCGTTCCTAACAGCAGCCACGTTCAGTCCTCGAAAAGGAACTGGAGACAAGTATAGAAAACCCTTCTGTTCTACAACAGAAATCAGACTATGTCAGTCCTTTTCTCAAAATCTTCCAGTGGGATTCCACTCCATGCAGAATAAACACTTAAGTCTTACAAAAACTACTCTGCCCCATCTGATTTCACCAGCTGCCCCACTGGCTCAGACCTGGCCTCCCAGCACTCGCCCCTTGCTCGCTGTGCTCCAGCCTGCTGGCCCCTTGCTGTCCCTCCCCTAGCAGGTGCTCCCCTGCAAGCTTTTGCTGGCTGGCGGCTCCCTCTGCCTGGAATCTCTTCCCCCTGATACCTCCAGGGCTTCCATCCGCTCCTCCTTAATCAATCCTGTGCTCAAAAGTAAGGCCTTGCCTGGCCACTCTAAATACGCATCTAATTTCTTCCCCCACTCCCTATCTACCTTCCCAGCTTCACTTTTCCTCCATAGCACAAATAAGCTACTTATTTTCTTTAAGGTCTATCTCTTCCCATCAGAAAGCAAGCTCCACAAGAGAAGAAATTTTGTTAATTTTGTTCTCCAGAGCTTAGAACATTGTGTGGCTTATAACAGCTGCTCATTTGGTATTTGTTAAATGAGGAAATACATATTCAGCATCTACATGTGTACTAGCTAATGTGAAGGTGTTTACTGTAGGATTTAAAAAACTCACTTGCACTTAAGTGAATCGTGTAGTAGGGGAAGTGACTGCACAGGAGGGCACACATTAGGTCTAGGCCAGCAGGAGTACGGATAAACCTCAGCTTCCAATTATGGTTGTTGACCGTGCCTATCATTTCCTGTTCCCCTAGGTTCTAGACTTTTTGCTCATTTCCTCTGAACTTGGCACTTTCTGTTTCTTCTACTATTAAGAATGCTTACTTTTTTTGTTAAACGTAATACCTAATTTCTGAATATTTGTTGATCAAATACATTTCTCTCAAATTGCCAAACATTTTTCTTAGCTTTGTAACACATCAACACATACCACACACACCAACACACATACATACACACACACACACACACACACACAATACACACAAATTTTTATTAAGGAACTTCATTTCATTAGCTGGCCCAGGGATAACTTTGGCATTTTACTGATTTACAAAATCCTCTCTTTGGAACCTTACCCTACCTAACTTATTCGTCCTGTCTCAATAAATTATTAAAATAATGAAAGTTTTATACAATTTTTCTAAAAATAATTCATTTCATTATATAAAATATAAAATATATTGAGAAGATCAAAGAAAATACAAACCAACCATAATTTTACTACTCAGGATAATTGCTAATACTTCATAATATTTTTATTGTCTTTTTAAAGACATATTTATTTTAAATAAAATTTGGATTTTATTGTGCCACCTATTTCATGGTTTCTCCATGTCATTAAAATTTGTCTGAAAACAAGTTTTAATGACGAAAAATACTTAACCAAATGGGTGTATCATCATTTATTCATATCATTATTGTTGGAAATTAAGGTAGTGTCCAAGTTTTTCACTGTCATATGTAATCCTGTGCCCATCATCCTTATCTATAAATCTTTACTACATCTGGAAATTCTCTTAGAAGAAATTCTAAGTGGTATTGGATTAACTGGTAGTCAAATTTAAAAGAGTAGTGATGCAAACCACAAATTGCTTTCCCAAAAAACTGTACAAGTTTCTACTCTCACCAGAAAATACATGAGGATGCCCTTTTCACTGTACTCTGACTGGACTTTAAAAGAAGTTATCAATTTGATGTGAAAAATAAACAGTATTTTATTTTTAAAATTTGCATTTCATTGCTTATTAATTAAGTTGAGCAGCTTTTGAGGAATGTATCGATCGTTTGCATTTCCTCTTCTATAAATTGCTGGTTCACGTCGTTCGCCCATCTATTAAACTCTTAGTGCATCGTTTGTGGACTTGAATGGATTACCTTAGGAACATCAGCCATCTGCTGCTTACCAAACGTTCAGCCTCAGTATGTCTTTTCGTGCCTTTACCCTTCTCTCTGCATTCACCCCACCCTGCACGTGCCCTCTACTTCCACTACAACGAATTCTTGTGCATCCTTCAAGCCTTGATTTCCCGGCACGAATCTTCTCTTTTGGTCCCCGGTAAGCTCCTTTCTCTCTGAACTCCAATGCAATCACTACACTCACCTCATCCTTTTTAATTAATTGCCCTTCAATATGTATAATGTCTTATGAGATATAAGAGGTTAGAAACCATTTCTCACACTTCACAGGCCTAGCACGTTGCCACCAGACAACAGTGATCCTAATCACTGGGCACTCCAAATACACCGTAATGCCAAAAAATTAGCCCTGACTTTAAATATGTTAGCAATTTTCCTCTCTCTGAAATACATTTTCTCTACGAAGGAAAATGCCATCAAACATAAATAACTCTTGAATAATAGAAATTCATTATGCATCTAGATAAGATTATTTTATATTACATAGTACAAGCTGACATTATGTCCTAAGATGAACAAATAAGTAATTACATATGAAAGCTAGCAGTGTGTAAATGGAAATATTTTTGGCAGACATGATACCCACTGAACATGTGTTATTGGTAGTGGATGTGTCAAATTATTTTTCTTACTCAAGCATAACATATCCATTCCAAATATAACTATATATGGATTACAGCAATTCAGCATATTGTTGCACTCTGCCCATCTATTAAACTCTTAGTGCCCAGTCAGAAATGCCAAAATATTGAAAGTTAAAAAGTACATGATCAATTAAACATATAATAAAGAGATAAAGAGAACAAACCCAAAGAACTTAGTATAGTTTATTCTTGGTAATGAAAATCATATGCATTTTTGGTACACATTTCCGAAAATGAAATCATATAAATATAACCTAAGGCCATACACTCACGTATGAATAATAGGGATGTTTGTTTGGATTGGAGAACCCACACAGCTGTCTAATGGATTTTTTTTGTGGGGGGGAACTAAATGGTTAAACTTGATGTATTTCCCTTCTATGGGCAAGAACAGACTTTATAGAAGTGAGAAATGACTGTTTCTTTTCATATTAAATGAACAGTTCTTAAAGCTTTCCACTAACTTAATGGCTTAATATTTTAGCTTTGAACCTTAGATCACATTCTTAATTTTTTATTATGAACATATTTTGTTCCTAACACTAGAATGATTGTCTAATTGTCAAGAAAATTAGATGAACTGAAATCATTTAGCCACAAAATATTTTGTCTAACAGTGTAAGAGAAACTCTACAAAGGAAATCTAAGTGCTCAGAGGCAACTTAAACAGCAGAATATCATTTTATGTTTACAAAAGCATATAAAGCAATGGAATATGGCACATGCTGATAACGCAAACTCTTTCCACACTCTGACCAGAATCACAAATCCCGATATACTAGAAAACACGAGGATTTAAATCCCCAAAACAATTTTGTATTATGAGAAGTATTAGGTTTTTTTTTTTTAGTTACCATATAAGGATTACTTATGAAGAAGGGCTCTCACTGCAGTCATTTTCTGTATCGAGTCCAAATGCAGTTTCTGACAAGTTGCAAGTGAAGCAAAGTCTGGGAAAACGGGCCTCCTAGCTCAGGGCTTCCCGTCTCACACCGCAACGGCGCTGCACGTGGGCAGCTGTCAGGCTGTGGCCATTCCCCTTCGTTTCTGAAGCACGATTCTTCCTCAAAGCCCTGACATCAAGGTCAGTCTTCATTTTTTTTTTTCTTTCTTTCCTTTTTTTTTTTTTGTATTTTCCAAGATGGCATTGTGTTTTCAAAACTATTCTCCCTTCCATTTATATTTCAATTTAAAAAAACCCCACTGAAGCGCTCCACTAAACAACTAAAGGGATTCACAAAGAAAACATGCTTATTTTACTTCACAATGTCAAGACTCAATTCGCCTCCCCACACCATTCAACACACACATAGATAAGAGGATAGTATACATCTCAAAATATGGTAAGTGATGACAAATAAAAAGTGTCACTTTGCGGGGAGGCTGGGCTGCGACTGACGACACTGAGAGGTACACAAGGATGATGGCAGCTGCCCCCCCGCCCCAATCTTATTCCTCTCTCAAGCAAAAGAACTACACTGCAGAAGTTAGCAATCCTTTCTAGGATATCCTTTCTAGGCAATCCTTTCTATATATATATACACACACACATACTATATATACATATCACTTATTTTACCAAACCATTTGGAAGTTGAAGACATTATGACAATTGACCCCTGATACTTTAGTATGTATCACCTAAGAACAAAGAATTCTCCCATATAACCACAGTACTATTACTCTCAAGAAATATAACATTGATACAAAAATATCATCTAATATATATGCATATTCAAATCTTCTAAATTGTCCCAATAATGTTCTTTATAGTTATTGTTTATGCACTGCATTAAGTTGTCATGTTTCTTTAGTCTCTTTAATCTAAAACAGTCCCCTGCATTTCTTCCTTTCATGACATTGACCTTTTTGAAGAATAAAAGCCAGTTGTTTTATAAAAGCTTCTTGAAACTTATGTTATTTCTTAAAAATATGACATATATCCAAGGAATTCACTCCATAGTAATTTGTACCATGCTCCTCTGAGTTCCAGCTATTTTAAATGGCAAAGAAACTCTGTGAATGTTAATATATGTAACACCAGTTACATCATGTTATCTCCAAAATCTAGAATGGTGCTATCCTAGAGCTGTACCATATAACTGAACTAGACAGGAGTCCCCCCCTGCATTTCCCCCAAAAAATCTAAACTAGCAGTAATTACACAGACACACAAATTAAAGCACAAACTTATTTTTAGGGGTGATGAATGGGAAAGTCTTCATAGCCGTGTGCTGCTGGGCTGAGGTTGGCAGGTCCTTCACGGAGGTCCTGTGGGGACCTGGACACTCACAGGCAGGTCAGCTGGAGAGCACAGCCGGTAGGCTGCTCGGATGGAGCGGGAGGTCTACTGGCACTGTGTGCAGCTGTCATTACATTTTATTAAGATAAGGTAGTTGCTGAGGATGCGGGAGAGAACAGGGCAGCTGAGGCAGAGTCAAGGAGAAAAATATTTAAAATAATAGGATGACAGTCCTGATCTGTGCGGAAATACAAAGCTGTGATGAGGCAAGGAACCAGGACGGTGGACAGGCTACAGGGATCAGCAGCAGCACGCTAAAGGTCACCAGTCCAGCGACAAGTCCCCCCATTCCTAATCACTTCCAAAAAGTAAGAGAAGAACTAATGGAAGCGGGAAGGAAGAATTAAAAATCTGGCTGAAACCAAACAGAAATACCTTAAAGGACAGGGCTATGCTAGATATATACAAATCTGTGGGTTCTCTTTTTCTTTCTTTCTTTTTTATTTTTTTGCATATAGACAACTTTCTGGATGAGGCAGGTGAAACTGATGCACTTACTGACTGTTCTTCAGTCTTCTTTGGGCCCACACTGAGCGCAGAATGAACAGAAATATGACAAGTAGAACACAGCACAGAGAGGCCCCTCTGCACTCTAGCACCACTGCCAAACGTGTCTGTTTATTGTAAAGCAAGTGTGTGTAATATTTTAAACTGTGACCACTAGGCTTTGCCATGGGAGGGCTAGGAAAATGGGACTTGACTTCTGGCTTATCTTTATTTTCTACTCTCTTCCCTCAAAGTAACTGGGGCATGAGGCCCAGTCTGAGAAAGCTGAAGCTCTTCAAATCTGAAGATATGACCATCAAGCCTATCCCGTGCCTTCCCTGAAATTCAAGCTCCAGTGTAAAATATAAGTATCTAATTCAATATTCAGAGTACTTTTTCCAAAATATTGTTTTAAGTTATGCAAGGAGGAGGAAAATTTGAAAAGCAAGATGAGGCAAAAGATGTTGAGGAGAAGAAATCCAGTACGATCTTTCCAGCAAGGGTTCACCGCCCTTCAAACAGCAAAACACATCAAAAGAGGCATCATATGTTTGAGGGTGTTACCCAATTATATCACAATGAAAAGACAGTGGGGCACTATGGACCGAAATGTGTCTCTCCAAAATTCACAGGTTGAACTCCTGCTCCCAATGTGACTATATTTACAGATGGGGTCTCCAGGAGGGAATTAAGGATAAATGAGGTCGTCAGGGTGGGCTCTAATCCAATAGCACTGGCGTCCTTGTAAGAAAAAGAAGAGCGCTCTCTCCCCCATGTGAGGGCACAGTGAGAAGGTGGCCATCTGCACACCAGGAAGAGAGCCCTCCCCAGGAAGTGAATTGCTCAGCTTTGTGATCTTAAGACTTCCAGCCTCCAGAAGAGTGAGAAATACATGTGTGTTGTTTAAGCCACCACAGTCTATGGTATTTTGTTATGGCAGTCTGAGCAGACTAATAAATGGGGAGGTAAAGTAATAGTACCATGAACTTATTTTGGTGTGGTATTCATAAATGCATTTTAAGAAGACTTGAGTAATGACATGAGCCATTCACAGATTTAAAAAAATGGTCACCTTGAAAAGAAACAGTCATCAATACGTACGTGAAACAAAAGGTTACACTTTTTTAAAAATCTTGATTTTTCTAATCTCCATGCCATAGTATTATTAATAATATGAATTAATAGAAGGAAAAAAACTTATTTTACTGTTTAAATAGAATAACGTAAATACACCTTATCAAATTATTTAAAATTATAATTTATATATTGTGGTTATATAGAGGAATGTATGCTTTATTTTTTAGAAATTACTTTCTGAAATATTTAGGAATAAAAAGACATTGTGTCTGTGACTTTCTCACATATACATATAAACACACAAATGTGAAATTTTAACAATTGAGGCATCTGGGTAAAAGGTATATGGGAGTGTTTTGTGCTATTCTTGTAACTTTTTGTGAGTTTGAAATTATTTGAAAATAAAAAGATAAAATAAAAAATTACAATTTACAAGATTTGTAAATGTTAATGTTAGTCACTGGAACTAGCGACTACTGCTCACCAGTCTTTGCCCACCATGGCTGTAGCACAGGCCAGATGGGCTGTGGCATATTCAATTCCAACTTCCTCCTTTCTAACACTCGAGAAAGAACTGAATGGAGTGAAAAGGTATCACAAAGACAGCCTTGAGCCTGACAGGTAAAAACAAGTGAAGCGCATAAAAAAACTGTATCTTACTAGTTGCCAGTGACCTGCACCCACCTTGTGGCTGACCCAACCCAGCAGAGCTCCCACCCTGGTTTTGTACCACCAGGCTGCTGTGGCGCATCCAGCCCACTCCCACCTGGTCTCAGGGAGGCACAGTGATGGACTCATAAAGCAGCCCCTACACTGTGGCAATGATGTCTGCCACCCCAGACAGTGCTTTTGGGAGTCCCCAGTCTTGCTCTACTTTGTAACTTCTTAAGGCTTGTGATTATAGAAGTTTATATTTAGTCACAAGGACACTGCTATAAAGTGAGTTTCAGGGCCTCCCTAAAGCTTCGTGAATAGGTCTGTGGACCAGTCATTCCCTTAGCACAGAACAGCTGTTAAATCTCTTTTGGCGCATGAATAGCAATATTTACCGTAAGTGACAAAATATTATTTAACAACCAATAAGGTTTTTTTGTTTGCAATTGGGTTTTCACTCGGGATACTGGGACATAGTGTTATTTCTTCTCCTTTTAATGTTATTCAAAAACATAGTGGCAATAAAGCCTGAATGAACCAGAGGTAAGAGAACCTCATTAAAGAAGGGAACAAAATGCACTCTTTCACTATCTAGGCACTTGGCAAATGCAAAAATGAATCAATCACTGCTCCCTCTCCAGGGAGAATTTGTAGGATTTATTTGGGCTCATTGTTTCCCTGTAGGACAGTGGGAAATGAAATATCTTCCCGTCAATGAATCTTGTCCCTGTGATGTATTACTTAAATAAATAATAAATGAATCTTCCTGGGCAACTAAGCTGTAGGGAAAAACAGAAACCCATGGTGTATATTTTTCTTGAGGAAACCTAGAGCATCAGCTATCTTTTGTTACAGAGCTGCATTGACCTTGCTTGGGAGCCTCCTGTCATCAAAGGCTACTGCTAACCGGCAGATCAGAACACTACCCTTGGCCTTGTTCTTCAGGCTAGACTTTCTCTTCTTCCCAAGATCTGTGGTACCTGGAGAAGGATATGAGTTATAGGCACAGGCTCTGGTGTCAAACTGCCTGGGTGTGAGTCCCAGCTCCTCCACTCATGACTTCTGTGACCTCAGGCAGGTTACTGGAACTGCAACTTGGTTTCCTCAGCTATAACACAGGGATAATAGTAGGGTCTCCCTCACTGAGTTGGGGTGAGGATAAAATAACTTTAGGCATATGGTAGCATAAATAGTTCACACTTAGAATACCATCAGCACTCAAGGAATTTCAGTGTTATTACTATTATATTAAAAAATTATGAGGATTATGCAAACGGGGGAGAGAGAAGATGAGCTCTCCAAAACTGGAGCAGGCATGATCTGATGTCTCTGTCCTGAAGCTGTCACATGTACATCTGAATGAGCATAGGACTGGCCTCCACCTCCTCCGGGCACATGCCCCAGATCCTCTTTTGCCGCCATCAACACACAACTCTGGCTGCCCAATAATAACTGGTAACTTGGACAAGTCAGCCCACCCAGCCCATTTAAATACACCATCTGAATGATTTATTTATTTAACTTATTCTGGAATCTGGCATTTTGTGGGGCTATCAGTATTTCAGCCTGTCTCACTGGGCAATGTTACACTCCACATATCTAGATAAACAGAGCCTACGAGGAAGCAGGTGGTCCAACCAGTTGTAGGTGCAGGGACAAGGTGGAAAGAACGACAGATGCAACCCGTTAGAAGACTTCATGTTTAGAATGTTCCTCCCCCCCCACAGAACCAGCACCAAGCAGAGTGCCAAGCGCAGGTAGGTGCTCAGGAAATACCTCTTGGAATGATGATCTCATCTGATTTATTTTCTTATAAATATGGAGGTATGTCTTTAATAAAAAAGATACAACTTCAGTTTAAAATTACGACTCAGTTTCTAACAATCAATGGCAAAATTTTATGTTAGAGAAATGAATGCACATATCTTCCCAGTTCCAGGCCAAAGGAACAGATATCCAGTTACTAAAAATTCCAGAGGCTGGGAGTACACACAGAAAACCGTGGCAAAGCACAGGGATGGCCTGTTTCCACCCATCCGACTCAGAAGATTCTCATTCCACCAGCTTCAGTGGGCCCTTAGAAGCCAGAATTCCTGCTGGCGAAGTCCTGTGTGGAGTTTTAATGACAATGAGCTTGGCAACCAAATGTCTTGGCTCTAGTTTCCTATCATACACTTAGAGCACATTATCTTGTTCACAAACCACAACAGAAAAGCTAAACTTCATCTTTCACTACGTCTGAACATTTGCCTGTTAGGACTGCTTACACACCACTCTGTAAGGCTTTTTGTGTGTGGTGCGAAAGGGAAAACGCTGATGTCACCGAGAACTATGTTAGTGAAGCTGCAGGACAGCATGTGGCCTGATTAATCTTATGAACTCAGCACTAACATATTGCTGGAACATAATGCAGATTATAAATTTATGGATGCACGATACTGACTCCCAATAAACAGAAAAGCTTACTCCTAAGCAACTTAATTCTATTTCTCTTAACCTTGTCCTATGAACAGAAATGAGAGTTCCAAACTAGTGACTCATGAAATTCCACAGGGTGATAAAAAGTAACATTTTTTTAGTTTTCCTAAAAAGGAAGGACTGGAAATAGGTCCTTCCAACAATTTAAGTATTGATGATCACATTGAAATTTATATGTAACAGTCAACTGAGTGATTATCAATGATGCTTCATAGATGCTTAGGTTAGTGACACAGCATCTGTATAACAAACTATTTTCCATAAAAACATTTACTGAGTAAATAGCAACATTAGTACCTACAATAATATGTTACAGTAACCTTAAATAATTCACTTTATCACATAGAACACTGGCCTAAAACTCATTAAGACCATGACTACAATGTTATTTAATGGCTTGCTGTTCACTCAAATACTCAACAAATATTTTTGAACTCCTACTATGTGCATAAACTATCTTAGTCTCTCAAAACAAACCAGAATCAAATATTGTCTTTACCTCAAAGTGCTTGAAATGAGCACTTATTTGGCTTTCTACATAACACACTCCCAATGGACGACGCAGAGGCAATCAAAACTTAAGAGTTGTTCAGGGCTCTCCAGTTTGCCTATTTGACACCCTCACATCTGTATGGTACAGCTATCCAAGGGCTATTTCCATCCCACCACACACTTCATGCGATTTTGAATTTCTGAGGGCCAATAGACTGCCCTAAAGTGACAGTATGCTTCAGAAGAACAGTGGCTTCTAACCCAAGCTCATGAAAGGGGAGGTGAGGACCATATCGTGGCAGCATGGGAACGTGCCAACATCACATACCACTTAAAAAGATCAGCGTTGGGGTCCTTCCCAGTGAAAAATGTATCTCCAGACTCTTCCTGACATAATCTAATGGTCTTTCTTAACCTAGTGGTGTCCAATGTGAAAAATAATTTGAAGGCCAACTACAATGAGTCTTTTTCTGCCAACCCCTCTACTGACGACTAATCCTAGATAGCTAAATATTCTGGGCAAATATTACATGCAAACAGGATGGTTTATGAGTTTTACAAAACCAGTATGCTGATACACTGTCTACCTGCATGACATTTCCTGGTACTGACACAACACTCTTCTTCAAGGAGGGACACAGTGCTCACTTCACTCCCTCCTACCCCCTTCTCTCTAACAGTAACAGCACTAAGGAACAGAGGTGTAAGAGTTCACCTGAAAACAAGAGAAGGCATCTGATAAGCTCTTGTCACATCTGTAGTGAAGACCTGTTATTGACCTAAGACAGCCCAAGGCAGGCTTACCTGGAACTCCTAGAAGGGACTGACATGACAGGCCCTAACCCCAGAGTTCTTAAGAAATGCTAACACAAATTAATCCCACAGACCTTCCTGACTACCGGCTCTATCCAGCCCAAATTATGGCTCATGTGCTAGAGGATGGCTCACTCAACAGAAGTAGATGCTCAGTAATCTTAGTTCTTCAAGACCTTTCTACAAGACTGCCACCACCAGCTGGTCAATGTGCTTAACTGGAAAGAACACTAACTAACTAGTAATAAGAATATTACCCAAGCTTAGGTAAGGATTCAAGTATGTCCTTTCGTTTTTTCTCATATGATGTCAGGATTGATTTAATATTTCTTTTTTACTGTTTCTTTGCTTATTCAAAACGATGACTACTGTGGTGCTGGCTGAGTCCGCATGTTCCAACGGTCGTTAACTTTGTTAAAGGCAGCTGTCACTGTAACAACCTTATAGCAATTTTATGTGAAGTGGAATCACACAGCAAACATATACTTAGGCCGGAGGTCAGAATTAGCTAATGAAGTCCATGTGAAAGGCCTCTGTAACTGGTTTTCCTGGAATGTTAAAAAAAAATGAAATTCTAGGAGTTGAGAATTTTGACTCAATTCCACCTGGCTATTTCCCAGTACCCCTGGCCAAAGTGTGGATAACAATACTGCAGCTCTTTAGAGTTTCCGTGCAGAAATGTCATCATCAAGATGAAACCTGTTCACATGGAGAGTCCTGCCCTTGGGGAGGTGGGGCTCTCAGGTGTGCCTGGGAAGCAGGTTCTCAGGGGAGCCTTCTTTGACTCCTGAGATGAAAGATTTGTATGCCCAATCCTTACAATCATAAAAAGGGCAATTGCAGCTCAGATCTGACAAAACAGAGATAATGACCAAGTCTTGGGCTGACTAACACTATATCACTCTAAGTATATGACATTCCCAAACAGGGGTACTGAACAACACAGTATTTCAAAAGCAAGAAAAATAAAAAAAGCAACACAAAGATGTCATTGAGAAGTAGATTTCTACATTTCCTTTGAACAGACAGGATATGCTGGATGAATACAGCTGTGGCTGTGCTATTTCCTGATCATATTATTTCAAGACTGCTTATGCCATAAATCCTCTGATACTGCAATCACAACAAATAAATAAGGCCTAATGAATGAATATCCACAGCTGCCACAGATGGGGCAGAAAGTTCCCATTCATAAAGGAGTCTGCTTGTTTCCAGTCTGGAGTCCAGCATGCTCCCTAGTTCCTTGACTGACCCCTGAACTGTAGATACCTTTCCAACTTTCCAGAGACAGATAGAGCCTTGCTCTTTTAATGCTTCTTGTTTTCCACATGTCATCTCTTGGTTTTGAACACCTCGCTCATAATTTCTTTTCCACCAATCTCAAAACTGAGTTGGCTAAAACAACCAGCACACTTGTCTACCACAGGTTACTGCGTTTACTGCACGACCATTATGGATACAACGAGCTTCTGAATCAGGAAACTGCCAAGGAAGATGGTGGGGATGAGGACAGAAGTGCGAGGAAGAGGAGACAGCACAGAAGTTTTAGTACCAAATTGAAGATTCTAAACATATTTTGGACTGTGGTGTTTAGACACATAAAAGAAGGGGACGAATGACTGGAAATAAAACTTGGTTTCAAAATGGCCTTTCAAGGGCCCTTCATAACAAGGAGGGTTTTTGCAGGACTGTGACCTCACAGAGAGTCATGAAGAGGAAACAGTCAACGTCAATACACACCAGTCATGTCAGATGAGTATCACCTGGTGCTTTTTTTTTTAGTCTTTATTATATTGAAGACTCAAATTTTCCCACCATTTTTCTTTTTGTTTTTAAAAAAGTTTTTAAAATTTTTATATTTCAGAATAATATGGGGGTACAAACACTGTGGTTACATATATTGCCTATGCACTGCCCAAGAGCTACTTATCCCCCAGACAGTGCACCCCGCACCCATTAGGTGTGAATTTTCCCTTCCCCTCCACACCCTCCCACCTGCCCAACCTCTGATAACTATTATTTCCATGTGTGAAATAAGTATTGATCAGTTAGTACCAATTTGATGGTGAGTACCAGTGGTGCTTGTTTGTCCATTCTTGTGATGCTTTGAAAAATGGGCTGTAGCTCCATCCAGGATAATACCAGATATGTTAATTCACCGTTATTTTTTATTGCTGAGTAATAATGGTGCTTTTATTAATATGGCATCCATGAGAATTTAAAATTTAAGACCCAGTGTGTCTGAAACAATGTAAAAAACCCACAGCACTTTAGTAAGACAGGCCAAGTTTCAGCAACACATAGCAGAGTAGCCCGCAGGACCAGGGTCCTGTCCCCACAGCCCTGTGCTTGGAATGGAGACAGGACAGCTCCCTCCCTTTAAACACTGGCACACAGGCGGCCTGCGGTCTCTCTGACCCAGGATACCCTGGGTCCCTTAATGGCATTCCGCCTCTTGATCAGAGCAGAAGGCTGCCAGCTGCACAGTTGCTGTTCTCTGCCTTTCCACTCCCCACGTTAGCCCCTGGTGACAAGAGCACCCTGAGTCTGCACAAGAGGACCCTTGTACAGGGCATCTGGCCACAGGCTTGTGCTCAATACAGCTGACCATAACTCACTGGGGGAAGCAAACTCTTATGTAGTCATTTAATCATACTTTTAAAGGGCTTTTGGAGTTACAGACATTTTGTTGACTTAACTTTTATACTGGAAAGTATAAAACTGGAAAGAAGGGTAAAAATAACACAAAATCAATTTCTAAGCATCTGGAAGAGAAAATGCAGCTGAATTTCTATACTCCTTGACAGCTTTCTTCCCCACAACTTTTTATTTTGAAAATCCTCAACTCTACAGTAAAGGCAAAAGAATAGTACAATCTACATGTGAATATCCTTTACCTGGATTCAGCAATTGTTAACATTTGCTTTCTCTCCCTCTTTCTTGGTATCCGTATAGCTATACCTTACATAGTTTTTTTTCATGAACCATTTGAAAGTAAGTTTTAGATATTATTTCTATCCCTAAATACTACTTCAGCATGAATCTCCTATACAGGGTGCCCTAAAAGTTGCCACACATAGGGAAATGGGAAATTGTAGCTAAATGTACATTTACAAAATATTCATTATAAAATTTTAGCCTTTGTATGGAGACTTTTGGGACATCCTGTACAACCACAACAATGTTATCACAACTAAAAAAAAGAATGAGCCTACAGTACCATTTAATATGAAGTCTGTATTCAATATACCCAATTGCCCCCCAAATGCTTTTCATAGCTGCTTTTTCCCCCCGCATCTAAGTTCAAACATTGCATTTGCTTATGCCTCCTTAAATCTAGAATAATGCACTTGCTTTTTTCTTCCCCCTTTAACAACATTTTTGAAGAGTCTAGGCCGTGGTATTGTAGAGTATTTTCTGATTGTTTCCAGGTTAAACATTTATGTCACAAATATAACACAAGTGAATTTGCACCCTTCCAATTGCCTCACATTAGGAGGACACAGAAGTTGTGCCCGACTGGCTTTGCTAAATTTGATGATTAAGGAGTTGACTTAATCCTTCCATTGCAAAGGCTCAGTTTCCCTTCATAATAAGATAATTACATAATCTTCAGGTGCCACTTCAAGGTTGTATGAATATTCTGACTCCTGGAATATCTCTCACCCAGTCGTTTTAGCAAACACTGATGGTTCTTGTCATTAGCTCTTATGTTGGGCTTTGCGAAACAGAGTATCTCATCATTTCTACATTTACTTCCTGGTATTATAGTATTCTGTAAAGAAAACGTCCCTTGCTCCTTCTATTTATTTCTTTTTAATATTTTTGATATAGATGGATGAATTTAAAAATTGAATTGTTATAATCAATTCCAGTCATTATTCTTTGGATGATCACATTGTCCCAAATTTGGCCTATGGGAGCCCTTTTGAGATGGCTCTTGTGTCCTTTTGACATAATCTCACTAGTCTTTGAGTACAACCTTGCTTTCTGGCATAAGATGCTATAGGTTAATCTGGTTTATCTCTGACCTAGATCTGGAATTAATTAGTAATTTCTTTAATAAGCCCTGGTTTCTTTTATTGGGGAATGGTATTTAGAAAGCAAGATCTAGGTGTACTATATGCTCATTGCAACTGAAGTTTCAGGGTTTCAGGCTCATTTCAGTGAACAAAGCTTAGGAAATCAGATATATTTATACATATTATACATATTTATTTATTTAAATCATGACTTCATATTGATATGACTTTGTACTGATATTTCCAATTCAAGTTTAATATTACAGAGATTTTCCTTACTTTTTTTCTTAAGTATTTGCATCTTTTCTCTTATAGTGAAAACTTAGGTTCCTAATTACACTAATATATTGGCTTGTTTACTTTACCCTACTATACGTAAAATAATTTTCGAACAACACAATCTCAATATTGCCATTAACAATAAATATACTAAATAAAGTTTAAGATTTCATTTTTGTTCTTCTGTCCTTAGACTATATCCTACCTACTAGGAACATACAGAAAAAGAGTTGTGTTCAGAAATTACTTGAAATCATTTTTTTTCCCCTGGGTGGTAATATTACCAATTTGATACACAGATTTATCTGTTTCCATCTATATCCACTCTCAGGGTTAGCCTTTTTCATATTTTTTATTCAATTTTATTTTGGGGATATGAAAAATACTTGGTTCGAAAGTCCAAACTGTATTAAAAAGCACAGAGACGTCTCGTGCTCATCTCTTGCCTCTGTTCCCTCCACCCCCACCCCCACTCACCCATCCCCACAGGTAACCATTTTCAGCTGTTTGGTGTTATTTTGGGTTTATCCTCTTCGGTTCTCTTTGTAAAAATAATGTGTGTGCGTGTGTGTGTGTACAAGCACACACATATATTTACTCATTCCCCAGCTTTCTTACACAAAAGGCATCACTCCATATGTTATTTGTACCTTATATTTCACTGGCCTTTGCAAAATGCTAGCCTCCTAGTCCCACTGGCCCTTCCACACTTACTAGCTGGCATCCTTCTATAATATAAAGAAGAGATGTTTCTTCTGCCTCTCCCCATCTCTGGAAATCATTCCTGTTCAGAGAAGTCCTTTTCCACCTGTTTCATAGCTGTGCAGTACTCTAGTGTGTTCCACAGGCTGTTCAGACGTGCCTCCTGTGTTCCACCAACCTCTGCCATACTCTAAGTACCCAATGACAGAGCCTACGTTAAGAGTGCAACCCAGAGAGCACCCACCCAAGGCTGAGGCTGCAGGTGCACTCGAGGTGGACATCCAGGGCTGGCCAGTAAAGCTGTGAAACAGGCTCTGCCTGACTGCACCCTGTCTTACCCATCCTGCCAACCTTCCCTTGCCCTGTGCTCCTCCTCTGCATGCCCCATTCCCCCAACCCCTTCTTCCTGGTGACTCCTTCTTGGGGAAACAGACTTCTCCAGAGGCTCACCCAGTTTCTTAATTGTGCTCTTAGCAGGCTTCCAGCTATTAAGATATTAATTAATCTTTCCTCCGGAAGTCTGTAACTGTTAAGGTATGACCCATCCCATGTGACATTCCCCCATCTCCACACATTTGTTTCCAGTAAGAAGAAATTCAGTGTAGTTATATTATCAGGAAAAAAACTGGTCATGACAAAGTAGTTTTCTATATTTTTCCACATATATTCACTGAATTACAACAATCTTAGCTCAATAAAATAATCATCTTATATATTACTTTTAACATCTATGTATTTGAAATTCAATTTATCTATTAAATTAACTCCATTTTGTATGGAATTGCTACAGATAAACAGTAGAACATGGATTTATTATTTTCAAACAGGATGGAATAAAACATAAAATATTCAAATAAAATTTATTTAGTTACTTCTCAAACACATTGTATTCTATCTGTCTTTCTGAAAGGCAAAGAAGACTAGAACAATCACTAGAAAAATCGTGTTAGCAGCTGTAACTGTGCTATCATTTAGAAAAATGGGATAAACTGAAGGAAATCCTGTCATTTGTGACAATATGGGTAAACCCAGAGGACATTATGCTAAGTGAAATAAGTCAGGCACAGAAAGACAAATGCTACTTGATCTCACTTATATGTGGAATCTAAAATACTCAAACTCACAGAAGCAGAGAGTAGAATGGTGGTTACCAAAGGCTGGGGGTGGAAGGGAGGTTGGGGAGATGTTGGTTAAAGGACACAAAATTTCAGTTAGAATTTTAAAGAGTAAGTTCAGAGATCTATTGTACAACACGGTGACTACAGTTCATAACAATGTACCATATATTTGAAAATTGCTGAGAATATGATGTAAGTGTTCTAACCACAAGAAATAAGCGAGGCAATGCAAGCGTTGGCTTGACTTAGCCATTCCACAATGCACACATATCAAAACATCCTGCTACACAACACCATGAATATATACAGTTGTTGTTTAGCATTAAAATTAAAAAAAAAGAAAACTCCACAAATTGAAAAATAATCAACCCAGTCTTACAGGGTTGGTATTGAATGTGTGTTTAAAATATGGCAATGTTAATTTTAATTTTTAAGCAAATAATTAAAAGTAAAAAAAGGTGACTACAAAGAAAGACTGACATATTCCTAAGAATTTAAAATAAAACAAATTTATATACCAATAAAATAAATTTACTAACACTATCTTGTTCCATCTTAAAAGAGGGTTCTTTAAAGTCTCTGGGTAATGGGTAACCCCGTGATCACTTGGGTCAGGTATCTGGACGGTAACCTTCCCTGGATATGCCAGGCCAGCAGAGGAGGGCAACCTATGGGCTATGTGTACCATGCTCCTCACCAGATGGTCCACTTTCCCCTCCACTCCACTTCCAGAGAATGAACTCACAAAGACCTCACACATCAGCTCTGAAGGATGACAATCCCAGGCATAGATAAAGAGTTCTCAAAATTTTTTGTCATTATCTTACTTTGGGCTGAGGATAAAACAGGAAAACAGGCTTACTTAGAAGCAGGAACATTTTTGCTTTATAGGAGGAATGGGCTGGCAGAGCTCCTGTCCACAGACAGGCAACGTGGACAGAGGCGGTGGCTCAGGACACCCTTCCCCTTGACCACTGAGAAAACAGCAGCAACCACCTGTTAGGTGATCGCTCCAAAAACAGGGGCTGTTTTCTTCATTCACCTTTCAACCCTGAGATCTCTGAATGAATAACATACAAAAATTATTTATACTCATCAATCTTCAGAAAGGCATTTTCTGAAAGACTGGTTGAATGTGGCCACTACTGTTATCTTATTAATCCAGTGGCTTTTAACTGGAAGTGGTGTAACTTTTATTCGTTTTATACATTTTTAAAATACACACACTTGTACATCATCTCTGGAGACTCTGGGTAGGTCTAGGATGGAGTCTGAACTTCTGTATTAAACACAAAAACCAAAAAAACTCTCTAGGTTCTTCTAATGCACACCCCCCTCATTTTAAGAAAATTGTGTTTTGTCCATTAAACTAGTTATACTGACACTAAGAAAAATTTCACAATAAGACCATCAACTTAGCAGTCTTCCTTGTTAAGTCATTTGCTGCTTACCAAATTTAAATAGAGCATTACTCAGTCATTGTCTTTCCTGGGCTGAATGTAAGCAATATGTCTGGATGCAAACACTATGTGCATACCATTGTGGCATGTAACTAATACTTAAGATGAGCATTTTCTTTGACATCGTGGTAATGCACTGCCTATTATGCCTGTTATATACAGGAAGTGTTTATCACATGCTTTATTATACAACAGCATTATTCACTTAAATATTTCCTATGGAGTTTGCTTCAAAATTATGGGTTGGTTCAGTGTTATAGAATGCAGAAAAAATGTTGGCTGCTGCCACAATGAAGGACTAAAAGTTCCAGCTGTGCACATCCTTTGTATACAGCACAGGAGGAACCTTCCCTCTGACTACATGGTATTCAAATTTTATGCACAACTGTGGCTAGTCTTATGCTGAATTATGTGCCTCTGGGGTTTTTTGCTTTGTTTTGTTTTACCTTTTAAAAATGAGACACTCTACTGAACATTTTCTTTCTGCTTCTTCATAAATATCTGAGAAATAATTAATATAAGCAAGTTTAATTCATTTTTTGGATTTAGGAACCTCTAATTTCTGACACGGTTTCTTCTGTTTATGAATCGAAATATATTTTTAGCTCGTGGAATGAAAAGCTTGTATGCTTTTAAGAATGATTGGAAAGAAAAAGAAAAAATACCATGTTAAATATGAGCATTTGCAATTGCCATATGCATACAAATCTCCAAAAGGCAAATGGAATAAACCATGATGTATTATTCAATGCACACAGTAGAGCTGCTCTTCAAGGGTAAAGCAGCTCATAAAAAAATGTGTATGAATCTCGTGACAGCCAACCTGCAGCTTGTGCACTCTACAGGTGGGCCAAGGTTCCACACCTGTGGTCAATGAGATTGTCATTCCTCCTGTACAGCTGGCTCACCTTAACTGTCTACTAGCCAAGTCCTGCTAATTTCACCTCTCAAATATCTCTGTTGCCAACTTGGCCTAGGCTCCCACTTTCTCTCGCAATCATCTCCCTGCACATCTCTCTGAATCCACGCTGGCCCCTGTGCTGTCCACACTGTCATCAGTGAGTGTTTTGAAAACACAAATCTGATCACATCATGCCCTTACTTAAATTGCAACAGAAGTTTCTTCTCCACTAAGGATGACATTGAAACTCTCCCCCCTGACCTAAAGGCACCAGGTGGTCGGGGCCCCCTTGCCTGCCAGGCTCTGCCCCCCCACCCAGCTGCCTTTCTCCAGTCCCTATATGCACCATATTCCCTCCCACCACAGGCCCATGCCAGATGTTTCTCGCAACCTTAGAATGCTCCACCTCCAACTTCATCTCATTAACTCCTTTCAACCTGTTGATCTCGAGTGAGTCTTTTCCCACAAGAGGGGGCCTTCTTTGATCCCTCTAAGTCAATCTATTATGAGATTGTGGACAGAAGCACACACCCCACCTCTGTTACACATCACTGAGCATTTTTGCACTTATTTTTTGTGATTATTTTATTAGTACCTGTCTCCTCAACTCAAGCGTAAAGCCCATGAGGGCAGGGATGTCTCTGCCTCAGTTTTTCCCTATATGTCACCTTGCGCTGTGCCTGACCCACTGAGTACAGTGTAACAACTAAACAGACATTCTGGAGTCCCTTGGCCTCCATTCAAATCTTAGCACCACCATATGTTAACTGTGTGTGACTCTGGGAAGTTACTTAACTATCTCACACTTAAGTTTCTTCATCTGTAAAATGGAATAAAAACATAGTTGTTGTGAGGATTAAATGAGTTAATTATGTAAAAAGGTTAGAAGGGAGCCTGGCAATAATCTTATATAAATGTTTGTTATTGCTGTCACTACCACTACTACTACTGCTATTATTATTCTTAAGGGCATTAAAAATAGTGAATGAATAAATGATTTTCTAGGGAATTCTCAAAGACCACAGAATATACTTTGGTTCATAATCCTGTGGAGGAAAAATGTCAGTGCCCTGGAAAAGGGGGTCAGAGCCATGTAGAGTGAACAGCTTTGAGCTACACACACAAGAGTATCCAGGGCAATTGCTGCAGTGAAAGCAAAAGAAAATCCTGGAAGTCATCTGCATTTTCACCCCTAAAGGAATCTTAAAATACTAAGCAATGGTTTAAAATAATAAGGTAGGTCAATATATCCTGGTTAACATGGAAAGAGCCCTCAAACGTATCAAGCTAAATCAAAAGTCACAGACTATCAGTATGGAATGATTTAATTTATATAAAAGCAAACAAAACACAAAATGCTTTATGTTTATATACAAATATACAGGAAATACATAGAAGAAATAGAATAAACACCAAATTCTTACACACCTTCTGAGTTAGTTCTCATTTTACAAATTAGATATTCTGCATAATATTTCTTTCCTACCTCTTCACAAAACGTCCAACAAATAACAAGTAGCAATGAGTATACTTTCTTTTTCAGATTTAGGAACCTGATTCCCCCTCTGGAGAATGAGACTGAGTACAGAGGGGGAAAGGGAACGACATGGGGAGATGTTTCATATTCTTACTTTATGTCTGTACTCATTGATTATCATTATTTTTTTTACAAATGGACCCATATTCATGGATTGGCTAGAGTTACCACATATTTAGTGACTTTTTTTTTTTTTTAATGTTAGTCTGATCCCAAGTAGCTCTGTGCTTCATCCTCCTTGGCTGATGAAAACAAGAAAAAGAAGCTAATGACCATTCAATTTATGTTAACACAGTCTCTACGTATTTTACGTATTTTGCTCTGCCCTACCCAAGAACCTTGTCTCTTCAGATGAAGGCAGTGGCCCCCAAGTGGTCAAATATTTTCACACTGTATTCCATAAACCTGTCCAGAGAAACTTTTCACAAAAGGAACACATGATTTTATGCAACTCAGACACTCCCTGGGATTTACCTCTCAGTAAGACATACGTAGACCGAGCATAGAGACGTATAGCTCTGTATGATGGCCACAGACCCAGAGTGACTGAGGCCATGGGTCTGGCAGTCTGTGCTGTAGAGTGCTGACCACACCCGCAAGCAAATCAAAGTCTAGCAACAAACGTAAATAGGGCGATAACTACCAGGAAGAAAGTAGGTAAGAGCTGAGGCCTGGACACCAAGCTGCCTTGCTTGCAGCCCCAGTCTCGTGCTTCCTAGTTATAGGACTCTGGATAATTTAGTCAGCATCTGTGCTTCAGTTTACACATGTGTACCATGGGGATTAAGCAGTCCCTCCTGGTGGGGCTCTTGGGAGGGCTGGTGAAGGCCTGCAGAGCACAGGGTGCAAGAACACTGGCCAGGCATACCTCGGAGGGCAGAGAGCTGGATACACAGCACAGGTCCTAACCCTACTGGAGAGACAGATGTCCAGATGGTCATGTACAAATTTTAAAACTATTTGGCCATGGGTAGAAACCAGCTTTTTTTTTTTTTAAACCTACTAGAAATCAGATGAAATTAATGCTTTTTATTCTGTCTGTATGTAAAATACACCATTGTCCACTCATTGGCAAAGTACGTGTGCTGTAACGTCAATATATCTCAGAACTGCATCTTCTAACTTCTTACTATGGGAAAAAGCCAACAAGACTATTAGGTTGAACTCCGTGAAAGAAAGCAACATCCTTTTAACATCTGCATTTCAATTCGAGGCCCAGGGCAAGACTTTCTCAGATGTGTCACCAGCAGCTATCTGAGAACTGGAGAACCAGGGAAGAAAGGGACCATATCACTCAACACTCTTTACTAACACTTACATACTGGAGCTTCAACACATGTGTTAGTTGACAAAATTTTAAAATTAAGAGCTGATAAAACTCTTTAAAAATGAAATAAACATAAGCAGCAAAAATAAATCCTAAATACACAGGATAAATTTTCAATAGAACTTTTTCCTAAAAATACTATTTATTCAGATTAGATTGTCTATGACCACTTTAGGCCAGTGTGATAGATTTAGACAAATTGTCTTTCCTAGCTTCTTGGTATATATTAAAGTAAAGTAAGTCATTAAGTCTTTCTGTCACTGACTGTTAGTATCACATTAATGTTTCAACCTATCACAAGTGCTCTGGCCCAGGCTCCCTCCTCTCCTCCACCCCAGGGCTCCAGCTGGGTCTGTGCAACTTCCTTCCTCTCTCCTGCTCCTGAAGCACAGAGGAGAGGGTCAGGCTGTGCTGCCCCTCAGGTGGTAGCCATGCCTCTCAGGACAGATATTTTTAATGGACTTATCATTAAAGTCAGTGGGACTTTATCCACCGACTTCCTGAAACAGCACATCCTCTTTCCTTTTATAGAGCTGCAGCAGGATAAAACACATCAAACCAAACTGTGAAACAAGAAGATGAAATAACTTTGAAACAGATTTCTTCATGCTCCAGAATAGCAAAATGCTGGAATTCAAGCTGGACAGGCCATGAACTTGCCACTTGCTTTAACACTGTGTCTATGCAAAGATATGGAGGTAGCAGGTGACAGGGCAGAAGACAGAGAGTCCGGTCAGGGTGGAACTGTGGGTGTGGACCTGGGCAGGGACTTAGGGAAGAAGAAGCAGAACAGGGAAATTCTCGTTCAAGTGGTTGCTTGGTCATTCTTGATCTATACTATCTTGGAAGGTGGGCATAAAGATAGGGGACAGAAGGGACAGGGCTGTCCTTCTCAAACCTAGAGTTAAGCAGAGCCGAGCAGTAACCCTGAGTGGACTCGCATTTCTGGGCTGGCAACAGGTGCGTGCTGCTCACCTGGGCTCTCCTGCACCAGAGAGAGCCAGGCCCAGGTGACAGGCCGGCTCCGCCTGGGCCTTGGACAAATCGCCTCTGAGAATGAGGATGCAAACAACACATAATACCCTTTGTTTACTTGTTCATTTTCAGTCTCCCCAAAACTGAGAGCTCTATGAGGGTGGCCACCTTGTCGTTTTATTCCCCCCATTGCTTAACCCAGTGCCTGCGGCAGGCACTCAATGCGTATGTTCCTGCTGGACGGGTGAATGAGACTCGCTACGGAGGGTCCCGCAAGAGGAATGAGGGCAGAGAGGGGCAAAGAAAGGAGGAAAAAGCAGCTAGGAAACCTTTATTAAAAACAAGATGAAGCCGAGATATCTTAGGACAAAGGGCTCAGGATGCTCAGCTGTTCTCCCTTTACATCATCACAACTTCACAATGTTTCTGCCTCCTTTTTGTCTCTAATGATTGATCATATTCAGGCAACAACAGTGATTCTGATAAGTCACAATGTCACATCTTAAGAAATAGTATCAAAAATTAAGATTTGAGCCATACCAGAATTTAGCCATATTTAAACAACTTGTAGAAGTTAAAAAACAATTTTTTTTAAATCAAGAATAAAAGCTACATATTTTAGAACACTTTTAATGTTTAAAACCATTTAGAAGCTAGGGTTTATTTTGTTTAGGTTTTAGAAGTGAGAAAGCCAGTAACTCACACTGAGAACAAAGAAAGTTTTGAAAGAAATATAAATTTATCTAATTGTAAGGACTATGTGACCACAAAGTTAATTGTAGCTGAATCTTAGGAGTCTACTTATCAATATTACATTGTAAATATAACTCTTAGTATGATAAGATGTTTGTGACACACTGTGTGAAAAAAACGAGCTATGGAATAGCACATAGAGCACTGTTCTCCCTTACACAGGGCATGTAGACAGAGACACACATTGTGTGCACACCATGGTGATGTATGGAAGAATGTCACTAGAACAGACACAGAACGTGGGGCAGGGGAAGATAATTGTTTTACTTTTTTATTGGCACTTTTCTGCTATGACTGAAGATTTTATAATAAACAAGTATTAGCTTTCCAAAGACAAGAAAGCTATCAAAGCTATCATTTAATCAAAGTGATTCTACAGCTATAGCATGTACTTTTGAGTAGAGTACAACAGTAGTTCCCAAACAGGAACTATGGTGCTTTTTAAAAATAGAGATTCCTTGTTACTCTCTAAATGGGGTAATTCAGAGTGAGGGCTAGACATCTGTGTATCTAAAAAGTCCCTTAGGTCAGGGGTCCCTAACCTATAGTGAGTTGTATAATTATTTCATTATATATTAGAATGTAATAATAATAGAAATAAAGTACACAATTAATGTAATGAACTTGAATCATCCCGAAACAATCCCCCTCTTTCCAGTCCGTGGAAAACTTGTTTTCCATGAAAATGGTCCTTCGTGCCAAAAAGGGACCGCTGTCTTAGGTGACTCAGACTTAGAATTTTAGCAACAAGGAAGTCCAACACAAAAGGGTACTGTAGGGCCGGGTGTGGTGGCTCACGCCTGTAATCCTAGCACTCTGGGAGGCCGAGGCAGGAGGATCACTTGAGCTCAGGAGTTCGAGACCAGCCTGAGCAAGAGTGAGACCCTGTCTCTAAAAAAAAAAAAAAAAAAAGGGGGTACTGTAACTGGTACAACATTCATAGCAGGTCACTTTAATTTAAAAATATTTAAAATGCACTAAAGTTTAGCTGAAGCAATGTCTTGACTACTTTACAATAAATGAGATCGTTTACTATATTCAGCAACTGTAAATATATTCACACCCCTGTTCAATCCTTCTCTACAGTGAACAATGGGATAGGCCTCTGAGGGGGATTTCCTTTCATAATGTAATAACAGCACAGGAAAAAAATAGTTAAATTAGAATAAGAGCTGAAAATATCAAAGGCAGCTCCTAAAGTGACCCAGAGGCCCACTGTAAATAAAGCCCCCAAACAAATAGTACTCATCTTCATCTTAAAATTGAACTAAGACATTTAAAAGAACAGGCTTCCTTTAAGTTCCACTTTTTCTTTTTTAAAAAGTATTTCCTTTTTTTAATTATTAAAAGGCTGAACATTTTAAGCCGTGGAAAACTATCTCTGTAACGTTGCCAGTACCGATGAAGGAAAGCGGATTCTAAACTATCAACCTGGAGAAAACCCAACGCAGATTCATCCCTCCCTCGGAGACCCTTGTCTAATTCAACTGAGTGTCATGCGAAATCACATGTGGAGGTGTTTCATAATATGATTTTATTCTTCTAAGATACACCAGCAGCAGAAACTGCTATTAACTCAGGCAGAAGCACAGCGCCCGATGGGCTTTCCGGCACTCCATCATCTGTCTGATGTGCGGGGTCCCATTCAGCCTGATCTGCTTTCGTCCCCTTGGTCTTGGGATGCTCAGCTCCTACACTTCAAGAGACCCACACGTGAGGCTCCAACACTCATGTTGCACAGAGGTCACTGTCTTCTGCAGCAGGTTTAGGCAAGGAGCCACCCGCACGCAAGTCTTTTGAGCCTTGGTTCCTGGCTTTCTTTCCCAGCCCTGCAGACGTTACCTCCAGCAATCGCCATCCATGCCTGGGTTTAGCAGATTGTGTTAATTTAACCAACATTAGCCCAAATAAAGGAGATCGGGGTACACGTGGAGAAATATGGCAATACTCCCAACTCTTGCTTTCTTTGCCTTGATGCCTGCTCACAGAGTGAAATTTCTGATAACTTTCAAATCTCCAGAAGGGCAAAGATTTCTGTTTGCTTGTTTCCTGCTGTATTCGCAATGTCTAGAACAGTGTCTGACATGCAGCAGTGTTAAATTAAACTAACTTGGCCTGAAGATGCCTCCATACTTGAGTTCTTTCACCACCAACGGCAACCTAACTTAGCAGTAAAGTAACTGAAAGCCTAATTTAGGAGTATATTTTTGTAACAAACACTTGAGTCTCAGCCAATCACAGTGGCTGAGCTTCAGTCAATCACAGACAGCCAACTGATCAGACCATGTTCAAATACGGGAAGCGTGGACCTATGACCAATCCAGCCGTTTCTGTACTTCCCCTTCTGTTCTCCCCTCCGTAAATGCTCCCTGCCCACACTGAGGAGTGGTGCGCTCTGAACCTGCTGTGGTTCTGAGGGCTGTCTGGTTCGAGATTCTTTGCTCAGTTAAACTCGGCTAAGTTTAATTTGTCTACAGTTTTAACAGTACATTCTCAAAAATGTGGTGCATGAATGAGTAAGCAAAGAGGCGAGGAAAACTATAAAGAATCACTAAAGAGACCACTTTATCGGTTAGATGATGGGTTGAAAAAGTATACACTGTGAATCTAAGAAATGCTTTCATACTTTTAAAAAGGTTGAAAAAAACTTAATCATTTAGCTTATTCCAAAGGGTATTAGTATTTGAGCCAGTAACAAGCACATCCCCTCAGAAAGGCAGGAGAAAATGGGGTCGATAGAAAAAATGCAAAAAGAAGTAAAAAATAATTAAGAAATCAGTGAACATTTTAAAAAAAAGGGCAAAACAAAAGGAAGGGTAAAAAGAAAAGATGGAAAAGAAGATATATTTCTGCTCAATCTGATCCACAAATAATTAGAACTAAAACTGTTAACAAGGCTTCCAAGCCACAGTGAAGGAGATTATTCATTAACTCCGCATTGGAATGCTGATATAGAGTGGCAGCCTTTGTTTATTGCTGGGTTAACCTCCTTTCTGGAAGGTTATTGACCTTGATCTTTTTTCCCTGCCTGGCCTTTGATGCTTTGCTAATCAGAGCAATATCCTTCCTGAGTAGCAACTGGGTATGTCTGGAGTTAATCCTCCCCTGACCTTTCTCTCAGTCCCTCCTGCAACAGTCATTTGGACGTTCAAAATACATCACAAATTACCACCCTGTTGGTGATGATGTGCACTTTGGTTCCCTTTATTAACAGAGAGAGCTCTTTGGGGTTAAGCTCAATAACTGATAGCAAAGTTCTATAATGGAGGTACTGAATTCTAGAGAGAGAGAGAGAGAGAGAGAGAAGAGAGAGAGAGAGAGAGAGAGATGTTTCTTTTTCCACACAGTGAAATTCTGAATAATGAAAATTACATTGTCTGCGTTTATATTTGCATGAATAATTATGGGAAGGAACTTAAGAAGTCACCAGATCCAACTCCCTGCCTCCAGGCATATCACTTTGAAATTACTGAAGATAGATGGTTATTTGACCTATTTTTAGAGATTGCAACAGATAAAGATTACACAGCCTCCCTTGTTAGCTTGTTTCCAAAAAGAACTTCTAGATGATGTCTAACTGTGCTTTCTCTATTATGCTGCCATACAACAAGCAATTCATTAATTGCTCAAAATACTGGATGAATTTTCCCTCAGGAAACTATTAACAATATAAGCTCATAAATTTTTAAATTTCCCAATTTGACCCAAGATGGACTAAATGTTTAATTTTTAATACTTTGTGAATATTGCTTCTTTTAATTAACATGCAAAGCCCTTAACTCTTAAAGTGCTATTTTCTGAAACCTATTTTAGTCATGAGAACACAGGCTTGTCCTTTCGTCTTCAGCATCTAAGGAATGAGAAACCAGGAAGAAAACATGCAGCAGTAAGGGGCAAATAGGTCGCAAATAAATCTTCTTTACATTTGCAGTGAGAAAACCGAATTCTCTCTGCCTGTGAGACAATTCTTATGCTAAAACATGTAATGTTCCAAAGTAGAAATCTTTGCAATTCTAATTCTAAACTATATGCAATCAACAAAATTACCTTCAAGACACCTATTTGACTCAGCATGCTAAGCCAGGCCCCCTGCTTAAGGCCATTTCCTTCAAATGAGCAGAATATCACCAGTTAGAGTTCATTGGCTTTAAATATTTGGCTTAAGGATTCATAAGTGAAGACTTTAAAAACAAGAAAATTATATACTGTCTAATTAAACTTCCATTGTAAATGCTGAAAGTTGGAAAGTGGGTATTTATAGATTGCCAGTGTGACTATACTATAGAATTGCCATATTAAAAGCAGTACCTCTGGAAACAAAACAAAAATAAAAACAGAGTAATTACACATTAAAGCTTCCATAGGAATTTTGAAGTCTGTTTTTAAATTTTTTGCCTAAAACTTCAAATATGGGGCTTTTAACTTTAATTTCCTCATGGGATGAATATTTATTAACTCCAGTTGTAGAAGTCTTTCTTAAGCACAAACATCACTTCCTTATTTTAGACTACCACAGGTCACTGAAAAGATGAATAATAATATTACAAATTAATTTTTCTTGACTATGGTATAACAACCATAATTAGCAGCAAATCCTCTTGTTCCATTTGCATGTGCTGAATTTTCCTTAATTAGTCTGCAGTCTAATTACGGAGCTCAATCTAGAGCAGAACTCACAAAAGCCAGTGATGCAGAAAGCAGAAGATGGCATATTCCACCTCCTGGATTTACTGCTCTGGAATCCTCTAGTAAACCAGTGGGAACAGACTCTATCTGTGAGGGCTTTAGCATGTAAACAGTGTCAGCAAGAAGACACATGGCGGTGACCAGCCATGCTAATGGAAAGTGATATTGAGTTTACTAATTCAGATAAGGGTGCACAGATTGCCTTTTCTCCAAAGCACAGGGACTGTCGGAGAGACAAATGCGTAGCCCATGTTGCAATTAATTTGATTCTTGTTCTTCTAAGGCTCTATGTGTAGATTTAATTAAAGCTTTCACACACTGGGCACATTCAGGAAGTATGTGAGTTTAATGGCTTCTTTTGAGTAAAGCAGCAGTGAAAGTTATGATTCAAACAGTAACAGGCAATCATAAGACAAAGATTTTTTAATAGAAAGTATTCTTATTCCTACTCAGGTAGCAAGGCATTTTTTATTTTAATAAGAGACAGCAAATTGCGCTTTTTCCATAGATTTCCCTCTCCTCTTACTGCATTACTATTATTATTTCTGAGCTCAATACTCTTCCATACTTGATCAGTATTGTGCTTATACTATTTGGTTGATAATTCTTTCATCAAATTAACCGTAACATACTAACAATTCTTATGTTGTAAAACCCCAAACCCTTTGCTTTGATCTTTAAGTTTACTTCCCAAGTCATACTTAATCTTTTATTTTCTTTATAAATGGACTAATATCCTTTGTCTGAAAGCAGTACTTTTCTGACCTGGCCTGTTTATACCATTCAACATATGACTTACATGAAATGCACAAACTAGGTGCCCTGCTGGTTATACATCACGTTATGAAATGTTATGAAAATAATATTCATATACGTAATACTCCAGCAGCACATATATCATTGCCACCGGTTTTTCATTTTCTTTATATCTAAAAATGTCAACATAATTGCCACCTCCTCCTTGAAGCCTTCCTGATTCCTCCAGGTGAAAGCCAGTTTTCCCTCTGAGCTTGGGACAGCCTTCACCCATACACCCTATCGTGTTTTATCAATTTCAACCTAAAATTGTCTTTATATAAATGGCTAATGTTTCCTACTAGACTATGACTCTTGAGATCCTTGGGTTAGTCTGATATTTGTTGTCTCCACAGCACCCAGCTTAATGATTTGAATAAGTAGGCATCTCAAATATTCATTGAATGAATAATATGTCTCTCTATCACTCCTAATCCCTGAACTGAGCATAGTCCTTTACTAAGAAGAATGAAACCTTAAATATATCACAAATTAAGAAAAAAAACCCTATGTGTTTGTATGTATACATAAATAGACATACGTACACAGTGTGCTTTGTTCTATGCATCATCATACTCTGGTACAATTAATTACAGCGCCAGGTGAGTTAGTTCTCCTGGGACCCATTCAAGACCATTCCACACGTGTTTGCTGTGGGATGGTCCCACACCACAAGTAGAATCAAGGTCACAGATTTAGGTTCCCTTGAAATTTTATTTCTGCTTCAAATGAGCTACCCTGAGTTTAAGTAGAAGTATTTTGTTCTCGTGTTTACACCAACATTCCATGGTTAAGAACCTTCCTCACAGTTAGGATCCTGTTACACACAAAGGAATGTGGGCAGCTGGCCCAACCCTCTGGGACAGCGGTTCTTAAACATCAGTAGGGCTCACTATCATGTGCAGAACTTGTTGTACATATTCCTCCTGCCCCACATTCTGATTCATTATGCCTGGGGGTATGATCAAGTAGTCACTGTCCTAAGCACCCCAGATGATTCTGAGACAGAGGGTCCTCTGACTACACACTGAGGAACATAGTTCTGTGTCTTGAAACAGCTCTGTCCTGCACAAAGATGAATTTCCCAGTGCACTGAAGACATAGCTACTAACGGGCTACAAATAGCAACACCATAAAACAAGGCTGGGATGATCTACACCTCGAATGTGTTGCAGTAAATGGGTTAGTGAGCCTATAAAGTAAAAAAAAAAAGGTCAAAGCTTAAAATATTATGCAGGAATAGTCAGGTTTATTTCTACCCTTGCTGTCTTTCATCTATCATATAAATCTCAGTGACGGGAGGGCAAAGGTCTAAAAATATATTTGTCTATCTTTTGTTTATAAATTCATGTTTTTCCTTTAAGGCAATATAATGATGTGTATGATATCAGGGCAACAGTAAGTCCTTATTACTCTAAAGGGAGTAGCTGAAAGCAAAATCAGATGCATTAGAGGATACAAATAATAAGTTTCAAACTTTATTTGTAGCCATCATATGGAATACAATTTAATAAGGAACAAGTGTCCTTATTAATTTAAGGCTACTGATTTGACAGGTTGAATGAGTGTCATAGAAATGAACAAATCAAATAATTGAATAAGAGTTCTTATAGAAGTAATCCAAGTTTTAGTTTACCCAACTTATTTATTTGTTGTGAAGATCAGAGTTGGTAATATAGTCATGTGTAATTTAACAACGAAGACATATTCTGAGAAATTCATCCTTAGGCGATTTTGTCATTGTGTGAACTTCATAGAATGTACAAACCTAGACAGTAGAGCCTACTACACACCTAGGCTATGTGGTATGGCCTGTTGCTCCAAGGCTACAAACCTGTACAGCATGTTACTGTACTGAATACTGTAGGCAACTGTAACACATGGTATTTTTGTATCTAAACATAGAAGAGGTACAGTAAAAATGTGGTATAAAAGACAAAAAATGGCCAGATAAGTCAGTGAAAGAGTGATGAGTAAATGTGAAGGCCTAGGACATTATTAAACACAACTGTAGACTTCATAAACACTGTACAATTAAGCTACACTAAATTTATAAAAATAATATCCTTTCTTCAATAATAAATTAACCTTAGCTTATTGTAACATTTTTACTTTATAAACTTTTAAATTTTTTTAACTTTTTGACTCTTGTAATAACACCTAGTTTAAACACAAATACATTGTACAGGTGCACAAAAATATTTTCTTTCTTTACATCCTTATTCTTTGTTCTATTAAAATTTTTTTTTAATTCGCAAACTTTCTTGTTGAAAACTAAGACACACACACATTAGCCTAGGCCTACACAGGATCATCAATATCACTGTCTTTCACCTCCACATCTTGTCCCAGTGGAAGGTCTTCAGGGGCAATAACACATAGGAGCTGTCATCTCCTATGATAACGATGCCTTCTTCTGGAGTATCTCCTGAGGCCTGAGGCTGTTTCACAATTAACTTTCTTTTATAAGTAGAAGGAATACACTCTAAAATAACAATAAAAAGTATAGTACAGTAAATACATAAACCAGTAACAGTTGTTTATTATCAGTATCAGGTATTATGTATTGTACATAATTATACTTTTATACTTTTACATGACTGACAGCGTAGTAAGTTTGTTTACACCAGCATCACCACTAATATGTGAGTAATGCGTTGTGCTACAATATTACAATGGCTATGACTTCACTAGGTGATAGGAATTTTCTAGCTCCATTATAATCTTAGGTGATCACGGTCATATAGGTGGTCTGTTGTTGACCATTATGACATTATACAGCATATGACTGTATTAGAATCAGACATCAATAGTGCTAAGGAACCTTAAGCATTACCTGGAAGTTTTTGCATTGATCAAATAAGAGAGGCCAAGAGAGGTCCCCAAGACTTGTCAAAGGTCACTTGCCAAAGGACTTACTTGGTGTCCCTGCTGGGGCTATAACCCAGGCCCTTGGATACAGTCCAAGGCCCATTCTTCTAAACCAGGATAAGCCTAATCTTTTTTCAGAAGCATCTTAACATTTTTACACCACTAGGATTCTCTTGTAATGATCTGGAGGAAATAAATACTGTCCTATAAAATGGGCACAAATAAATATGTACAGAGAAGTCACTATGGGTTTTCACTGGGAACTTGACAAGAAGAGCTATCTCCTTCCTTTAGCTTTCAACATCTTTCTTTCCTATGATCAGCTGCTAAGGATTGGCCCAAGACGAGCTGGAATTATATAAGCAAGGTTTCCAACTACATTATCCACTTCTACCCAAAAGTATTTAGAGAAAACTGACAACTTTCAGTTTCACATGGATAAAAGCTAATCCAAGTTATGCCACACATTCTTATCTACATAGAGACTCTTCCCATGGACATGAATCCTTATGCACTGAACTATTCGTTTTTATACTCACAATTTTTGCTTTAATTGGCAAGAATATCTGCACAATTAACACAGAACTTTGCCAGGCTCTTCACTGCATCTGGCACGTGACCCCCTACTACACGCTCTTAGGTAGTGGTCAGGATTGTCAAAGACAAGAAGGTGTTTTAAAATGAGACAACTAGAAATACATTTTAAAATGCCAACTTTTAAATTTTTATGCAAAATAAATGAGATGATGCTCAAAAAAAGTGTTTTTAGTTGTAGTAAACTGCTTGTATAAAAGAGGAAGTATCTAACAGTATGTTTCCTCCCTAAAAAGAAAAATCAAAATTTGAACTCAAAAGTTATATTTTTTTCCCAAAGAAATGACTGTTGTCCTGACCATAATAGTAATAATTTAAAAAAGGAATAGTCTTAACTGTTAGGAAGAGTCTACTTGTCACAGCTCTCAAAATGAAGTGCAAGAATTTTATTCTGAAGAGATTTTTTTCCTTGCAAAAATCTTCTGGATCAATCCTCACATCAATTTTCCTGATAAGATCATTGAAAATTAGAATACAGAAAAAGCAAATCCAATGGAATTACAGACAGTCCCTAATTTACAATGGTTCAACTTACGATTTTTCAGTTTTATGATCGTGAAAAATATATATGCATTCAATAGAAACCATACTTCGAGTATCCATACAACTATTCTGTTTTTCACTTTCAGTATAGTATTCAATAAATTACATGAGATATTCAACATTTTACTGTAAAACAGTCTTTGTATTAGATGATTTTCTCTAACTGCAGCTAATATAAGTGTTCTGAGCATGTTTAAGGTAGCCTAGGCTAAGCTATGATGTCCGGTAGGTTAGGTGTAGTAAACACATTTTCTATTCACGATATTTTCAAGTTATGGTGGGTTGATCGGAATATAACCCCATCAAAAGTTGAGGAGCATCTGTATGGGGATGTCCAGAGGATTAACACTGCGTAACAATAAAGACCTAGAAAAACCCCAGCGCCTACTACCTGACTCTAGATTTGGGTAGTTTTTCCGGATAACCAAAAGAGTCCCAGGCTAGATCAGCCTCCCACGTTAAATCAGCACAGGACATAGGAGAAAACACATTTACCCCAAAACTGCCATGTTTTCTCTTGGCTGTGATTCTCTTTCATTAAGGACCCCACTTTTTTCTCCTACTTGCAGAGGTCTGAGCTGTTTACGGAGTGACATCTCTTCATTTCTTATAGTCCCACATCTATGGCAGACCAGTGGCATCTGGTTCAATATTTCATTAAACCCTCCTGAAAACTAACAGTTCAATCTATTAGAAAACTACAGTCCCTGAGCGACATAAATTACCTAGCAGGCTGTGGCTGTAGCATGCCGCACAGCCCATTTGCTGTTGAGACATTTATAGCTGTAGAGTTTCTGCACATTCTGGATGCAAGAAGCATAACCTTTATAAGCCTCCCTCAGACAGTGAACATGGAAACTTAAAACAAAAGTTCTTTAGCAAGAGAAGGTTATTTAGGTCTAGAATAAATGATTTTTGTGTTTCGCCTTAATTATCCATGAAGTTAATGTAGAATCAATCTTTCCTTGGGAATATTTTAGTTTTTACCCACTCCTATAGCCTGAAGATCTTCCCCTCCTTCTCTTACCCCTCAGCAAAATGACGATGGCCTCATCAGAAGGCTGTGCTCAACAGAAAATTTAAAGCTAACTCATTTTTGCTGCAGGGCATCTGCAAGTTATATGGCAGAAGTAAATATGGACGAACAGTTTCATTTTGGACAAATTTTGACAATCAGTGGTCAGTCCACAACAACGTCAAATGTAGTTGTCACTTCAAAAGTAATAGAAGCCAGTCACATTTCATGGCTTTCAGGAGGGATGGGGAGGCTATGATCCCATGACCTCCTACTTAGTTACAATAATAATGCCAGGGCAAGACACAATTAAAGTGCCTGGACTGGCTCAGAGACTAATTCTTTAGGAATCTTCCTGTAATTTGTTCCTTTCATGAGTTTCTCCTCCTACCCCAGGCCATGAGTCTAAACTTTCATTGCGATAATACAAAGGTAGGCAAACCTTTATATATTACTTTTAAGGGCCCTAAAGAGATTAACTATGGGCCTAAGACTACCTGTCTATAACTTGAGGACTGATTTTTTTTTTCCTAGAGTATAATGTTAAATGCTTGTTGCATAGAGAGAATGGTAAAATGAAGCTTTAATAACAACAAATGCTCAGGTCATTTACAAATTTACCGCTTGATAGTTTGAGAGAGCAAAGACTGTAACTGACTATAATTGTGTGTGTGGCACAGCAATCAATCACGCTGGGGCCTTTTCTGGGCTGAGCACGTCCTCTAGGCTTCTGGGACCTCTCACAGATTAAGACTTCCCGCTTAGAGGAGCTCACCTAGCTGTACTAGAAAAATACAGACATTCTCAAATTAATTGGGTGGTCCTTGCATTGTCACTGACATGTCATGAAATTAGCATAGCTGACACCATTCAGTTAAGCAGTCATCAAAAGAGTCATATTAAAGCAATGTGTGCAGAAACCGTAAATTAGGATTCACAGCTGTGGATTTCCCCCTCCCTTGACAAAAGCATTTAACTTATCTGGGCTTCAATTTTTTCATCTATAAAATGAGAGGTTAGCAAGAGATGAACTCCAAGACTCTTTCCAGCTCTTGAAATTCTATTCATTATTTAGTTTGAACAATCTTGTGCATCAAATGCATTCCAAAAGACAAGAGTATAAAGTGAATACTTGCCTACTAAATCATGTTTTCAAATTATGTACACTGTTGTTTCAGGAATGAGTACTTACAGAAAAAAAATGGACCCAACATAAAAAAAGGTCGCATTTCAGGGAATTTGCATCCCTTCAGCATATATGAATATATATGCTTGGCAGGGGAAAAAAAGTCACATTAGCCATCAATCCCTATGATTCCTGAAGACTAAATAAAAAGTGTACACATATACCATGCTAAATTCCTGCCTCCAGTGAAATTTTTACCAATTCTATGAATTATATGGAATCTTATAATAAGTATCAATTTGACTATTAAGATTTTTTCTTCCTTGTTGATAATGTTGTTTCTATGTCTAAATCACTGCTATCTGAAAAAGTTGCGTGGAGGTACACTTTATGAAGTGTTCAGAGAATGAACTCAGCAATGGGAGTACTTTTATAGACCTATTACTTTTATTCCCCCTTGGTCCCCCCCAAAAAAAAAAAAGTTTTTGCCTTATTAATTTGATAAGGGATTTTTAGCTTGATTCAACATGGTATTTTTGAAGATGTAACTTTGGGGGCAGCCATTGCTAATATGTGTCTGTGATACACTGCAATAGGACTTTCTAAATTCACTTTTCAAGGGGAAGGGAGAGAAAATGAACATAAAATGATAGGAGAAAATAGGACTCTTGTCTCTTCTCACTAGGTGTGGTGTTTCTCATCGTAATACATCGATGACATTTATCCTGTTCCATCTTCATTTTCCTTCCATATACTCATAAGATTTCTTTACCTAAGGAAGCTATCTCTTAGGGGTTTGGTATGACATTTATAGAGAAATTTAATTCCACAGTCAAACAGGAAGGCAATATATTTAATTTAACTTAATCCATTGAGTCTAGGCAGAGCTTACATGCATGATATTATAGTGAATCTGGATTATGGGTGAGCAAATGTTCCTCTTCATAAACTATCTACTGTGACAGGCAGTCTGTGCTACAGGTGAAGGCTTGGGCATACAGTGGTAAGGCCCAATGACGGGAATTCCACTGCAATGATACTTGTCACTATGTAGGTTTGCATGAGTTAAATACTGCTCCATAAAATTTATAGTAACAGAGGAGTACATGGGCCATAAATCAGCTTTGTTTCACAAAATTCAGCACTTTTTCACTATATAAACAATTTGCAATTATCTATTATTTTATCTGGATCTCTTCTCTCCTCTAGTAACATAAATAATTGAGTGATAATTCTACTTATGAAGGGAACTTTAGAAAATGGTTATTTTAAGAAAAATGAATACAAAACTAACTTATTTTTCTCACTAATGAAGAAGAAACAGTCTGCAAATTATCAAATTTACGAGTGAGAGAGCAAAAAATTAAAATTAAGAAGACTGCAGGCACTAAATATGGTCTATGCATTTATTTTTGCTAAGTTTAATTTTACATATTTATGATAATACTTCAAAGTATATTTTGTAAGAATTACAAAAGATGTTATAAAGGCCTTAACATAGTTTCCTATTACTTAGTCTTGGCCACAAAGTGGTCTGGGGCTGCAACGTTTTACTGTGAAAACCAAATAGTTTGGCATAAAATTGAGATTAGCTGTGATCAAACATGAAAATATGTCCCTGTCAAATTTATTTAAAAATATTTAACAGCTCTCAGGGAATAACTTTCAGACTAATACTAACACTGTAAAATAATTTTGAAACATATGAAGAAAAGTATATGAATGCCAGGAAGTATTTTTAACTGAGTGCTAGAAATATACTCAGTGTTGTCCAGAGTTGAGAAGCAGAGACCATGTCCTGCTTCGCCGAAGATAATACTAATGGAAAATACTTACGGCTGGGAATAACTGGCAAGGGCAGAAGCTGGGATGAAAGTTGGTTTAGAGCCCTAATGCCAGCCACAGTGGCAAGGTGTAAATCACTCTGAAGGCTTCACATGCCACTTCCCTACATCACTGGAAGAGAATACTTAGCATCAGATGCTATACTGTCTCATCAGGGGCATGAAATAAGAGCTGTCATAGCTCATTCATCTCACCCAGCTCTTCCCATCTCAGAACCACATTCCAACCCTGTCTATTTGTGGAGGAAGGATTCACAAGCTCACTCCAAGAGCCAGTTTTGGCTTCCAGCCTTCACGCTGCCTGGCATCTTTTCACTCCAGAGTTGAGAATTCTCACCTCTGAACCACAGATGCCTCCATCAACAAGCAAGTGATGCCTCCTCATTGGTCTGCAGAGGCACAGGAGGGATGAAAAGGGTGCCCAAGTCTGGTCCATCCACTCACTGGCAGCCTTACCTGCCTCTCTCAGAATCTAACAAGGGAGCATGTAAGAAATAATAAGAACATGGCAGGAGTTTCAAGTCCCAGTCTTTACTGTGGGGTGGAAGCAGGGTGTTGACTGTGGACTCCTGAGTCACCAAGGTGAGTGCAGCTGATGAGGGCCATGCTGAGAAGTGTGGAGCCTGGCCCCTGGGACAACGCAGTGTACACACAGCAAGAACAGGCTTTGTCTGCTGGAGTCTCTGGCCTAATGCCATATGGTGCCAGAAAGGAGGAGGGGGGAGGGCGCACTGCATTTGGGTACGAGAGGCTGTTGCACCAGTTTGGATCATACAATGTGTATACCATGGGGCTTGAAAACTATTTGTGCATGAAGGTGGCCATTCCTATGTGGCATATTTCAAGCCTACTCAGATGCTTGATATGTCAAAGCCAGAGGCACCCAGGTCTCCTCTCTGCTGCCTGACCTGAGATGAGCAGAGCCTGTGACCAGGGGCAGCTTGGAGGCTGCACACCTGGCTCTGCAGCTTGTGTCTTTCACATGGGATATAATTTTCTTCTTGCATTAAATAATGTGTGAGATGAGAAATACCAGAATATGGTTACAGTATAGGTCATAGGATTTTCTGGTGGCTTCTTTCCAGCTCAATAGGTAGATATTGTGTCCATCTTTTCCTAGGTCTATTCCTAGAAAGACCTAGAAAAAGAAGAAACTATCTTCTCCTATCTTCTTAGAACATTATGGTTCTAAGGAAACTATCTCTTAGGGGCTGGATATAATATTTATAGAGAAATTTAATTCCAAAGTCTAACAGGAAAGCAATATATTTAACTTCTTCCATTGAATCTAGGCAGAGCTTACATACATGATATCATAGTGAACCTGGATTACGGGTGAGCAAACGTTCCTCTTCATAAACTACCTATTGTGATGGGCAGCCTGTGCTAAAGGAACATCATGGCTCACAACGGCAGCTCTGGAGACCAGTGTCCTGGCTTCGCCTCTAGGTTGTTACTTACTCACTGTGCAACTTTAAACAACTTACTTTTCTCTTTTTCTGTTTCTTTGAGTGTAATACCCATAAAAAACTTAAAGCAGTGCCTAGTCTGAGGCAGATGCTTAGTGCTTAATATATACTTGCTATCATCATCATTAAATGAATAGCAAGGCTCATTCATGGATGTGTCATTAGTAATTGAGATAGTCAAGGTAAGCCGTGCTTTTATCCTTTATTTGATCATTATCATCTCTCCTGGTTAGTAAGCTTGTTTGGAGGAAGGATGGGCTCTGTAAGAAGTTTCTTTCACATGTCACACATGATAAATGCAAACATACCAGGCCCCAAAATGGGGTAGGCAAGCACAATTCCATTACAGGGCACTGTCTTCCTCCTGGTGACTTGCATGACAGAGAGGAGCCTGCAGGCCAGGGAGAGGGGCTTGCAGGAGGAAGTGGGAAGCAAGATCAGGGCTTGTTCCTTGCCCCAATAATGACACAAAGCAAACAGACTGGAGTCAGCCAAGCCTCCTTCTGGAGTTGGGGGGAGAAACCACACAGTAGGCAGAGCACCAAGGGGCTCACTCGTTTGTACAATGGATCAACACACACTTTCCAAGGGCCCAGTGTATGTTAGGGATGGGACAGACAAGGATGATTACGCATGGCTTCTGCCCTCAGAGAGTTTCCAGTCGACTGGGACCCACCAAGTGCGCTCTATGTAGAAAGGCTACTTGGAAATGGGGAAACCAGAGAACAATTCAAGATCTATAACTGAGGCTTCATTAAACTGAGAGGAAGCCCAGCCCTAAGTTTTAGGTAGCACATACTGCATTTATTTTCTTTCTTTTTATCAACCCCCTAAGAAGGAAACTGCACAATTCTGGGGCCTGCCTGTGGGGAGCTGTGTGGATTTGATGTGAATTACTGTGCAGTTCCAGAATGTGGGACACACCCACGTTCTGCTTGCAGATCGTCTGTGCCACCCTCGCTGTTACTAGTAAAGAGAATAAAAATTGATAGCTGTGAAAGCGACTGGCCTAGCACCACTTATACTTCTCTCTCGGGTCCAAAAGTAATGCAGAGAACACACTGCACCCTTCACGCGTGACTGCAATCACCAGGGCATGTGAGCCCGTGTGTTTTGGCTGGTCCAGGCTGCTGGACGTCCTGCCTAGCTCCGGGGTATTGTGGTAACAATTTAAGAGATGCTTTAGGAGGAAGGTAGTTTGGCTTTCTCGCTGTCACCACTGTCAGTAACAATGCTGGAATGCTTTGAGTGGCACGCTTCAAATGCAGCTTCATGCATTATCTATGGCCTCAGGTAAACACGTCCCAATCACACAAATATTCTCTTGCTGTCAGCTGGACAGAGTAACTCTCCTAGCCATCCCAGGCCTAATATTCCAGAAAGGGAACGCTCAATGACAAGCCTAGCATACGACTACCATAGAGTAGTCTGACACACCAAGGCTGACCATTGACTAGAAAGGCAGGGCAGTGCCGAGAATTCAAAACTTGTCTAAATATCATTATGCCAACCAATATTAAAACATTTTCTATTGTGACAAAATATACATAACATAAAATTTACCACTTTGACCATTTTTATGCGCACAATTCAGTGGCATTAAGTACATTCATGCAGTTGTGCACCCTTCACCACTAACTACCTCAAGAATTTTTCATTATCCCAAACCAAAATTCTGTACCCAATAAACAATAATCCCTCATTCTCTCAGCCCCTGGCAACCACCATTCTATTGTCCATGTCTATGAATTTGACCACTGCAGTACCTCACATGAGTAGAACCATACACTATTTGTCCTTTTGTGACTGGCTTATTTCATCTAGCATAATGTCCTCAAGGTCCATCCATGTTGTAGCATGTGTCAGAATTTCTTTCCTTTTTAAGGCTGAATAATATTCCATTGTACGTATTTACCACATTTTGTTTATACATTCGTCTGTCAAAGGACACTTGGGTTGCTTCTACCTTTTGGCTACTGTGAATAATGCTGCTATGAACACGGGTAAACAAATATTTGTTCGAATCCTTATTTTCAGTTCTTTTGGACATATGTTTAGAGAGACAGTTTTGTAAATAAAAACAGTAGGGGCTGCATTTCTGGGTTCCAGTGTAGTACCTTTTTCATCAGACATATACATAAAAAAGGGATCACATGCTGCTAGAGAAATAAGTTTAACAGACTGTGTTTGCCAAATCACAAAGTTAACTAAGTAAGAGACTTCTTGGCTAACACAGCCTCATCCAGTGGAGTTCTCAAGTTATGATAATAAACAATATTTTAGATTTCAAAAATCTAATTTGTTTTGCTATATTCTGCTAGTTTGTCTCTTAATTTATGGATTGTTCCTTATGGCTATTCCATTTACCTTAGCTTAACTTGATTTGTTATTTGAATGTTCAGAGCTTTAGTTTAATGGTTACAAGTTCTTCACATATTACCACTAAAATTATAATAGCAGTGTAACATTTGAAAGAGAAATGATTGCTGTGTGCCCTCAATTTAACTAAAAAAATGCTAAAATGAATGCAGTGATCAGGTTAGTAATTAAAGATGCTTTTGAGAATTCAAAATTTTATAAGTCATAGCACACATGGTATTTAAAAAATTGTTGGTAATGTCCTTTACCTCTGTGTTATGAAAAGTACCTGGAAATCAATGATTGTGCTACCCTGTACACAATTAGACCTGTAATTTTGACCTTTGAAACCGTGAACTTGTTAATGGTGCTCATTAATCAACCACCCTTTTCCCAGAGTCTGTTTCTGCCTTCACAGAATTAATTATCATTTTACTTAGCTACTTATAACTTCAGTTAAATTTTGTTGCTATTGTTGTTTTTTACATCAGTGTCAGTTATAAAAGTAAAAAAGGTACACAGGATTAGAACCATTTGCTTATGCTGTGTTCCTTTGGTAAGATATTGTCCAGGGTTCTGCGCTTGGCAGACTTCCCTTGGGAGCCATCGCTAACAACCTGGGTATGGGCTGTGGAGGGCAGAGGATACTCACTGCAGGCTAATTACAGGGGGATGGAGCCTGGACCTCACCACTGGCAAGCTGAGGACTGATGAGTGTGTCATTCCTCGAGGGGACATTCAACAAGCTAGACTTAATCTAGAGTGAGGCAAAGTTGAGAGAATCAGGCTAGCATCCTGAAGTTCCAGGTTAAAAAAAAGTCACAAGTTTAGAATTTAAGGAGAAGTTTTGGGAAAAGAGTTAGAAGTGATTTGGACATCCCAAGGGAGAGGTCATTTATTTAAGCCCAGGCACCAGCACAATTAGGACAGCAGAAAATTAAATTGATCCTGAAGCTGAGCTGGTTCAGCTGAAGCGCCTGAGCAATTGCCTGCCAAGGAGTAAAGGTGGGCTGGCCTGGCCCTCGGGAGCGAGCTCTGGCGGGGCCATGGGGCATGTGCATGGTGGGCACGTGCATGGTGGGCACAGGCAGGTGCTGGAGCTGGCTGATGGAGGGTGTGGGGCTGGAGGGCTGGCTATGTTAGATGTGCCCTGATGACTCCAGTATTTGCTGCAGCCCAAAGCAGCAGAACATTTTTATAACTGCAGCCTGATGTCAAGACCAAGTGGGGTCACCAGGCTGTGGATTGGCCACTGGGCAGCTCAGAAACTTCAGGGCCCTGAAGATTGTTGAAATCTGTACTCTCTTCCTTAAAGACAGGTCATAAAGATGGGTGTGCGGCGGGGGGGAGAATGGATATTTTTGGAAATATACCATCTCCTTATTCTCAGATTATAGCGCCTGATAAATCTTTTTCAAACCTAGCATAAAAGGTACATACAGAAATCAGCAGCCACGTGTTAGCAAGAGACCTGTTCCTTGGGAGGCTAAAGCGGGAGGATCGCTTGAGGTCAGGAGTTTGATACCAGCCTGAGCAAGAACGAGACCCTGTCTCTACAGAAAATGGAAAAATTAGCTGGGCATGGTAGTGTGCACCTGTAATCCCAGCTACTTGGGAGCCTGAGGCAGGAGGATCGCTTGAGCCCAAGAATTTGAAGTTGCAGTGAGCTATGATGATGCCACTGCACTCTAGCTGGGACAGAGCAAGACTCTGTCTCAAAAAAAAAAAAAAAAAAGAGCCCTGTTCTTGTATGATCTCCAGGCCTCTTGCCTTTGTCACCTGGGCTGGATGAGGCCCACTCAGGGCTCAGGAAGAAGAGAGAGCCTCACTGGGTGGGCTGGCTTCCCTCCTGGGAACCATCTGCAGAGGTGGGCATTGCCAGGGGCAGCCCATCCCTCTCTCCTATACTGGGGGGATTGTTTTCAATGACCAGAAAGACGATTCACGTCAACAGAATTTATGAAATTCAACTTTAATCTTATGAGTGAAAGCACGCTAACAGACGTTACTATCTGAGGCTTATCGAGAGTCCCAAGGACTCCAGGGCTGGATTAGTGAGATACAGGAGTCGATGGCAGTTCCAAGTGCACATCACAGGGAAGAGCTCTAATTATAAACGAGAGGGGAACTTATTCCGCACCACCCGGCCCTACCACCTACAAACAAGATAAATGATGCTTAAGGTTTCTTGTATTTTCAAGTAGGAGCCACCTATTCACCAAGGAGGTTACAGGCCAGTTTCACCATTTGAGAGCATCACAGGATACAGATGAGTACATGGGAAGAGGGACAGCGCAGACAAGGAAAGGATCTGTTGCCTTTTCCTGGTAAAAGACAATACCTATAGACAGAAACAGATAGGTGATGAAAGATTTTTAAAGTGCAGTCATTTACATCTCTCCTGTTTGATATTTCTTAAAATAGAATTAAGAATCACAAACTGGTGACTGGATACCTACTTTATTTGGCCAACACAGCATTAAAAAATTGATTAGTTGCCAATAAGAAAATTTAGAAGGTTTAATAAAAGAAATACAGATTTCTTCCTTCCCTAGTCGGGGTGGGGGTAGGAAGATCTGTGACTGAAGCTCTCACCAGGGCCTCACCTGTACTCACCTCTACTGGCCCCCATAGGCAGTCATAAATGTGACTGTTAAGCTATACCTTCTGTGACTCTGAGTCAATCTTAACTTGACAAATTATAAAAGAAAAATCTTGATTACTGTGACTACAAAACTATGCAATCAACAGGTGCAATTACAATTAAGTAATTCTTAGCAAAGACACCCTCAGGCATTTCCAAGTGTCCTCTAAGGGGGTAATACCACTCCGGTATAAAAGCTACTGAGTTAAGATTTCCAGTTAAAGCTATGTCACCTCTTCATTTTAAAGATCTTAATATATTTCTGAGATTTTTCCTCCTTTCCCTTTGAGTAAAGCTCAGAACCACACCTAAGAAGTCAGGCTTTGATAGCTGACCAATTCTCTTCAAAGAGTGGCCAGTTCCTTCAACTACTGACTGCTGACTCCAACCCACTGCAAACCCACTGAACGGGTGACTTGAAAAACTGGATATTTTAACTTATTTAGGACTAATGCCCAAACCATAAAAAAAAAAATTCATCCTGAGATGGATTATTCATTTTGTGAAATAAGACTTTTTAATCTAAATTGACATTGCTTATAAAAAATGCAATGGAGTATACAATTTATAAAAAATATTTCAAAGGTGCCCCTAAATAAATGATAGTTTAAATAAATAATGATGAGCCCATTTTTCTTTTAATTAAGCTGTATCTGAATTTAAATATACTCCTATTCATTTCAACTATTTTAATATATTAAATTAAAAATCCAAAGAATTATTATTCAAACCTTAAAAAAATCATACTATTTCAAAAAGGGAATCTGTCCACCATAATATCTACACTACAGAAAAATTAATAAAATCTTATGGTATTACAAAAACTTACATTCCTGAAAATTAAAAAAAAAAAGCCAAAGCTATCCAAAGTCCAGTGTTACACTGAAGAGCTTGTATTAAAGTGCCTTTTTCTACTACATGTCTACTATAGGCAAAGCGCTATCCTAGGTGTGAGAATAGGGTGTTGATTAAAAAGGACCAGCTCATAGCCCTTAACATGCTATCATCTAATAGAAAAGACAGATGGTACCCAAACAATTCAAGAGTGTGAATGTGGGGAGAGTGTACTGTCTGCGCTATAATGAGGGGAAGAGCAAGGACAGTGCTAAATCCCAGGTGTCCCAGTTGGAATTCTGGGACTCAGGCAGGTGCTGCTGTAAGTCATCGTAGAAACAGAATGAATACCGGAAAGTTGCATTCATGCCTGCATGTGTGTGGGAGAGACAAAATGGGCCATTCTTAGATAAGATAACCTGCGCTACATTTCTGCCAATTTTTTGTTTTGTTTTTGGAAAGCAACAGAAGTATATTGCAATTTAATAAATAAGTACATTTTTACTTGCAGTAAAACCCATAAAATAGCTTTACTTGAGTTCCACCATAGCACTGTCAGCCAGGAAAGAGCAGATATGAATACAACAATGATAAAAACTTCTTCCAGTTGGTCTAGTAAAGCTTTATTCACCTTAAAAAGCACACTCTATGAAGACCTGGGCAAAAACATGCCTTTCCTATTCAAGTGAATATATCATTTAATAGAGTATTAGGTCTTGTAATGCTGAGATTTGTCAAAAAAAATTTCTCTCCAAATTAACACACTGGGTGCCTCTTTATCTTTTTTAAAAAATTAATTTTATGTCATTTTCTACAAATGAATCTAAATTAAAAATTCCAGATGTAACCACTTTCCCTGTTAAAAATAAATTTAGATTTACGTTAGAAGAAGAGGGATCATGAATCTTGCCCAAAGAAGTCAGGTTAGAAATTGGCCTATTTTTTCTTAATGCATATATTTTTTTCCTTACATTCTTTACTGTTTTACCTTATTAATACAAAACAAAACTGGGAAGAGTTGAAGATGTGATATTATTAAGCTTGAATTCTGGGATTCACTAACCAAGATACAGGTTTAAATAATCATCCCAAGAAAAATATGCTCAGTTTTCATGTTGTCAGTATTTCCCACCCTACAAACTAGAAAGTGAAGTCATGTCATCAGGAATTGAGACACACAACCTCTGAAGAACATGAAGCACTTGGGTGGGACGGGGCTGGGAATGTCAATACACACCATCTGGAGACATCAACTATGAAGAATGATCAATTTTAGTAGTAATCATGCAACCCTCTCTTAACATCTTTCTATGAACTCTAGGGCTTGAATTTCACAGGTAAGATACACAGAAAGAACTAGTTTTAATGAGCTGCGTTGGAAAGTTACCATGCATTAAAATTAGGAATCAGTAGGACAGATGTGCCCTGAGATGGGTGGAGAGAAATTCAGCCCCGCTGACATGTGGTACAAGTTCAGGGCTGATGCCTGGCCACAGGGCCAAAGGGTGCACAGTCCATCTGTTCTCGTCTGACCTCCTGGAATTGTGGTAGTGAGACAGCAGCACTGGAGAGAGGCTCAGGGAGTCCACACAGACATGCGCCAGGCCTTCAAACACACTGAAGAGAGTAACTCCGTCCTTCCGTCCCTACCCCATGAGACAGACCACATGGCACCTTGCTAGGTCGTGGTCTGACAGGTTTTAATACCCAAAGTATTTGCTTTTAATGCCAAGGCCATGCCCACTCAGAAGCATTTGGAGCTTAGAGGATGCTCCCTAAGCATGGCCCAGGACCTTTGGTTTACTTCTCTGCAGAGAGCATTTTTTCCATAATCCAGCTCTCCCCTTGACTGAGCAGGATCCTCTGCATAAGGAATACTAGTGGGTGAATAAGGCTGAAGAATAATTTTATACTTTTGTGCTTTCAGCTGTAGCACCTTCACCAAGGTGTGGCCTTAAGGTAAGGGGACAGTGAGCTGTCTCATTCCTGCTGGCTGTGTTCCTAGCAATCTTTATAATTAAAGACGCATCCTCTGTGCAAAGGAATGGTGCTCTCCATGGGCAAAGGAGGAGGTATCCCCCTCTAATGGAGAGACAGCTCCCTGTTTTCAGATGTAGGAGCATGCAGACTTTGACGCATGTGCACAATGGGTATTGAAACTAGACAGGTAGCTACAGCTTATATACTGGCATATTATATATATTATCAATATAGTTAATATTTATTGGGGGCCAGCACTTTCAAGGTATTAACTTGTTTTCTCCTCATAACACTTTCTGAGGTAAGTACTATTATTGTGCCCTTGGTATAACTGGGGGAAACTGAGGGACACTAACCAGGTGGCTCGCCTAAGGTCACACACCTAATAAGCCACAGAACAAGGTGTAGGCACAAGGTAGCTGTCCCACAGCCCCCGTTCTCACCTCGGAAGCTCCCAGACACCAGTGTTTGTCTCTGAGGAAGGAGGGGTGCAGCTAACACTCCCTTGCTTCACAGTTTTGTATGAAACGTAATCAATTTCTCTCATTCACTAAACCAAACAAAAGGATACAGCATGCTCACTAGTGTGAGTTATCAGAAATAAACTTATGAATCAACAAATGACACAAAATACACCTATTCAAAAGGATTTTAAAAACACTTCTGTAAAGGAGGAAGTAGAAAAAGCTTTTATTTAGCTATTGTCCAATGATGGCTCAAAAAGAAGACTAAGACACGCTGGTAGAGTTTCAAATACTTGTAGACTTAAAGCAATGGCAAATTATAACAAGCTGATGACTGTGCTGTGTTTTCAGCTAATAATTACAAAGAATACTTGAGTTTTACAGAGACTGATGCATGTTTGAGTTTTACTCGCACGAGCCCGTGTAGTAGGGTAGTTCAGAGTTAGACACATTTGGATTTAGCCCAGGCTCTGCCACGTACAACCTATGTGCCCTGGGACAAGTTCCTCAACTGCTGGGTTCTTAAGCTATTATTTATCGAACATAAACTAGGTACATACGTTAACTCACTTAATCTTCTCCGCTTCCCCCATGGAGTACACACTATCATCATCACCACATTTCACACATGCAAAATAGTTCAGAGAGGTTAGGTAACTCATTTAAATTTACACTGCTACCAAGTAGAGGGCTGGGGTGCAAATTCAAGTTGGTAAGATTCTAAAGCCATACTTCTTATTATTTTCTGACATTTTCCTCCTGTAAGATAAAAACCTGGTGCCTACATTCTGCACTCTTCTTTTTAAAATAAAATCTTCTCTACAGAGAACTCCCATTAGGTTGAGTCCAGAAACAGGGACTATATGGGAGGTATCAAAGTAATCACATAAAGTCCAGGTTGGAAGACGCCTTTACAAAGGTTGATTTTTTCAACTTACTCTTGTACCACAAGCCAGTTATCATCCTGGGCATCTGCAGGAGGGCAGCTAATTTACAGACTGAGATAAACACATCCATGTGTGCTTGTGTGCGCATATATCCTGTTTCAAGCATGCCAAAGTATGTGGTTCTTATTTATATGACTACATATTAAGTCCACATATTTTAAATAATAATCACAAAACATCTACATATGACTGTCCAATGTATCTCAGGAAAGAGGATTTTGAAACAGGACTTTAAATAAAGCATCCACATCTAAGATATTTTCCACATACAAGTTACACTTAGCTATAGTAGGAGAGAACCCCTGTCTCATATGTAAATGGGTGGGGCGGGGGGGGGGGGGGGGGGCGTGGACGGTAGCTAACGTCAACTTGCCTCTGGCCACAAGCTGCCTGCATCTTTTTGAAAACAGGGCTCTCACCAAATTTTCCCTCTCATCCTTCTTGTTTCATGATGTTTTCATAAAAACTTCCCATTTTTATTGCAATTTTCTTCTTGGGAGGACTAGTATTGTTTAAATATAATAGAATGTGTGCTAAATATTTAATAATATATGCTGCATTTGCAAAATGTACATCTGTTAAAATGTGTTACAGATAGGAGACAGAGGTAAAGTGTTTCAGAATTACAATAGTTATATTTACCTGTAACAGGTGTTTGTGTAATAGAATAGCTAATATTTGCTATTTTTCCCTAGAATGCACATCTCTTTAATTATTTTCAAATAGCCACAACTTCTGTGATTTCTACGTACCACAATGGCTGAGACAGGGATATTACTGTAATTAATACAAATGTTCTCCAACTTCTGAAAGATCTATAGCAATTTTAGAAACACTAGTAAATATAATTAATCATGGTAAAATTGATGGTGCTTATATACTAAATTCTGTCAAACATGTTATTAAGATAAATTATTCCCCACAAAAATGTTAAAAAGGAAGGCATTTTCATTTATACAAATATATTTAATCATACATGGATGAAACATGGTAAAAAATAAATATCTCCTACTCAAGTTATTTTATATTAGTTCTCAGAGTATACTGTCATGTGGCTCTGTGTGAAACTTACTTTGTAGATCTTCACCTCACACGCTTTCTTAACATTTGCTACAACAGAATGTCAAACCCTTAAGACAGCACATGATTTTGGGAACGGGAAAATAAGAAGAAATTGCTTTGCTTACAGGATAAAATTAAATGTATAGGTTTTGTAAAAGTTTTTTAAAGAAAAGAAGGTGTCAGACTCTATTAGTCCAGGCAAAGGCCAAACGGATTAACACTCACAAGCAAAAAATAACTAGTCATTCATTCACGATAGGTTCGTAAAACATTTAGTCAAATAAAACTGATGGTCATGGCAGTTTTTAGTCATTATGGTCTATTTTTCAAAGAAAGAGTTAGTATGAGGTGAACAGATTTTACACTTTGTTTAGAGGCCCATGTTCAACAACTATTTTTTATAGACAGCCCATCCTTCAGAAGACAAAATGATCTTCACTCAGCTAATAATCAACAACGCCTCCCCGTAAAGTGTCAAGCAATTCTCCAGCATTGGAATTTGCGGCATCCCCCTCCCACTGTCAGGCAGAGCTGACCTGGCATGCTGCCTAGCACAGCCGCCAAAGCCTGGCTCATCCTGGGCGGGACACTCTTCCCATTGTATTGCCAGAAAGATGCATGAATTGTTTCACCCACACTTTCTCTTGGGCCCAGGGTGTCTTTATGACCAGTGGCACATATTTGAGTTGGCTGAATCAGGATGCTGTAGGCTGAGGAGACACAGGCTAACCAGCCCACATAGGAATGTGCTCAAAGTTTGAATGCATTACGTTCTAACCAATAACAATGACAAATAATACCTTGAAATCCACACTGGAGGTGCAGGTGGTTCTTTTCCTTCCCTTTTTCCTTTCCCACATTGCTTCCCTTTCAACAGAGGGCCTCGGTGTGAAGGTGGGGACGTGAGGCCAGAGATGAACGACTCACCAAGTAATACCCCTGGGCTTGAACTGAGCAAGGAGAGCCTGGGGCAGACCCACTGGGGAGGTTTGATCAGCCAAATACAGTGATAAGCCACTTCCAGAACAGCGGCTGTGTCATAATGCCACCACAGGCTGCTACCTAACAGGAACCTGACACTGTGGAATTGAGAGGGATTCAGAGATCTTCTACTTCAATTTTCCCAACTTACAAATGAGGAAACTAAGACCCAGAGAAGTTCAGAATAACAAAACAGTTCAATTACAGATCTGGGAATTCCAAATCTAAATGCAGTGTTTTTCTAACCAAACAACGTTGGTTAGAAAAAGAATGCATTTATCAATAACACTCTAGCAATTTATCTATGATTAATATCATGTTTTAATTATTCTGCTTAAAAATACTACTTTTAAAATTTACACTTGAATTTTGGTGACAAACCTTGAACAATTAGAAATTTTAAGAATTTTTATGAAATACGATAGTTTGTACCACATGACCGACTATTCAGGTCTAAATTTTACAAGTTTTGTATTTCTAGGCATAGTATATTGGCTAATTTGCCTGCCAGAGACACCTTCTATATTTCAGAGAAAGTAAATGCAAAAGTGGCACATACGGTGAAGATAACCCTTTTAAGATTGTAATCCAGTAAATAATCATGTAAATCTGACATGACTTATTGGCATTTAGTCTAAAGTTGATCAAGGCCATATGTTACTGTAGGCAATCTCTTCAAATGCATAATTTATAATATAACCTCAGTGACTACCTGAGAGTCCTAGGTAGCATAATGAATTAATCCAGCAGAAACAGACCCTTGGAGGATTAGGTGACATTTAGCTAAGGTCACAAGGGCAACTAGATTAGTAGTTTCAGGCTATTCCTCATGGAAAGCTTGCTATATGACACAAAAATCCAACATATTCCCAGAATTTAAAATAAATTTCTCCAAAATGTTTAGTTTGAATATCCAGGCATGGAAGGGCCTATTGTTGCTTAGGATTTATACTTGGTCATATTTTTTTAAAAAGCACAAACCACTGGTACCAAAAATAAGCTATCTACATAAACACAGAGGTGCAGAACAGATGAAGAATGTCCAGGAAAACAATTATGAGAGGTGAGAGATAAGGAAAAGAGGAAGGGGGGAAAATAGAAAGAAATATGGTGGAAAAAAGGGAAATAAAGAGCTAAATAGGTAAAGAAGAAGAAGAAGAAGAAGAAAGAAAGATGAGGTACACAGAATTAGAATGAAAAGGAACAAAGAATGAACAGTGAGGACAGAAATCAAATGACAGGTGAAAGAGAGAAAAAGAGATAAAGGACGTATGACAAGTGGAAAGAAAGAGTTGAAATGACAGGGACCAAAGACTAGTGATGCCTACAGCTGTGACAGAGCAAGAGTTTGTCCTGGTGCCTGACCGGAACAAAAGCACACATGGAGGAAGATGCAGGAAAGGGGATGTGTACGTGTTATGTATGGGATATCAACTCATCCCTCAAATACTGCTGTTACCCAAGGTTTGACCTTCCCTGTCAACATTCCTCCTTCTCACTCTGTAATGACTGAGTGACCTCATCCAAACCCACGGCTTCAGCTCCAGAAATGCTGACGACTCCCAGCCTATGGAAATTATTACCTCTAGTCCACAACGACATTTCCAACTGCCTGGTGAACATCTTCACTTGATTTTGAAGGAACACTGAACTTAAAACCTGCAAAACTGGACTTTCCATTTTCACTCCCCAAAAACATTTGGGTTCCCACAGTCCACACTCTGGTGAATGGTAATATCTCCACTCACTTGCCCGAACCAGTAACCACAGCAGGTTCTTACTATGTTGTCCCTTCTTCCTCCAAGTGGCTCCTGAAATTCACCTCCTAAATATTTCTAAAGTTGCCCCTTCTTTTCATCTAACTGGGCTTCCTGACTCAAGCTCCTTCCCCTCCTCCCTGTGCCTTCCTGAAATAAAGATCAGAGCATGTTACTACTTGCTCAAAGGCCACCAGCAATTTCAAGACCAAGTGCAACCTCCTTCTGTGACCAGAGAAGACGTTCAAGTCCCCCCCCACTCTGCTGACCTCCTCCCACCTATAACTTCACTGCCACTCCATGACTACAACTGTGTTCAAACAACAGAGAAAAGGAACAAGACCCATGTATTCCCTCTGTTTGGGAAAATTTATCCTACTGCTTCTTACCATCTACCTTTTTACATTAATTTTTATATAAATGGAATATATATATACACTAAGCAAGCTCTTACTTGTTTCCACAAAACAAGACACTGAACATGTTTCAGATATGGGAGGTGAGGATCGCTTATTAAAGCCATTTCTGTGTTTCTCCTCCCCCAGACTATCCCTTGGCTATACAGGGCAATCTTCAACCACACAAATTGCTCTATGGTCTGTTCCTACACATGCCGATCGAGGCCCTGCATTTTTCCGTCGGGCTCCTCTTTGAGATTCTCTCTCTCACGGGGTGTTGTGCTGATTACCCGCCCGAGCATGGTGCCTGCACAGAACACGGGCTCAATAAATTCTGTCATCATCATCATCTTCATTAAAATGAGAAGTCTTCTTCCTCATATCCTTGAGAATATCAAACACGTCGGTGTGTTAACAATAACTACTAAGCATTTCCTGGTGAATAAATGGCTTTTAAGATTTTGCAGAGCTTTATGTACCACCCTGTGGGAAGACACAGGATTCTTACGGTATTCTGCCATGACAGGCTTTGTATTTTCACACGAAATCATAGCCATTTACTCTAAATTTCTGTCCCATAACCTTCAGTGCCATCGGATGAAAAATGTTAACCATCACAGAGTCACAGCTGTGTCTTGGACGTCCAAGCCAGCTGAGTCACTGAGGATTTTCACACACAATGGGAAACAATGTCTCCCTGGCAAACAATGGGATATAACCGTATCTTTGGCGACGGCTAGGAGCTCACCTTTTCTTCATTACCAACACAACTCCAAGAAATAGAATAACGAACAGCAAGATGCCTGCGATGACTCCGGCAATTTTAACCGTATGGTCTGTCTGTTTCTCGGGTTCTGGGACTGGTTTTGGAGTGGCAGCTCCTGAAGATGAAAGGAAATGAAAAAGGAGAGACAGTGAGTTCGAGAGAATGAAGATGTCACATTTAAAAAAATTTCACGGCATTTAACAGAGTAATAAGACTTATCAGAGCTAGCAGACAGACAAGCTTTGATTTTCTTAAACAGCTTTCACACGCACTGAAAGGACTGTAGTTGTGCACTTTGTTCTTCAACATTCTACTGCGCTGTGACACAGCCGGAGAGCACGCCCGAGCCTGACCCTCTTACAAGAGACTCCTCAAACACACTTTCTAAAAAATATTTTTATTATATCTATTGGCTCCTGCTCTTTCTGCCATTTAAAAACTTAGTAACAACACAATAGCTATCCCTAAGCCTTTATCCACATTTGATTTGCTGGAACATTTCCTTCAATTATTTTTCATAAATGAAGCAGTAATTCCATAACATATTAGCCCAAACACCTGGAAAAGTGAGATAAGCTCATTTACCATGCACTTTACCAGCAATTGTTTTTTAACACAATAGAGTATTTCCCCTGTCTCTGGAAATCTAAATCTAGGTCACATCCGGTAGGCAAAGACTCCTTCTAAGCAATTTACTCACAAAGGGGGAAGCAGCTGATGATCACACCACCGGCACCCACATTTAATTTCTGTTTAAATGAGATAACCAGGGCCTCACAGCAGCAGTGGCCACCTTCGCTCTCCTGCTTTCTCACATCCAGAACATGAGACATGTTCGTCCTGTTCACTGTATAATGTGATAGAATGTCAAATCCATGTCTGAGGAAATATCCATTTCCCCTGCTTAATGCGTTCAGGATGAAAAATATTAAGAATGTAATGTTCAATTCCCTAAACAGGACCCGTTTTTTTAAGGGGTTCTACTTTTCTCGTCAGGATGTGATGATGTTCACCATCTGAGCCATCACACCACGCTTACTAGGTAGACAGATCATTCCCAACAGAGGAATTTCATGTCCAAATTTCTTGCTGTAGAATTTTCTTTTTGTTTTTGTGGGTAAAAATGTAATGAGAATTGAATGTTTGTAAACCAGCTCTTTCTGCCCTCTCATTGGGTTTTCCACTCATGCGTCACCTGATTCGTGAAAAACTTAACTATCATTGTGTCTGCGCCCTGGTTCGGAGCAGACTGGGCAGATTCTACAATGAGTCATCACTGAGAAATAGGGAGTGCCAAGATATCACTTTCCATCTGTTTCTTTGTTGCCTTTTGGAACATATAAATAACATTTCCTTCCAAAGTTATTCATATGAAGAATTTATACAAGAGACTCTGCATCCTAAACATTGCTGTAGCCATCAGACCAACCCTATGGAGTGAGTCAAGATCAGGGGAGAAGTGAGGCGGAAGATCCGAGGGCCGAGCTCCTTGGAGTTTCCACTACAAACGCACATTCCAATTAAGTGACAGCCGTGATGACAGCAGTTATGATGCACAAAGCACACCTCATTAAACAAAAACCTTCCAGAGAAACCTTTACAGCTCAATTTTACTTCTGACAACTTCAAGAGGACATCCTGATATTTTGTTTGAATGAATGAATATCCCTCAAACTAGTTGTCTAGTTAAATCTTCAAAGTATTAACGTTAATTGTATTTTTATGGCAATGACATCTGAAATATACCACTGCAGCACACCACTGGAGCATACAAGCTGATGGTCGGTTAGGAGGAAACTGTTACATCAGAAAAATTGCTAAGAAAAACCTGAAGATAAATTGTGTATGTAATACAAAGATGAATAAAAAAGGAAAAGAAAAAAAGCAATCCATATACACAGAAATAAATAACATTTCAAATTCACAAAACTGAAAAAAGTCCAATGTTTTTCAATTTTGATTTTGTACCCAATTAAAAAAAACTTAACTTTTTAAAAATAAAATCAAAGTGGTTTTATTGTTCCAAATGTTGACATACTGGAAGCCGTTCCATTTATCTCACTAGGTATAGATTGCTAGTTCTCCAGGTATATTTTCTAAACAAATGATGTAAGGGTTTCTTTTTTGTTTGTTTGTTTGTAACTAAATTATGTCAGTAAATGTAACACGGGAAAGAAAATGTTTAGAAAAACTTCACTTAAGAAATTTAAATATAAAAAAATATGTGGACACATACATTGTAAACACTCAGTAAGAGAAGAGTGTGGCCCTGTGAGTCTGGGCCCTTTGAGAATTGGTGAATGACTCTGCATTTTGCTCTGGGCCAAGGAGAGGTTGTCACCTGCAGCCTTTTGTCCACTTAGAAGCAGGCAAGCACATTGCTATGCAGCCGGTGTGAGCTTGGTATTATCATTCTTTAGCACTTACTTTTAAGTCATTTCACATTGCAGGTCACGAAAATGAGATGTTCCATCTCTGCATGACACAGTTGCAACGTGATTATGGTAGCAATCATGCAAAACGGGACAGCAACCCAGAAAAGACAGGAGGGCTGCCTGGGCCCAACCTTCCAGCCCAATGGGGTGTTAGGGTTTAGGAGAAGCATCTTTATAAACACAAAGTCTGGACGAAATAAGTCGCAGCCCTCAGACAAACTGATAGGTAGGTGTCACTGATTCTGGGTCTGCCCCATACAAACAGTCCCTGCCTTCCTCGCCTGTGCTCTGTCCTCTGGCCCTTCCTGAAACAGGCATCTTTAGACTGTCTCTAGACAGGATGCTCCTCCTTCCACTTTTATCTCTTTGGAAACATGGTTGGGGTTATGAGCTGTCAGTTGGCCTTGGACAGAGAATAATCTGTGACAGAGTATGGTTGTAACTGATGGCTGGTTTTTTCCCCCTCACCCAAATCTATGAATTTAACAGTACAATTTACAAACTGCTTGGCAAAGAGTTGTTTCATAACATTTTCCCCTCTGTCTTGTTATTTTCTTGCCAGATTTCTAATGGTACAAACTTTTATTCCCTTTTTTTGGTATAAATTTTAATTGTTCATGGAAAGGCATTTTCTCCTCTCCTTGTGTGCATTCTGTTTAGAAAGTGGTGCATGTTTTATTTCAAAGAGAATAAACTTACATGTGTGCATTTTACAGTGGGCATTATCCAGCCTTGACTATATTCATTAAAATGATGAAAAAGCTAAATATTACAGGGAGACTGAAGATGAGAGGCTGCTAAAATCATAGAGTATAATCCTCACAGACGCCCGTTCTACGGACTCCCAGTAATAGCGCTGGTTGTTTTTTCTTAAATGAGAAAATAAAATCTAGTCAAACTGCAGTGTTTAAAATTTCAGATATAACTTCTAGTGTGAAAAAAAAATCTTAAAAGAAATGGAACGATTATCCAATGCAGTATTTGGTTGGTTTTCAACTTGGCAGAAAACAGTCAATTTTGGCCCAGTGTTCAATGTTAAATTAAATAACAGCAGTAAGCCAGCCCAAGAACACAATGTACTCAGCCACTGGTTTGAGGTCTGGGCTGAATTCTGACTACTGAACTGGCTTCACAAAGTTTCCCAAAAGAGCCAAGGGTGCAAGCCCAGAAGGCCATGAAGGCCATCACTGATGCCCAGAGCTACTGACCGAGCCACCCATGGCATCAGAGCTGGTCTCACCTGGAGAGAACAGGAAGCCGTTCCAGAGGGAGGGGAGCAACAAGGTTCAGAAGGGCCAAGGGGACAGCTCGGCTGCCCAGAACCTCTATATAACGGTGGCTAGTGCTAGACTGACCTTGAATGTGGAGGAAAAAATCAGCAAAATTCTTCATTTATTCACCAAGTTTTTATTGAGCACCTAACTATGTGCCAAGCACTATTTTAGGAATAGAGCAGTGAACAGATGGGCAAAACAAAAACCTCTGTCCTCGTTGAACTAGACAAACACAAATGCAACCCAATACCGCAGGCAATATGTTAGGTTGTGCGCAGGGCTGGCTACAGAAAAACAACGAAGAGAGTGGGTCGGGGAGTGTGAGGGCCAGGCAGATGCTAAGATCAGGGATCAGAGAAGGGATTATAACATCTGGGCAGAGACCTCAAGAGGAAACGGTCTGAGAGAGGCTGATATACAGGGAGGGGAAAAAGTGAAAAGGTACAAGATGAGAATGAAATACTGAGATACTGAGTGTGACTCCAGGGCAGGGAGCTGGGAAAGCGTGGGGCATAATGTCGGAGGGGGCACCTCTGCAGATCCCTCTGCTTGAGATGGGAGCCACAAGAGGACCCTGAGCAGAGGGGGGATGTGATCTGGCTTAAATCTAACAGGATCGCACCAGCAGCCGCGTATATAACAGATTGTCGGGGGACCACGTGGAGAAGGGGATATTGTTCTGTGGCTCTTACGATGATCCAAGCGAGAGATTGTGATGGTTTGGAATAAGATGGCAGCGGTGGAGGTGAAAAGACATGGTCAGACTTGAGACATGATTTGCCAATGGACTGGATGTAGGCTGTGCTAGGGTTTCTGGCAGGAGTCACTGGAGACAGGCAACTGCCATTTATAGACGTGTAAGGACTGCAGGAGGGGAGGGTCTGGAAGGGTGGGTGGGCACACCAGGAGACTGGCTTTGAACCAGTGAGGTTTGAGATATTAGGCATCCAAAGGAGATATCAGGTAGGCAGGCGGACATACAGGTGAGAGATCTGGGTTTGGAACATAAATTTTAGAGTTGTCCTCAAAAAGATGGTGTTTACAGCTGTGAGCTGCATGGGGGCACTAGGAAATGAACACAGAATGAGAGGGCGGGTTGTGAGGGGCAGCCCCCTGCGGGAGGATGGGAACCAGAGAGGAGGAGGAGGAAGAGGACGTCTAGGTGGACACAGACAAGGAGGCAGCATCCGCACAGAGCAGCCAGAGAGGAATGCGGCATCGAGAGGCAGTCTTGTTTTCTCTTTTTTCTCTGCAGATGGGAGAAACGACAGCATCTTTGAATGCTAATGCTAATGATCCAACATAAGGGCAAGCTGATGACGCAGGAGAGAAAGGGAAGCCTGCTGGGAGACGTCCTTGCAGAGGCTGGGGCTGGCTGGTGGGGCTGGGGGCAAAGGAGCAGGGGCCCCGCATGGGCACAAGGGCTCTCGGGACAGGCATGCTGGCCTGGCAGTGGGGCGCTGCAATGGTCTCCTCATTTTCTCAGTGAGAAAGGGAGCAAGAGGACCCCGGGGGACACGAGGCAGGGAGGAGGTGTGGGAAATCTGGGGCTCGAGGAGAAGTGTTGAGGAGTACCTGGAGGAGGGAGAGGAGGGACATCTCAGGCTGGGGATGGATGGAAGGAGTTCCAAGGAGAGGTGGGGAGAGGAGGAGCTATGACTGGACAGAGTGGTACAGGGGCTGAGGTATGAGAGGACATGGAGCTGGGTGCAATGAGATCACTCCTGACGACCTCAAAAGGCAGAAATGGTGAGACAGGAGGGTTGCGGACAGGGACTGTGGCTTCGTCTAGGAGAACAGGGAGCCCTGGGACCTTCTCTTCAATGCTCATAACTGGGATGAAAACAGGGAAGAGGCAGAGGAAAAGGTAGAGGGTGATGCCTACTCAGAGTTGCACCATGAACATGGGAGGAGTGAGCAGTGGGCTTACCAGTGGTAGGGAAGCTCCTCTGGACCACTCAGACGTTACCCTTTACATTTGAGAGTCGCAGCAATGGACGTGGCGATGGGTGTGGGCTACAGCATCCTATTCATGTGCTATAGCCAATCTTGGCCTTCACATGGACAGCTCACTAGTAAGTACCTTGTATGCTCTAGGTGCCATAACTAGGCTCTGTGAGGGAGAGGGATGGGGAAGAAGACTGGGCCTCGCCCCGCAGGGACCTGACCACACTGAGTGACACAAGAAACCACAGTACGTCACAGTGAGCTGCAGAACCTGACTGCAGAGGAGTGGAGGAGAGATTAGGAAGGGCTGCTTGTCACGCATGGCCTGGAAGGATGGGGGGTTTCAGCAGATGCTGGGAAGGACACCTCCCAAGCTGAGACAGAGAGGCCTCCGCGGTCATATACTAGCTTCGCTCGGGAGGAGCCCAGGTCTTGGGGAGTAGTGAGGAGAGGGCTTGGAGCTGAGGCTTTATGGTGTGATGGGTGTTGCTCACTGGTAGGACAGCCTGGACTAAATGGAATAAATGAGGAACCACAGAGAATAACTGAGTGGCATGTTAAGAATAACTGGGCAGCAATACACAGGCCCAGTGAGGAAGGGAAGGGAAGAAATTCAGGCAGCAATGGGAAGGCTACTCCCCACCCAGGCCAGGAGCCTCCCCTGTCTGCACTAAGACCCGACTGACCCGGAGAAACTCCCAGAGGCACAGCTCGCTGCGTACAGGTGGCAGCACCCAAGGAGGGCACTCAGGCTCATGGTCTCGGGGACCAGGGGAAAGCCTGTACCGTTATGGGAACTGGGAAGATGTGACTGGCCTCCTGCTGAAGGGTAAGTGTGTTTGGTTCAACGTTTGAATTGAACCCAAGCAACAAACTACTTCATTTTCATAATATGCAAAAAGTTTCAGTGGCAAACCAAATACCACAATACTACTCCTGGTACTTGGGGGAGAAAAAGAGGAAAAAGGGTCTGGGGACAGTGACAGTGGGAACTGCTGAAAAGAGAAGCCAAAGAGGCTGAGAAACCTTATGAGAGGCAGGAAGAAGAGCTAAAAGTAGAAAATAAAATAGAAGACATGGCAATATGTAAAAATATTGTTTTTCCAAGTGTATTTCAAAGAGCACTGGTTTCAAAAGATATTCTAAAATTTCAATTGAGTACTCAGTCACTTGGTGCTAGCATTTTCATGACTTTTATGGAATAGGGAACCTATTTAAATTAATTTTCATGGGTTTTAAAAAAATCTTTACAGGGGTAAATTTATGTTCTTTTTCTTAAAAATAGCAACATCTTGGTTTTAAAGATTATTGTGAGACAGTTCATTCATGTGTTGTTGCTCAGAGAATTAAAATTCCTTGCAGCCTGGTTTAGTTTTTTTTTCAATTGTACCTTCACATTATACATAATCGCAAAACACCTCCAAGATTTTTCATTTAAATTACATATCATTGTTTTCCTTCCTGGGAATGCAAAGTCAATCACTACTGCTGGAATAATCTACATTCATACTTTTTTCTTTGTAACCTGATTAGGCTTTTGAATTTATAACATTTCCTTTGTCCCTAATTTCCACTGTAGGGCAAACAGAGCATATACAACTTACAAGTAATAATCAGAAACATAATTTTTCATATAAAACTGAGATACTGGATTGTTTGATATATACCTTCTCTAAAAAATTAATCTACTTTTTTATTTTTGTTCTAATTTCATGGCAGTTATTGCTCTCATTTATTGATGTGGCTGACACCCTGTGGATAAGACGATCTATCAAAGCCTTATCACTTACTATCTGGACACTAAAAGTTCCCAGAGAATTATTAGTGCTGTTCCTGTTCTGATGAAATAGTTTTATTTTTTCCACTTGAATTTCTCAAATCATGGTTAAGTAATAAAATAAGGAAACAAATTGTCAATAATAAGTCATGAACTGTGTGCACCTTTCACACACAGTGAATATCAATAAAGGGAATGTGAGTAGCTGCTTCTGAAATAGATGGTTTTTGAGGATGACTTAGTTAAGGGTGGAAGTTTGCAACAATTTGTTTGAAAGTAATCTTTGAAGGCATTAAAACAGAAATCTACTGTCCCTCAAATTTTCTTCAGACTTTGTGCTAATTTAAGTCATAGTCCAGCTTATGTTTACCTCTTATTAAAGTTTTCTCCTGTGGGAGAAAGGATCAACAAAGCTTCCTGCACAAAGTAGTGACTGTTTGCAAAAACCCTTTTAAGTTTTGTCTGCTGCTTGAAATTTGTCATTCATCGTCTTATCAAAAAGTAAGTCTACCTAATCAATTCTATATACTTTCTAGAAGTATCAGTATCTCCAAGGCCCAAAAAATGTACAGAGGTCGGGCGTGGTGGCTCACGCCTGTAATCCTTGTACTTTGGGAGGCCAAGGCACAGGGATTGCTTGAGGCCAGGAGTTTGAGACCCGCCTGAGCGAGAGCAAGACCCTTTCTACAAAAAATAGAAAAATTAGCGAGGAGTCATGGCCTGCACCTGTAGTCCCAGCTACTCGGGAGGCTGAGGCAGGAGGATCGCTGGAGCCCAGGAGTTTGAGGCCACAGTGAGCAGTGATGACACCGCTGCACTCCAGCCTGGGTGACAGAGTGTGACCCTGTCTCAAAAAAAAAACAAATGCACAAAGAGTTGAGCAAATTGCATCAGATGTGTGAGGTATCCTTTGTGTGGTCTAAGAGCTACACACACTGACGTTGGCCCTTAAAAAAGTAATGAGGACTCTTGAGGCACAGGGAGAGAGAGTGGGTCATATAATCCCCAGACTCTCATTTAGTAAACACACCGTTTTTCCTCACATAAAAAAGGGCTTTTATAAATAAGGCTTATATTAATTGTGGCATTCTGTACAGAGGGTCTCCAATTACATAAAGTTTCTCATCTGGAAAGCTTCTGAAACATGCAGATGGCTGAGTTCCCCATGGATTCTGGATCCAAGGTCTGAGATAGGACCAGAAATCTATACGTGACACCGCAGGTGATTCCTTACACAACATGAAGAAAAACCCAACTCTAGAACAATTGCTTCTGAATTTGTATGAAGAAGTTTTTCACAGACTATGGCAAAATGTGAAAAAAAATTTAACTGCATTGTTATTTTTGAAACACCTCCTGATATCATAATATCTTCCTCTATCAGCCAATTTCCATCAGTACACTACTTGAAAAGATCTTTTCACGATACTAAGATGCAAGCTTGGTGGATTCAAACCCTCATTTATGACTAGCCCCAATATGTAAGAGATTGGAAGAAACTCTTCATTGTAAAGGAATTTAAAGTACGCCGATCAATTGCCCAGGTGCTACTAAATTAGATAGGAAGGAAGAAGGCCAAGCTTTTTGAAGACCTACGTTATACACTGGGTACTTTATATAAGTTGTATTTAATATTATACCATGAGGTATAATTAATACCATTTTACAAATAAGGAAATTGAAGCAACAGAAGCAGTCAGGATAAATAGCTCATCCTAAGTCAGTGAGACAGGAAGGAATGGAGGGAATTCACACTCTGAAGCCAAGTGTGTCTGACCACGAAGCCCACTCTTATTTCACTGTGCCACAAGTGCCCCACCATAATACAGAAAAGTCAGGGGATTGTTGCCAACACTACGGAAGAGAAGATTCAAGTTTAAATTGATCTTGATTCGTTGTAAAGATGAGAGCCTAACAAAAGAATGGAAAAAGCAGTACAGAACAATGCAATAAGGAACTAAAAATCCTGAAATGAAAATAAGATAAATATCTGAGGACAAAGGAGTTCTTGGGCAAAGTGCAGGAAAGACTCAGTAATGTGGTCAATACGATTCTGAAATGCACAAGAGGAATGGCATGCACGTAATCCCTCTACAGTCCAACGTGCTGGGCAAACAAATGACTGACAGGGTAGAAAAGAAGGACCATGAAGAACGAAAAAGGAATTAAGGTCATTTAATCAACCCAGGAGAAAGCAGGCAGGTCCCCTGCTACTGCCTGCCCCTGGGGATTCTCCCAAGTAAGGACTGGTTCTTATCACCTTTGACTTCCAGGGCTTAACACAGTCTCTTTAACATGCTGGTCAACTGACAAGCCTTTACTGAACGAATGTCTTAAAACACACGGGAAGCATTTATAAAGAGAACAATGGCCACATGTGGTCTGTGTATGGATATAGAAAAATATTTTTGAACTCCTGCTTGTATGTTCAAAAAAATAGAAAGATATTTTTGCAGGAGTTCAAGTTCTTACAGAGAAAGGCTAAGGGAGGCTTTTCCCTCTCTGTGTATAACGCAGTATGCACTCAATAAAAGTCAGAGCAAGACCAGCCTGAGCAAGTGTGAGACCCTGTCTCTACAAAAAACAAAAATTAGCCGGGCGTGGTGGCTTATGCCTGTAGTCCCAGCTACTGGAGAGGCCAAGGCAGGAGGATCGCTGAGCCCAGGAACTGGAGATTGCAGTGAGCTATGATGATGCCACTGCATTCTAGCGGGGGCGACAGAGTGAGACTGTCTCAAAAAAAAAAAGAAAAAAAAAAGTCAGAGTGAGTAAATGAATTTTGGAGGTACAAAAAGGACATTTTGACCCTTGGTACATAAAATAAATTACAAAGGAGGTTCATGCTATCCTTGGGTTGAAGAATAGTCACCTGAAATAGAATAGCCAATTTCCACTGTCCTGTCCAACCTCTAATGAGTCAAAAAAAATACTATATTTTACTTTTATTCATCTTTTTTCCATTGCCAATGCCATGACCCTGGACTACTTCTCTTCTGGACTTTTGTACTTGACTCCCAAAAGGACATCTATTCAGTCCCTTTGACATACTGCAGCCACATGGATCTCCCTAAATAACAGCTCTACTCAGGTCACTTAAAGAACCAAAACCAAAACCAAGAGGTTCCTAATGTGTATTTCCAAAGGCCATCAAGGCCTTTCATGAGTTGGTTCCAACCCCCTTTCCTACCATCATGCCTCCCCTCTTTCTGAAATGAACCAAATGGAAATGGTCCAATTTCCCCATGTCCTCGGCACTTCCCCTTCTCAAGGCCTTTGCTCCTGCTGTTCCTTCTCCACACAAGCTTTCATCACTCACTTTTTATAGGTTCAAATCCTACCTCTCCTTCAAAGGACACACAGCCCAGATACTGCTCCTGCTTGCTTTGTAGGAAGCATTCTCTCTCCTACTGAACTCCTACAGCACCTTGCTTCACCCCTCTTGCATAGAACTTACTACTTTCAACCTTGTGATCAGTTATTCTGGTAAATCCTTTATGTCATATACTAAACCATAAGCTCCTTGGGACAGAACTGGTCTTACTCATCTTTGTGGCCCTCACAAGACCTGGCCCGTGTCTTAATACATGTTCACGGTACCTGTGACAACATGTTTGCTGAATCAAAGATCTCTTAAACCTTTCTTTTTTTTTTTTGTTGAGATAGAGTCTCGCTCTGTCACCCTGGGTAGAGTGCAGTGGCGTCATCATAGCTCACTGCAACCTCCAGCTCCTGGGCTCAAGCAATCCTCCTGCCTCAGCCTCCTGAGTAGCTGGGACTGCAGACATGCTTCATGACACCTGCCTAAGTTTTTCTCTTTTTAGTAGAGATGGGATCTCCCTGTTGCTCAGGCTGGTCTCGAACTCCTGAGCTCGAGCAATCCTCCTGCCTTGGCCTCCCAGAGTGCAGGATTACAGGTGTGAGCCACCGCGCCCGCCAATTTTCCCATCTCTTTCATTTGCACTTTTTTCATAGCCTAACTATTCTTTTTTCTATTTACTTGAAGTCCTCAGACATGGGCAATGGCATACTTGGGGAATGAGCAGGAGGAAAGAGAAGAAGTGGCAAGTAAGAACAAGAGGTCCTGTTTCATGCTCTCTCCTCCACAGATCCCCAGTATTTAGAGGAATTCACTAAGAAGAGAAGCATCTGTGGCTAATCTTTGGATGATCTTACATGAGTGTCAAGACAACATGTTAAGAAAGAAGGAAGATGTCTGAATGTGGGCTCTACTGAGTATGCCAAGAGATGGCCAGTACAGGGAAGAAGGGCTCTTCTCAGTACAGTGATGACAGATGAAAGTCTACTATGGTTTGAACATCTTCTCCAAAACTCATATTGAAGTTTAGGTGCCATTGTAACAGTATTAAGAGGTGGGGCCCTTAGGAAGTGATTAAGTCATGGGGACAGAGCTCTCATGAATAGATTAATGCCATTACTGCAGGGCTGGGTTCCTGATAAAAGGACGAGTTTGGCCCTTTTTCTGCTCTCTGTCTCACACACTGACTTCTGCCTTCCATCATGGGACGACCCTCATCAGATGCCAGTGCCATGCTCTTGCACTTCCCAGCCTCCAGAACCGTGAACCAAATAAACTTCTGTTGTTTATAAATATCCCAGTTTGTGGTATTCTGTTGTAGCAGCAGAAAACAGATGAAGACAAAGTCCTTACCAGGAAATCTCATTAATGATAAAATGAGATTAATAGAAAGTAAGAGCACAGAAATAATACTAGTGGCAAAATGTTGTATTTTCAGCACTCAAAGCAGTGAAACATATATCCATCAATGAAGAGAAAGTTAAGTGGGTCCACATCAGAGAGACAGGAAATGAGTATCTGTCAAGAATTAAGTGTTATGAACTCAGTATTTGTAATGATTAAGAGCATATAGACCATTTTTCATGATCATATACAGAATTTTTTTTGGAAGCCTTTAAACTAGCCTAAATTTCTGCTGAAGAGAAGTTACAATGGTCTGGGGCTTTTTAGAAAGTAAAAACCAGAGAAACATCTAATGAGATAATACTGATAGGTTCAAACTATTAAGAATAATTTATATAATAAAATGCTTATCTCATTCCTATAGTCCTGCTATGGAAACATTTTCTAATTTCCTTCTTACTCACAGAAAAAATAAGGCAGAAATATGAATAATTCCCTTTATCAGGCCCCTAAACTGGCTAAAAGACACATGGAACTCACTCTGATGTGGTCTTTACCCATATGCATATGTGCGCATTTGTACATAAACATACACCAGGCTGGGCGCAGCAGCTCATGCCTGTTATCCCAGCATTTTGGGAGGTCGAGGTGGGAGGACTGCTTGAAGCCAGGAGTTTGAGACCAGCCAGGGGTATTGCAAGACCCTGTCTCTACAAAAAATAATTAAAAAACAAAAAAGTAGCTGGGTGTGGTGGCGTGCACCTGTAGTCACAGCTACTTGGGAGGTTGAGGCAGGAGGATCGTTTGAGCCCAGGAGTTTGCGGTTGCAGTGAGCTACAATGACGCCACCGTACTCCAGGCTGGGCAACAGAGTGAGACCCTATCTCAAGGGGAAAAAAAAAAGGAATATTAAAAACAAAAGAAATATACTAACATCTAAATAATTATTCAAAGACATATTAGGAGAACCCACCAAATTGATAATATTATCACAAAGATAATTTTGTTTCTCATCATGTTTTTATATATATGATCTTGAGTAAAACAGATAAAATTAAATCACATTAAGGACAACACCTACACAAAATCTCAGACAAAAGCTGCTATGCCAATATGTGTTTTGAGCAAGAGCTCAAACTTGATTATAATTAATAATAACCCACAATCAATAATCGCATCATTAGCAATACCAATAAGTAAATTATACATATTAAACTGAACATCAATTACATTGCTCAAGTGATGCATTGCTTGACTATTTCCCACAGTAAGTGTGAAAGCTCATCAGAGATACTGATAGATGTGCCGAGCAGACGCTATTCATTAACTTCCAGGCAGGTGCCAGGTTTATTTTCAAATATTGTTTCTCAGAGATAGTTATTTACTCTTCTACAGATGAAAACAGCATGTTGAAGAAAACTCATGGCTCAGCCCTACTAAGAAAGTCTTCTCATTCCCTTACAAACTGCTTTATATTTGTCTACCTTCATACCTAGTGTCTGAAAAAGTTATTAAATGAGATAATCTATAATCCATCTTAATAGTGTTCTATTAAAGTGCATCCTCTCATGTGCTCTTGAGAATTGATGTTACCGAAGGATAAACACAAAGAAAGGTGTCCACATTTAAGCCAAGGACACTGAGGGACAAAAGAACATCAAATGGCCAACAAAGGGAACCTGGTGTTTTATCCAGTGTGGTCGGCTACATGGAAGGGCAGAATAGGTTATACAATGCTTTGGGCTATTACTGCTTGAAATAAAGTAGTTGTATTTGAAAATGTGGTTAACTTTTTTCATCATTATCATCATTGCCAGCAGCAAGATAATAGCTTGCATCACCTGATGCTGTTTCTATCCCAAAGACAGGCAAATGGAAAACACCATCACTGGGGACTCTTTGCAGGTCTTGACACATGAGAGAATAATAATGTTCCTCTCATGCTCTGGTGCTCCTGGAGACCACAGCATCCACATGGTGTTCATGTAAATAATACTACATACCAACAAGAAATCCATCCATTTTCCCAGACGTTTGATTTTGAACCTCTCTAAAGGGCTGCAGTGTCACACACTTGGGACTGGCAGTGGCCAGATTAATTACCTAGTTCTCTTGAAGGCCTCATGGGCCATAAAACAATCCAGTATTAGAATAACAACAGCAGGCTGGGCTCAGTGGTTCAGGCCTGTAATCCTAGCACTCTGGGAGGTGTAGGTGGGAGGATTACTTGACCTCAGGAGTTGGAGACCAGCCTGAGCAAGAGTGAGATCCTGTCTCTACTAAAAATAGAAAAAATTAGCCAGGTGTGGTGGCACGTGCCTGCAGTCCCAGCTACTCAGGAGGCTGAGGCAGGAGGATCCCTTAAGCCCAGGAGTTTGAGGTTGCTGTGAGCTAGGCTGATGCCACAGAACTCTAGCCCAGGCAACACAGGGAGACTCCGTCTTCAAAAAAAAAAAAGAAAAAAGAAAATTACAATAACAAAGCCACAGAAGCAGCACCAACAACTGCCATTTCCTCTGAGCCAGCTTTGTGCTCAACTTTACATATCTTATTGCATTCCATGCCCCACAGCCCACAATGAGGTTAAGAAAGTATTCTCCCTGTTTTTCAGAAATGGAAGCTGAGGTTTCAAGAGTATGAGAGATTTGCCCAAAAAGCCTGGACTTGAATCCACTACCTTCTATCTAAAGTACACGCTTTCTAAATCATGCGCACTGGGTCCAAGTTTCCTGTGTAAACTATCCTATTAAAAATCAGGGGCAGAGAATTGTTAGGTTCAGATTCCTATCTGACATGTTTGAAAACTGCCCTAGGAAGTGTGCCACATGGGTCTGAAAATAATCCCTATTCTACCCCTGAGGTCTCTCACCTATTCTGTGATTCTTATACTTTTCTATCAGTTTTACCCAGTATGGGCCGGACAGAGAACAAGTATCAACAGGAAATTCACCTTTATCCTAAGTGGCCCACTGCAAGCTTGAGATTTTTTCTGTCTTTTGATCTTTTCAAATACAGCATGCAAATGTTGCATTTTATCCCATAATACAATAATTTTTAATGGAAATAACATTTTGCATTATTTATCATCGAGAAAACTGCTGCTCCCAGAAGATGCACTATGCTTGGTCTCGCAGCTTCACGGACCCCGGCTTTCCAGCTGACGAGCTTGTGAGATGGGACGGCAGCTGGACAAGGGCTATAGTTCAACGATGCAGAACAACCTCTCTCTTCCCCTTTCCCTCAGGACAACTTCCCCAACAGAGAAAAATTATCTGATGAAGAATATATGGTAGCTAAGCTAGAAGAGCCACAACTTGAGAAAGAATCAGACATTAAAGCCAAACACAAGAATCTGTCACACTAAAAGCAATAATGACAATTCTATAGAAAAGTAGTATGTGTGTGCTGAAGATTGGGGAGGGAGGTGGTATTTTTAACGTACTAGAATTTTGGAAGTCAATTTCTAAAAGGCTTTGGGCCTCACAGCCCACTGGAGATGTCAAGGAACAAGTTTCAAAGCTAACATTCTTGAAAAGGCAAATGAAGCACTTTTGCTATGAGACTGTTATTTTTCTCCTTTCATTCAGCAAGGTCAGTAAAGTATTTAAAATAAGAAATTCTTTCTTCGAAAAGGAGTGTTGTTTACGCTTGATCCACCCTGGATGCCTTCTCAGTCCACTGCCGCCTCTACATCCTGCTGTCTTACGATCAAGAAGGAAACTCTGATCTCCTTCCCATTCTGATTAAATATATTGGATCACACCCATAAGTGTTTTCAAAGAACTCTCACAAATACAAGGTATTTTACAGTAATCCAAAAATATTTATTTACAAGAGAGACTAAATCTAAAGTCAATCAAAAAGTTAATCACATAGCACACAACACAGACCATCTGCCTACAAATTCTGAGGGAAATCTCTGGGATTCTTACACATAAAACTGTCAGAATTAATTTTGAGGACTTATATCTTAAATTGTGGTAATAATTTTCTACAGCAAATAAAAGGATGAAAGTCAAAACATCACAACTGGTATCTACGAACAGTAGTTGGTGAATAGCATCTATGTATCTAGTTCCATTCTGGCCACTGGAGGAAAGAGAAAGACCAAGTGAAACAGATATTGTCACTCAGCTTTGATAAATATTTTTAAAATATGCATGCCTTTTCCATTTTTGTTAATATCAAGGATGAACTGATTTAATTTTACTATAAAATTGAAGTAATATATTTCCCTATAGAAAAGGCAAGAATAATTGCCCTATCAATATAAAATCTTTCATGCAAAAATCTTAAGCTATTTTTTAAACTGCAGGTAATTTTTCATAGTACTTTGCATCTTCTACCAAAATCTTGGCTTATTTTGAGCTCAAAACTTTATTTAGCATTCTTTTGGGACATGCATAATGTACCAGATTACTATCAAAATTAAAAGGTAGATTTCCTAAAATATAAAATTTCATGATATGCTTTTCAAGCCAGAAAGCTCTATGCCTTAAGCAAATAAAGGACAGTTAAACACATTGGGTTTTTTTCCTTTATCACAATGCTGACAAAAAGGAAAAACACAAAATGATATTGAAAAACTAAATTGTTCTTATACATTGAAAATCTTTTACACAGAAATTCTTAAGTTTATGTAATAAAAATGGAAAAAAATACTATCTTAGTGTAATATACAGCTTTTAAAATATATCATTTCTGAAATCAAACACTTGATATTTGACCCAGTATTTCATTCCAAAAAATGACAAGAAAAAAGGAACAGAAGCTCCCATAGTATACCTGTGTCCTCTCATCATTTTCTTATAACTATACTGTTTTACAGATGAAACTGCCATAGCAAAATGACAAATATAAGACATAAAAGAACAAAAAAGGGCAATAAATCAACAGTGACACCGCAGCTCATTAAAATGCAGTCAGCTGGCATTGCAGAAAGAATAAAATTTTCCCTTCATTTTACATTCTTTTTAGCTGCAAAGGAAATTTCAGAATCCTCAAGTTGTCCTTGTAAGAGATGCTGAAAATGCAACCAAATTCTCCTCACACTAACATTCCACATTGGCCTCCTTGGCCAAAGTACACAGCACTGATCTCCCCTCTACCATTTAATATGGAGTGCCTAAGACAGCGTACAGGAATTGTTAATTGCCCATGCTTATAGGATACTGCATTTGACAAAAGACAAGACACCTCTAATTCAGCCACTATTTCCAATCAATTCAGCCACTATTTCAAATCAGTTGATTATTGGTTTAAATGAAGAGTTTGACCATTTTTATTTATAAGGTAGCCTAAAGGAGGCATTTTCTTCCCTCTATTTTTACCCCAAATTCTCTCATATGGTTAAATTGAAGCTTCTAACACTGAAAATAACTCCAGTGTCATACAGATATTATGTTTTAGAGTACAACTGAATATGTGTTAACTTATTTCTTTACCCACTTATCATTATTACTAATAGTTCAAGATATTGGTAAAGTTGTTGAAGTGGAATATTTACTGAACTGTTTATGTTGGTCTTAACAAAGGCCATAAACATAAGTTCCTGGAGAGCAAAGAGCACATGTTATACTTCTGTGAATGTTTCTCATCTCTTAACATAGAGCTAATTACACAGCAAGCTCTTCATGTGGGGGAGAAGCTCAGTGATGTAATGGATGCATGAATGAATGCTTCCTGGTAAAACGGCAGACAGTGCTCAGAGGATAGCTTCCTAAAGCTAAACATGTCAGGGATCGAAAGCTGCAACTTTAATTTCTGTTAGAAATGAACTGTGTGCTCTTCAGACACTGTCTGAAGGGAGGCTGAGCAGTGGTGGTCTATGTAACTTTCAGTCTGGTTGCACCTCCTAAAATCCTAACTGCAGTCACAATGGGAAGCTCCTCTGTGTTGGGGACGTTATTTAGAAATAAAAAAAGTGGTATGGAAATTAATTCACATCTTGAGCAAAATTTTATCTTTTACAGATGACTTAATTCCATCAAAAAATAATAGCTGGTCTCTGAGTGCCTTTCATGTGCCTGGCAGACTGTGGAAAGTTTAAAGATATATAAAATATGGTCCCTATAATAGTAGATAAAAATATTTCCATGTATTTGTATACCTATTTTATAGTAAACACAATTAACAATCTCCTATGATACAACCCCTTCATGAGTCTAATGACTGAACTCTTGAAAGGGCAAAATATGACTGTCCGCAGCTAACGTTGGTGTGATTTTATCTCAGTGCCCACATATTCAGACAATATTGTTGAGTTCTATTATCTTTCATAGCTTTGATTCATACATATACCCCAGCGAATATCTCTCAAAAAAAATGAAGTGGGTATCTCAGGGAGTGGGCTGAATTAAGCCATTCCATCTAGGAGGGATTCAAATACTAACAGTTCCTTTGATATGTTTGATAATGTCCCTTATATCCCCTATCATGTGCTCTTCCATGCTGACTGCAGCTGATCTATTACCCACGGCCAGTAATTACTGTTTTAATTTCCTGGCATTTAGCTCTTCTAGTCACATCTACTTACTCTCCTTTTTCTAGTTTGTTGGATGGGGTTCCATTTCTTAGCGTTTCACTTCCAGTCGTTTGGCCTCTTTCATCCCTCCTCTGGTGTTTCCAAGGTGGTTGGAGTACAGTGCAAACCTGATCCTATCTGCCCCTCCCGAAAACACTTCAATTGCTTCCCCCTGCTCCTGGTCGACCAAGTCGTATGTAGTACAGTCAAAGCTGCCTGTCTGCCCTCACAACCTTAATTGCTCCCACACTCTTCTGCGTCTAGCAATGTACCATTATGTAATCATTCAATGGCCAAGCTCTTTCTACCCGGACCTTGCTCTGCTGTTCCTGCCACTAACTGGTTAAAGTTCGTGCCATCCCCACTTCACACATCCATCTCTCCAGCTATCATGACCAGTTGATTTCAATTCTTCATCTTCACGAGAACCTTGGTCCACAGAGACACTTATGCATCTGCATCTGAGCACTCCTGGTTAGTTCAGACAACAGTACTGGGTCTGACAGTGGGCCAATCCAGAACACCAAGTGCAAAGTGGATGATCTGGTGCAGTGGGAGCCAGTCTCTAAAAATATTTAAATTAAACCTTGTGGCTCTTGCTAAAAGAAACGGCTAATTAAAATTATGCTTTTGTAAGTGGTTGAAAAACCATTGGTTTGTTTTATTTGCAATGGAAGGGGCTTTTGAATTTAAAAAAAAATACACCATAAAGAAGAGACATTTTGCAACTAATATAAAATCAGTCAAAAGATGGCAAAATAAACCAATTTCAAAAGATTCCTGCCCTCAATCGAAATCTGTTCGAAACTTACAACAGTGATGGAAGCTATGAAATATCTAGGAATAAATTTAGCAGGAAAGATCATCAACTGTTATTCATTCAGTCATTTGGCAAATAATTTGAAACACCTGCTGGGTGCCTGTGGCATGGGACACACTGGAAACAAGACAGACAGACAAAGCCTTTTTATACTTTTGCAAGTGAGTTGAAAAACCATTGGTTTGTTTTATTTGCAATGGAAAAGTCTACTGAATTATATATACCATTCTCCATAGCAGCTCAGAGTTGGCTGGGTTATTAAATCATAAACAGAAATATCTTAACATAAAATAAATAGCCTAGACGTATTTATAAAATAAAAAATTCTTAAAGAGAAATTTCTAGCATGTATAGCTTTCCATTTTCTTCTCAAAGCAGCTCTATATTATGAACAATGAATCACAAGATAAAAGGAAGAAAGTAGAGACTAGGATCATTTCCATTTTCTAGAACTTTCTCTGTGTGCAGTCTTTAGAGTAGGAGTTCTGAGGTAGACAGAACCTTCATTCCAATCAGACATTCTGCTCCCTCTCACTATCTCCTAAATCTAGTTAGTGTTTTAGCAAAGTGGTGAGGAACCTGCAGCCTTGGGGCCACATGTAGCCATCTGGATCTTTGACTGTAGCCTTTTGACTGAATCCAAATTTTACAGAACAAATCCTTTTATTAAAAGGGGTGCAGCAGAGAAAGATGAAGCTTTTCTTGCCTGCTTTGGTACTTAAAAAAGAACAGTTTTGAAATCAGAAGGCTAGAAAAAATCAGAGTGCATCTTATGTAGTGAGAAGTGTTGGCAGTATGGTTTCTAAAGCTTTTGTTTCAGTTAAACTTAAGTGTATGTATATGTGTGTATACAGTACTGGGTGATGATATATTTCTAACTGTTGATTGAGGTAAAAAAAATTTAAGAAATGTGCCCAAGTGTAATGACAGGACTGCTTATGAAACATACTGGCATTCTATAGTCAGAGCTCCTTCTTTGGAACCCTCCTGACATCTGGGCCATTCATTCAACTAATTCAATCAAAAAATATTTATGAGCACTTTTTATCATGCCTGGCATAGTCCTAGGTGCTGGGGTCAGAGCACCAGGGTGCTTGTTTTCTTTGGTGTTAGACAAGTGAGGGAGGTCCCACCTATACCAAGGGAAACCTAAGCAGCATTCTGATACAAAAGGAACAATGATGCAAAGGAGTCACGATCTTATACGAGTTTCCTCGTGTTAAGTATAGCATCAAATAGGATTTGCTGGGGCAAGATGTCAGCACAGTTAAAACAAAATGAACAAAGAGCTGAAGGCACGTCAGAATATATCCCTCCTGTATCTCCTGTTGGCTTCTAGAAAGGACAGGATCAATCTACTAAACAAAACTACAACTGTTCAATGGGTCACAGATGTAAAATGTTCAGAGCTGTCTCTCTGACCATTGCCTAAGCTGTCCAACATGACAAGAAAGGTTTTGAAATACCTTTTGAATGTCCTTTTGTTCCCATCAGTTATAAAACTGCTGTCTTTTCTTAGCTTTGCTAAATGATAAGTATGATACTAATTTTTCAATCATACAAGTATGTGTGTTTGTAGGTTTTGAGGGTACTAATGCAAATATACCTGATAACAAAATGTCTGGGCAACCATACAAAGTAAAACTCTTTATAAGATCCATACCTGGCGCACAGAAGGTGCTCAATAAATGTCAAATAAATGATTGAATGAATTAGGTCTCAGTCTTGCAGTCTGACTCATGAATAAATCTCTTAAAAAAGACAGTATTACTGCTATCAAAATTGACAGTGTGAATTTATCTGGGTAAGATTAACCATCATTAAAACCAGTGGTAAATACTGCTGAAAGAACAAGAGTAGGTTTTTTTACTGGATTTTGAGGCTTATTCTGACATTCCATAATTTTAATCTCTAATAAGCCAAAGTGAATGAGGTAGATCACCTGCAGCCTTTTAAAGGAATGGCAACCATACTTTGCCGCTGTGTGTGTCCTTCACAGGCCGGCTCCAAGGTAACAGCATGCACTGGGTCTGAAAGCCTTAAGGATGAAGCTGCTTTATGAGGTATCTTCTTAACCATGCAAGTTTTACAGAGAAAGCTATATTCAGAAGCTTTGCTCACTTCATTCCTAGTAAACAACATGCTTCATTTGAAGTTAGTGGATTGTAGGTAAAGCCTGAGAAAGGGACTATTTAACTATATTTCCCATAAGTACTTGTTTTATGATGGTGGGGCCAACCTATTTTTTAATGATTTGGGGACAAGTCTGGGGCCAGCTCAGACATAATGGGCGCTTAGACTTGCTGAATGAGCCCCGATAACCTTCAAGACAGACCCCTAACCCTATACAGAGTGCCATGAGCCAGTCCTCAAGTATGACGTTTTTACTGGTAGAAGAAACTTCAGAAGTTCAGGATAAGGAAGAGTAACAAGTAGAACTTCAAGCAGTAAAAGAAATATGCTTAAAAGAAACTTGAAAGCAAGGGAAACAGAAATGTCAGTAAATTTATAGCCTTTAGGTCCTGAAATAGAGAACTGAAAATATGTATAGAATTACAGTGGAGAAAGAAATAGAATTATTCTGTATTTCTTTATGTTATAAAATCAGTCTATAATTATCCTGAGTCTCTGTTGCTTTATTTTCGAAAACAATAAGCACACAGAACAACTTAAACATTTATGATTTCTTACCATGAATTAAGCTCTACCATTTTCTTAAATGTTAGGGAACATTCCCTAGTTTCACACACAAAAAACAATTGCTGGAGTGGAAATTATATGAAAAACAGTTGTGTGTTTCTTACTTGACTTTAATCATACCTAAACTACATGTAGGTCCTTCTGAAACCAGAATTTTGAGTCCTTCCCATGTATAATAATTATGTTAGAAATCTTGACAATGAATTGCTTTTGTTACAGGACAAAAAGTTTGTCTTCTGGAGTTCACTAACTACTCACCTTCAATCTGGAGTAACTTACTGGGCTCTTTTCCTATATGAATTTATAGAGCTGTCCATACACTTTTAGAGGCAGTAAGAGAGAACAAGCTAATTTCTCTCGGAATAAAGAAGCACATGGTTCAACTCCATGACTCTAAGCCACTCAATTTTTCTGAACTTTTCTAAAATTATTCAATGCATTTGACTTGCAGATATGCCACTGCATATTTTATATGAATGCTTTGCTTTGAAACAAGTATCTATAAAGAATGCAATCAGCTCCACAACAATCATACATACATGAAAAGCTATTAGAACAGTGTCACCCTAAACTGCTTTGGGTGGCTTCATTTAATACCACTAGCAGACAAGATTGTGTATTGCTAAATGTATGCGCAAACTAGACCCTGCAAGGTGAAAAACAAACCTCTCTCACCCTCAAGTCTCAACACCTTTTCAGATTAATTTGGAAAACTGGGAATATATCTTTATGTATTTTGTTTAAAATCCTGTTTGATGTTATTACTATTTCAAGTCCAGCAAATTTCATTCCTCTATAACATTAGGCTAGAAAGAAACATACCAACAGACCAAACACACAATGAAAACATGCAGTGGAGTTGTACTTAATGCATGGATATAAATGTGCACACAGAAGAGGCCAAGCATATCACTTAATTTAATACGAGCAAAGGTCTGTACCGAGGGTCTGAAACATCTTAAACAGGCCTTAAGCAAAGGAGGAAATGTAAAGGGGAAACAAAGCTGAGAAAAATGAGCAGGAAATGGGCAAGATGACTCATCTATACTTGAACATCTGACCTGTTAGTTGGCCGTCGCCTGCAGCGGGGGCGATGCGAATGTAAGGTGTTGTAAGCTGAGTCACGATTATCGCAGCTAAGGCAAAGGAGGATTTCCAGGTCAGCATGCATGAGGGAAAAAAAAGCCAGACTGAAGCTAGGCTAGCAAGAAGAATCCCCATCAGTATATCAAATCGTCTCAACTTTGTTCCAACAACAACAAAAAGAAAAGGAAAAAAAAAAGAAAAAAAAAAAACATAGCAAGGTGATGAATTTTCTGAATTCTTTTCTCTTAAACAAGCTCTACAGTTAGGTAGTTGGAATTCTAACTACGGCATAGTTGTAAGCTTTGGCTGAGATATTGGATAGATCAACTGAAAAAGAACAAAAAAGTAGAAGTAAACCAAAAACATTAGTCCTAAATAAAGCTGAAGAGTGAATAGTGTTTCCAATTGCAATTGAGTGTGGTGTATAAAGATTCATTGTTAATTCTGATGATCCAAACTTTGGGCTTTTAAAACTTACTAGGTTATTTAAAACTCTATTGCTTAAGTCACAATATCTTCTTGCTGAAATCACCTTTGTAAAGAGTATTACCCTCTTTCACTAAAAAGAATTTTACGTAGAGAAATTTCTTTGATAACTAAATTTCATGCAGATTTCCATTTAGGAATCTTATTTTTTCACATTAAGAGAATATAAATGCATCTCAAAGTATTGGTTAAAAAAAAATAGAAACTACTAATTGCCTTTGCTATAGTTGTCATGATTAACATGTGACCAAAGAAATGATTAAGATTCTTGAAGCAGACCAGGCTGGCTTCTTGGTCTGCCTGCACAGCTCAGCAGTTGTGTTTAAGTGGTTAACATTAATGACACACACATTATTTTAAAAAAAAAAATAGAAAATTAAAACATCAGTTCTAACATGATACAGCTGGAAAATGATGCAAAGAAAAAAATATCGGAAAATTAAGGACAGGCTTACATGAAAGATTACTAATTTACATGGAACAGCCTGGGTGCTATTAGAAATGTGGCAGCGAGTAAGGAAAATAGATCATCTACCATCTGCAGACAATTAAATCCAAAACTGCTGCTGCATAATATTTTGAAATATCCCTTCATACCATTCAAACAGTGCTGCTTACAAGTAGACAACTGCAGCAACTGAGTTAAAATGGTATAAGAGTCTCTCACACATTATTAATGAAAATATTCTAGTTTTGCTAAGTGAGATTAACAAACAGTTTGGTCAGAGAATGGAGAGCTCCCAATGCATTTCAAAGATAACTTCCTTGATATGACATATCATGCAATTTTGTATACTGATATAATAAGTTGTACACAGTAAAATGTTATTTCTAAGACTTGTTACAAAGTTGGTACCAATTCCAAAGTTTATATACCTAACATTTTTGCTTGGTCATAGACTACTGTTGTTCAACCAATACTCCTGTGCAGTTTTGCATTACCTACAGGAAAACATGATCTACTTCACTTTTGAGAAAAATGATATTGTTTTATAGAAAAACAGCACCTGTCTAACATCCAAAAAGCTAAACAATGTGAACAAAAAGTTATTTGAAAATAGCTATGTTGGGCAGCCGTGTATTCACAAATAAAAAGAAATTCAAACCACAATCATAGGCTAAGACTACAATGTAAAAAGTGTATCATAAATATCAAGAAGGATTTTTATATGATCTCTCTGTTCTGCTTTGTAAAGTGTTTAACTTGTGACTATTATTTTTAGTTACAAGGAAAAAAACTTGATTATGTTACAAATTACCCTAAAATGGACTAGTAGGCCCACCACCTGCTTTTGCAAATAAAGTTTTATTGAAACATGGCTGTGCTCAATTGTTTATGTATTACCTACGGCTGCTCTTGCCCAGCAACGGCAGAGCTGAATAGTTGTGACAGAAACCATATGGCCCACAAAATCTAAAATATTATCTGGCCCCTAACATAAAAAGTTTGCTGACCTCTACCTTAAAATATCAACAAGAATGTATTATAAAAGAGAATATCACTTAACTTGGTGAAACAAAGTCAATTCCAATCAATGAAAATAAAGTAAATTCTAATCCTATATTTTGAAGACAATATCTGGTGCTAATAAATTTAGGCTCCCTTTTAAGTATGGAGGTACGCATGGAAGAGTAAATAATGCATCAAGCGGCTCAGACTCCTAAACTGTCATTTCACTTGCACGTAGTGGGATCTTCTGGAACTTGGTGAACCAGCCTTTGCCAAACTGTGTTTTGCGTGATTCTAGTGTTCCTTGAAAAATGAGTTTGAGTCAAGTAAATATGGGAAGCATAGGGTTTTTGGGTTTCTTTTCTTTAGGAATTCTTCAGGAATTTCTCAGGGAAACTCAGAGTATTCATGTACATTATGAAGACAAATGAAGACAAAAGAAGAAGAAAAAAAATACTTTCTATATAAAATGCTGAATGATATATATGTTCCTATTTCTAAATCAATAGCCTAAATAATAGCAGATTAGCATATGTGAGTCGTCTTGCTATATAACGTGTTTTCTCATGTAAAGAATATGAGTAATTAAAAGCAATCTTAATTCACTTTGCTTCTTAACAGACATTCTTTTCTTTTATCAGCACCCTTTCATTCTGCAGCATGATAGCCTAGAAAGGATGGTATTTCTTGGAACAAAACAGTGAATAGGAAAAGAGTCTGGAAAACTTCTCAAAGAGCCTAGTGATTAAAAAGGAAATGTTCAAATTTGTGAATATAGTTAGAAATTGTATCAGAACAATGAAAATCCTTCAAAGTTTCCTCAAGGTCTTCCAGCAAAGCATATTTACATTCCAGTACAAATTTAAACTAAATAAAATACTAACCTTACAAACAGTGAAGATATTTTTCATAGAAAATCCACTTGAAAATATAATGTTGGAATAATGGTTTGCCTTATTTTTGTTTAAAGTTTATAATCTGACTTTTCTAATACTTTTAGAAAGAGTCTAGTATGTATTTTCATGCAGTTTTTGCTTTAATTTCTACCTACACTGCTGTTGCTGTTAGCCAAATCATAGCAAGGAGATGAACAAATTAACATATATGGCTACCCTCTATACACCAAAACAAAACAAAACAAAACAAAACCCCCCAAAATTTTTATGAGCTTAAAATCTTCAAAATTCGAAGTTGATATATTTATGTATCTGTACTTGAAGTCTTACAGATTACTCTATGCCTAACATAGAGTAGGCACTCAAATATTTTTAAAATAAATGGACAACAGGAAAGCTTCCAAATGTCTATATTATCAAGGACAAACATAAGTGGCATCATATTATGGAAAATATTATCTTATGGAAGATTAATGTATGCAGTTTAAACTTGTTATATCAATTAAAATGAATATACCTAATTTAATATAAGAAATCTAATTTATTAGTAAGATAGATGTTGATTTTTTAGTGTACACTGTCAGTTTAGAAGTGATCGTCAAGAAAGCCTTCCAAAACTAGCATAAAAAGAGTTTCCACCCTACTAATTACCATAAGACAGCCATAATAAATACAAAAGTTAAAGAAAACACATACACTAATTACCAAGACACAGTTGGACCAAATGGTCATGAAAATAATCCAACTATAAAAATGTGAATGTGATTAAAAAACAAAATAAAATTTTGGAGATTCTAAGAATGGTTAAAAGCTATTCTATTCACTCCACTATACAGATTAAAAAGAATCCTTTGAATTGGGAGGGTGATACACAAACATCATATATACCCTATGGTACGGTGCCTTTATCTATTAACTCAAGAGAGAACATTCTGTGATGAGTTTGTCTAAAGTCAACAATCAAACAATGGTCACATATAGTTATGGGGAAATCATCTAGATGCATAAATTAAAGGAGGATACATAAAAATATAGAAAATCCCCCACACATATGTAGATATGTAATAACACATCTTAGGCTTTTCCCTGTCTAATTTTTATAGGCTTTATATTTAAGATGATGAGTGTCAAAATATACCTTTAGAATATGATTAAAATAATCACAATATTAAATTTATAAATAGTATGAAATATATTTTTAAGAGACATACCCTTTCTTGAAATTACAAACTAGCTCTTTGTGAAAACAAATCCACCTCCATACTTTCTCTATAAAAATACTTGTCAACAGTTGTTTCAGGAGAACACTGAAACCTTTACAAATTCAAAATGTTGCTTAGGAAAGCAGTTTAGTATCTGAAAACTAAATTGAGCCACTACACTATGAGTAATATGCAGGAAAACACACTCAGGATGTTTGAACTCTTTTAAATTTTAAGCATCTTTATTATACGGTACCAATAAAGTCACTAGATGTTCCTATTTCCCTGTTTTTACTAAGTAGTCAAGATGGAATGGGTTCTTGTGCTGCAGAAAGAATTTTTAGTATGAATAAAGAAAAATTTTCTAATTATAAAGGTGGTGAAACATTACACTATGCTGTAAAGGAGGGTTGCTGAATCTGGCCATGTAGAACTTAATAAAATAGCACAAAACAGCATAGTTTTGCCTGGGGGGAGAATATCTCCCAAGGTTTCCTCTTGTGCTATCATTTTATAAAACAGAAATGACAATGTTATACAGTGAATATTAAAATTTGTTTCCCTCTTTCCCCAAAAGAGTGTCACCTGGATGGAGTTTGTTGCTGTGTAAAGGTTTGCAAATGACTCAGAAAATATGAGTGGGGGCTATTTAGTCAATCAGGTCACCTGATTGCCTAATCATCCTTTAGTGAATTGAAAAACAAATTACAATATTGATGAAATTTAGCTGATGAAAGAAAATGATCCAAATCACTATCTAATTCAATCTATTGTGAAAACCAGCAAACTTGTCAGGTTTCCACATTTACTAGTGTGTTATTTATATAATTATTTAACAATGTAAATGAGCATGATGACAGATACTTCGCTGTTTTCCCAGTAAATTGCACAGTGACTCAATTCTAACAGGGGAGGTCAGACGCTTATACTACACAATACTATAGTTGGCCAGAGTTTCTGTTGGGTGGAAAGCCATGAAATAGAGTTCAACACTGTTCATAGAAGTCTGAATGCGTAGGATCAAGCCTTTGCCCACAGATTACTAGCTGAGTGACCTTGATAAGTCAACTCATCTCTAAAAATATGCATTTTATTCATCTTAAAAATAAGAGTAGCAGCAGTACCTGTTTCCTTTTTCACAGTAATGGTGAAGAAATTCATGAGAACACATGTATGAAAGTGATTTCAAAACTTCCAGCTGTGATGTTAAACATAAGGCATTATAAATTAGACACCGTGAAACTGGATTTACTTTTTCAGACCTTAAGGGTAAGTGGAATGTAATAAAGCAATATTTTGAAATTCTTGTTCTTGAACATGGACCATAACATGGAGATCTAAAAGCATGAATAAATAACTGGTTCAAGGGCTTCATAATACTGTAATAATTAATAGCTGATAGCATATGGCAGTTTAGGAAACACATAAACTGCTCTAATTTCATTTACTATTCATTTATTCCTATAAATAAAGGCACTTAATCAGGTACAATATGACATAAAGAATTGAGTGTTTTAAAATCAATATAAACAGATTCTCGGAAATAGAACTACAAGCCCATGAAGACACACAAAATACAAATGAGGTGAGTACGTCACACAATGACTGGCACAAAACATGTAACCAAGAAATATTGTTGAGCTAATACTAAGTAAAAAGGTCATGTATCTTCATGAAGAATTCAATGAGAACTTTGAAAATACACATATACATTCATGTTATACTCAAAGTATGTCACCTGAAAGTTAAACAACAGCAAGAAAAAGATATTTTTATCCAACAGAACTCATCAAGTATGACCTGATGAAATCTTGTGCCACAGACCCAATGATGCCTTTCACCATCATTTTAAAATTAAATCATGAAGAACTTCCCATTGTACTCATGGTTACACTAATGGTCTGAAAGAGGGTATTAAACTACAAGTGTTAATTTATAATGCCTCATTTTAATACAGCATTTTAAATTTCTCAAAGCATTTCCTTACACACTTACATATGTGATGGTTAAAACAACACTGTAAGGTTGACGAGATATTTCAGCTCATGTTCACAAGCACACATCTGCACTTTCTTCTTTAGGAGGTGCTGTGTGGGGAGCTTATGGTGATTCACCCTACCCACTTCTATAGCTCATCCTTAATCACATTTTCTCAGAATAACTAGGCCTGGGAAATAGAAGTGCCATATAACATCATCTGGTAACTAGGTTCAGAGAGCCATGCATCATCAGTGAGAAGAGCCCAGGTAGACTCCACTTTATAGTGCTATTATAACTAGATCACCGCTTAGAAATAGCAGGTAATATTTTACTACTTTGTATATGAAGATTCAGTATATATAGTACCACCAAGTATGGTATTATAATTTTAAAAATGAGTACTGAGATCATATAAAAATTAATTTTATCTTAAAATGATTTTTAAAAAGATAACCATTGAAAACTGCTCAGAACACAGCAGTATGGTTTCTTATTTTAAGAAGTATTTACATGAAATACAGTCAGTCAATGCTAACTGCGCTATGATCCTAGTACATACATGCATACATTCATGTATTATTATAATTTTTATATGTAAATACACACACTTATTTCAATGAGGTTGCATTTCAAGAAGTTTTGAAACACAGTCTAAAATAAATTTTAAGGGGCATAAACTAGGAGAGCATCCCACAATTTCTACCTACCTTTTGTGGCCACTCGGACACAGTCTATTTTGGTTTCCTGTGTCGAACAAAGAGAGGAAAAAAATTATTATTCATGTTTTATTTAAAACAAATAGAAATAGCTATACCTCTATTTAAATAACACTGATAAGGAAAGATTCACTGTCCCAAGTGTGGCTTTAATCACAGAGTGATTACTCTTCTATCAACACTCAGATACATTTTCTGGCTCCAGCACTGGTGGTGCTGGGCATTTCGGGACCAGAGAATGAGCTGGGAGCTAGACACAAAATGTCTCTTGCTGGTGGCCCCGGGACCTTCTTCTCTGGCCCTGTACTTGTCCCCCTGTGCAAACAGTGCTAGAGAAGAACTACGCATCTGAAATTTCCCCCCTCTTCACTGGCAAAAATCAAGGCTACTATGATACCTAAACCCAAGCTGTGAAGGAGGGAAATGACCATGGTATCTGGAAAATGTTTCCTTCTAAGGAGACTTTAAAATCTCATCAGAGTTCTGGGTTGGTCTGAATAGGAAAGGGAAAGAAATTTAGAAATGACTCAACGATAGTTTTTATTTTTGTTTCCATCTCATCTTTCTAAAGCTGTTTTCACTTAGAAAAAAAAGATACCTAATTTAGTCACAGCTATAGGAAGCATAAACTCTCGTGGAACTAAAGAAATGGGACAGAATGTGCTGAAAAGACAGATGCTGTGAATCTCACAAAATTGTAAATGAGCTGAATGTATGTGTTGTGGCTATACTATCTTCCTGTAAAATAGGAAGCTACACAGAATTACTAGCCAACTTTTGGCAACAAGAAAGAACTGAAAATAAAACCTCTCATGATGACAATATACTCTCCCAACCAAAAAAAACAAAACAAAACAAAAAAACAAAGATGAATATTCTCTAGATGACAATAATTTTAAAAAGAAAAACCCACATTTGTTTACAAGTAAAAATACACAAAAGCATGACTTCATTTTTTACTAGTTATGTTACTTAATTTATCTTCACATTAACAACCTAAAATAACTTAAGTAAACAGTCATCTAAAAAACTTACCCCATTGGCTCTACTAGCAGCTTGGAAATAAATTCTGTAGCTTTTATGGGGAAGAAGGGGAGTGTTCCAGTATCCACTGTACGTCCTATTATCACCGATAGTAAAAGGCTGCGCAGCTTGGAGGCTGTCTGCTGGAAATTCTGCAGCAAAATAGTACTGCGAGTTCAGGATTGAGGCATTCTGGAAGTGAATTGGTACTGGGTAGCACTTTAAGATTTCTGTTGTCTTTTTAGTTCTTCGAGGACGTTCTTCCTCAACAACTATTTGATAGACACTAGAACAAAAAAAAAAGAGTATCGTCAATGATAGTTTATGATAACTGAGCTGATCCACTCTGGCGTCAACTGCATGGACCCACAAGACATCAAAAATAAAGAACACACTGAATATAGTCAATAATAAGTACTTGGTATATAACAGACCCTCACTCAACACTTGCTTAATGAAAGAGAGAGAAGCTGCTTAAGTTCTTCTTCAGAACTCTCCCACACAAAATAAAACAATTCATGGAGAGAAACAAAATTCACCCTAATTTAAAAAAATTTTATATGATAATCTCTGCTATTTACATGAGCAGGACACTAAAATAATATTTTTATATTTTTTTTGTATTATATATATATATATTTATATTATTTTAGTGTACTTCACATATAACTGAAGATGATTTTACATACAATTAACTCAGTTTACCTGATAAACAAAATTAAATGAAATAATATTAACTGTAAGTTTATTTTAAAAAGCAATTTATTATTTTCTTCAATGACATCTGTATGAATGCATGTGAAGCTTTAATAATTCACAAAACACATTGTGTAGTGATTCATATTAATTTAGTTTATCTTCCCATATTGTCTTATATTCCTTGGCCCTTCTCCATACTCGGACAGTGGAAAGAGGTGGCATAGGAAAAGCAGAGACAAGGAACTGGAATTTCAAAAGCCAAGGCCATGCATCACGTGTAAAGGTAAGGTGGGAAGTGGCACCTTTGAAGATGCTTGCAAGGATGATGTCCCCACTGAGGGGCTGGCCTCTGGCACCTGCCCATCCTCCTCCTATGTCTCTGAATTTTGAAGTAAACGTAGGAAAATGAGAGAAACTGTGAACTGATGGACTTTTAGAAAATTAAGATATTTACATTTACCATAATGATAAATATTTCGTGCAGTTTTGTTGAAAAAAAAGTTTCTAATGCTGAGAAAAACTCTTTTAAAAACTGAATCCAGATTAGATTGAAAGTCCGTCTGGCAGGGAGAAGTACCTTTTTCTTACTGTATCAGAAAAGTAACCCTGGTTCCCTGGAACAACACTGGAATAATCCAAGAGTTGCTCAGTACAGGTACCCATCAACCAATGCTGAGAAAACATCACAGAAGAGAGATGCCTGCCAGCCCCCGCCTCCCTGGGAAGTGCCTAAAGGGTCCCTCTTTACACTCTAACCTGTGCGAACTCTGAATCTGCACTCAGTAAAACCACCTATCTCTGTGAGGATGACCACGTAGCACACTCTACTACAGTAATGAAATGTGTGCCACCATTCAGCTGGTAATTCTGTCTAAATAAAAATCAATTGTTTTAGAACATCAGAGTGATTATTCAGTAGACAGGTAGGTAGCCAGCAGGTTTACAGGGTAATGATAAAGTGAATTTTGACCAGTGATATCAACTTAAAAAAAAAGACAACTCTTACTTCCTAATATCAGAGATGTTCTATTGGGTCTAGTCATGTGAAATGCTCCGCCAAATCTAGTAGAATTCTCCCTGCATAATAGATTCAACACGAAAGAAAGTATTTAGGAAGGATTCTAGAGCGAGAACACAAACACACAAAGAGGTAAAGTGGACTTTGATTTCTCTTACACCTACAAACAGAAAGATGCAGTGATTTACAAACATATCTGTCCAGTCTCTAACACTTCAAGAGGTGGGCTGGCCATCTTTAATGACTCACATGCAACCAACGGGATGTAGCAGAAGGGGCACTGCATCTTCCACCTTCTCCTTGGGAAGCTCACTCCTGGAGAAGGCAACCACCAAGTAAGGGGTCCAATGACCCTGAAGCTGCCATGCTGGAGAGGCCACGTGTAGGCCTCTGTTTGACAGTCCCGAAGAGCTCCCAGCCCATAGGCACCATCACAGCAGCCGCGTGGGTGGGCCGTCTTGGAAGGCCATGTGCTGAGCCTTCAGTGACCGCCACCCAAGAGACCGCATCCAGGAACTGTCCAGCCCACCCTTTGCTGGCCCGCAGAATCATGGCAAAATGCAGAGGTCGTTTTAAACTGTTGAGTTTTGTAGTAGTTTGATACATAGCAAATACTAACCTGCATATCAGGTCACACAATAGCAAGAATAAAGGGTCAGGGTGAAAGTAGAAGATTAAAAACTCCCTGCTCTGTAGCACAACCACAGATGACAGCTGTGGAAGAAGTCTAACCCAGAATGCTGTTAAAAACAAACAGCCTGGAGAAAGTGTGACCATTCTCTTGAAACCGCTTTTGTAGGGATGGAGACAATGCATTGGTCTGGGCTCTAATCCTAATTCTGCTAACAGAATTAAGTTTTAAATTATTTACTTTGGGTCTTATTTCTTCCTATGAAATGAAAGAATTATATGAATCTCTACAGTGTATTTTACACATCTATAATTTTTATTCAACATACAAGAACAGCTCTCACAAAAAAGGATAAACTATAAAAATAATTACTCGCTTTGCAAAGTAATTTAATAAAACAACTTTTAACATCGGCTTCCTTCAAACAGCCAGCTTTTCCACTTCATTTGCTATATGACATGATTTTAAAAATTTCAATTTAAAAACAACTTGCAGGAAACCCATATACTAGACAAAACAGAAAAATAAAGATACGTATGGAGAAAAAAAAAGTTGCAGAAATTATTCCACACAGGAAGCCCAGCACACATAGGTTTTATTTTTCTCATTTTCCTAATGTGAAACCTGAGGTCTACAGGTGAAGTGCCACTCTACCTGGGCATTCACTGAAGGGGCAGAAGCCCCGGGTTCAAACTGTGGTGTGACGGCAGAGCCAGCTCTCCTAATTGTCAGACTAGGTAGTGCTGGCTTTCCTTGTCAACAAGTCCCAGTTAAGGCATGGATGTGAACCATCTGCCCCGAGGGGAATTTTCACATGCTCCTGCAGACACAACCAACACACAAGCCAGTCTCCATCTGTTTTCACAATCAATTTATTTTGAGTACTGTGTAAAGATTCTCTCTCTTTCATCTCATCAAGGGAGCCATAGATGGCAAGGTTACCTCTGACCTCAATTCCCTCAGCCATCTGTATCCCACTCATTAATGACTTCCAGGGAACACGCTCTCCTGGGCTGAGCAGTGACTCCAGCACCTGGCTGGGGTCCTCCCAGCACCATGATCTTCCCACCTCTCTCAATCTGCAAGGAGCTCCCTCCTGATTCTAACTTAGCTAGATAAAAAAGCAGCGCAGCTGCTTCTGCACTCTCCAAGTCCCAAGATCCTGGATTCTTCCACTGTAAACACCTTTGCTTCTGCTCCTTCACCCCGGCCTGGACTCGAGCTGGCTACTCAAAGGTGGTTCTTCCCAGTGCAACGAACTCTTGGTCAGTCTCGGCAGATGCTCCACGTTGCAAAGCCCTGAGACCCTCACTGACCCTCTCTCAGGGGCTGACAGTCTGTCCTCTTGTTTTCATGTACTTGTACTCTGCTCCAAACTCAAACTTGTTTTCAGTGAAGACTTACAGTCATTTGTGTCCTTTTATCATTATTTTCAAAAGTCCTATAAGCTCGTGGAGGAGAAGGGCTATAATTTAGTCATTTTTGTGTCTCGTGACACTTAGAATGAAGTGGGCCATGAAGTACGTATTTCTGAAGGCATACTATAATCCAGAAGTTATTTCTATTTCATTTGGGGGTATATTACACATTATATGTGCTAGTAGGAGGAAACACACTGATATTCACAACTATGCTTTGCTTTACTAAAATTTAATATAATATTAAGTTTATTTTGTTTTCATTTCCCAAATAACCAAGAGCTAAAAAAGGACAAAATTACCCAGAAAAAGGTTTTATGATAAGAGAATGCTGGTTAGATTTTAAGTTTATCCTGAATAACCCACAATTAAATAACAAACCCCGAGGGAATAAAAGACTCGTCTCTGTTTTCTCTATCCATCCCCTCCACCTCTCACTTCCCGCTTCTCTTTCCCCCCCCAACCTTGCACAATGTGTGATATGTGAATGTGTTCGCTGGTTTATTAATTCAATAAATACTGTTTTGAGTTCCTATTAGGTGCCAGGCACTGCCCTACTTTACCTTGAACAATGCAATGTTTGACATTCCCTAATGAAACAAAATTTTGAATTGTAATGTAAATACCATCTAAACTAATAAGGATTAAAAAATATTTTTTTTCCAAGCAGCAATTTTAGGACTAGGTGAAAATTTGAGAATTAAATGATCATTCGATGGGCCTCTATTACAGCCTGCTCGTGTTGGTTATATTGTACACTCTACTCCAGAGACATTGCTTTTTAAATGGCTACCATCTACTCACCTTCAGATATATTAAAGGAAGAACTAAGTTGACTAGAGCAATTTCAAACCCAAAATGTCTTTTCATCCTTGCTCCACAAGACAAATTAGATTTGCAAGCATCCAGACCTCACATCTATTTGCTCTTTAATAATTTAAGCACTGAAAGGTCAAGCAGCTCTTTTCTATTCCCCTTTATCAAAGTCCAAGTGCTAATGAAAAATAGCTAAATTCTACCTGCGGCCCAATTGCCATAACTTGCTGTCTCCCCAATGGAAATTAACACATTATTAGCACCCAGGTGAATAGAACCTTGACAGAACTTTGTAGCTGATGGGTTTTTCATCTGCACAAGTAACATCATTTCACTAACGAACTTCATGAACTCTTTCCATCCACAATCATAAACTCAAAGCTAGCTTTGAAAATCTCACTGTGTGAATGATTTTTCTTAAAAGATTTTTTAAAAAGCAAATTTGCAAGGATGGAAAACTGATCAGAAGTTTCTAGCTTAATGATCTGAATTAAAATTCTATTATCCTTTTAATGGATTACTCACACTTTCTTTGTTTATTAGAGTTGCACTATTCCTAGCACTGTCCTATTGCTATTCTGGAATTTAAAGTAACATAAAATCTTCCTATGGCATTTGCAATATTAAAGTACAATTCACAGTGAAGATGAATCTGCCAAAAATGTGACATCACTATATCAGAACTTTCCTATGGAATGAAATGTAATTTAAAGTTTAATTTATGCTAGGCATTTCTACAACAAAACTCTAAGGCCTTTACAAGGAGAATAAGAAATCTGCATTTGTATGGAATAGGACATGAAGTATAACCTAGAAAAGAACATCTGAACATCTTTCATGTACTTTTTTAAACTTGAAAGTTCAAATGTGATAAAATATTTTTAGTTTTTTCCTAACTTTGAGGTCTTGGAGAGGAACCCTGATACAGATCTGAAATTGACCTAAAATTTTTTGTTCTAATTCATTTCAAGATTAAATCCGTAGTTGTAAGTACATTTTTCTTATTCATTTATTCTATTTCTCATCAGCATACAGTATTAGAGGGTTGTTCCACTGGATGACAGAAGGTAGGGAGGCAAAGAGGGGAGAGAGAGAGGGAGAAAAGTTATCACCCTTCATTGTTGCTTTTATTAACCTTCTACAATAGGTACTTCTGATCATGTCAAGAACTTAGAACGCTGTTCATCATTTCATAATACCTAATAATGACTTTTGGCTTGATTTGCAATTTTTGGTACAAATCATCCATTCTATATGTATAAAAAAGAATAGAGATTAGTATTGATATCTTTCTGAAGACTAATTTTTGGGGGGATGGGAGAAAACTATTTGCATGTAATACTAATTACATGCAAAGCATGCAAAATAAATGTATAACTAAGGTTTATTGCCACACAACCATACTAAATTTATTTTCTTCCTGTTCTTTATTCAGGCATACTCTTTTCCTAAATCTATCAGCATTTACTGAAATGACACCCTTATATTCCAAACAACCTGGTAAAATTGAAATAAGTTTTTAAAACTTTGTCACTAGTTTGAAATTAGGGGAAACAAAAAGGACAGAATTCAGTGTTCGTCATCATGGCTAGGATTCCTTAGAGTCCTGCCTGTAACATTGACAGTAGCAGACCTAATGCAGTCCTGTTCATTAAATTATAAATGATAACTGGTACGTACACAGACAGTGGGCCATGGATTACCCACTACACTGCATAAATAGACCCATGGGCTGAATATTCTATGTTAGCAACCTTAATTTCTCTTTGTCCTGCTCTGATATAGATAAGACTGGCCATAAATTGCTGTGGAATATTTGCGGGGCACACAAGCATTTTTTATGTTCTCTCAGCCATAACTCATTACAAGGAGCTTGCCTGGCACCAGTAAGTTACTACTGCTCTGTGTTTGCGTCTGTGAGCATGCATGAGCACACAGTTCACTACCCTGCTGCTCTGCTAGTTAGTGATAAAATCTGATATAATAAAATATTAATTACAGCTGAAAGGTTGGGTGAGAAATACGAACTCAATTACAGTCCCATATTGTGAACAAAGGGCAGGGTGAAAAAAATTCTTTAGTTATGGAGGTTTGGGATAATAAAAAGAACTAGAACATTAGACTCAGGCTGAGAAGCTCTGTAAAAGGCCACCTGTCATTAATCTTCACAACAGGCACCACATTTCGAGTAAATTAGTCCTAGATGGAACATCTTTAAGAGTGATTTCTCCTCCTTTTAACAAGGAAAGACATTTTCCTTTGCATTTCTTATTTTACCTAAGTTTATCATAATTTAATCTTTACAATTTCAAAACAAACACATGATTACAAAAATTGTAATTCAAGGTCAGTTACTACTATGAAATTATGTTCTCTTAAATAAACCTAGTGATTGAAATAAAAATAGAAATATTAATAGAATACTGTCAAAGCCATACCAAAAATCTTCATTCTTGTGCATTTTTATTATATCCAATTCAGAATTTTTCAGTCCCAAAAAGTTTCAGTGCTCAAGGTGACTAGAAATGTGACTATCAAAGGGGGCAGGTGCACCTAAGGGGGTGCCGTGGAGAAAGCCCCGAAGTGGGAGGAGCCATCTGTAGAGGACTAGCTCCAACTCTGCCCTGCATCACTGACTGACCACTACGTTCCTTCCAAGCTCTAAAATTTCATGAATTGCAGTACAAGATCAGGCAAGTTTTGACATCAACAAATGAGAAGAAAATTATTTCATTCATGCTCCCTCCATCCTTTCTTTCCACAATACTCATCGTGTATCAGGCCTTGTGCCAGGCACAGGGGAAGAATAAAAAGAAGAATTGGGCACAGACTGCCCCTGTTCTTGAAAAGCCCAGTCTAAGGGTGTTAGAAATAGGTCACACCAACAAAGAACCACCATGACAAGGATCTGATAAGGGTTTGTACAAAGTAACAGGACCCAGGGGAGTGTCAATCTCTACATCAAAACCTCTTGTAGCATCAACAACATTGAAGGCATCTGGCCTGAACCTATTGCCCAAGCACTCTCACCTGCTGATAACACCTGAAGACTGTTCTGGTAACAAGCACAGTTACCAACATTCTCTTCAAATTAAAAATAATGTAACAGCAACAAACAAAAAAGCCAATGTCTTTGGATTCCCAGTGCAGTCTCCATTCACTCCAATCACTTGCGAGAACCCTTCATCAGCACCACAGATGTGGAAGGTAAAGAGCTGGGCCCTACCTCAGATATCTGCCTCAAGAGTCCCGAGAGTTGACCCAAGAGACACCCAAGAGTGGCAGGGTTTTCCTCACTCAAGTCCTGTACTGCCTGGCTCCCAGCAGAACTACACTGTAGGCGTAAAAAGCTGGGTTCGTTGTCTTGACTCCTATAGGCGCCCATGCTGCCTGAGGTGGGGAACAAGGAGGCAGCACTTGGGTGGACAGGGAAAGGAGCTGAGGACAGGCATGGTCTGGTCTTTGCTCCCCTCCACCCCTCTCTAAATCGCTGTCAGGCATATTTGGAACTACTCTTTCTAAGTCTATAATCACTCTTCAGGTTACATGAGCCATAATTTCTCAATTTTAGTATTTCATTTGATACCCATTTTGATCATTAAGGTTAAATCAAAACATTAGATAAGTGTTTTGTAGTTGGGGGTGGGGATTTGGCACCAAGAGCTATTCCCAGCTGTCCCTGTCTGCATGCAGACCCTCTGCCCCGCCTCCCCATAGAAGGCCTGGGCCTGCTGCCCCTCAGGCTGTGGCCAGAGCTCCCTAGTGTGCCTGGTAATATGATTGGAGGTGGGATCTAATTCACAGAATCCTTCAGAGGAGGTTATGCTGAAGAAAAGAAAATTTAAAAAGAAGGGGAGGGGAAGCTATGCAGCTTATTTTCATGCACACAAGCAAGTTTGAAATGGAGTTTGAGAGAAAGTTAAATTAAGTTTCATTGTATAAATGCTCAAATACATCTACTCTATTATTATTACCTTCCCCACCATTTTAAAGCTTCTTTTGAAAGGTTCTTAAAGTACAAACTTAGTTTCCAAAATGAATTTTGAAAGAGATGACTGACATTGTCATCCCAGAAGCAACATTAATAAAAACGATTTTTGTTTCCTGGCAGTAAAGGTATCCAGAGTATTATTTTTTAATACAATAAAACTCACCTAAAAGCAGGTGAGGGTGGTGGCAGTAAGGGCACCTTCTGGTAACATACACAGTAGCAATTCAGCAATAGTAAGTAATAATAAAAACAAGATATACAAAAACAGGAATATAAAAGCTGAAGTTTTACCATTGAATGACATTCTGATCTTTGTGATTATATGTACCCTAATGAAAATTATTAGGCTGAATGTCAGAGTTCCTTTCCTTAAACAATGCTAGCAATGGATAGAAACTTTTCAAAAGGTCAAGAACTATGATAAAAGAGCATTTAGCCCAAAAGGTTTAAGATGGTCCTGCAGTTTACGTTTTTTCAACAAATAAAAGGGAATAATTAAAAAACTAATTATAAGCATCTCAAAAGAACTGGTCTTTCTTGATTCTCTGGAGACTATTAAAATGGTAAAAGGGAAAAGAGCATACATAACCAACAAAAAAGGACTGATTAATTTGATTAAAATAGTCCAATACTCTAAAACAATTTTGTTTAATCTAAGTTATACAAGTTCTCAAAATTATATGGCTAAAATTTAGCCATATAATTAGCAGGTTGTAATGGAGCTTGGCTTGACCTCCCAAAAAAAAAAAACTTTTAGTGTAAATATAATAATGAAGAAATAATGAAAAAAACAACAGTGCTTCTAAGAATTAAACAATAGGGGTAAAGCCCCCAAATCCCAATGATCATAATCTAGAAATGAAGGTGTAATATATTTTCTTAATACAGGCATAACTAGTTTTATTGCACTTCACTTTATTGTGTTCACAGATATTGCAGTTTTTTACAAACTGAAGGTTTTTGGCAACCCAGTGTCCAGCAAGTCTATTGGTGCTGTGATTTTTCCACCAGCATGCACTCACTTTCTTTGTCACTTTTTGGCAGTTCTTGTAACATTTCAAACTCTTTCGTTATTATGATATCCACTTTGGTGATCTATTGTATGATCAGTAATCTTTGATGTTAATATTGTAATTGTTTTGGGGTGCCACAAACCACACCCATACATGATGGCAAACTTAATTCAAAAGTGTTGTGTGTGTTGTGACTGCTTCACTGACCAGCCGGCCTTTCCCTTTTCTTTCTTCCTCTCCTTGGGCCTCTCTGTTCCTTGTGACACAATATTAAAATTAGGCCAGTTAATAACCCTACAATGGTCTCTAAATGTTCAAGAGAAAGGAGGAGTCTCTCACATCTCTCACTTTAAATCAAAAGCTAAAAATGATTAAGCTTAGTGAAGAAGGCATGCCATAAGCCAAGACAGGCTGAAAACTAGGCTTCTTGTACCAAACGGTTAGGCAAGTTGTGAATGTAAAGTAAAAGTTGTTGAAGGAAATTAAAAGTGGTACTTCAGTGAACACATGAATGATAAGAAAATGCAATAGCCTTATTGCTGATATGGAGAAAGTTTTTGTGGTTTGGACAGAAGATTAAACCACTCACAACATTCCCTTCAGCCAAAGCCTAATCCAGAGCAAGGCCTTAACTCTCTTCAATTCTGCGAAGGCTGAGAGAGGTGAGGAAGCTGCAGAAGGAAAGTTTGAAGCTAGCAGAGGTTGGTTCATTAGGTTTAAGGAAAGAAGCCATCTCCATAACATAAAAGTGCAAGGTGAAGAGCAGCAGGTGCTGATGGCAAAGCTGCAGCAAGTTATCCAGAAAATCTAGCTAAGATCATTGATAAAGGTGGCTACACTAAACAACAGATTTTCAATGTAGATGAAATAGCCTTCTATTGGAAGAAGATACCATCTAGGACTTTCATAGCTAGAGAGGAGGAGTCAATGCCTGGCTTCAAAGCTTCAAAGGACAGGCTGACTCTGTTGTTAGGGACTAATGCAGCTGGTGACTTCAAGTGGAAGCCAATGATCATTTACAATTCCCAAAACCCTAGGGCCCTTAAGAATGATGCTAAATCAACTCCGCCTCTGCTGTATGAATGGAAAAGCTGAATAACAGTGTATCTGTTTACAGCACAGTTTACTAAATATTTTAAGTCCATTGTTGAGACCTGCTGCTCATAAAAAAAGAATCTTTTGAAAATATTACTGCTCATTGATAATTCACCTGGTCACCCAAGAGCTCTGATGGATTTGTACAGGATATTAATGTTGTTTTCATGCCTAACACTGCATCTGTTCTGTAGTAATGTCAACTTTAATAAATACATTTCATAAGGCTATAGATACCATAGATAGTAATTCCTCTGATGGATCTGGACAAAGTCAATTGACAACCTTCTTGGAAGAATTCACCAATCTAGACGCCATTAAGGATATTCATGATTCACGGGAAAAGGTCAAAATATTAACATTAACAGGAGTTTGGAAGAAGCTGATTCCAACCCTCATGGATGACTTTGAGGGGTTCAAGACTTCAATGTACAAAGTCACTGTAGATGTGGGTGGAAATGGCAAGAGAAGTGGAGCCTGAAGATGTGGCTGCATTGCTGTAACCTCATGATAAAACTTGAATGGATGAGGAGCTGCTTCTTACGGATGAGCAAAGAAAGTGGTCTCTTGAGATGGAATCTACTCCTGGTGAAGATGTTGTTGAAATGACAACAAAGGATTTAGAATATTACATAAACTTAGTAGCAGCAGCAAGGTTTGAGAGGATTTGATTCCAATTTTGAAAAAAATTCTACGATGGATAAAATGCTATCAAATAGCATCTGTGTTAGATGCTTCCCTGACTGCTTTGCTTACATGTCATTAATTCTTCCAGCTGCCCTGTGAGGTAGACATTATAATTATTCCTCACATCTAATTGATGCAACATATGAGACTCAGAAAAGTTACACAATCTGCTCAAGGTTATAAGGCAAATAAGAGCTAAGATTTAAACCTAGGATCATCAAACTCCATGCTGTGGTTCTTAACATCTTTGCATCTTCCTTCTCTGGAAAGAGCTGTTATCTGTAAATACTCCAGCCAGCAATGCCTTCTCATATTGCTGGGGTGTCTTGATGGAACAAGAGGTCTTGTAAAACATTTGTGATTTTACTGAATGAATGCAAAATATTAATGCCAAACACACATTTCTTACAACTTCTGTAAATTTATTGTCAAATATGAGTTATTATTAGGACATAGATCCTGTTTAAGTGATGATCACAGTATATTGCCATGAAAGTTAAAGGGAAGTAATGATTGGAAATTTTAAGCATATTACCAAAAGCAGAGAATAATGCGAATAAAGACTGAAAAGCAATCTAGTCAACATGTTTTTTTTTAAGCAAATCATGATATTATAAGTTTTACTCTTTTTCCGCACTTCAGTTTGCAAAGAATTTTCACATGTATTAATCCTCATGATCATGCTGTGAGATAGGCAGGGAGCATATTTGATGTCAATTTTACAAACGAAGAAACAGACTCAGAGAGTTTACAGGGTGACCCAAGGTCACACAATTAGAGTAAATGACACAACCTAAATGCAAGCCCAAGTCTTCTTTAAGTCTGTGCCAAGTGTTCTTTTAATTTGTGATACCACCCTCCTAAAAGATTAAGTTGTATGAATTGTTTACCACAGTGAGATTAGATATAGCTTCTTCTAAGTGAAACTCTAGTCATTTGGAGACAACTCAGAGGAGACAGCACTGCTGAGCGCCCACCAGCCTCCTGCCAGCCAGAAGTCCCTGTGTTTGGTGGGAGGCAGAATTCTGAAGCATCCACCCAGAAAAACCCATTTCAGTCTGGAAGCCACATGGGCCCATTTGTTTCCTCTATGTCGCTGGTCTGAGAGATTGATCTAATATGCAAACCCAGACCAATTCTTGCCCCAGTAAAAAGCCTTCTATAATTCAATCATTTATTTAAAAACAAAAAGCAAAATACTCATTTAGGGCTATGCCTGGCACAGAACCAGGGTTAGAAATACAAAGGTAAGACTCCGAAAACAGCATTGCGAATGACAGAGAAACAACGCCGAACGCCCAGCCCAAGAAAACAGGTACAAAATTTTCACAAAGATTGGAGGGCGCACGGAGCACAATAGAGCCCAGAGCGCGGGAAGGACGCGCTCGCCAGGTCGGCGCAGCGAGACCAGCCCCCCAAGCGGTTACGCACCTCCCCATACACGCAGTCAGGGACAAGCCCAGAGTTGGGACAGAGCGGTTGCTCGGGCCGGCGAGCCCTGTGGAGAGGAGGAAGTAGCCAGAGCCAAACACAACTCGCAGCTGCAATATACAGAGACTGCCGAGGGCTGGGGAGGAACTGGGCGGGGACCGAGATTCAGCTTCCCGGGACAGTGCGCGGGAACCCGCAGGCCGGCACTGCGCCACTGGAAGTCAGTGGGACTGGGCCCAGGAGTTTATCGGAGAGCGGGACGCGCCCTTAGAGGTTGCTAACAACTACCAGCGGAGAAAAACTGCGCTCCCGGCGCGATCGGAGCCCGGCTGTGCGCCAGGCTGGCGGCGGCCGCCATCTTTACAGCCGTCTGCGCGGAGCTGTGAGCCGCGTCTCTAGCTCCGCCCCGCCCCGGCCCAGGGCTCATCCGCTGGGGCGAGACAGGCTTTGCCTGTGGTGGCCAGGGACAGTGGCATCCGTGGGTTCCAGGTGGGACGAGATCCCGGAACTGTAGCGGCGGGACCTTTGAGTATTGGAAACAGTTTGCAGCTCGTCCATCTGGTTCTGCTACCCTGGCTCTGGCCTCCGACAACTCCGCTCCGTGCCGGTCCTAGTGCCCGCCCCTCAGGTCCCAGCCCTCCTGTACCCCAGAGATCGCTCATTTTGAAGGTTGCTGGCCATAGTGACTCATTTGGTATAACTGCTGGTTCCCATGACAACCAAATACCTCAAGAGCCACAGGCTGAACCAGAGCAGCTCCCCATAATCCTGCCCACTTCAATAGGGAATTTCGCACCACCCAAGAGTGCTTCCAGCTGCCACTACTCCCCCCTCCCCGTGGGAACATCCCCCCGGTGGAGATTGCTGGGGATAGAGACGGCCACCTGCCTCGCCTTGAGGTCTAGTGGTGGAAAAGGGGTGCACAATTGGAGATCCCCCATCAACCAGTTTCACGCGGAGACACACATCAGAAGGGCAGCCACACGTGGCTAGATGAGCAACCTCTGAGCTGTGTAGAATTTTCCCAACTCAGCTCTCACACTGCAGCCAAAGGAAATTGTGTTTCTACCAGAACCTCAGGAAGAGCAGGGTCAAAGTAACCCTAGGAGCTACAAGACCCTCCAAAGCACAGGCTTTCGCATACCCCAACTGGGGAATCAGAGTCTGCCACGGACATAACAGAATACCTAGCTAATAGGGAGCGGAGGACTCATATTCTCAAGTACAATCCATTAGCTCAGAGCCCAAGCTGGGAGGTCATTCTCACCACACTCCATTGGGAAGAGGAGAAGACCACAGGTCAGAGTTAACTCAAGATCCAACAAACTTGCTAAAATACACCTAAGGCAATACAGGCCACTACTTCTCTCCCTGGCTTTGCCAAGGAAAAATAATTGTGGGCCTGGTGACAGGGCCATAAACTAGCTCTAACACCCCCAGCTCTCGACCAAGAGGCCAGATGAGAAAAACCAGCGAAAGAACTCAAGGAACATGAAAATCAGAGTGAAAAGTCACCCCCAAAAGAAATTATCAGTTCCTCAGCAATGGATACCAACCCAAATGAAATGGGTAGAATGACAGAAGAGGAATTTCGTTTATGGATTATAAGAAAGCTCAATGAAATTCAAGAGAAAATTGAATCCCAGCACAAAGAAACCACAAGAAAATGCAAGAAATGAATGAAAATTCTCCAAAGAAATAGAAATATTACGGAAAAATCAAATAGAAATCCTAGAAATGAAAGAAGCATTCAAGGATCTACAAAACACAGTGGAAAGCCTTAAGAATAGGCTGGACCATGCAGAGGAAAGAATTTCAGAGCTAGAAGACAGCTCCTATGCGCTAAATAAATCAGCTGAAGAGAAAGAACACAAAAACAAGAGACAGGAAAAAAGCATACAAGAATGTGGGATTATGTAAAGAGGCCAAACATAAGGATAATAGGTATCCCTGAGGGAGAGGAAGAAAATTTGCATGGGCTGGAAAATTTATTTGAAGGAATAATAGAGGAAAATTTCCATGGCTTAGCCAGAAATCTCGACATCCAAGTACAAGAAGCACACAGGACTCCTGGGAGAGTCAACGTGAAAAGGCATTCACCACGCCACATAATTATTAGACTGACCAAAGTAAACACAAAAGAGGCACTCCTCAGAGCTGTAAGACGAAAGAGGAGGTAACCTACAAAGGGAAACCCATCAGATTAACTGCAGATTTCTCAGCTGAAACCTTACAAGCCAGAAGGGAATGGGGAGACATCATCAATCTCCTAAAACAAACAAAGGTCAACCCAGAATTCTGTATCCTGCCAAACTAAGCTTCTTATATGAGGGAGAAATTAAGACCTTTCCAGATAAGCAATCACTGATAGAATTTGCGAATCCAGACCGGCCTTGCAAGAAATGCTTAGACCTGCATTATACACTAACCAGCGCAACAGACACCCACCTATGTAAAATTATGCAAAGGCTAAAACCCCAGAAACCAGATTCCACAATGACGCAAGAGGTAAACAAAAGATACCACCCAACAGAATAAACAGAAATATACCCCAAATATAAATTCTCTCAATAAATGTAAATGGCTTGAACTGCCCATTGAAGAGACATAGGCTGGCTGAATGGATTAAAAATACAAACCAAGTATCTGTTGTCTTCAGGAAACACACCTTACACACAAAGACGCATTCAGACTCAAGGTGAAAGGATGGAATACAATTTTCAGGCTAATGGAAACCAAAAGAAATCTGGAGTAGCCATCCTCATTTCAGATGACATCAACTTTAAAGCAATAAAAGTAAAGAAGGACAAAATGGACACTATATAGTGGTGAAGGGAAAAATTTCACAAGAGGATTTAACAATCCTAAACATTTATGCACCCAACACAGGAGCACCCAGGTACATAAAGCAAATGCTGCTAGATCTAGACAACATAATAAGCAGGAATGCCATAATTGCAGGGGACTTCAACACCCCACTGACGAAACTGGACAGATCCTCCAAACAAAAATTAAATAGAAATAAAAGACCTAACAGGACTCTAGAACATTTGGGCCTAACAGATATCTACAGAACACTCCACCCAAATAACACTGAATATACATTCTTCTCATCAGCTCATGGAACTTTCTCTAAAATTGACCACATCCTAGGCCACAAAACAGATCTAAACAAATTCAAAAAATAGAAATCATACCATGTATCTTTTCAGACCACAGCGGAATAAAATTAGATATCAATTCCAACAGAAACTCACATCTTCCTCCAAAAACTTGGAAACTAAACAATCTATTGATGAATGATTATTGGGTCAAAGAGGAGATTCAAAATGAAATCAAAAGATTCTTCGAACTAAACGATAATGAGGACACAAGTTATCAAAATCTGTGGGATACAGCAAAAGCAGTCCTGAGAGGAAAACTTATCGCCCTAAATTCCCACATCCAAAAGACAGAAAAGACACAAATCAGTAAACTAATGAATCATCTTAAGGAAATGGAAAAGGAAGAGCAAAGCAATCCTAAAACCAGCAGAAGAAAAGAAATAACCAAAATTAGAGCAGAATTAAATGAAATCGAGAACAAAAGAACAATACAGAAGATCAATGAAACAAAAAGCTGGTTCTTTGAAAAGATAAACAAAATAGACAGGCCACTTGCCAGGTTGACCAGAAGCAGAAAGGAAAGGACTCTAATAAGCTCAATTAGAAATGAAAAAGGAGAAGTCACAACTGATACCATGGAAATACAAAACATCATCTTTGAATACTACAAAAATCTCTATGCCCACAACACGAAACATGGAGGAAATGGACAAATTCTTAGAAACACACTACCTCCCTAGGCTCAACCAGGAAGAAACTGAATTCTAAACAGACCAATATCAAGCACCGAAATTGAAGCAGTAATTAAAATCTACCCACAAAAAAAGTCCCGGACCAGATGGGTTCACACCTGAATTCTACCAAGCCTACAAAGAAAACTGGTGCCTATACTGCAGAAATTATTTGAAAATATCCAGAAGGATGGAATCCTCCCAAACTCATTCTACGAAGCCAATATCACCTTGATACCAAAGCCAGGAAAGGACACAACAAAAAGAAAACTACAGACCATATCCCTTATGATATAGATGCAAAAATTCTCAATAAATCCTTGCAACCGAATTCAAATGTACATCAAAAAATAATCCATCACGATCAGGTGGGCTTCATTCCCGAGATGCAGGGATGGTTCAACGTACACAATCTATAAATGTAATTCACCATATAAATAAAGCAAGAACAAAGATTATATGATCCTTTCAATAGATGCAGAAAAGGCTTTTGACAAAATCCAACACCCTTTTATGATAAGAACTCTTAACAATATAGGCATAGATGGCTCATTCCTAGAAACTATTAAAGCCATATACGATAAACCCACAGCCAATATCATACTGAATGGGGAAAAATTGAAGGCATTCCCCCTTAAAACTGGCACCAGACAAGGGTGTCCACTATCTCTACTTCTTTTCAACATAGTGCTGGAAGTCCTGGCCACAGCAATTAGACAAGACAGAGGAATCAGGGGCGTCCAGATAGGGGCAGAAGAGGTCAAACTTTCACTATTCGCAGACGATATGATATTATACATAGAAAACCCCAAGGATTCAACCAAGAGATTACTGGAATTGATAAATGAATTCAGCAAAGTCTCAGGATACAAATTAATACACACAAATCCATAGCCTTCATATATGCTAATAACAATCAAGCCAGAAACAAATTAAAGATGCTATACCTTTTGCAATAGCAACAAAGAAATTAAATATTTAGGAATATATCTAACTAAGGAGATCAAAGACCTATATAGGGAGAATTATGAAACACTGAGAAAGGAAATTGCAGAGGATGTAAATAGATGGAAAACCTTACCATGCTCTTGGATAGGCAGAGTCAACATAGTAAAAATGGCTTTGCTACCTAAATTAATTTACAGAATCAATGCAATCCCTATCAAAATACCAACATCATTTTTTGCCGATCTAGAAAAGATAATTCTATGCTTCGTGTGGAACCAGAGAAGACCCCGTCTAGCCAAAGCAATCTTAAGCAAAAAGAACAAATTGGGAGGCATCTGTCTACCAGACTTCAAACTATACTACAAGGCTATAGTAACCAAAACTGCATAGTATTGGCACAAGAACAGACACGTAGACCAATGGAACAGGACTGAGAACCCAAATATAAAACCAACCTCATACAGTCACCTGATCTTTGACAAATTCCAGAAAAACGTACACTGGGAAAAGATTCCCTATTCAACAAATGGTGCTGGGAAAATTGGATGGCCATATGTAGAAGACTGAAAGTGGACCCACACCTCTCACCTCTCACAAAAATCAATTCACAATGGATAACAGATCTAAACCTAAGACATGAAACCATAAGAATTCTCGAAGAAAATGTTGGAAAAACTCTTATGGACATTGGCCTAGGCAAAGAATTTATGAAGAAGACCCCCAAAGCAATCACAGCAGCAACAAAAATAAATACATGGGACCTGATCAAATTGAAAAGCTTCTGCACAGCCAAGGAAACTATCACTAGAGTGAACAGACAACCTACAGAATGGAGAAAATATTTGCATGCTACACCTCTGATAAAGGGCTGATAACCAGAATCTATACAGAACTTAGGAAAATCAACAAGAAAAATCAACAACCCTATTAAAAAATGGGCAAAGGACATGAACAAAAACTTTTCCAAAGAAGACAGAATGATGGCCAGCAAACATATAAAAAAGTGCTCAACTCTCTAATCATCAGGGAAATGCAAATCAAAACCACAATGAGATATCACTTAACTCCAGTGAGATTGGCTCATATCAAAAAATCCCCAAATAACAAATGTTGGCGGGGATGTGGACAGGTAGGAACACTCATACACTGCTGGTGGGACTGCAAATTAGTACAACCTCTATGGAAAAGAATATGGAGATACCTCAAAGAATTAAAAGTAGAATTACCATTTGACCCAGCAATCCCACTACTGGGTATTTATCCAAAAGAAAAAAAGACATTTTATAATAAAGACATCTGCTCTCGAATGTTCATAGCAGCACAATTCACAATTGCAAAGTTGTGGAAACAACCCAGGTGCCCATCAATACACGAGTGGATCAATAAAATGTGGTATATGTATACCATGGAGTATTACTCAGCAATAAGGAACAACAGTGAATTAACACATCTGGTATTATCCTGGTTGGAGCTAGAACCCATTCTTCGAAGCGAAGTGTCACAGGATTGGAAAAACAAGCATCACTGGTACTCACCATCAAACTGGTACTAACTGATGAACACTTACATCACACAGGGCAATAACATTCATCAGAGGGCGGCGGGCGGGAGGGGGTGGAAGGGATGGGAAAAACTCTCACTGAATGGATGTGGGGAGCACAGTTTGGAGCAAGATCTGAACCACGCATTGTGGCTCTGACAACGGCAGTAAACAGGGCAACTTTTGGGTATGGCCAAAGTGTAGTTGTAACCCCCATGATATCTGAAATTAAAAAAAGATTAACATTAATAAATTAAAACAAGACAAAAGAAGGAGAGAGGGAGAGAGAGTGTGTGTGTGTGTGTGCTGGGGGCAGGAGGCAGGACAGAGGAGGGAAGAAAAAAGAAGATTCCAGGAAGGAGGCATCACGTGCAAAATAAACCAACAAAATGGCACAGCAGCAGAAGCATCTGGAATATTCTCAGAACTGAGTGCGTATTTACCTGGGTTCAAGCTAGAAGGGAGGCTGCCCCAGGAAGTGACCAGAAGCCAGGGGCCTCCCCAGGAGAAGTCTAGACTTAAGCTGAGGGCAGTGGCGAGACACTGATGGGTTACTGAGAGGACAGCCCTGCAGCTGCAGCACGGGCGCTGAGATCTGAGAAGGACAAAGTGCGGTGGTGGGAGGCAGGGTGAAGAAAGAAAAGCCAGGGAGGGTGTCCTTACTGACTCCGAGGGGGCAGAAGCAAGACTAGTGTTTGAAGGAGTCAGTACAGGCGGGCAACTGAGGGTGCCCTTCCTGCAGGGACATGAATTTGTAGCAATGGCTTATTTGAAGCAATCTGTCTCAATTTCTCTTCTCATTAAAAAAAAGTAACCAACTGATTCAAAGGGAAAGGCAGGGTGTTCTTTTATGCTTCTGCACGCTGTGGAAGGGTCATGGTATTTAACTTTTATTTAGGGATGAAAATAGAATTTAAAACTCTGCTTGTTTCTGATGTGTCTAAGTAGTTAAACAGAGATCTTGGGCCTTCTTATCTACAAAAGTTTCAGGTGATAATTACTTCTGTTGGCAAGAAAAAGATGAGGTTCAATTCAATAAACACTTATTGAACACTTAATTAGGCTTGAGGAACTGAATGATATTCAAAAACTAAATTATAAAAATCATTTTGTGATCATTTTGCATTCCCTATTACATTTATATACATTTTACGTGATATTTAGCCTAGGAAAATGCTCACTCTCAGCATTAAATACAGTCATGAGTCACTTCATGACAGGGATAAGTTCCGAGAAATGTGTCCTTAGGTGATTTCGTCACTGTGCAAACATCACAGAGTGCACTTACACAAACCTATAGGTACAGCCTACTACACACCTAGGCTATATGGCATAGCCTACTGCTCCTAGGCTACAAACCTGCACAGCACGTTACTGTCCTGAATACTGCAGGCGACTGGAACACAATGGTAAGTATATGTGTGTCTAAACACAGGGAGAGGTAGAGTAAAAATACGGTAGTATAATCTCATGGCACCACCATCGTTATGCGGTCTGCCCTTGACCAAAACATTGTTATGCCACACATGACCGTACATACATCTAATGCTCCCAAGTGACAGTCAAACCTCGTGTGTGTTTTTAATTTTACTGACTAGGACGATAACTGTCTATATCTCCTTAACTTCTCTTATCTTAGGCTTTTCTATACATCGCTCTTCTACTTGGTGAACCTACACCCACATTCCAGTCTCGATTGGCCCCTTCCTAATTTCCCTTTAGGTTTCAGTTTAAACTTCACATTCTTGGTAGGACTCTCTGATTCGCTGGTTGAGATTTCATCTTCTGTCTGATACTCTTGGAGCACTTTGGACTTTCCTAAACAGCATTTGTCATAATCCTCACATGGTGACTTGAAGGTAAGTGCTCAGATGTCTGGTAAACGAATGAAGAATGAATGGAGAGCAGCTGAACACCGACTCTAAAATTCCCTGTAACACTTCAGTGTTATGCAGGGCAAGGATTTTAACTAGGTACTAATATCCAGAAAGGGCTCTTACCAGTTCTCATTGAGCAGAAAATACAGACACGGGACAGGAAAACACTTAATAGGTCAAAAGTAGAGACGTGAAGGAACTGGGACATATAGTAAAAAGGGCCCTGATGATATGGGGAAAAAAAACTACCACCACCCCCTAATCTTTCCACTATGTGTCAGGTTGAAGAACTGAATATTAATTTAGTTAAGAAGCTGCAAACCAAACACTGGTGAGCATCACGAGCATAATATGATATTAATAACACACTTAACAAAACAGTTTTTGATGAAACAGGAGGCATATTAGCATTTTAGTGTACTTCAGCGTTCTCATGATAAACAGTTACATTATGTATATTTATAAGTGCTGGTTGATACAGTGTTCTGCTGAAGAGAATGATATAAAACAGAGTTCATTATACATCTGTAATGCCCCCCAGAACACCCCCAAAAATAGGAGCAAGAAGCACTGTAACATGAGGAAGCAGTCACATCCTCTGAGTTGCTCCAGGGCTCTAAGCACTGCAGTGGTCCCCAACCATTTTGGTACCAGGGACTGGTTTCATGGAAGACAATCTTTCCATGGATGGGGGGAGGGGTGGGTGGGGAGGATGCTTTGGGGATGATTCGCGTGCATAACATTTATTGTGCAGTCAAACCTCTCTGCTAGTGATAATCTGTGTTTGCAGCCGCTCCCTAGTGCTAGCATCACTGCCTCAGCTCCACCTCAGATCATCAGGCATTAGATCCTCATAAGGAGCACGCAACCTAGACCCCTCGCATGTGCAGTTTACAGTAGGGTTCGCGCTCCTGTGAGAATCTAACACTGCTGCTCATCTGACAGGTGATGTGAGTGATGGGGAGAGGCTGTAAATACAGATGAAGCTTCGCTTGCTTGCCAACCACTCACCTCCTGCTGTGCGGCCCAGTTCCTAACAGGCCACGGACCGGTATGGTCAGCAGCCCGGGAGTTGGGTGCCACAACCATACTGGGTTAGCTGTCACTTTTGCCCAAATACACGATTTTATCAGCCTCTTAGAACATGCAATCTTTTCTCATATATACATGTGATTTTTAATATTTTTAAAAAGTGAAATTGAGGCATCTCTAGCTAAATCAGTCTTTGTCAAAATTTCCAAGATCTTCTCTCACAAAAGCTAACAACCTTAGCTTAGAACACTTCTAGAAATTCATCCCTTAAACTCCCTGGAATCAATCGTCATGATTAAGAAGACCCAGTAGTTCCTGAGAGCAAATGGTATAGCAGCTTTGTGGTTCATAAGGCAACAAGTTGTTCAATGCAGGCCACTTGCAACCTTTTGGTACTCTGGGTTGATAATTGAAACTATTTCTAAATTAATCCACTGTTAACATTTATAGGTGGTCCAGATAGACAGGGGAAAAGAAACAGGCTGTAACTTTCTCCATAGAAAGTAAGATCGACTCCTATGTCTACCCCTCCCCAATGAGTGGCTTCTGGGCAGATGGTCAGTATGGGGTGAGTGCCCAACTTGGCCCTGCCCTCACTGCCAGGGAACACGCAATGTGTGGCTTCCACTGCAAACAGACATTCAAGAGCTTTCAAGGAATCTGTAGGTCCAATCTCAGACATGTATCTTTTCAGAAACAAGCATGGTTTCCTTTGGGGTTAGCAAGAACGAAAAGCAGTATAGCTGTACGATTAGAAACTTGGGACCTCCCTGGCCCTAGCCAAGAATGCGCCACAGTGATCCACTCTGCGTACTGCTGGCATTGCTTCTGAAGCTGAGAGAAGCATTTCATACCTGCCTATCAGTGAACAGACACGCTATCCACAATCCACTCAGTGGGCACTGCAGACTCACCCAACAATAATTATCACACAGAAGTGGCCCACACAGGCTCAGGGCAAAGGGGTAAGGGCGGTGTAGTAAAAATAAGGTAGAGAGAAGCAAAACGAGAAAGATCCAGAGGGTTCTTCCAAACAAGAGGGACTAACAGTGCTACAAGTTTTCAGTACTTGTGAAAATTGGGATTTAAAAATATTCATACAATTAGTGATTTCCAATAAATTATCAGAGGGTCATTGCCAAGCTAATTTTTCAATTTCTAGTGTCCTAGTATTCACTTTAACAATACTTTAAACAATATTACTATCACCAATGGCTTTGATTAGTCAGTACATTTTATTTTCTTCTAAAAAGGACTAAGTGTTTTTGGTTTCTCTAAATCCTATTTCTAATGAAAAATCAGCATGTGGCATTTATGAGACCCCTTCCCTTCATGCCCTAAGGGTTAGCTGTGTCTTAACAGAGCCACACATCCTCCAGCCTTCACATCTCTCCTGTGTGTCTTTCCCAAGGCCCCACACACTATAACCCATCCTTCACTGCTGATCTTCCTTACGTTTTTTTCTTTACCTAAACCCCTTCAGTGGCTACTCTTTGGTGCGGAGCACAAGGTCGTCCAATCCAGCCTCTCGCCCTTCCCACCCTCTCTGATCACAACACCGTTTTCGTTCCCAGATCAAGCCAACCTGCTCAGTCTTCCCTGTCCTCTTGCCACTTACCCATCTCTCATTTTTTTATTCCTTCTCACATACCTGACCTTTCAGGTGACCTATCTCTGTATCACATGCATCCCCTGAACAATATCCATCCATCAAGATTCATGCAACCCTGGAGTTATTTCCTCCCTGACGTCTCATCTGGTCCTCCCCTGTGCTGACCACTCCCTGATCAGGTTGTTGTCCCTGTCCTCATCCCTGCTGTAGGAGACCAGAGTACATGCTGGCCTCTGTCCCATCTCATTGCTAGCCCCTGCAGAATTGGGACCCATAACAGCCTCCTCTGTATCCTCAGTGCTCAGCACAGTGCCTTGAACCCCGTGAGTATTTAATAAATGTAATCCTAACACAACTCTATGAGATTAAGGGGTATTATCCTTGCTTTGGAAAGATAAGGAGGCCGAGGTTCAGGGATTTTAAGACATTTGTAGCAGTCGCATAATGACTCATGGAAAGAGCTTGGGAGTGAAACTATATTTACCTGATTCCAAAGAGTGTGTCCTTTCCCTATGTCATGGGGATCATTTAAAAGTATGGCTGTCACAGTCAAAGCTGGTGCCTTGGGGATATTTGTTTGGATTGGTGGGTTGGTCCCCAGGCCGCTCCTGGATGCTCTTGCCAGGGGCTGGGCAAGTCCCTCTCCACTGAGATAGGTGGAGTGACCGTGGCCAGTGTTTGGATATGTCTCAGGACCTTGGCGGGTACCTCGACATGTCACCAGACTGCAGCCAACAGCGGGATGGGGCGCAGGACCTTCATAGGTGCCTGGGCAGGTCGTGGGACCTTGGTGGGTGCCTGTGTGGGTTGCGGGACTTTGGTGGGCGCCCGGACAGGTTGGGGGGCCTTGGCCAGCACATGGGTGTGTGGTATGACCTTGGCTAGTGTCTGGGCAGGTTGCGGGACCTAGGCCGGTGCCTGGGCATTTTGTGGGACCATAACCAGCGGTGCAGTGGGTCATGGGACTTTTGTGGGTGACTGGGTGCATTGTGGGACTGCAACCGGTGGCAAGGTGGGTCATGGGACTTTGGTTAGTGCCTGGGCAGATCATGAGAACAGCGGGTGGTTCTTCGGGCTGCAGCAGCTGGGCCATCCATGGCTGGCGGGGCTGGAGAGATTTTCAGTGCCCAGCTGGGGAGTTGCAGGGTTGGGGGCTCTCCCTCTGCACAGGTCTGACAGTGGCAGCTGCTGAGGTACTACTCAGGTGGCAGTGGCAGCTCAATCGAGATGATGAGATGTCGGCAGCAGATGCTGAGGGCCAGTGGGTGCCTGTTCTGCTCACATCCCTGGGAGGCAGCCAGCAGAGGGGCAGGGTGGGGGGTGTGTACATCACCCTGTCACAGTGCTAGTGCACGTAAGAGTGCCCACCATTCCGCTCCCTCCCTGTCCTGGCAGGAGTAACGGGGAGGTGGCTGCAGTGGAGCCAACCCCCCTGCAATCTGGGCGCTCTGGGGCTGAAAGCACAGAGTGTCTCTGTTGCAATGACCTGAGACCAGAAGCTGGCAGGACCCCACTGTGCCCGGTTTCCAGTGCAATGCTACTGCTGCACAGTCTCCAAGCAGCTACCTTATCAGGTCTGAGATCTGCTGTGGTGGGGGAGCCTGCTTGCAGCAGCTTGGGTTGCAGTGTCCACTGAGGGAGCACGGAGGCCCAGGGATCTCTCCCCTAACCCTTCCCCATGTATAGATACTTCCCCCAGGTACCTTCTGATCTTGCCAAGCAGATCACCTGCCTCTCTCTTCCCAACATTGGGTGTCTCCAGTCACTTCTCTGATGATTTACAATGCTCTATTCGAGATGGTCGGTCTGTGAGTGAACCTCTACCCGCAACCTTCGATCCTCTTCTTGAGAGTGGTGAGTGCAGGCCGTTCCTAGTCTGCCATCTCCGCCCACTCAAGCTCCAGAATCTTCAAATCTTATGGTAAACTTTCAATTGTGAGGATTTACACTATAGGTTTTTTACTTCTCAAAATAATACTGTCATTCTAGCAGGAAAATACAATAAAGGAATAAACATTTTTTGTGAATAAATAATAAAAAATATTTTCAATCAATATTTAACTGGCTCCTCTAAGCCAAGATCAAACTTTTGAACAAAATTATTCTGATTAAAAAGACAAAATCTAGGCTGCGTGTGGTGGCTCATGCCTGTAATCCTAGCACTCTGGGAGGCCAAGGCAGGAGGATCGCTTGAGCTCAGGAGTTGAGACCAGCCTGAGCAAGAGGGAGACTCTGTCTCTACCAAAAATAGAAAAATTAGCCGGGTGTGGTAGTGTGCACCTGTAGTCCCAGCTACTTGGGAGGCTGAGGCAGGATTGCTTGAACCCAGGAGTTTGAGGTTGCAGTGAGCTACAATGATGCCACTGCACTCTACCCAGGGTGACAGGGCGAGACTCTGTCTCAAAAAAAAAAGAAAAAAAGAAAAATTCTAGAATCTGGGAAATACATTTTAACATAATTGTAAGGACTGAATGATCATTAAATGTCACTTGAATCACAAATATCTTTCTTTTAATAAAGTGGAAGGAGAATCAGATTCTTAAAGGGTCAGTAGAACATTAGGCTTTACTGAGTCATGTGAATTAACAGGTCTCACTGGCTTTTCATAAGTATGTCAGATTATGAACTTCACTGTGTTGTAGAGTAATCTTTTAGTGTGGTTATAAACAGAAGATGAGTTTTGTTTGTTTTATGGCTAAGTGAATTTAGTTCAGTTAACCATAATTACGTAACGATTCATGGATCAAAAGGAAAATACCTACCCCTCCTTAAGAGCTGCTGTATAGAGCTGGGGTCGGGGTGAGTTCAGTATTTATTTCTAAGATCGAGTCCTGAAAACTTGCAAATGCAGAAATAGACATGTAGCCATATGCAATCAAATTTGAAATGCATCAGAGAAATCAGAATTTATAGAAATTCTATTTACGATTTTGTTGACAGAGGCAATCATTAAATCCTTAATTTAGTTTTCATGTAAAATTAGGTTTTTCATGATATCAGATTTGAATAAAATGAGACAAAGGAAAAGCTGGAGGAGCAGGGCTGGTCTCATGAACATAAACAACACACACTACCTACCACTATGGTTCTAGGAGCTGTAGCAAGAGCAAGCACTGGCATAGCATGGAGTGTGTGCAAAGCATGATTTGAAGTGTTTCAAAAAATATTAACCCATTTAATCTTCACAAAAGCCCCGTGATGTTGGCATCCTCAAAGGTCCCTTGCGTGAAGAACATGGGATGTCCAAGAAGGTGGTGTTAATGAAATAAACATCTCTTTCCTTGGCCTTCCAGACAGGGAAACAAACAATTGGGCTGCTGCTGCTTCTTTTAAAAAAATTTTTTTTTAAGTATCTGCTTCATACTTCATAACCTCAACCTACTAAACCATAATTGTAAGCCAACAACTATAATTTCTCATGTAGGAAACTTCTTCAAACAAAATGTGTGGCTATCTCCTGTCCTTCATTAATTATAATAATCATCTCTCTCCTGTTTTACCTCCCCTCTGAGGCAACTCACATTCATGGACACTCTAACGCTACATCCCCTGAACAAAACGGCTGTGTGATAAGCAGCTGGGAACACGTGCACAGCTGATGGCAAGGGGACAATCTCATTTCCCATACAACTCCAGGATCAAATCAAACATTTTTTGGAAAGTATAATATAACACATTTTTGGAAAATAAATATAATTGTTTTACTGCCTATTTTTCCTCAATGGAATGAAAACTTGTCCTTCACCTTGTTCTAAGAATACAGCATGGACAATGAGTTGGCTAATGAGAAATAGAGCATCTTTAACACATTTTAAATGTTCTGTCAAATTTGTTACAAAAGAATATTTGATAGGCAGTTTGAGTAAATCAGGAAACATTAATAAAGTTAACAAAGTGGTGTTAACATCTGTACACGTTTCCTAAGTCAACTACGTAAGGCAAAGCAGAAAAAAAATGACAAAGAAGAGTAAATGAAAATAGTGGACAAAGTCCACTATGATAATGAATTCAAGCCACAATCAATTTAATAAAAGTCTGGACATACATAAATAAATTCCTGATTTATATGTGAAGCTGGAGTTGTTCTACGATACAAGTTTTTGTCCTTAATTAGAAGTGGTTTGGATGAATAAAACATTTATGCTTTCCTTTTACTAACAGGAAATATTTCCTATCTTATTTGAAATCTTACTTACCTAGGACACATCCTTAACAAAAAAAGTAAGACAAAGTTTTTCTTCCATTCCTTATGCCCTCATCTCTTCTCCACTCAAGATGTAGTAAATTTCTAATTAACTTTAAGACTTGGGTCCTGGTCCTCAGAAGAGAAACTATTTGCCCATTGATTTTTAAACAAAACTTTGGAGGAAGCACTCAATTGCAAGGCCAATCATAGTATCAAAATTATCAATGGCAATAAAAGCATAGCATTAAAATAATTGGGGCTGCCGTCATTAGAAAAACAAAGTGGTGGTCGGCCATACATTAAAATTAAATCCACATGTTTAGGAATCAGTTTCAATGTTCTAGCTGCTGACCGGACTATTGTTCACCTTCCCATCCCCAGGGACAGACAACTATAATAGATGTTTTCTATACTCAGTAGTTTCTCATGAATGAATGAATCGAAGAATGTGTGCTTAGAACGGTACTCTTAAAATTTCACTGAAATGAATACCAAAACATTTAATTAACACATTCTAACATAGAGTTTTAACTAATAAGAAATATAGCTCCAAAACATTTATGAACAAATTAAAGCAACAATGCCTAAAGAACAAAAACAAGAGTCGTTTGAAAACACCATCACCTAATGCAGAAAAATGTGATTGAGTCTTAGGCTGTAGAACATTAGAAGGTATAAAATATCATTAATGAGGGATATTGCACATGGTAGATTGTATGTGTATGTGTGTGTGTGTGTGTGTGTATCAACACTAAAATCAGAGCATTTTTGTTAGTGCAAGAAAAAGCACAGCATTTTATTTTAGTTTTATAAGTAAAACTCATCCTTTATTTAGAGTCGTTCTGTTACTGCCAAATTATAAGGGTTTTCTCTGTTGGATTGTGTCTGCATATAATGAACAGTGGAGAGGAGAAGAGGGAAATAAGGTGACTCTAAATGAGTAAGAGAAAATTAAGCTTTTCCCTGTCTTACTAAAGAATGAAATTTGAATCCAAGAACAGACATTAAAATTCTGTCCTCGGTGCTAGTTTACTGACTGGAAATATGGAATTTGTGTTTGTCTTGGCCATCTCAGGATTTAAATAATTTTATGTGACAGAGCTGATGTGTTGATCAATAGAAAGACAACAATCATCTACATTGAGAGTTTAGTGCAATTTCAAGAATCTGTATCAACTGACCTGGGTCTTTGGAGTGAAATCAATACACAATCACCTTACTTAGCAAACTGCATAAACGAAGTACGACTGAACTTTCAACATCCCTGAATATGGATTACAGAAAAATCAAATCAATTGAAAGAATGGGTTTTGGAAATCACACAATGACAGTATTTTGAACACACAATACTGTGCAAAATCCAGGAAAGCAAACAGATGTTCACTTCCATTTCCCCTCTTTGCTCTAGTATTTATCTTATCATTTGGGGAAAGCTTTCTTGTATTGCAGTTTGATTACATGTGCATTTTGCAAATTTCCAGATGTGTTCAAATGTTTTAATCTACATTCTGGCTTTATATTTTAGGTCCATATGATTTCCTAATCAGAGTTCTTATTTGTCTAAACATTAAATGAAACTGACAATTTTAATATGCCCCATTTAGTTTGAGGGTACTATAGATATTTTTTTTGAAACTAATCTTTCCTGCTATATTGGTCTTCCATCTATTCAATAGATAATCAGTCCCACTATGTTGAACTATATAATGAATCCCTTGAACAGAACATTCACTTTTCTGCAAAAAAAGACAAAAACAAAAACAAAAACCTTTTTGACAGGTAAGGCTGAGATAATTTCATATCTCAAATTTGTGCCAAGATAATTTACCCATTTAAGACAGGTAACCTTCCAGTAAAGGTGATATCTATAGTAGATTTCACTGTCATGCTTACTGAATGGTGTCCCATAAGAATCAATCACGATGCTAGCATTGTGGATTTGGATAATGAACACAGACAGCAAATTTATTAATTTCAAGATGCTAACACTATGTAAGAAGGTACAATAGAGAGAGAATGCGAAGTGACCCTGGCAAATTCAGGGAGCTTTCAGTCAACAATGAGATGATTTAATCAAAGCAGAATAGTGTTGAACTCGGAAAGCAGGGTGTTATGACAACTTGAAGGAGGGTGTGACGACATAAAGGGAAATCTTTACAGACTTAGAGGGCAGGGCCTGATGAAATGATGTAATGTCTGTGGTGAAAGCTATGTCTTTTGAACTCTGACAAGTGTTTGAATCTGCATTTTTATGTAAGTAACAGAAACTCTGGGGACATCTACAACTAACTAGTATGGTCCCCAAGTCTCCAAAAACAACTAGAAATGTGTAAAAGTAAACAACAACAAAATAATGTTTTAGCAAAGCATATGATAGTAAAAAATGAACAGTAGTTTGGAATGTGCCTGACACTTTAAAAAGGTGAGGAAGGGGCTGGGGAGCAGGCAAAGGGAGCTCGCCCAAAGGGATATTGTTTCAAAACTCAGATGTGGGAAGAGCTATAGAAAGACGTGGATGGGAATCTGACTGAAAGAGTTTGAAAGTAAGATGCAACAAGAATAGAAAATGTGTAAGAGGAGTTCCTCTAGGAACAAAGTAGACAGGGACTACCTGGCTGCTTTTGAACAATGGTTAAGATTTCAGCTTCCTTCAGTGTGGAGGCCTTGCAACTGGGCACACTCTAGCCCTTTCATTTCATAGTGATGCTTCACAGTAAAACAACAACTCCCATCCTAACGACCCGTTATTGCTAAGTCTCAGCAACTGTTGAGTTGCTCAGAAACAAATGATGCTCCCAAGGCCATGGTCAGAGCATAAATTTTCATTTAATAAAAATTCAGCTTTTTGAAATGAAAAAAGTCTGACCCAGGGCCATAGGTACACTTGAGTCTTGGACAGCATCTAATGAATGTGTGCCTTGGGTCCATCAGATTAGTAAAACTCTTCAGCACCACTTACAGATCAACCCAGAGGGCCTGGGCAATGTCAATGGTATTACTTGAAATGCAGCAGGAACATGATTTTCAATTTGGAATGGAGCTTTTATGTATTTCATAGTGCTCTCACAAACTACATCTTTGAACAGCTAGATAATTCCCTAACATGAGCTACTATGTTGTATAATTCAACAGAATAAACTAAAAATTTTTCATAAACTTTTGTAGATTTTCAAATAACAAATTCTGTGATTCCTTCCTAATCTGATTTCACTATCAACTGATACTGTTCTGTTTTGACTTTTGACTTTATGAACTGAGACGTCTACATATTTAATAACATAGAAAGAAGTCCAACTGACTGCCCTATAATACTGCAGTGAGAATGGGATCAAATATAGCCAGGGTTCAAAAGGTTAATGAAATAAAATTCTACAAAGGGAACACAGAAACAAACTCTATATAGCCTTAATTGTGAACGTAAATATTTCCTCAGAATACACTGCTCAAAGTAATTGATTATTCTGAAGGGAATCTTTTCTGATAACACAAAGGTAAAATATCTAAATCCCTCTGAAACAAGTAGAAATTTCATTTATATAGATTAATGACCTTATGACAAGTTCATACTCTACAGTTATTCAGGCATTCCTTTGCTCCGAACTGGAAAGAATAAATTTATTTTATTCATTCTCTGTAAAAGTTATACTTTGCAATTTCTTAGCTATATAAATCATCATGGAATAAGACATAGTGCCTAGATGTTGGTAATAAACTTAAATCTGTTCAAATAAAGACTTCATAATGTTCTTGTTTCTACTTAAAAAAACAATTATACATCACATATTCAATTGTGAAATTAGCCAATTTACTAAAAGTTAAACATAAAACCAAAATTAAACAAACAAAAAACAAAAAAGTCCATTTAAAGAATAGAGCTCAGGAGGAAGGGCAGAGCAAGATGGCCAACTAGAAAACTCCAGCAATCATCCCTCTGGACAAACACCAAATACAACAACTATCCACACAAGCAAGCACCTTCAGAAGAACAAGAAAATCAGGTGAGTGATCATATTACCTGGTTTTAACATTATATCAAGGAAAGAGGCACTGAAGAGGGCAAGAAAAGGCAACATTGCATTGCCTACACAACCCCTCCCCCATCCCTCAGCACTGCTGCGCCAGCACCCAGAGTGGAGAGAGAATTTGTGTGCCCAAAGGAAGGAGAGTAAAGTGATTATGGGACCATGCTCTGAAACCCAGGGCCACCCTGGGATAGGGGAACATAGCACCAGGCAGAATTCTGCTGATGCCCATGGAGGGAACATTTAGACCAGCCTGGCAAGAGAGAAATCCTCTGCCCTGAAGCCCGAGTTCAAGCTAGCCCCACCACCGGCTGATAAAAAGCAGCCTGGGAACTAGACTAAATTCATAAGGCAGCTGGGCCACAAAGGCTATAGTCTTTGCACAATTCTTACGGCTGTGCTAGCTTGGAACTAGTGGTCTTGGGGTGCAAATGACCCAGAGAGACACTGGTGGTGATGGCCAAGCCAGTTCATGTATCACCCCATCCCCCAACTACAGGCAGTGTGGCTCAGGGAGAGTCTTCTTCCACTTGGAGAAAGGAAAAGGAAAAGTTCAGAGGATTTTGTTTTACAACTTGAATACCAACTAAGCTACAGCAAAATAAAGTAACAAGCAGACTCTTAAAGATCCTGAGTCCAGGACTTAGCACCTGGACAGTATTTCTGGACCCACCCTGGGCCAGAAGGAAGCATGCTTCCCTGAAGGGAAGTACCCAGTTCTGGCAGGATTCACCATCTGTTGACTAAAGAGAACTTGAGCTTTGAATAAGCATCAGCAGTAGCCAGGCAAACATCACCATAGGCTTTGGGTGAGACTGGGTTGGCATCTGGTGCTGATGGCCAGGAGGGAGTACCCACGTCACTCCTCCCCCAACTCCAGTGGCCCAGCACAGAGAGTGAGGGAAGAAAATGAGAGACTCTGCCTGGTAATCCTGGGAATTCTCCCACATCTTACCCAAGCCCACCAAAGTGGTACAATTAGGAGTCTGCAAGAGTCACAGCATTACTGGGCTTGGTGCTGATATAACTGCAGACTATCAAAGACATAGATCACAACACTCAATTCGCTTTGAATATCTGGAAAGCCTTCTCAAGGACAGGTTCAAACAAGCCCAGACTGCAAAGATTAGAATAAATAACTAATTCTTCAATCCCCAGACATCAATGAACATCCACAAGCATCAAGAATATCCAGGAAAACATGACATCACAAAATGAACTAAATAAGGTCCCAGTGACCAATCCTGGAGTGATGGAGATATGTGACCTTTCAGACAAAGAATTCAAAATAGCTGTCCCGAAGAAGCTCAATGAACTAAAATACATCACAGAGAAAAATTTCAGAAGCCTACCAGAGAAATTTAACAAAGAGGTTGAAATAAAAAAAATTCAAGCAGAAATTCTGGAACTTAAGAATTCAATTGATAAACCGAGAAATGCATCAGAGTCTCTCAACAGCAGAATTGACCAAGCAGAAGAAAGAATTAGTGAGACTGAAGACAGGCTATTTGAAAATACACAGTCAGAAGAAAAAAAAGAAAAAAGAATAAAAAAGAATGAAATATGCCTGCAACACTAGAAAATAGCCTCAAAAGGGTAAACCTAAGAGTTATTGGCTTTAAAGAGCAGGTAGAGAGACTGGTGTAGAAACTTTATTAAAAGAAATAATAACAGAGACCTTTCCAAACCTAGAGAAAGATATCAATATTCAGGTACAAGAAGGTACAGCAAGCAGATTTAACCCAAACAAGACAACCTCAAGGCATTTAATAATCAAGCTCCCAAAGGACATGGATAAAGAAAAGGTCCAAAGGGAAGCAAGAAAACAACAACAACAACAACAACACATAAAGGAGCTCCAATACGTCTGGCAGCAGACTTCTCAGTGAAAACCTTACAGGCCAGGAGAGAGTGACATGACGTATTCAAAGTGCTGAAGGTCAAAAAACTTAAGCCTAGAATATTACATTCTGGAAATATATCCTTCAAACATGAATGAGAAATAAAGACTTTCCCAGACAAACAAAAGCTGAAGGATTTCATCAGCAAGATCTGTCTCATAAGAAATGCAAAAAGGAGTTCTTCAATCTGAAAGAAAAGTATATTAATGAACAATAAATAAGAAATCATCTGAAGGTATACAACTAACTGGTAACAGTAGGTAATCAAATACAGAATACTCTATAGATGGAATTGCAGTGTAAAAACCACTTATATCTTCAGTAGGAAGACCAAAAGACACACCTATGAAAAATAACTACAAAAACTTTTTGATAGATAGATAGTATAAAAAGATACAGATGGGAACAACAAAAAGTTAAAAAGCAGGGATAAGGATGTAGTTAAAGAGTAGAATTTCTGTTAGATTTCTCCTTGCTTCTTTCTTTGTTTGTGTGTAAGCAGAGTTATCATATGTTTAAAATGATTGGTTATAAAAATGTTTTTTGTAAGACTCATGGTGACTTCAAATTAAAAAAACCTACAACAGATACAAAAAGAATAAAAAGCAAGAAATTAAAACACAATACCAGAGAAAATTACTTTTAACAAAGGGAGACAGGAAGAAAGGAAGAAAGAGAGGACCACAAAACAACCAGAAATAAAATAATAACATGGCAGTAGTAAGTCCTTACTTATCAATAATAACAGTGAATGTGAATGGACTAAACTCTCCAATTAAAAGACACAGAGGGGCTGAATGGATTAAAAACAAGAGCCAACCATGTGTTGTCTGCAAGAAACACACTTCATCTATAATGACACACAAAGACTGAAAATAAAGGGATGGAAAAAGATATTCCATGCAAATGAAAACTATAAAAGAACAGAAGTAGCTACACTTCTACCAGATAAAATAGATTTCAAGACAAAAACTGTAAAAAGAGATAAAGAAGGTCATTATATAATGATAAAGGAGTCAATTCATCAAGAGGATATAACAATTCTAAATATATACGCACCCAACACTGGAACATCAAGATATATAAAGCAAATACCATAAAAGCTAAAGAGAGAGATAGACCCCAATACAATAATTGTTAGAGAACTCAACACTCTAATTTCAGCACTAGACAGATCATACAGACAGAAAATCAAGAAACATTGGACTTAACCTGCATGATAGACCAAAGGAACCTAATAGATATTTACATAATGTTTCACCCAACAACTGTAGAATATACGTTCTTCTCTTCAGCTCATGGATTATTTTCAAGGATATACCATATGTTAGGTCACAAAACAAGTCATAAAAATTCAAAAAGACTGAAATCATACCAGGTATTTTCTCTGATCACAAAACTAGAAATCAATAACAAAAGGAACACTGGAAAATTTACAAACACATGAGAATTAAATAATATGCTCCTGAGTAAACAGTAGATCAATGAAGAAATTAAGAAGGAAATTTAAAAATTTCTCAAAACAAATGAAAATGAAGATACAACATATCAAATCTATGGGATACAGCAAAAGCAGTAGTAAGAGGAAAGTTTATAGCAATAAGTGCCTACACATCAAAAAAGTAGAAAAGTTTCAAACAAGCAACTTGATGCATCTCGAAGAACTAGAATAATAAGAACAAACTAAATCCAAAATTAGTAAAAGAAAAGAATAATAAAGATCAGAACACACATAAATGAAATGGAAACAAAAATAAAATACAAAAGATCAATGAAAAGTTGGTTTTTTCAAAAGATACACAAAATTGACATACCTTTAGCCAGACTAAGATAAAAGGATAGAAGACCTAAATAAATAAAATCAGAAATGAAGGAGGAGACATTACAACTGATACTGCAGAAATCCAGAAGATTATTAGAGACTACTATTAGCAACTATACACCAATAAACTGGAAAACCTAGCAGAAATGGATAAATTCCTAGACACATACCTATGAAGATTGTTGTATACCTACCAAGATTGAACCAGGAAGAAATCCAAAACCTGAATAAACCAATAACAAATAATGAGATAGAAGTGGCAATAAAAATTCTCCCATAAAAGAAAAGCCCAGGACCCACTTGCTTCACAACTGAATTCTACCAAGCATTCAAAGAGGAATTAATACCAATCCTACTTAAACTATTCCAAAAAAATCAAGGAGGAGGAAATACTCCCGAACTCTTTCTATGAGGCCTATATCACCCTGATACCAAAACCAGACAAAGACACAACAAAAAAAGAAAACTATAGGCCAATATCTCTGATGAAGATAGATGCAAAAATCCTCAACAAAATACTAGCAAATCAAATTCAACAACTTGTTAAAAAGATTATTCATCATGATCAAGTAGGATTCATTCCAGGAATGTAAGGATGGTTCAACATAAGCAAGTCAATCAATGTGATACATCATATCAACAGAACAAAGGGAAAAAACCACATGATCATTTCAATTGATGGTGAAAAAGCATTCGATAAGATCCAACATCCCTTCATGATAACAACTCTCAAAAAACTGAGTATAGAAGGAACTTACCTCAAAATGATAAAAGCCATATATGACAGATCTTCAGGGAGAATCATACTGAATGGGGAAAAACTAAAAGTCTTTCCTCTAACATCTGGAACGAGAAAAGGATGCCCACTTTCCCCACTTATTCAACATCGTACTGGAAGTTCTAGCAGAGCAATCAGACAAGAAAAAGAAATAAAGGGTATCCAAACTGGAAAGGTTAAAAAGCCAAATTATCCTTGTTTGCAGACGATATGATCTTATATCTACAGAAACCTAAAGACTCCCCAAAGAACACTAGTAGAACTGATAAACAAATTCAGTAAAGTTGCTGGACACAAAATCAATATACAAAAATCAGTAGCATTTCTGTATGCCAACAGTAAACAATATGAAAAAGAAACCAAGAAAATAATCCCATTTACAATACCTACCAATAAAATAAAATACCTAGGAACAAACTTAACCAAAGAAGTGAAAGATTTCTATAATGAAAACTAGAAAATATTGATGAAAGAAACTGAAGAAGACACAAAAAAATGGAAAGATATTCCATGCTTGTGGATTGGAAGGATCGATATTGTTAAAACGTCCATACTACCCAAAACGATCTACAGATTCAATGCAATCCCCATCAAAATACCAATTACATTCTTCAAAGAAATAGAAAAAATAATCCTAAAATTTATATGGAATCACAAAAGACCCAGAATAGCCAAAGCCATCCTGAGCAAAAAGAACAAAACTGGAGGAATCACATTACCTGACTTCAAATTATACTACAGAGCTGTAGTAACCAAAACAGCATGGTACTCGCATAAAAACAGAAACACAGACCAACGGAACAGAATGGAGAACCCAGAAATAGATCCACACATCATAGTGAACTTATCTTCAACAAAGGTGCCAAGAACATACAATGGGGAAAGGACAGTTTCTTCAATAAATCGTGCTGACAAAACTGGATGTCCATGTACAGAAGAATGAAACTAGACCATTATCACTTACCATATAAAAAAATCAAATAAAAATGGATTAAAGACTTCAATCTAAGACCTGACACTGTGAAACTACTAAAATAAAATATTGGGGAAATGCTTCAGGACATTGGTCTGGGTAAGGATTTCTTGAGTAATATTCACAAAGCACAGGCAACCAAAGCAAAACTGGACAAATGGGATCACAACAAGCTAAAAAGCTTCTGCACAGCAAAGAAAACAATCAACAAAGTGAAGAGACAACCCACAGAATGGGAGACAACATTTGCAAACTACCCATCTGACAAGGGATTAATAACTAGAATATATAAGGACCTCCAACAACTCAATAGGAAGAAATCAAATAATCTGATTAAAAAATGGGCAAATGATCTGAATAGACATTTCTCCAAAGAAGACATACAAATGGCCAACAGGTATGTGAAAAAATGCTCAACATCATTAGTCATCAGAGAAATGCAAATCAAAACTACAATGGGATATCATGTCACCCCAGTTAAAATGGCTTTTATCAAAAAGATAGGCAATAACAAATGCTGGCGAGGATGTGGAGAAAGGGGAACTCTTGCACACTGTTGGTGGGAATTTATTATAAATTAGTGCAACCACTATGGAAAACAGTATGGAGATTCTTCAAAAAACTAAAATTAGAACTACAATACGACCCAGCAATCCCACTGCTAGGTATATATCTAAAGGATGGGAATTTAGTAAATCAAAAAGATATCTGCACTCCCATGTTTAATGTGCACTATTCACAATAGCCAAGATATACAATCAACCTAGGTGTCCATCAATGGATGAATAGATAAAGAAATTGTGGGACATATACACAATGGAATATTATTTAATATATATCCACAAAAAAAAGAATGAAATCCTGCCCTTTGCAACAACATAGATGGAACTGGAGAACACTATGTTAAGTGAAATAAGCCAAGCACAGAAAGACAAATCTCACATGTTCTCACTCATATGTGGGAGCTAAATATTAAGAACAATTGATATCATGGAGACAGAGAGTAAAAGGATGGTTACCAGAGGCTCGGAAGGGTAGCAGGGAACAGGGGGATGAAGTGGGGATGGTTAATAGGTGCAAAAATATAGTTAGATAGTTAGATAGAATGAACAGTATTTGATAGCACAACAAAGTGACTATAATCCACAATAAGTTAGGGTGTAGTTTAAAATAACTAAAATAGGGGAATTGGAATGCTCCCAACCCAAGGAAATTATAAATGCCTGAGGTGATGGATATCCCAATTACCCTGATTTGATTAGCCTACATTGTATGCCTGTATCAAAACATCACATATAAAGATATACACACTATAAAGATATACAATTATATTAATTAAAATTAAATAATAATAATTAAAATTAAAAAAATAAAATAAAGAACAGAGCTCAGGACAAAAATGTCATCTGCCCTTGGGTAACTAAATTGCAGCCAACAATTACCATTTGCAAGTAAAGCCACCTCATCAACAGACTGGGGCTTTGCTCCTTATCTTCAAAAGACCAACCCATTTGCATCAGAATAAAACCCTTTAAATAATACTTGATCACCTTACATCAAAGCCCTTTCATTTTCTTCAGTCATTTCTTTTAATTAGAGCTAATAAAGATACGGATTTACACGCTGACTGAGGTTTGTAGCAAATCCCTAGGAAACACATTGGAGAAATTAATCAACTTGGTTTTCGTTTTCTTCTCTCTTGAGTCAGCCCACCCCTTTGCTTCATACCTGACAGGTGCACCTCTGCTGTGTGCAGGTTTCAGCATGACTGTTACCGTATTGTCAGTTTGATTCAAAGGTGTCTCAAGTTCATATGCTGGCATAGAGGGTGCTGGGGAAAAAGGTGTACAATGGGAGACTTGTTATTTCTGGTTTATCTTCTCAGTTTACTTTCCACCTTCATTTACAAAGAACATGAAGAACATAGTGCACTCACTTTAAATTGCAGCTATCAACTGACCATGAATAAGCTTTATGTATATTCCCTACACAGAATAACAGGGACAGCTGCTAAAACTAGCACATATTGATCGCCTTGATCTTGAGCTGAAGTTGGGAGAGGTTATGAGAGGGGCTTGGGAGGTGTCAGTGATATTCTATTCCTCGATTTGGATTCTGGCTAAATGGGTGTAGTCAGCTTGTAAAAATTCATCGAGTTATACACTTATAATTTGTGCATTTTTCTGTACGTATAAGATCTTCAATAAAATGTTTATGTTAAAGGAATATTTAAGAAATAATCACTGGGATCATAAACCTGGACTTCACAGTTCTTCCATCTAAGTCAAGGTTTTTCATGTACTAAAGACCCATTTGGAGATTTAAAGAGGACACAGGGGGAGCCAGAGACTTGTTGGAATTAATTAGTGACAACTTCTGGGCTCTCAGGAAAGCATGACTATTAAAAATACATGGGAATTGAAGTAAGAAAGGCTTAGGTTTGACTTTTTGTTGTGTTTTGTTTTAACCAGCATAAGAATTTAGGCACATTAATTACCTCTGGAACTTCAGTTTATACACCTCTCAAAGTTGGGGAAAGTACCCTCTAAGGTTAATATGATTCAAAGAGACGACAGACAGAGAGTGCCAGGCAAACATAATTCTACAAATGTTAGTTCTCCTCCCAATGTGAATCCTATGTCCAAGGCCGTTTTCTGGCATTCTTTCTTCTCTAGACTGGTAAGTCTTATTGTGACAGGGTAACGACAGAGCTCTTCAGTAACTATGCCTCCACCAGGGACAAGACAAATCTTTACATAGAGCTGTGATGTGAAGATGGTGAGAGGGTACACTATCTTTTTACAACCCACAGGTTCCTAATGAGAAAGCTAGAGATTGCTTCTTGAAAATAGTTTTTAAAATTGTCTTACATATAAAAAGGCTTCTATGTAACAGACATGGGTTATTTCTCAGTTCTATTTAGTGAATTTTCTCAGTATTAAAAATTAATTTCCATTCTATTAAAAATTAACTCCAATACATAACACAGAGTTACATTTTGTATATGAGAGTAGTTTCCTATCTTAGGTCCATGAAAATAGAAAATAGGACCTATAAACGTAACTTTCAAAAAAACTATAAAATTCAAATAGTTATTCTTGATGAGCCTGCACAGGCTAACTGAAATGTCAAATTTCTTTGCTTTTGGATAGAATTAGATGAACTTGGTGTGCTAAAAGTGGTCAAAAACGTATTGACTGAAATTGTTATTTAATAAAAATGGGAAAAGTGAATTTTTTTCCTAAAAGAATACCTTAAGATAATAATCTCTGAAATATGGTTTCCATACGGGCAAATTTTAAGAAAATGCTTGGAGGTATATACATTGGCACATATTTCCTCTTTAAATCCCCATAATAAATTCATGTACAAGATAATATCATCTTAATTTATATGCAGGGGTAAATTTACTTGATCAAAATCAGAAAGGACATGGAAAAAATCATAACTAGAACCCAGATTTTCTGATTCTAAGTCCGTGGTCTTTCTGCCCACCCATTTGTACAACCTAGGCTGATTTTCTAATCTCTAATTTTTCTAACCTCCCATGAACTTCATCCTCTTTTCCAACTCTCCATATTGTTCTTATAACTTAACTCTATATACACAATATCAAATGTATATTAAATCTCAAGTCAAGTCTGCACTCATAAATAAAATTTTACATAATGAAAATTTATCCTTTAAGTTATAATCACTTAAAAACAAAATTCCAAACCTTCCTACCTCAAAACCTAGCAGAATACTTATAATACTTAAGTTGTGAATATTCCCTTCCTTCAACTCCAAATAAAAACTTTTACAAAACTAGTAATGAGAGACAAAAGATATAAAAGCCAGGCTAAATATTATTGATCTAACCCTGTCTCAGAAAAAGAATTAACCCCCTCCTCCAGCTCCATCCCATCTACCCCCAACCAAAATAGTCAAAGCCAAAACTCAAACACTTCCCCACTCATACCCACAGGGAAATTAAAAAAAAAAAAAAACAAACAGAAAATGTCCATGGAATTTTGTTCATTGCTGTTACATATCCCATACCAGATGGCAACTTAATTTCCTCTAGTCTGAAGTACAAAGACATTTTCTGCACAGTTGAACATGCCTAGAAATATTTCTCAGATTATCTCTTTTGTTGGATGGCATCATTGAGTCTCTGAAAGTAACACGCTGGAGGCCCCCAGTGCCTGGTACTACCCTGTATGTTGCCTCTCTCTTCAGGATGGGAAACGACTAATAGCAAAGGTCCCAAGGAAGGCTGATCATTCTGGAAGCCGACTCCACATGACGCTGCCCTTCTGCAGAGCTCCCAGTTGTTATGGCTCATTAAAGAGATTTTTCCATCACTGCTGCTCCAGTAACTTGGGATCATCAAGGGAATGAGTGCCTTGCCAGAGCCTTCTGCCTCATGTCTAACTCCTCTAAGGCACACTGCTATAACAGTGGACACTTCCTAACACAGGAGGATCTTAAGCTTCCAAATAATAAATATTTGTAGCATTTCATTTAATTCCATGAGTCTCAGTTTTAGGTATCCAGAAGTATTCATGTGGATAAAATGTGCGGGTGAGCTTCGCATACTTAACAATGGGAATGAAAAAGTAAAAAAATGCTACTTCTGATAAAAGACATAACTCATGAATGTATAGTACCTGATATTTTGGTGGTGAACTGGTTTGTTGCTGGAGGCCCAAAACCTTTAGCTGTGCTCGCTCGGATGGTAAAGGAGTATGTAGTTCCCGGATACAGTCCAAAAAACAGAAAATGGGTTTCATTTCCCAGTTTTGAAACTCTTCCACTTTGATTGGATAAATCTATTTCTGGGTCAAAGGAACTGACTGCTTTGTAGGTGATCTGCAAAAGAATAAGAAAGTGATAAAATATCTGGAGCAGATGGACTCGGATGGCATCTTTATCCAATAAACCCTTCTGATGTATGCACTGTCAGACACTTTAGGATAAGCTCTTCCACTAAGACTCTTCACATCCAGAATCCAGTGAAGGGACACAGGAACTCAGGCCAAACTGTTATGAGTTACTACTCTTATAGACAGGGGAACTTAAAGCCAATAGATTAGAACATAAAGGATGAGTTCAGGCTTAAACTAATACCTTGAAGTTGTTTGCTTTCCAAATGTCATTTTGTAAAAGTAAATTACAATAGGTTTAGAAAAAAATAACTAAATATACAACTAGCTCAAACAGATAACACACTGAAAAGAATAAGGCCTCATCTCTGATCTAGTGGCCATAATTTAGCACTGAATAGGATTATTGTCTATTGGGAACAAAGACACCTTTAAGTGTTTTCATCAATATGGGCAAAGACATATGCTCTGAAAATAAATTCTAGACATGTGCCAGTAGTTCCTGATGCTATGAGTGGCATGCTCATTATGGGTCATATTCATTTATTTTCTTTAGAGCAATGCTATCCTATCCAACAGAACTTTCTGTGATGATGGAAATGTTCTATTCTGCACTGTTCATTATGGCAGTAGCTACCACCCACATGTGGCTACTGAGTGTCTGAAATGTGGCTAGTGAGACTGAGGAACTGAAAATTTAATTTAATTTTATTTTAATTAACTAAAATTTAAATCTAAATTACCATGTATAACTAGTAAGCTGTCGTATCAGATAGTAAAGCTCTAGAAGTTTTCATGATATTTGCTACATAACAGATACTCAAAGCATGTTGGATGAATCTGAAATGTTTGAAAATAAATATAACATAGGTGCCTTTAAATTTTGCCCTTTGAAATGATTTTTTAAAGAATTTCACTATGAGTAGTTCATCAACTATTTAAGAACATGCACTTTAGAGGTGATTACTAACTTCTACTGGTCGTAATGACATAATTTTAAAATGTGGAATATTCAAAAGTTTTAAATTGCAAAACTGAGCACTTTTCTTGCTTTTAAATAGGTAGACTTACTTACAATTTATGTGCATGAACACTAACACTGTTATTACACGGAGTGATAATTGACATTCTTTCTTTTTATATTTATACCATGTCATTACAATTAAGAAGACCTCTCCAAAAGAATATTTAGAATGAATCAACTAAGCTTTGGCAAGAAAATGTCTGCTGTATATATTAATCAATGTAGTACATGACATTATCAGAGTCAGGCAGAGTATCTGTTGTTAACCCTCTAATATACTTCCCTCACAAGGCTGAGGAAGTCAAGAAGAGATAAGACCACATCTACCACCCCGCTGCTATGGGGGGCCATCAGCAACACCTCCTCTGTGTGCTCACTTGCTTACTTGGCCTTCCATTTTGATACTCCCGGAGAAAAGAGTGGCCTAGAGGAGGCAGATCTAAGCCATGATAGCACAGTTGCTTCCCAGTGTTTATTTATTCATTTGTTCACACTTTCAAAACATACTCACTGAGCGCCTCTTAGGTGCCAAGCACTGTTCTGATCTGGGGCCGCATGGCAATTCAGGCACTGTATCTGCCCTGAAGGAGGTAACAGTCTGGTGGGGGAAAGGGAGAAGCAATCCAACAGCTAGGATACAGTGTAATTAAAACGAGGAAGAACACTGCCTGCCAGGGCTAGCTTAGTCTTTGGGTTCATTTTATTGACTGACTGAAAAGTTTAATGGGACACAAATGCATATGGGATAAAGTCCAAACTCCTTAGTTTCATGTTTCAGACCTGCTTTCAACTTCTTCTCCAAATTATTTCTGAACATGCTACACTACAGCATTAGGTTACCTTCTGTGCTGGTCAGGGGATAGACATTTACTGCCCCACAAACACTTACGGAGCTTTTCTGACACCACTTTTTGCTCATAAACTTTCACCTGCCTGGAACATGATAGAAGCATCTCTGTCCCATTTCTCTACCTATTCAGATTCATTTGTTCAATTCAAATATTGCTGAAACACTGCCACTGTGTGTGCACTATAGCCAGCAGGTAGATGCTGACCCTGACTTGAGGTCGCTAAGAATCTGGACTGGGTGGGGAGGGGCTGGGGAGATGTATAATACAACATGCACATTAATAATTTTAAAGTGCTAAGTTCCACGGAAGAAACCAACAGGGTGCTAACATAAAGAGAATCACGGCGGGGAGAGAGGGTCACCTCTCATTCTATGTAGCCACCTAGAATGGCTGTGGAAGGGCCCACTAAGGAGATGTCACTTAAGCCAAGGAGACTTGACCTTTGGGAAGGAGCCAGACATGCCAAGAGTTTGGGGAACAACAGCACTGGAGCCATGAAGCAGGAGTGAGCTGGGCCCAGTTAATGGACAGGAAGGAAGCCTGTGTGGTCCCTGGGGGGCTGGAGAAGTGGGCAGGGCTATAGCATGCAGCGCTCCCTACCCCAAGATAAGACTTTGGTTTCATACAACAGGGAGCCCTTGAATGTTTTTAAGTGTGCAAATAAAATGATCTGATTCCTCTTATAAAAAGTTCACCTTGGCTGCGGGTAGAAGATTGATTTTATTGGAGGGGCTATAAAGGTAGCAGGGAGGTCAATAGGAACCACTGCAGAGTCCAGGGGCTGGAGCTACTGCACAGGTGAGGACGTAGTGGCCCTGACAAAAGTGGGTGGTGGAGACAGCGGGAAATGAAAAGAATTGGCATATTTTAGAGACAAAATGGACAGCACTCTGATGGATAAGATGTTAAGGCAAAGGGGGAGGAATAAAGGATAGGTTCTATGTTTGGGACTTGAGCAAAACATGGTTCCACTTAAAAATGAGATGGAATGCATGAGGAGAAATTCACACTTGGATGTGGACATGTCAAGTTGGAAATGCCTATGACAGCCAAGTGGACATATGCATGTGACACAAAGCTGAAGTTTGAGAGAGGACTGGGCTGGAAGTAGAGACCTGGGGTGACCAGCATTGAAATCATGTATGTCTGGGAATGGATGAGGTCACTGGGGAAGGGAGCCCAGTACCATGCCCTAATGAACCTGATATTTAACAAAGGGTAGAGGAGGAGAAGCCAATAAAAGAGATAGAAATGCAGGAAGAAGCCAAAAGAGAGAGAACTACCATAGAACCCAAACAAAAAGGAAGGAGGGAAGGAAGGAGAGAGGGAGGGAGGGAGGGAAGGAGGAAGGAAAGGAATGTTTTCAGAAGGAAATGTTTTCAGAGATGAGACTGAGACCAGAAAAAGCATCCATCCATGTCTCAAGCCAGAGTTCCACTTTTGCTTACCTGTAAAGCCTTCCTAAATCTGGCCTCACCATCACTAGATCAGCTGAATGCCTACCATTGTGACTGTGTTCATACAGTTTATTTGGCAATGAATCATGGAGTGCTGTAAAAATCTCTTGTTTAATCTTAAATCATGATTTAAATATGCCAGAGGAATTGGAACATTTCAAGTAATTGTAGCATCTTTCTGGGGAGTGACTGATGTCTTATTCTTCTTTCTGATCCCATCGTGATCAGTAAATATTTGGCACTCAGTATATATTTTCCTAAAATGACTCCTGGGGAGAGCAGGTGTGTGCATGTGCTCATGTAACAGATCTGTGTTCCACCAGCACAGACTAAGCAGCAAATGCTTTACTGAAGGACTTGCTCTTCCACTGGGGCTCATGGGTTTGTACTTGCCAATAGCCATGGAGTTGCAGGGTAAGCTACACTGGGGGTTCTTCACTGTCTTCCAGTCACAGCTCTTGGACAATTTGGTAAAAATTAGAGATCCTCTCTCCCCTACCCCTAAACAATGCACATTATAAACTAAATCATGCACTCCTAAAAAGTATGAATCTTCCCCATCCCTAATAAACAAGCATGTTGTGCATGTATGTGTACACAAATGTCAGAATGTTCATGGAACACCCCACCCTCTAAACCTACCCACAGAGCCATGAAGTCTGAATACAAGGAATGAAAAAAGCTTCTCAGTAACAGGGGCAATCTAACTCCATAATTCCTCCACTTGCCATACAGCTGGTACTCAGTGAACATTTACCAACCTGAGCAGCTGCTCTAAAGGGCACCAAAATGTACCTCCATGCTCAAACTCAAATGCACATATCTTTTGGCATTTATTTTTTCATTTGTCCATTCAACAAATGATTATTAAGTGCCTATTAAGTACTTAATAAGTACTTAAGTACAGCAGGAAACCACCAAAAGGAAAGTCTGGGAAAGCTTTTACACTTGCACTGTAACACTGGCTGAGGATCCAGGAAATTTTAATGAAGCCTCTATAAAGAATACTGATGTTCCAGTGTTGGACGGAGGTAATTTTATGCAATGCCCATAAAATTTTATGGGCCAAAAGCACACTGAGATCCCCCAAACATGTGTGGTTTTAGATTTAGGTGAGATGGAGTAAACTGTTGCTTCTATTGGATGATTTCCAATTTGCAACTAAGTGGTTGAAATCTTCTAAAATTATCTTCTGCTTCTCCACTTAAAGTCTCAAATTCTAAACTGAGGGATTCATGTAGAACCAAGATGGAATAACATGCAGTTTTTGACCACGAGAGGAATCAAAATCTTCTAGGGAGTGTGAGTGGATGGTAACTCCAGCCAGCATAAGACACACTCTTTTAACTGACATCCAAGCAATTTCTCTGTGAACATAAGAAATGAATAATGAAATCTGATTTCCGGGGAGGAAAGGACCTAGGATACTTCAAGGAAATGTACAGTACTTGAATAAAATGCTGAAACATGAGTAGAAGTACTACAGGAGGAGAACGTAGTGGACAGTATAGGAGAAAAGAAGAAGGTAAGCAAAAGTGCAGTGGTGCCATAATTCAGAAGGTTCTTAGAGAAAAGAAAATTCCCTATACACGGTTCATTAAATTCCAGGAAATAAATAGTGGGTAATGAAGTAATAAATATAAATTGGGATTAGATCACAAAAGACCTTGAATATTGAAAGCAAACTTCTTCACACAGTCCCTAAATTCTCCTTCCCTGCACACTATCTCAGTCAGGGGTTATCCAGCCTCAGGATCTTGAGGTGTCTTCAACTCTGGACTCACCAATGCCCCCATCAGCTCACACGTCCAGACCAGTCCACTTTACTCAGTGCCCGTGCAAAACTGCACTTCATACTCTGTTCACATGTTAAATAGAGTGCCTGAGTTTGGTACTTATTTCATTTTTTCTATAGTTACTTGCTGGTAGGACAGTTACATATAGTAGAGAAGGGACATTACCTTTTCTACTTTTGTTTTCTTCCAATACCCAACACATAGTAAATGTTTAAAAAAGTCTATTGACATGTTAGTGTCATGAGCAGAAATCTGGTATTTACTCACTAGGCAATTGAGAGATATTAGTATATGAAGTTCGTGAGGTACAATGAAAACACCTGGACATATATCTGTGTGCATTTAGAAGTATTCCCGACTGATAAACTTCTAGAAATAGGTTTGACATGCAATGTTCAAATTTTGATTGATATTCCCATTTGCCTACAAAAAAGGATGAAAAATGTATATTCCCGTCAATAGTCTATGCATGTACACATTTCTCCGTGGTTAACACTTGATATTACAGAAATTTAAACTTTTTGTAGCACTTGTTTTATTTCATTTCTTAATCATTAGTAAGGTTGGGTTGGCACCTTACTATATGCTTCCATACTAGCTGGATTTTTTTCTGAGTTACCTCCTCTTATTCTTTTTTTCTCTAATGAGGTGTTTTGTCTTTTTCTTATTAATCTGTATCAAGACTCTGTATAGACAACAGCCCACTAACAGCTGTAACTGCTGAAATTAATTTATCTAAGTCTTCTGTTTGTATTTAGACTTCCTTCATGGTATCTTTCATCATTCAGACATTTAAAATCTTATATAAACAAATCTGTCAGTCTTTTTTTAATGACTATTGTGTTTTATGTCAAGCTTAGAAAAAGACAGTACAAAAATATCCTCCTATATTTTTCCTATAGTGTTCTTACAAGTTTAACTTTTGTGTTTGGATCGTGAATGTATCTAGTATTTACTTTTGTTTGGTGTGTGGTGGTGGTTTCATATGGCATATTATTTTTGTAATAAAATGCTGGGTTTGCTAACATTTATTAAAACTGTATCCATTTTATATTTGTAAATGAACTTGCACTATAGTTTCTAACCTGTAAAATTTTGAAAGGACATGTATCTATTTGTTAATAGTAGTTACCTCTGAAAAAGAAAATTAGGAAGCAAAGATATTTTATTGTGAATACTTCTACACTTAAAATATTCTCTCAGAGAACAGTATTTACAACTCAACAAAAAAAATGAAAGATTTTGACAGCTATTGAGTAAAGGTGTAATTGTCAGACCGAGGTTTTAGGAAGATAACCCTGAAGAAATTGAACAGCAGAAGTGGAAGGTGTGGTATGAGAAGGGTAAGAGCCAGAACAAAGACAAGGAGAACAGAAAGGAAAGGCTAGTTTTGGGAAGGATGAGGGTGGAAGTTAGAGGAGTATGTATAACGGAGAGGGCAAAGAATAAAACCAGAAGAATGTTGTAATGCTGTAAATCACCATAACTCCTGGAAAAAACTATGCTGTCAGCCATTTCAATTGTTAATGCTCTTGTATATCTTTCATATTAGGCAAAGAGAGAACTTGAGAATAACGTAAACCTATAGCGTATTAATTTCCAATATCAGCAACATTAGATCTGTTATTTCCTTCTTTCCTTCAAAAACTACTCAAGTGTGCTACCTGCCCTAAAGAAACACCTGTGTCATTCATCACCAAACTTTTTTTTCAACCATGGTAATTCACCTCACCTTTCAGTATCTACCTATATTCAAACGTGACTCCACGACAGAATACAGTGTTCCTGTGGTCCCTGCTTCTTTTGGACCGAGTATTTGATTTCCTTTGTATGATGTCTGTCCTAAAAGACTGTGATCCTCCAGAGAGGGGACCAAGTCGGTTCAACATCGATCTTCAGCTCAGGTAGGAAGCTGTGAATATTGTAAACTCTGGCACAGGCTAGGTGAAACACAGCACCAGGTGCACCTCAGCTAAAGAAGAGCTCCCTCCTGAGATTCTACCGAAGACCTACCGTAGGGGTAGGAACCTGGGAACTCCCTTCCTTTCTACTGCTGGAAAAGTAGAAGGGGAAATGAGAAAGAAAGATTTGGTGGCCAGAAAACTTACATTTAAGCACTTCAGCCTGATTCACACATTTGACATTTCTTCTTTGGTCCCTAGAAAAATGAACCAACCTGCTCTACTTACACATATCTGATTTTTAAAACCTTGATTTATGACACATCCACACATCCCCATTGTACTACCATTTAGATCAGTGTTCAATTGGGGGATCCTGGCTGCTGAATCAGAAAGATTAATAGTTTCTTCCTTTGAATTATTATTCCTGTTGTTTTCATGTTAAAGTTACTTATCACAGAAAGATACATGGCCTGTGGAATTAGAAAGAAAGAATCTCACTATTGTTTTCTGTCTGTCTAGATAGCAATATGTGGCTTTTAGGACAGGTGAACTTACTGCTTGGAACTTAAAGTTCATTTCAAAGATTATATCTTTTCCAGTTAAAAAAAAAATCCTGCTATTCTTATGTAAGAGTCCCCCAAACTAAGACCTAGAAATAGTCATGGAGCCAAAAATATTAACTAGAAGATTCTCATCACTGAGGAAAAAATATGAACTTATTTGATTTGTTTATAACACTTAGCTCTATAAAAGCTGAGCCATGAATTTTCATAACACTCAATCCTTTTATGATGAAACAGCCAATGCACAGCATCAAATAACTGTATGGAAATCAACTTTTTTCTTTTATTTTTCTTCATTTAGCTTTCAGTTAAATTTTTCTTTTTGCATTTCAATATCAATTTTCAAAAGTTATAAGGAAACATAAATGTGAAGCTAGCTGGATCAGGGAAGGGGTTTACTGGTGATTACTGTCTGACAGCTGATCTGCACAGGCCTTTGTCAGTAGTTCTGAAAGGTATTCAAGCAGAGCTTCCATATGAGGATCTGCCATGATTTCTAGAAGCCTTACAACATATAATTTTGTTGAATTTGCATTCAAATAAATGCTAGCTTAAAAAGAACACACCTGCTTGTTTCTATGACAATAGGCATAGGGAAATGATGCTCACACAGATGTGATGATGAATGTCACCCTGTTATTGATGTTATTTTTTTCCTTGAACAATTCATCAAATTCTTCTGTGCTATCTATCATTCAATCATTTGATATGCCTCAGTAGACAAAACTATGTCACAGAAGTCTAAAGGATGTTTTGCTAATACTAAGAAACCAAAAGACATTATTCTATTGTTACCCCAAGACAATTTTTATTGACTTTGCTAATTGGATAATCAGTGTTCTTCTATAATTCGGTAGTAAAATATTTCCTAGCTAAGCAAGAATAGGATTCTGTGGTTGCCTCCTAACCAATGTACGTTTCAAAATCCTTATTGTTTTTAATAAAGATTATTTTTTAAATGTTATACTGGGTGTTAACATATAATAACATATAATCTGGAAACATCCAACTCATTGTAAAGATGTATCCTGAAATTATACACAGTTCAAAAACTTAATTTTAAATTTTTGCTTCTATACAATAACCATTATAACTGTTGAAAGCATTAACTTCTTAAAAGGCATTATGTTATTATGCATTTTTAAAAACTACATAGCCTAGATTTTCATAAGAAATTATAATAAAAAATTAAATTACTAACAAATGTATGTACTACCTCGTATAAAGTGATCACACCGTATGTTTGAGTTGGTTCTCTCCATTGAAGAAATATCTTCTCTTCAAAGGTACTTCCTTGGATGGATTCAGAAGGAACCGCACCTGGGACTAAAGGAGAGTAGGAGATGAATGAGTAATAAACAAAAAAAAAAAACAAAATCAAAGTAGAGTTTTCTACACTTGGTAGGTTTTAACCTCTTCTTGAGGCACAGGATTTTAACAGTGTATACATACATTCAAGTTTTCTTTTAAAAATCTAAAATCTAAAACTATTTTAGCTATATTGTCCTTTAAAAAAATAATTTCATCATTTAAAGAAAAGTTTGCATCAATTAGACAGACCTCAGTAAGCACCTTCATTTCTTCCAAAAGACATGAAGAAGGATATGAATCAATGAAAATTCTTACACACTTCTTATGGGAGTGTAAATTGGTAAGGCCACTTTGGAAAACAATTTGGTAGTATTTAGTAAAGTTGAAGATGCACAGACCATATGACCCAATCATGCTACCTCCAGGTTCCCTAGCAAAATTCTTGCATATATGTACCCAAAGACAAATATAAGAATGTTCATATAGCAGTGCTTTTTAATAATAATAACAACAGATTGGAAAAAAACCAAATGGTTTAAATAAATTGTGTTATATTTACATGATAAAATACTGAAAAGACTGAAAATAAATGACAATTATACATCAACATGGATGCATTTTACAACCACAATGTTGAATAACAAAGGCATGTCAAAGAATGTATATGAACTACTGCACTAATATATTACAAGTGCATACAAAATAGAAGTTGATGTAGATGAAATAACAATACAGTTTTTAAAAATTGTATTTTGCTAGTTAATAATATAGAGATTTGGGAAAATGCCATTTTTTCAAAACTTAAAAAATGCAATTATTTCATATAAGTTTGCAAGAAAATCTAATTTACTTGCCAATTTTCTATAAAATAATATTTAATATTAATATAAATTATTATTTCATTTTAAATTCAGTTTTTGAGTATACTTTATATTATACACAATTCACTGTATCCTGTTTATGGGATAGCTACACTGTTTATTAGTATACTTACATTTGGGGGTATGGGATCAAACTGTTTGGTGATGGAGTGATCAATATGTGGTTGGTGGGGACTCACGCGTCCTGATTTCAAAATTTACTGTGAAGCTACAGTAATTAAGACAGTGTGGTATTGGCATAAAGACAGATCTATCTATCTACCTATCTATCTCAATAGAATAGAATTGAGAATCCCAGAAATAAACCCTTACATTTGCAGTCAATTGACTTTCAATAAGAGTGCCAGAAAAATTCAATGAGGAGAGAATAATCTTTTCAACAAATGGTGCTGACACAACTGTATATCCACATGCAAAAGAATGCAGTTGGATTTCTATCTCACACCAAATATAAAAATTAAATCAAAACAGATTAAAGACTTAATTATAAGAACTCAAACTATAAAACTCTTAGAAGAAAGCACAAGTGTAAATCTTCATGACCTTAGATTAGGCAATGGTTTGTTAGATGTGACACCAAAAGCAAAAGCAACAAAAGAATATAGATAAACCGTATATCATCAAAATGGAAAACTTTTAGGATTCAAATGCTATTATTAAAAAAAAGATAAGACACAGAATGGGAGACATTTTATAAGAGACTTGTATCTAGAATACGAAAGGAACTATTAAAATCCAATAATAAGAAAACAAATAGCCTGTTTAGAAATGGGCAAAGGATCTGAATAAACAGTTCTCCAAAGAAGATAAACAAATGGCCAATAAGCACATGAAAAGATGCTCAACATCATCAGCCAGCAGGAAACTGCAAATTAAAACCACAATGAGATTCACCTCATGTCCACTGGAATTGCTCTAATCAAAAGACAGATAATATGAAGTGTTGGCAAGAATGCAGAGAAATCAGAACCCTCATACACTGCTGGAGGGAATGTAAAATCATACAGCTACTTTGAAAATAGTCTGACAGTTCTTCAGTTGATCAAATATGGATAGATTTACATCCTGACCTAGCAATTCCACTCCTAGGTATGTATCCAAGAGAACTAAAAACACTCAAAAACTTGTAAACAAATGTCCACAGCAGCATTATTCGTAATAGCCCGAAAGTGGAAACAATCCAAATGTTAACCAGTTGATGAGTGGACAAACATATCTCAAGAAAGTTTTAAAAAAGGGGATTAGAGAAATGTTTTAGACTGTGGGAGGATAGGAATAGCTTTTTAATGGTTCCTAAGACTGCCACAGGTTGGAAAGATTGCCTAGAATTTCAAAAGGACTCATAGGCAATATGCGTTTTTGAGTTGAGGGGCTACTTATAGGTAGATATAGGACAGCTGTAGTTATTTCAAATAGAGTCTCAAGTATTGTTTAGCATAAGAAAACCAATGACTGATTCAAATGGGAAGACTGGGTTCTGATTTAAGACTCTCCAATAATTAACTGTGTAATTTGGACATCATTGAACCTCCTTGGGTCTCAGTTACCTCATTTCTAAAACGAAGAAGTTGTATTATGTTGATTTCTAATGTCCAAATCCTAAGTAATATAGCAATATGAAAACAATTGTTATTCCTAGGTTGATGAAATCTATTGTGAGACTATATCGAAGCAAAGAAAAACAAGGTATTTAAGAAGTGATGACACTGGTGAGTTCCAAGAAAATTTGAATTCCAGACTCTGAGACTAAAATGTCCATCATAATCAGAAGTTGAACTGAAATAGGCTATGCCTGACAAAACTCTATTAAGCCTCTTCTTTTTACCTTGAAAGTGTTTATTGTGACATCATCATCAGTTTTCTCACACTATCAAGATAATGACGATGAGTGGCTCTGTTATTTTGTGATGACATTTCTTGTTAGAAAATATTTATTAATCTATGTGCAGATGTAAAGAGGGTAAAAACTTAGAAAAACCAAACCATTGGTTTCATTCACTTATAATAGTTTAAAAGAGAATAAAATAGTAATATAAAATGGAAGGTATTCAAAATTGTGTTAATCAGAGGATATCTTAAAAGGATAAGCTTATTAAAACATACTGGTAGCAACCCTGTAATTGATGACATTGTGGAAATGTTGACAGGAAAACCTAAGTGGGATTCATATAATTATTTTAATGTCAGGAACAGATAAAGTGAATTTTTAAAAATTACCAGAAGGTTAATTATATTAGGGAAGATAGTACCTCATAGGAACTTAGGTCTAGTACTTGCTTTTAGAAGTTCTGGGAATTCAGGATTTGGGATATACAGCCATGACATCTAAGTCTGTATAATTTAGCCCTATACTGTCTCGTGATACTCTTAACAGTACTAGAAAGGTAAATTTTTTCCACATACTTTCTGTTTAAATAAACAATATTTTAATAAAAATATTATCCCGCAATAAAACTCACAATGTTCAATGAATTGTAAACTTTGTTAATAGATAAACAAAGTGATCCATTCCCCCATTCTTTTCTCTTCAAACTGGATATTCTTTAGCAATTATTCTATTTCTGTCTTTCTTCTGTCTTTTCCAAAGTCTTTTTGGTTTGGGTAAAGACTCTCCAATAATTAAACTGAGCAATTTGGACATCACTGAACCTCCTTGGGTCTTACTTCTCAGATAAGGAAATTGAGGCTCAGAGATTTAAGGATCTTACCAAGTGCAAATCAGGTCAAAAGGATGTGAGCACCATGGGCTGGGAGAGTTGGGACAGCTTTATGAAGGACCTGAAACTTGAGAAGAACTTTGGAGATTGAACTGAGGAGCAGTGGGTGGAAAGGCACTGGCAGAGGGGAACAGACGGGCAACAAGAGGCGCCCAGGATGTGTGTACGGAGTGTGGCACAGAGGACCAATGCGGAGGGACCCCTTTGCAGAACGAGCTGCTGCAGAGGAGAAGTTATTACTTCTAGAGTATGAGCCAAGAATACAGAAGACCTTGAGAAAACAAAGGCTTTGGAATGAAAGATAAAGAGGAAGAGACATTGAAGGCTCCTGCAGAGAGAGTGGCATGATGAAAATGTGTTTTAAAGATTAGTTTAGTGAGTGAGTTGGGAGGGGCATGAGAATGAAAAAAGGCTGAAACCACAAAGAAAGGGTAGAAGCAATTACAGAAATCTCAGCAGAAAATACTAAGAATCTGAATACAGGCAGTGGAATTTGAGAGAAAAGAAGAGTATAAAACTTTGCAAGTAGAAATAACAGAAGTTAGGACCAGAAAAAATACAGAAACATGAGGGAGGAAGGGGCCAGCGATGACTTGATGACAATGTTGACATCCTCTTTCTTCTTTCCTGGGAGACGAGGGAGAGTTGGAAGAAATAGAAACAGGGCTTCTGGTCTCAGTTTTGACTGACTGGCTTGCATCAAGCTAAGGCTCCCACCAAAAATAACCATGCTAAACAAGTGTTTGAGAGGAACCAACACAAGCAGGACTGCGGGTGTGACAAGTGAGGATGTGAGGCGAGCACCTCATTTACTCTGGCTGCTTCCATGTTTTTCTTCTACAGCAACATGCATGATGGTGGGTAGGCAAAAACACTCAAAAATACCTTGATAGCTCTTTAAATGAAACAATAACATCTCATTATAAACATTTAATTCATGATTTAATCAATGGTTAAAATTATATAATCAGTTGCATGAAGAAACAAAAAGTTAAAAATCTATTTTGCTCAGGAATAGCATTTATTCATTTAATGGGCTTCCCAAGTTCTTTGCCACTTATTTTTATGACTAAAGAATGAATTTTAGGTCAAACTAAATATAAAATATACTACCACTGTTTTTATGTACTATATGAATATGTCATTGTACACAAGGGTTCCCTGTAAAATCAGTGTAAAAGCACTGATCCATGCTACGGAATTCAAGGAATAATTTTATTATTTTCAATTATTTTAGAAGTCTACCACAATTGTGTATTTGATTTTATTGATGAGTTCTTGGTGACATGCCTGGTGTACTTGTTATGTATTTGTTTATTAAGGTAATATCCAGTTTCAACATTGTTCCTGTGGAAAAAAATGATCTATTTTACAAACACCAACTTGATACAGTTTCTCAGCACTGTGTTGAAAACTAAGGGCAGCCTCTATTTTGTGCTGAATTTTATCTGAACTATGAAAGATGTTTCAGAATGCCATTTAAATATATTTAAACAAGCATTTCGTATAAATAATCTAATACTGAAAACACAATTTTTCAGTCCAATATAATAAAACTCAAATAAGAACTATTTAGAGCAATATGGAATGATTATATATAGAAAAGTAACTAAATGACTAATAAAGAATTAAAATAAATTTCTACATCTTTATTCCCCTCACCCTCTTTCAGGCAGGGCTTAAGAATACAGAGGACAGATACACATCTGTATTATTCAACAAAGTAGGTCGTTCTTTCTTCTGTTTCACGATAAAGATCTGAAAAGAAACAAGAGTTGCTTTTTATAAGAACATTTTTCACATAAACATATCACTTAAAAGTACTCACGATCTTCATCTGTCTGTACTATGATTTCTTGACTTTCCTTCCGTCCCTCGGGATTCGTGAGGATGAGTTTCACGCTAACATTGGTATACGGCGACAGGTTAGTGATTGTGTGTTGAGGGTGTGAATTTTCTGTATCCCAGCTTACTTCTTCTCGCACTTGTTCTTGCCCTCCAACTTGGTAACAGTAGTGGATGGTGAGATTATAACTATGGCAACGAGTTACATTATATCCAAATGGCTCCCAGCGGATAGTGACTTGTCGAGATTTGACTTCCACTACTTCCAGTTTCCTTGGGCCACGCATGGGATCTATTTAGGAAAGAAAAGGAGAAAAGAATTACGAAAGCCCTGGTTAAGCCCAAATATCACAGATATTCCTACTTGTCCCCAACATCTGGTCTCCTCTTCTTCCTGAATAATCCCTAAATTTTAGCGAGGCGTATGCCCACCCAGAATGAAGACTGAAGTTTCCCTTCTCTTCTGTAGCCAGATGTGGCCCTGTGTCTAAGTTCTGATGAATAGCATGTAAGATGAAATGTCAAGAACAGTTTCTGGGAGGTATTCTCAAAGGGAACACCATCTTTGCTCCTTCTTCATTGCTATTTGCTGGATGGTGGACACAATATTTGGAACTCATTCAGACATGATGAAACTTGAAGTACTTAAATGTTAAGAATTCAAAGCAATGATGAAGAACAAGCCAGAGTTCCTGATAATCACTGAGCTACCACACCAGCCATGAACTTCCTACTTCCAAACTTTTCATTAGGAAAAATTAAATGCTATCTTATTTATTTATTTATTTAGAGACAGGGTCTTGCTCTGTCACCCGGGCTAGAGTGCAGTGGCATCACATAGCTCACTGCAACCTCAAGTGATCCTCCTGCCTCAGCCTTCCGAGTAGCTGGGACTGTAGGCACATCCCACCATGCCCGGCTAATTTTTCTATTTTTTGTAGAGATGGGGTTCTCACTTTTGCTCAGGCTGGTCTCGAACTCCTGGCCTCAAGTGATCCTCCCACCTCAGTCTTACCAAAGTACTAGAATTACAGGCCTGAGCCACTAGGCCCGGCCTAAATGCTATCTTATTTAAGCCTCTTTTCCTTTGGATCTCTGATACAAGTAACCAATCTTGATACTGACAAGTACGTTTTATCTTTAAACATCAATTTATAATTATATAATTGGAAAACATAAGGGTAATAGCTTGAGAATTCAACATGAAATAATATAATGATGAGAGAACATAAAATTCTGAGCAGAACTCCAGGCCTTTTTGGGTTTTGATTTGCATAGAATTCCATATAATCAATGCTAAAGTAGTTCTTGCCTATTCTCAATAATGTCTTATCCATCACTTAGGACCTAGAGAGAACTTAGAACCACTCCCTTTATCTGTGACCTCCAACAACTGAAAATGTTTAAAGTGAAATGATGTTTCGGTTTTATATATGCAAAGGAGGATCTATCTGTTAGATACCTGCTCAAACTATAAAATGAGGTTAATAATGATCATTCATTCTACTCTGTCCTATAATAACTCTAGGAAACAAGGACAAGCAAGATGAAAACTCCTCCAAGGAATCTTTAGTGGCATTCTCATGGAAATGTTCCTTATTACTATGTTAATTTTTTATATTTAAATTACTATATAGGGAAAATATAACAAATAAGTTATTTAGAAATAGCATTGAATGTTTTTTCCCCATTAGTGATCTTTTTACAATTTAAAGGAAATGTCTAATTTTATATAATGCTTCATTAGTTGAACGTTCATAAAAACTTTTAATAAGCTCCAGATCCCATATACATAAACAGATTAACGTGTCTCTTTGCCCTTTTCCTTATTAATAATAGGTCTCCACAAGGACTGTTCTAAAGCATTTTCCTAAGGTTTGCATCAATTTTACTGACTAATAAAATGACTAAAGGCTTCAGATATTAGTTTAAACAAGCAGAGCAGTTCTAACTTAATTTCGATGGAAAACTATTTTCCACTGCATAATAAGCCTGCATCATTTCAGCATTACTTAGCCAAGAAAATACATACTGAAATTAAGCCCCAGGCTTAAAAACAAAGGGTCTAGTCTGTCTACTGGGCAAGTGTTCTTGAAACGCATGTTCCCTTCCTCTTTGTTTGTACCTCTTAGAACTCCATCTTGGTAAAACTGTGTCTCACACTTTCCATACTTTTGCTGAGTATTAATAAAATAGCTACGCTTCACACAAAACAATCATCTTTATGACCAAGGCACCAAAGTCCCCATTGGCATGAGGGATAACTTACAGACTAGAAACAGAGGTTGTATGAGGTCTAAGCCTTAGATGAAAAGAGGCTTACGATCACTGGCTTGTATTTTCAAGTTCCAGGTTAATCAAAGCTAAGCCATCTTACAGAGTATTTCTTTCTGTGCCTTCGACTACGGTGTATGGTTCTGCTGTGTCTATCATATGTTGATATTAACATGGCAGGGTCACTATCAATGGGGGTAGGGATGAAGGACACTTTGACTCTCTGATTCCTAAACACCCTTCCCATCTGTCAAAAACTCAAGAGAGAAGTTGAATCAGCACCATGACACAGGGGACATGGGCTACCTCAGATGGCATACTGTCATTTTCTTTTGCCATGGCCCAAAGGCAAAGTGAAGTGAGTTGGGGAAGGCTAGCAAAACACAGATACATACAAATGAAATGCTGTGTGCTACCATGTACCTGTGATGGCGGCCTCCATTAAGGGTAGTGTTGATAAGCTACCTCCAATGACTAAGGAAAGCTGACAATTCTTTTTACTCACCCTCAGCAAACAGCCTGGTTTCAATGATTTTTTTCTTCCCTTCTGCCATTGTGCAAAATTTAGTTCTGACCCAGCAATGGATTTATAATGATTACATCTTAAGTTAGTGTTTTATAGTACCTTTATTTTCAGTGTTTCTGTAGAACCATTTCTATTAATGTGCTGCTAACTGTGAATGAGGCACATACATATCCACAGGAATATTTACTCTAGTGAGTTATACTGATGATCACTGAACTCTTGTTTTTTTTCCTTTTAGAGACAGGGTCTTACTCTGTCACCCAGGCTGGAGTGTAGTGGCATGATCATAGCTCACTGGCACTTTGAAATCCCGGCTCAAGTGATCTTCCTGCCTCAGCCGTCTGAGGAGCTGGGACTACAAGTGCGTGCCACCACACCTGGATAATTTATCTTATTTTTTGTAGAGACAAGGTTTCACTGTGTTGACCAGGCTGGTTTTGAACTCCTGGCCTCAAGCGATCCTCCTACTTCGGCCTCACAAATGCTGCGATTACAGGTGTGAGCCACAGGGCCAGACTGTCATTGAAGACTTTTTAAAGCAATCACTGTAGAAATATATGACACTGTAGGAAACAGATAGCAATGTCATAACCAGAAATGTGTAATTTCGGTAGGTTAATTGCAACTCACACTGCATTTCTGGGAGTAGAGTAAAAACACTGCCAAAAAAAACTTGGCATACCATTACTATCATTCTATGTGCACAATATCAATCTCTTACAGTTAGATACCAGGGTAATAAATTATATCCATAGGAGCACTAGTTGTAGGATATTTGTTCCTCTTGACACACAATCCTGAAGATGCTACGGAGGATAGGAAACTATTCCAAGACCATTTCTCTTCACATTCACATCCTTGCACCACACTGACATATCTCCCTTCCCTGGAATGGGCACCATTACAGGCCCCATTGACTCATGATATGAGACTAGAATGGCCTCCCTACAGAGTGCACTGGCTGTCACACAGGAAGCTTAGTCAGGGAGCTCTTATACCAATTCCCCTGCTGGTGCCTGCAGCATTTTTCATTCTGTTCTCTTTCTGCCAGTTTGAGCCCACTTTCAAGCACAGAAGTCTGACAGCTGCAGTCCTGACCTAAGGAACCAGCAAGCCCAGTTCTAGCCTCCAGCATTTCAGCATCCCATTTAATCAGCGAGCCTGGCTTCTTCCACATTCAGTCCTGTTTTTCTACAAATAAGGGCAAAAACTGACTGATAGGATCAATTTCCATTGCAGGTTCAATTCACAGCTCATTTCTCTGGAACTCTGCACTTTACTTTCTATTACTACTACAGTGCTTTTTCAGAAACTCAATTTCAGAACCTGTGAGAGATATTTTGGTGTAATTTTAGGATCCTGTCATTGATAATCAAAAACATAGATTACAACCAATGCTCCTGCTAACGGGTTTCTCCTTTCCACCTCTCCATGAGCTCTACAGAGGTCTATTACAATAAAGGGAAAACAACCAGATTGGCGTGGTGGGCCCCTTCAGACCCTTCAGCTATTGTATTTCTGCCTTACCAGTCATACAAGAGGGTGACAAAATAATAAAGCGATAGCTTCATTTACTTTACTATTCAATTAAATCAGAGCAAGGGCCTCATTCACTAATATTATAGTTAATATTACCCAATAATTCACTATTCCTAAGCAGCAAATATTTCGGGCACATGGCACTGTTTTCAAGTAACAAAGCTATAGTTTTTGAATTAGTCAATGCTTTCCAGAGTTTAAAAAGTATCTTTGTCAGTCAAGTTGAAAATTCTGAAATACACAGATCTTTAATTTACACTACCCTACAGGCATCCTTATGCCTGCGATGTACCAGAATAAATTAAAACTTATCATAAAAAATTATATAAATTTGAGTAGTCTCTTCCACCAGAATACTTTCCATAGATATTACATTGTTTTCATATTTTATCACAATTAGACTCAAGAAACGCCCTTGAACACAATCTGTTTTTCTTGAATATATCACAAAATCCTGTATAAAGGAAGAATAGTATCTTTATAAAAAACAAGCTGAATTTCAGAAACAGTACTAATTTAAGAAATGAAACAAAGTCTTAGAGAATTAATTAAGGAAAGTGTAGCAATGCCAAATTCTACATGAAATCAAACATTCTACTTTATTTCTTGGTTTAAGATGGACATAGTCTCACAATGTCTTTCATGTTTTCCATATGTTGGTATGAACTTGGCCTAAACCGTAAAGGTAAGTAACCTACTACCCATGTTGCTGAGAAATGGACTATTCACACACCAATTATATTGATTATATTTATTTCAATCTCATTAGAAAGCTAGAATTCCTATTCACATTTTAGGGGAAATGTGAAGGATCATTTTTCATAATAAAATGACTAAGACATACACTTATGGTAAGAACACAGATCCTCTCAGGCAAGAGGCTTAAAGGGTGAATAACACTCTAAACATAAGTCACTATTGACTACTTAGAGGGAGCATTCTCTAGCAGTGTTAGGTAACCCTGAAAGAGCAGTGTGTACAAATGTGTGGTCTTGGTTTGATTTGTACATTTAAAAAATAAAGTAAAAGACTACATATTACACCACAAGTTAGTCACCAAAGGTGCCTGGTTTCAGGATAATTTTACCAAGTCTTTCAGGATAAATTTTTTAAAGAATTTTTTTTTTTAAATCTTATAAACAACAAAAATTTATTTCACGCAGTTCTGGAGGCTGAAAAATCCAAGATCAAGGCACTGGCAGAGATTACATCAGGGTTCCCTCTTGGTATTGTACATTCTATGATTCAGACAAACGCATCATGACATGTGTCCACTATTGCAGTATCACAGAGAGTAGTTCCAGTGCCCTCAAAATCCTCTGTGCTTCTCCTATTTATTCCTCCTTCACCCATAATCCCTGTAAACCACTGATATTTTTACTGTCTTCATAGTTATGCTTAAGAATTTTTTAAGTTTAAAATTTTAAGTAAAAAGTTTGTTGAATAGAGCTTGGAAAAAAGAAGGGGTAAAAATGTACTGTTGACACCTTCCAAAATAAAGAACTGTGGGTACTGATAAAACCACATTAGCAATAATACCCACAGTGACAATAACATTAGTCACATTTTATTCTGCCTGAATTAACTGTACAAAATAAGACTAGCTGTGCCACAATGGTTGAAAGATGTTTTTATTTTAAATATTTTTTGTTAGTGTTTAAGGCTTTTGAAACTTTAAATAATAAAACCTTTAAAACACACTGAAAAGTACAAAATAAAACAATCACCTGTGTACCTACTAATATCAAATGTTAACATTCTGTGTTTTGCTTTGGGTCACTTTTTATTAAAGAAATAAAATATTGCTAACAGAAAAATTTGCCACCTTCCTACTTGCTATCCCAAGGTTATTATATATCATTCCTGGACATGTTTTCGTCTTTTTATTACATACATCTAGGATTCTTAAAAATTTACAAAAATGCTACCATTCTTTCCAACCTGAGGTTTCTTTCAACATAGCCAAGTTGAAGCATTTAGATCTAGTTATCACTTTAACTGGTGTACAAAATTCCATTAAATAAATAAACCACAGTTTACTTATCCATTTCCCTATTGAGGAACAGCTGGTTGAGTCTACTTTTTCTCTATTACAATCAGAGCTACAGTAAATATCCCTGTATACATGTCCTCTTGGCCACAGTCTACCTTGGTGAACACAAAAAGTGGGACTGTTAACTTGTACAGTTTACATATCTCCAGGTGTACTAAATAATGTCAAATTTCTCTCCAAAAGAAAAACAATGTTCAGATGCTGCATTTTCCACAAAGAGACTGTATTTCAAGGCTATGAGCTAATGCCAGTTCCCAAGGACAGACCTTGAGTTATTAGTACTGGTTCCAGTTAAATATAAATAAGCAAAGCCTAATGTGGGAGCATTTTATGAGTTCCATCATTTGTTTGACATAACTTTTGAAATGAAAATTTACAATGTATATAACTATTTCTTTCTTTGGCTATAGTAACTGTTTGACAGGTGTTCATATTACAACTCTCTCCCAATAACGACTCATTATATCATATCATTTGTATGAAAGCAAAACAAAATATTCAAACTCATCAAATAGAGAATTAGATAAATTAATAAGTTGATGAATAATACATCCCTAAAATAATTATTAAAATTTCTGATTACAACAAAATGGCATATCATTTACTCTGAAGCACTTTCCCACTTCAATATAACTAGATCCAGCATAAGACAACTTTTTTTTATTGTAAAAGATATAGTGTGTCTTCAGTGACACATTAAAACCATGTCCTTTGTACAGAAGAAAGTAAATGGCAGTTGCTTGTATCAGCTCTGCAGTCTAAAGAGTAAGCCTTGGGCCAGGGACAGGGTAGGGAAGTGAAATCTGATGTTCCCAGGCTAATCTCATATAATTAGCAGTAGGTAAAGCATCCAAAGTCAGTATTATCACCTGGATCCCAGCAGACACAAGCACAAATCTTATTTGAACTAAATTATCCTTAAATTAGGCCTCCTATTTTCAAAGACAAAGCTCCCGCAAATATAAGCTCAGTAACACAGATTACCAAAAACACCAGAATACAAACTACCGTGAGTGAGAATCAGAAATATGAAATATGGAACAGATTTAGATCACCTAAATTATCACATGCAAAATATAAAATTTGAGCAACATTTTAAAGTTTAAAAATGCAATCACAGGCCAAGCCCAGTGGCTCATGCCTATAATCCCAGCACTTTGGAAGGCTGAGGCAGGAAGACTGTTTAAGGCAAGGAGTTCAAGACAAGCCTGAGCAACATGGTGAGACCCCCATCTCTACCAAAATAAATAATAATAATAATCACGAAAAAGAACATGTAATAAGTCACTATGAAAATGACCAAATCTTAAAGACAACTAATATAACTTTTAGAAATAAAAATATTGTTGAAATAAAACAAAAACTCAATACATTGATTAAATAGCAAGATTAGACACAGCTTATGAGAGAATTAATAAACTAGAAGATAGATCAGAGGAAATTATCTAGGATGCAGCACAGAGAAATAGAAATAGGAACACAATAGAAAACAGGAAAGAAGACGCAGGGCAAAATTAGAGGGTCTACCTATGTCTAATTTGTATTTCAGAAGTAGAACAGAGAATAGAGGGGAGGCACTAACTGAAGCTGTAATGTCTAAGAAATTTCTAGAACTGACAAAAGATATCAATCAAAAGATACAGAAAGTATAACATATACAAAAAAAGGAAAAATGAAAATTAAGTTTGCATTTAGACATAATATAGTTAAACTACAGACACCAAAATCAAAGAGAAGATCTTAAAAGCATCTGGAGAGGAAAAGCACATCACCTACAAAGTAATGGCAATTAGACTGACAGAGAGTTCTCAGCAGCAACAGTGGATGGCAGAAAACAAGGGAACAATATATTCAAAGTGCTGAGAGAAAACACATCAGCTTAGAATTATAGATGTAGCAAAACCATCTTTCAAGGATCAAGATAAAATAAAGATGATTTCAAAGAATTTACTACCAATGAACCTATTATAAAGGATCAACTTCAAAAAGAACAAAACTAATATCTGAAGGAAGGTCTGAGATGCTAGAAGAAATAATAAACAAAGAAACATCTAAATTTATGTTTGTATAATAACAATAATGTGTAATTTGAGAGCTTTTAAAAAACAATACAGAATAAAACAAAAGAAGAGCATATGAGCAGCTTGGGCAATGCTCAGAGTTAGAATGTTACAAGAGCTTTACATCACTGGGAAGGGAGGTTTAAGATATTAAATATAGACATTATTAAGTATGCATGGCAAATTTTCTGGGCTAACCAATATAAGGATAGCAGTAAAATGATAACTTTTAGCAAAGTAAAAAAACCAAAAATTGAAAAAGTAACCCATCTAAAGAATCATAGTACCTTCAGTCAATTATGGGGAAGAAAAAAAAACAAAAGAAAAATGGCAAGAAGGGGAAGAGCATAGAAAAAGAAGTAAAAACTAGAAAGCAAATAGAAAGGTAGTAGAAATGAGTCCAAATATACCAGTAATGACAATGTATGTAAATGGAATCTTGCCAATTAAAAGACCCAAAGAATTATACTCAATATAAAATCAATATCCTGATATATTGTTTACAAGAAATGAATCTAAGCCATATGCACACAGAAAGTTGAAAATAAACAAATGCAAAAAAAATTATTGGCAAATATTAACCCAAACAGAATGAGCAGTTGCATTAAGGGACACAGAGAATGGTTACATAGTGTTAAAAGTATCAGTTCATCAAGAAGATACAATTGTAAATTTTTATGTATCCAATAAAATAGCCCTAAAATATACAAAGCAATTGGTACCTTAATTCCAAAATCAAACAAGGGTATGTGTGTGAGCAATTGACTTCATTCATGAGTATAGATGTGAACATTCTAAACAAAATATTCAAATCCAGCAATATACAAATAAAACACTGCATGATCAAGTTAGAATAATTATAATGATTTAATACTAAAAAATCTATAAATGTAATTCATCACATTAATAAATTAAAGAAGAAAACCATATGATCATTCCAATAGATTCAGAAAGAACATTTGTTGAACTATCCCTTCATAATAAGAAAAACTTTTAACAAATTAAGAATAGAATGAAATTTCACAATCCTGACAAGCAAACATTTTAATGTTAACACATTAAGGTACAACATAAGCTGCACACTAACCCTGTTTCTATTTAACATTTTCCTGGAGGTTCTATTCAGTGCAGTAAAAAAAAAAAGGTGTAAGAAAGGAAAAAGAAGAAACAAAAATTTATACACAGTGTGACTGTCCATCTGTTGCACTCTTAGGTGTATGTCCTAGAACAGAACTTTTAAACTTCTTTAACAAGAAGAATAACCCGGCATACTTTTTAAATGCAGTCATGGGTCACTTAATGACAGGGACAGGTTCTAAGAAATGAGTCATTAGGCGATTTTGTCAGTGTGTGAACATCATAGAGTGTACTTATGCAAACATAGATGGCATAGTGTAATACACACCTGGGCTATAAGGTATAGCCTATTAATCCTAGCCTGCAAACCTGCACAGCATGTTACTGTACTGAATACTGTAGGCAATTGTAACATAGTGGTAAGTATTTGTGTATCTAAATATATCTAAGCATAGAAAAGGTACAGTAAAAACACCGTGGTATTATAATCTTATGAGACCACAGTTGTATATGTGGTCTGTCTGTCGGTGACTGAAATGTCATTATGCAGCACATGACTGTGTAAAGCTTTCTAGGCCTAGTCCCCAGAGATTCACATTTGTTGGGCCTGTAATGAAGCCCCAGAATTTGCATCTTTAAGAAGCAGCCCAGGTGATTCTTGTCACCAGAGAAGTTTGGGAAACAGCCTAGAGCCCTGCTACTCAAAGTACTGTTGTTTCTCACACCAGCAGCAGTGGCCACCCCTGGAAGCTTATTAGGAATGCAAACAGTCAGGCTGACCTCCTAAAGTGGAATCTTCCTTTACACATTCAAGTTTGGGAAGCTCTGGCTTGGAGGAATGTTTTTCAGAAGCAGGCTGGGTCCCTAGGTCAAATACTCACACTAGCATTTGTTTTAAAGAGAGAGAATAGAGAAAGAAACATGAGAATGCATTTTAGGTCAAAAGATGAGGATTATATTGTGCAATAACTCGGTCGCAATGTAAAACGTATTTCATGTGGCATCAAAAGAGTTTGGAAAACACCTTTCTAGAGCAGTTCTTCCCAGTGGGCACCAGGAGACATGTGCAGAAATGTCTTTAGAAGCATTGTTGTCAAAATATTAAGAAAGAAAAGCATGGAAACAAGCTAAATATTTACTGAGTAGAAAACAGATCAACATTCCTACAATGGAAGGTTATACTACAGTAAAAATGAATAAACTATAGCTACAAGCAATAATGCACTTTAGATACAGACACACAGTATTGAATGAAGAAAAGCAAGTGCCAGAAGACTACTATGATGCAATTTTATAAAACTGAGAAACACACAAGGGGAATTAGTTTTTATCACATATGTATGTATTCTTAAATAATTTTATAAAATTGAGAAACATGCAAGGGGAATTATTTAAGAATATATACATATGTGATAAAAACTATTTTAATAAAGTAAGAGAAGAACAAAGGAAAAATTTGCATAAAAACTCAAGATATTGGTTACCTTTGTCCTGGAAGAACAGGGATAAAATGGGGAAGAAGCACAGGGTTAGATGAAAAGGTTCTAGGGAAATTTTGTTTTCATGCTGGGGAGTTGATTATTGTTATGCTGCACAATTTATGTAGGTTACACATATCCTTTTGTTTATATGAAATATTACATAATAATTTCAGAAAAAGATTATCACAGGGAAGGCATGAGTATCCCATAAACATTGTTGGCTCTTTGAGATTTCCTTCCTAGAGAATAATCTATCTGTGGTTCTTCTGAGAGAAGAAAGATGACCATTATATTGGGTAATAACTGGGTCACAATGTAAATTATATTTCGTGCTGCATCAAAAGAGTATGATGGTTACTACCAGGCCAACTTACAGGAACCAAGAGCCTATGTCATTAAATATTTAATGGTGCTGGAGATACACCCATGGGATGGGGTCCTCTGACTTGAAAAGCATTATTACAGGGCCCTCTCCTCATCAGACACAACAGGTTTCACAACAATAATATTCTCATTCCTGAAACTAGATCTTGGGTCCCGAATGGGCACCATATATTTATGCAATGTACAACCTACACAACTCTATGCAGTGGCCCTGTTTGAGTCTAGTGTGTATGTATGTACGTATGTGTGTGTATGTTTGTGTGCTGTTCAAAATGTAAGTTACATGAGCAAATGATATGGTTTCTACTTGAGATATATATACACACACACACACACCACACTACTAAAAGTCTTTAGAGAACATATTTATAATTAGTAATTTCAAAACTTATGATAAACCAGGTCTGCAGAAGTAACTATGTTATGAGGTATGCATGTTGACAGAAGTATGTGGATTTTTTTTCAGGAAACTAATATGATTTACTCATTTACCAGATTCCAATATTCATACTTAAACTGCATTTTCTCAAACATTCCAATTCTAGCTACTCCTCCCTAATCTTATCTGTCATGCCACTGCCAGAATGCCTTCCTCATGTGACAGTTCATCTTTATCAATCCAAGGATTTCTAATTGATGCCGTCTTATCGTCTGACCCAAATAAAAAAATGTTCCCATTAGTAAGTCACATCTATCAAAGCAATCATACAACCCTTCTTGCTTTCCATACTAGTCAGGCGGGTTTATGTGCTATACTTCAAATACAGTTCTCCCTCCAAAATTATTATCTCTGCTCAGATTGACCCACATGCATGCACTGACAGTCACCTTTTTTTTTTCCCAGCATATTACAGGGGTACAAACGTTTTGGTTACATGAATTGCTTTTGTGCAGTTTGAGTCAAAGTTATAAGTGTGCCCATCACCCAGATAGTGTGCATTGTACCCGCTGTGAATTTACCCCTCCCCTCCTCCCCCCTCACCTGCTTGGTTTCTGTTGAGTTTTACTTCCATATGTGCACATGAGTGTTAATTGATCATTCCAATTTAATAGGGAGTACATGTGGTGTTTGTTTTTCCATTTTTGCAATACTTTGCTTAGAAAAATGGTCCCCAGTTCCATCCAGATTGTTACAAAAGGTGTTAGTTCACCTTTTTATGGCTGAGTAGTACTCCATGGTATGCATATATCACATTTTATTAATACACTCATGTATTTATTGGGCACTTGGGTTGATTCTACATCTTTGTGATTGTGAATTGTGCTGCAATAAACATTCGAGTGCAAGTGCCTTTTTGATAAAATGACTTTTTTTCCTTTGGGTAAATCCCCAATAGTGAGATTGCTGGATCAAATGGTTTGAGAACAGTCACCTTTTTTGTCTGCCAAAAAGCAACCTTCAATTCCTTTCAGCCTCAAAATCAAACTCCTTTATGACTCTTTATTCTTAGTTGCAATACAAAATGAGAGACATTCACAGACTCACACGCTCAAAATCCCAATGCACGTATGTTGACTGCGTTTCTCTATGTCTTAATGCATCCTAGAACAATCAAGTTACATATCTCATCCCACGTCTAACATGAATCTTTATACCAGAAAATGCCTATATTTGTCAATCAGCACATTTGATAAAATGATACTAACACAGAATAATAAATAATGACCATCCACCTCAGTTCCTTTGTTCTCATAAGTTAATTCAGGAAACATCTCCATTTCTCCAGCATATATCTATTTTTTATGAAAATTCTTTTCAAGTTTCTGTGTTGTGACTCGTATCTCTGTTTTGCTTTTCTGCTTCAAAGAAGTCACACAGGTACCATAAACATGGCTTCCACTAACCACTGGAATAGTAATTTTTGCCTTTACTCCTTGGTGACATTTCCAAAGTGTAAAGTTCATTGCTACAGAAGGAACACTACTGCTATACTCAAAATTAGTATCTTGAATTGTTTTGATACACTGCAACAGACAGACTGCAATTCATCCTATAGATGAACTTTGCAAGAAAACTGTTGTATGAAATAAAAATGAGTCTGCAGTAAAAGACTTCTGTGGTATTTACATCAGACTATATAAAACAGGAGGAGGCAAATGATTTTCACAGAGTTTTTCAGAACTGTCAAAACTTGGTTTGGAATGGGTTTTGACCTTTTCTAATCCTCATAAAAGGTATGATACCCACAAAAGGCCCTGGAAGTTTGGAACTTGTATTTTACCCAGAGCAAAAGAGAATCCAAACCATTTACTCTTTGTTACATAAGTAATGTGATTAGTGATGGGAAAAAGCCAATCGAATACAATTTGAATTTTGCTTACATGTAACCATTTTCTCCAGTTAATACTAAGCAGATAAGTATTATTTAAAATATTTTTTATTTGTTTGGAGCCTCCTATTTTGGTATTTACAATCCTTTTATGATTACATAGTTTTCTGTTTGAAGTTGTTTATAAGTGCACAAATGGTTTCACAAAAGACCATACTCAACTCTGCTAGACTGATGACTATACTGTAATTATTCTTCTGTGTTTTCATCAACAACTTGTTTAAAAAAGGCTTCTTCAATTTAAAATAGCATATGATTGATAAGTTAGTTCTTACTTAAAACCTAGGTATCCTATCCTGCTAATCTTCTAGGGAAGCTTGGAGAATGACAGGGTAGAAAACTCAGGTCTAGCAGGAGAGTATGTCATCAGCACCCTGCCAGACAGGAAGAGTTACGCCTATGGAAGAAATGAACCTGATTCTTTTATTTAAAAAAAATAAAAAATAAAAAACAGGAAGAAGGAAAACAAAAGTTCTAACTGGAAATTATTTCTGTTTCCCCAAATAAAACAATTTTTTTTTAAAAAAAGCTCCTCTAGTAAAGAGTAGTTTATCTCTCTGATGAATTATCTCCATACTTTGCTATCAAATTAGTGCCATGTTATGTCACCTTTTGCCTAAAAGCAGTTTTTATGTATGCGATCAACTCCATTTTCCCACCAACGTCAAAAGACTGCAGTGTTACTTTTCTACCCCTTTCAAGCCTAAGGTAGTATGAGAAAGCTCAATTTTCTGATTTAAAAAAAGGAAAGGCAATGTGTATTTTTTTTCATTGTTTTCCTGGAAGCCAGAAAACCAATCAAACATTTATTGAAGATAGACTGAGTTATACTCACTTATTCCAATACTCTTGGAGGCCTGTCATCCTTTCCATATCACTCAAAGAGTAGTCTACTACATTTATTTATGAATGGCTATCTCAAACTTTTCTTTCAAAATATCTTTGGTCTCCTGAGTTTATAGCACACAAGTGGAAAAAGTTCCCGACACCCTCAAAGTCTACCTCCTCCTCTATGTCATGTTTATGGATTGTCACACCAGTCCAAAAATACGAGTGGTGGTGGGGTTGCACAGCGCCCAGGAGTCCCTTGCCATTCATCCATGTAACTCACCTGTCCTACTCCCTAGCTACTCTGGCAGGAGGATGGGGGTACTGTTAGGGACCAGGGTGATGTGGAGTTTTATAAAGCTCCTCAGGTGATTTGGAGACCACCCTCATCCCCCCTGGTCAGGAATCTCTGAGTTGCAAACATGTATACACATACACTGTACTACTAATTTAACCTGGAGAAAGTGTGTTGTGTGACTGATATAATAAAGCACACTTTGGTTCATAGGTTGTTTGGTGCTATGCTTTTTTTTTTTAACTTGCTATTTTCCAGATATCACTTTCTTGAATAAAGTATCAATGGAATTGTCACAAGATAAGGATTATAGTACAGCCAATTCCTCACTGAATTTCTGGAAATGAATTGCAGTTCACTGACGTGCAATTCTTTCAGTTTAAATTCTGTTTATTTACCATAGAAATTTTTTTTGTTATTCCTAACAAGTATGCATCCTTATACATTGCTTAGAAGTGGCTTAAAAACTATGGAATATATTGAATAATCTTAATAAGGTAGAGCATTCACTTTCCATCTAGTGTTCAGGTTAGTTTAAAATACTCATGATTCCCATCATGTTGAAAATTAACTAAAATTTTGCATGAGGATCTACAGATAATAATTCTAATGGATTACTGATATAATAAACAGTAAAAAACCAAAAAATCTTAGCTTTTTTCATCCTTTCTTTAGTCAAATTCTTCGTGAAAAAAATCAAGTCTTCCAAAACTGAAAACAACCTTTCTTTGGTCTAGTGATCACTTGAGTTTCCAGATACTTTTTCGCTTATTAATACCTTGTGGCAAGAGCACATGGTGGGCAGATGTACAAGGAAATACACCTGAGTGGGCATGAGGGGTGGCGATGCTTAGCTTCCACTCAGATATCCAGGAATATGAATCTTGAGGAGAGCCATTTCTTATGGTCACACCTATGCTTTGAATGATGTGCCTGGACAAAGTCAATTTGACCACAAAGGGACTACTGGGAGGAGCACTGGGCCCTGAAACGAGATCTTCCTGTGGGGTAGGCGAAGACAGGAAGAATAAATGGTATCTATGGCAGACGATAACAGATTCAAGCAAGGAAACCACATCGGGGAGGACCAACAGACAATATATTGGGCCCTGTGGGAGGCAGTGGTAATAAATAATCACACTTCTTCCTTAACTGCCCTCCCTCCAAGTTGGGAACCAGTTGGGAAAAATAAAGATAAGAGTGTTGATACAAAATGGATACAAGATAGAAAATAGATGCAAGATACAAGATAAGTGGTATTCTCAGCTATGCATGAATATGTTGAGACTTTAGGAGGTCAATAAATAATAGTCTGCCTTCTCCTTCAGGTTCTCAACTGAGAGATGGATACCCATTGATTATAGACAAGTGAAGATCAGATTGGATTTATTACTGACAAAAGTGATTGAAGAAAAAAGGCTTAGATCTAGGGAAGCTTCCTATCACAATTATTCTTATTTTTCCTCACTTAAGTTCTTTTTATCAACATCATTTTGAGCTACAATTCATATATCATAAAATCCACCCATTTAAAGTGTGTAATTCAATGGTTTTAGTATATTCACAGAGCTGTGACCATCACCACAATCTAAGTTTGGAACATTTACCTCACACAGAGACCCCATATCCAGTTGCAGTCACTCCCCATCCCACCACCATCACCACCCCCAGCCCTGGCCAACCACTGATCTGCTTCCTACCTCTGTAGATTTGCCTATTCTGGACATTTCATGTGACTGAGATCATACAATATGGGTCAGTTGCAACTGGCTTCCTTTTATTTAGCACAATATTTCCCAAGTTCATCCATGTTATAGCATGTATCAGACTTCACTCCTTTTAATTAACAGATAATAGCCCACTTTTTAAAATCTATTCATCAGTTGATGGGAACTGGAGGTTTGTTCTACTTTTGGCTATTACGAATAATACTATGAATATTAATGTACAAGTTTTGTGTGGACATATGGTTTCATATGTGCTATGTATATTCTTGGTATATAGCTAGGAGTGGAATTACTGGGTCATATGGTAATTCTATGTTTAACCATTTCAAGAACTGTCAGACTGTTTTCCAAAGTGGCCATACTATTTATACATTCCTACCAGCAATGTATGAGGGATCCAATTTCTCTATGTTCTTGCCAACATTTGTGTGGTTTTTTTTTAACTTTTTTTTTTTTTAATAGCAATCCTAGTGGGTTTTGGTTGTATCTCATGGTTTTGGTTTTCATTTTTCTAATGGCTAACGATGTTAAGCATATTTTCTTGTGCTTTTTGGCCATTTGTATATCTTCCTTAGAAAACCGTCTACTCAAATCCTTTGTCCATTTTTTAACTGAGTAATTTGCCTTTTTATTTTTGAGTTGTAAGAGTTCTTTATATATTCTGGATACCAATACTTTATCATATATATAAGTTGCAAAAAATTTTTTTCCATTCTTTGGGTTGCCTTTTAATTTTGATAATGTCCTTTGAAGAACAAACATTTTAAATTTAATTATATTCAGTTTATATATTTTTATTTTTGTCACTTGTGCTTTTGGTGTCATATCTAAGAAACCACTGCTTAATCTAAGGTCATAAAGATTTACACCTATGTTTTCTTCTATAAGGTTTGTAATTTTAGCTCTTACATTTAGGTCTCTAATCCATTTTGAGTTAATTTTTGTATATGGTGTGAGGTGGGGCCCAACTTTATTCTTTAGCATGTGGGTATCCAGTTGTTTCAGCATTGCTTTTTTGAAAAGACCATTCTTTCACCTTGGAATAGTCTTGACACCTTTGTTAAAGATCAATTGACCATAAATGTAGCAAGGGTTTATTTCTAAACTCTCAATTCTATTCCATTGATGTATATGTCTATCCTTATGCCAGTTCCATGTTGTCCTGATTATGGCAATTATGTAGCAAACCCACTCTTGAATTATATTTACATACCATCTATTCACTGGGAGATCCAAGCACTCCCCACCCTCACCTAGGGCAGATTAATTTACCTCTAGTGGTAGAAAAGAGCATTTGTGAACTGAAGACAATGCCCAGAAGTTGTAGATCAAATATCCTCAGTTCCTTTTTCAAATGTCATCAAATTCAGCAAGTCATTGCTCTTCATGTGGGAAGGAGAGCGCTGACAAAAGATCCTCCCCTTGCCCAGACTCCTCGGAGCCCCTTTCTGGACTAGGCCTCAGCCTTGGACTATAAAGACTTGAGCAAACACTTACAAAGTTTCTAACAGCTCAGGGCCTGATCCCTAGCCCTTCTTCAAGTGCCTGCCTTCGAAAACTCAAGGCCACAAGACTTGGCTGATGTTTCAGCTATCACCTGAAGATAGGGCCCCTGTCTCGCAGTCTCTGTGGGACTGTGGGAGCCAAACTTCAGTAAGCACCAGCTAACAAACCAGCTGTACTGAGCCCCCACCTGCTGCCCTCCCTACTCCCTGGTTCTCCTTTTAAAACGCCCCGTCACCTCGGTACAAATCAAAGTTGAGTGTAGTTCATGCTAAACTTCCTTTTCTATTACAGTAGTTATTACTGATTAAAATCTGCCCCTACCACTTTAACTAGTGTCCAGCTTTGTTTATCTTTGGTAAATGGCAGGAGAGGGAAGGGTGGGGAAGGAGGTCCTTTCTTCTCTATGAAAGCAACAGGAGTATAGGATAAGCATTGCCCCTAAGGCAAATAATGCGAAAAAGAAGAAAACAGACATCTAAGTAAATAGTATAACTAAAAAAAAAATTCAACATTAGTACACACAAGTCTTGTTTCTATAGTAAACTCAGAATAGCAAGCATGCATGATAAAGACATTACCAGAGGACCAAATAATAGAAAGAGGGAGAGACACTCCATGCAGAGTGGACCATATCAATGAAAATACAATGTCAGGTGTTCACACAGCATAGCTCTTCTGTAGACTAAAACAGTGGCTTCAGGTTAACACTAGGAAATTCTACCAGCAACTAGGAAGGTCCCAGGCATGGAATGGAACCCATGGAACCCAAATATTAGGCATGTTATTAAGAAAGAGGGTCAGGTACTGCAAAAGATAGGCCTCTGTCTACCAGGTGTGACTATAAATTAGGATCTGATCTGCTCATGAGTCACTGGGATAAAACAGGTTAGAAGGGAGCCAGAAGCAAGGCCCGTAGGTGCTGAGCTGCATGTGCTCTTCAGCTCTCCCCTGCACAAGGTCAGCAAGGGGCCTGGAGACAGCGTAGGACTATGCCTGCCTGTGGGGTCAAGTGGGCCCAGCTGTGGGGAGAAGAGGTCTGAGGGTCTGGGTAGCAGACACAGAGACCAGCCTGTGGGCAGCGGACATGGACAGGAAAGGGGGAGCCTGCAGAAAAGTGGGGGGAGTTGGAGGGTCTCATGGGAGAACTGTCTCAGCAATGGTTACATGAAGCCTGTACCAGGATGACAGCAACGTGAGAAACAAACCATAGGACGCAGTTGACTAGATGGGCAGGGGTAAGATGGAAGGTGGGATAGGGACAGGAAAAGGACTACAAACCAGCTCAAGCTGAAGGCAGTCTGCTAAGACAGGGAACCAAGGCAGAAGAGCTGAGGCTGAGATGGACCCGAATGTTTGATGCTTGTGAGACATCTACCTAAGGACACCAGCACGTCACTTATGCTAGGGCTGAAGCTCAAGGTTAGGGCTTGGAGGATTGGGAGGTTATATGATCGTTCAAGTCACCAACATAGACGAGGATTCCAAGGAAAAGCATTTAAAAAGGAGAGGAGTAATGGAAAAGACTATATTAGCTGTTTTTCAGTTTATTTTTATTTTGTTTTTCTTTTAAGATTCTTCAAGATATCTGCCCTCGCATATGAAACTGACAGTAATAAGATATTAAGAGTTATAATTTTTAAACCATTCATTCTTTGATATATGCCATTTTCAATATATCATTTTACAATAGGTTTTGCTTAAATATTAAAAGAAGGTAAGTCTTTAGTCAAGTGAAGAATTTTCAACTCTGAACTAAAGCCAACTGGTATTCAGATTTTTTACATTTGGTACATACTTAATAGTTACACATTTTAGAGAATGCCTCATTTAAATTCTAATGTATTTTAATAAGCAATGAAAGAAAATATCACCCAGTATATTTTTTTTCTTAAATTACCCCTAGTGCTTGATTACTCCTCCACAATCAAAATCATGTCTTAAACATGAATGATACAAAACAAGACTACAGCCTGAATGTCTAACAGAGACATTTTAGCTGCTTGTTTAAGATGACATACCTAGCTATTCAGTAATCACTTTATAATAACCCCTTTCATTTCCAAATCTACTTAGCCATCAGGCAGCAGTGAGGAAAATGCTGGCAGCAGTTTTTACAACTGCACATTAGTTTTAAATTTCATGACAAGCTAATTCTAGAGAGTTCTAAAGAGAGACAAGCATGGGTCCTTGTGATTTGCTTTCCTTTGCATGAAGGAAATGTGTGTCTAGCTGATAAATGAAGGATAAAAGGGTACAGACATATACTTTGCACTTCACTCTGTGTCAGTGACAGTTTGCCCCCCTGCACCCCAGGCTCCCTCGTACAGATTTAAGTCAACAAAAAGTAACTAGGTCTGACAATTGCTCATCAACTCAAGCCAAAGCGTTCTACTGCAGGGCTTTCAATCCCAACCACAGAAGGACTTAATCATAGTATGATGGCTTGCTATTCGTAAGAAGTCCTGAGTTTAAATCCTGCAGAAACATACTGCAGAACATTGCTTACACATTTTATAAGATGGAAAACACGACCACACTGAGAAATGACAAACATGCTTGGCCATTTTTTTTTTAGTCACACAAAGTGCATTTCAATGCAGACTAACTCAAAGTCATGACTTTAACGATGCCCCTAATTAAATTCAAAACCCCATCAAATGTCATTTGTGTGTCTATAGAGCACCAAAGAGCTGAAAGGGTAAAATGGCTTTCAGGACACTAATCCGATCCATCCACACCTGAGCAATACTTTAGGCTCTTGGTTTATGCTTTTAAGGTTGCTATGAAAATTACCTGGTAAAATGATAAACCATGGTATAAATCACAGATTTTAGCATCTCCGTCCTTGCCAGCAAATCCAGGCACAGATGTTGTTTATAATGTCGTACAAAAATAAATGGGATACGCTATTTCATACATCAGTCTGAAGAAGACATAGCAGGACGTTCTTGTGACCACTGCAGTCTGTTGCTGCAGACAATCTACATTAATTCAAAGTCATTATTACCAACAATGTTCGCTAAATGGAGAATTTGAGACAAGACTTTACTTAACCCAAGTGACAAGACTGCATGGTCATATAAATCTATGCTAAAGAAATGTTATCTTAATGTTACATGGTTATATAGCAGAGTTAATTTTTTTCTAAACAGATAGATTCTGATAAGTGTAATCAACCCAAGCCAAGGAATGTAGAATGAAATCAATTTCGGCAAGTTAACTCTCAAATGCAGGAATTGATAAATGAACAATATTCTCCAGATCAATTGGTGAAATAAACTTGGAACAGGTCAGTACATTCAGGCCCAGATGAGCAGAAATAGCTCTCTCACCAAGTAATTATGAGTTAACCATTTTAAACATCTGGCAACAAGACAGAATAGAACACAGATGTGAAAAATGAAAAACCTGAGATGAAAAGGTAACAAATGAAAAGAAATTCACTTTTAGTTTTTGACTGAACCTTCTTTTTTTAGTTCCTCACATAAAAATACATATCATTGTTCTCAAACAAATCTATGATTCTGTTCTTTAAATCCTACCACTACCAATGACCTCGAACTATACCGTATCCCTTTCACTTCAAGTCAGCTTTGGGCTGACTCATTACATGATTTTAATAACAGCACACATACAACTAGCCAAATGCAGCCTCACCCTTAATTAGACCCAACAATAATATGGGAAGCAGGATTAGTTAGCTCTGGACCTGGGTAATCACCCAAATACAAACATAATTCTGAATGAGAAGACTACTTCGGTGAGGATGAGAACAGCAAGCTTTGTGCTTGGCTGCCACATATCAAAATATTTCTCAAAACACATATTTAGAGAAAGCATGGCAGCCAGCACCTCCTCATCTTCCACATGCTTAAACACACCACACCCAGAGGTCCCCACACTGGACACATCCAATCCTCCTCTTATGGGGAAATCATCCACAAAAGGTTTCATTACTTCCATCTCATAAAAATGACCACTTCTTCAGTAAAGCCAGGAATGAAAAACGTTTTAAATTACTAACTCTAACTTATTCTATTGGTTTGCAATATGTCCACTTTACAATATATCTGAAAAGGTTTTTAATTTTTTTAATTGATGTCTTCTATTATTACCTTTGACCAGGGTTCTTGGTACCCAGGACTACGAAAAGGTCTTTTTAATAATCTCAAAGACTCAAGAGCTTCTCTAACCTTATCTAAACTACCTATCACCTCTAAAAATCTTCCATCCTGGGAAATAATAAATATGGATCTACAATCTCAGTTAGACATGAAGAATAACATCAAGAGATCTATTGTACAACATGGTGACTATAGTTAATAACAAAGTATTTTATATCTGAAAATCACTAAGAAAGTAGATTTTAAGTATTCTCACCACAAAAAAAAAGATGTTTGTGAAGTAGTGCGTATGTTATTTAGCTAGATTTAGCCATTTCATGATGTATACACATTTTAAAACATCATGTTGTACACCATAAATATATATAATTTTTATTTGTCTATTTTTAAAAAAGTTAAAACTATAAAAAATAGGATATCATCTATAACACCAAACAACATATTTTAAATAACAAAGATAATGTTTACCATTTCTTGAATACATATTACCTGCCATCCCCAACTGCCAGGCCGCAGACCAGTATCGGTTTGTGGCCTGTTAGGAACTGGGCCACACAGCAGGAAGTGAGTGGCGGGCAAGTGAGCAAAGCTTCATCTGTATTTATAGCTGCTCCCCATTGCTCACATCACTGCCTGAGCTCTGCCTCCTGTCAGATCAGTGGCGGCATTATATTTTCATAGGAGCATGAACCCTACTGTAAACTGCACATGCGATGGATATAGGTTGCATGCTCCTTATGAGAATCTAATGCCTGATGACCTGAGGTGGAGCTGAAGCGGTGATGCTAGCGCTGGGGAGTGGCTACAAATATACATTATCATTAGCAGAGATTGACTGCACAATAAATGTAATGTGCTTGAATAATCCTGAAACCACCCCCCCCAACACCTGTCCATGGAAAAACTGTCTTCCATGAAACCAGTTCCTAGTGCCAAAAAGGTTAGGGATCTCTGCACATTATGTATCAAGCTGTATTCTAAGCAGGTATACATATGTACTTTTAAGAAACACTTTTAATTAACATAAAAGCAGGCTGGGCAAGGTGGCTCACGCCTGTCATCTCAGCATTTTGGGAGACCAAGGTGGGAGGATCCCTTGTGGCCAGGAGTTCAAGACCAGCCTGGGCAACATAGCAAGACCCCATCTCTGCAAAAAGTGATTTAGCTGGGCGTGATAGTACATGCAGCTACTCTGGAGACCGAGGCAGGAGGAGCCCTTGAGCCCAGGAGTTCTAGGCTGCAGTCAGCTATGATCATGCCACTGCACCCCAGCCTGGGCGACAGAGCAAGACCCTCTTAAAAAAAAATTTTTTTTACGTGTGTGTGTGTGTGTGTGTGTGTATATATGAAAGGAATGATTCCAAAATTACATGTAAAACTTTGTGAAAATATAAGATTAAGATGAAACCTCCTTTAATTGAAATTAAAAAAATAGAACTGAATAAGTATCATATTGTTGCAGAGAGAAATATAGTAATGTACAAAAGTTCCCAGAACTTCTTCTGAGGCTTCATTTCCTCATGCATGGTTTATATGCAAACAAAGTAATATACAAGATTTAACAGGTATTTGCAACTCTGACAACTGCATTTTATTAACTCCAAAGGCCGGTTTTAGACAATAAATCTGCTGTATTCTAATAATGTCGGTGTTAGAAATCTGCTACTTACAGAATTATGAATCTGGTAATTACTTCTGAGTTACACAAAATCATAAAATGTATCAGGTTTTCTCTAACATAATTCTGGCAAAAAAATAAACTAAAAAAGTAGTTCCAGTTATTTATTAATATTAAGACCCATTCAAGATGTTCCAAAGATATGTTTTACCATGGATTATGTTCCTAGAACTAACTCCAGCAAATCCTAACTCTGGCTATATGTATAACTTCAATCATTTTGCAGTTTCTGGAATTAAAACTGGGGAAGGGGGAGGTGGTCAGAGACTTGCATGATAAAAATCAAGAAGCTGCTGGAAATACTACTCACACTATGACTATAAGATGATTAGAAATATGGCTACCTGCTTAAAAAACCCAAAAAGCTAACTGAAGAAAAAACCAAAAAACCAAAAACCAGAAAGCTAGTGTACAGAGAATTTTTAAAACTGTGCAGAATCCTTTCTTCCTCCTATCCTTTCAGCTGTTTGTCTCCTGCTAAAACCGATGAAAATCTGATTAATGTGACAATTAACTTTGTTCTAAATTTCAGAGATGTAATCCATTTCAGGGGTAAATTTGAAGACGCCAGGGGTATGCACAACAGAGACAATAGCAAGAGTCTGGCGGAAGACAGAGGTAGCCGTGTGTCTCTAGCCTAAAAGATTCACAAGTAGTATTTGGGGGAGAAATCTTTATTCATTCAATAAACCATAATTGAGTATATATCATAAATTAAGAGGAGATATAAATATGAAAAAGACATGGAGCTCAGAATCTATTATATCAGTCATACATAATTTTAATACATTATAAGAATTACACAAGTAGAACCATGTTCAAGGTCCAATGATGACAAATAAAGAGGAGGAAAAAACAAAAGTATTAACAGATAAATGTCAGTGATCTGGAGCTAATATACAACAATGCAGCTCCCACCTCTGCACCCTTCCAGACACTTTCTTGGTGTGTGGGTTTCCCCACTAGTCCATCACTATCCCAAACTTCCTCTTCCTCAGATTAGAAGAATTCACCCAATTCACACTCAGCCTTTAAAAAGCACTTCACAATTAACTTAAGAAAACTCTTTTAAAAGTGTTACAAATCTGAATTGAATTGAGAAAAGAAAATAATCGGAGAATTGGAACCTAAAAGGTTTGTGAAACTATAATATTAGAGAAAGTATACTTACAAGCGTAAGGAACTCAGATTGTTTTATTCACATATACACTTGACTCATTTCTCAAAATGAGCAATTTAGTACCTCAAGGGAAATGGGTATTTTTCAATAATGGCGGTTAACTAAATACAGGCTTCTCACACTTAAGCTGTTGAATCGGTAATAGGAAAGTGACAGTATGCTGCCTCAGTAATTAAACAGTAAAATCATGTCTAAAAAGGAGAGAAGAACTTTTCAAACATCTAAAGAAGCTATTATCTGAGGCATAAAATATTTTTCCTCATAAGTACATTTCTGAGAGCTTGGAAAATTAGTAAAGATGTAAGAAATTTATTTTCTGTTAAGTTGATAAGGTAGTGATGTGATAATTCTAACTAATGAAGTTATTAAGTGTGGGAGGGGTGCAAAGCTACTACAAGAAAAAGCACAAGGACTTTGAAGAAGGCTTTGTCTATTCTGAGAAGACAGTCCTAAAAATGGGACTTTTTCCCTTATCCTACATGTTTTATTTAACTTCGTATATTACTTATGCACAATGCCCATATTTTTCCAGGTCATTCATTTCTGGCTGAGAGCCTCATTCCCTTTAAGGTGTGATTTCTTTCATAAAACAAGGAGCTCACAATCTCAGTTCAGAAGCAGAGAAAATTCATTAAGCACAAACCCTAGCATTGGTAACACCCAGTAAAACGTGACTTTCCTGCATTTTAAAGTCATGCCACTGCAGACATGAGAACTATATTTACATTACCAGCCGTAATACGGCAATCTTTGAGTCAGGACAGCACACACCTATTTTAGATATACCCACACTATACATGCACTGAGGTGAGGCATTCAAATAACTCTTCAGCGTTGCTGGAGCTCGGGTAACCGTGGAGGAAATAAGCAAAAGTCAGATGGTGCCTAAGAGATATATCAAGTTCTTCAGTGGGAACTGGTCTTAAATCAAACAACTGTTAACAATATCTCTGAGAAAGCATAACTTTTAATGTGTACATAGCTGACTGCTCACACACTACATTCTGTCCATGGAAATTCACTGTGTGCTGCACTAAAAGTAATAAAGTCCCTTAGGAACAAAGTATTTTCCATTTACCACTTTTGTACCTTAGCCAATCCTCCTCCCTTGAGGAACTTACATAGTTAGAGAGACTCAATACAAAAGAAACCCTTCAACTTATAGCCCTGGTTCCCACTGTTTTAGTGTTAAAAAGGAATTAAGGACAATTTAGTACAACTTCCTACCCGGTGTGTAAACCCCTCTAAAACATCTCTAAAAGGTTACTCTCCTTCTGTCTCAGCATGCACTGCCTTGGGGCAGCCAGTTTCTGTTTGGGACAAATTGAAGTGTAGCACATTTTTTCCATTGTGTCAGAACTGCCTTCTTAAATCCACCCATTTTTCTTTTGAAGCCAAACAAAGTAACTGTGATCCTCTGCCACCCAGAGGTATCTGGATGTATGTGAGGGGCTATCATGACCCCCAAGTCTTCCTTTCTCACAGTAAATACCACTGGTGGATCCAACCTTCAGCACTATATTGCTATTCAACCTGAAACTATCCTTTTTTGCTGTATTTCAATAATACTTGGAATATTTATTTCACTTTGTGCTTCATTCCTACTGAGACATGGATGCTTTCTCAAAGATACCCAACAAGTTATACACTAAGGTATAATAAATATACCAGGTCAAGATTCTAAAATCATTTCAAATAGCTTATTTCCTTATTTACCTTGAACTTAAATTTCTTTCTTAAAAAACCATTGTTGAAGTATAACTGAGATACAAAGAACTGCACATATTAAATGTATACAATTTCATGAGTTTGAACATATGCATATACCCGTGCACCAGAATCAAGGTAACAAACATATCCATCACTTCCAAAAGTTCTTCATCTTTTTGCTTTTTTTGTGTGTGTGTATGTGGTAAGAACACTTAACATGAGATCTACCCTCTTTTTATAGGTACAGTCAGCGCTCTGTATCTACGGGTTCTGCATCTGTGATTCAACCAACCTCAGATCAAAAATATTCAGGGGGAAAAAACTCCAAAAAATAATAATAAAAAATAAAACAAATAAAAAAATACAACACAATAACTATTTACATAGTATTTACACAGTATTAGGTATTGTAAGTGTTCTAGAGATGATTTAGCCTATATGGGAGGAAGTGTGTAGAGTACATGCAAATACTATGCCATTTTCCATCAGGGACTTGAGCACCCACAGATTCCAGTACCCTGGCGTTGGCGGGGTGGGGGTCAGGGGGCGTTGGCGGGCAGTCCTGGAACCAATATCCTCTGGATACTGAGGGACGACTGTATTTTCTCTGCATGATTTGAAGGTTCTTTTCCTTGACAGAGAAAGGAAATCTAAAAGTTGAACTTTGTTTTTTCTTTGTGCTATGTCTTAATTTCATACTGTTCATTCCAAACAGATATGCACCTCAATTGTTCTCATTTCTTACATATACTGTCTGTCTCTGCTCTGTGCCATCCTTGCTTATGCGTGCAGTCCAGAAGGCACACTACGACAATTCGTGAAAGAGCAGGGATTCAAATCAGAAGATCCTGAGTCTGAAGCCAGGCTTCACTGATTTTCAGTTGGGTGACACTGGACACAGGGCAACGTCTCCAAATTCCAGTTTATTTTTTTTCCAAATTGAGCTCATAATTCCTATTAGAGGGATATTTCAAGGATTAAACGAGCTAAAGCACTTGCTACTGCCAGTACAATACCTAGCACATAGAAAGCTATAATTATTCCTAGATATCTACAACTGCTTTTTCCCACAACTTTGTATGTTGTTATCAAAACAATACAAAGTCATTGTGCCAAATTATGAAATACAGATGTGTAAACAAAGAAAAGAAGGAAATAGGAGCCACCTAAAATTTACTGGTCCCAGATACTAAATTTAATATTTTGGGGTATATAATCTATTCTTGTTCTATGTGTGTACAATTACACAAAATTGGAATCTTTCTAAATCACACATCTAAATCACACAAAGCCTACTTTTTTGTACTTATAAATAAAAATTTTGTGTCATCAAATATTTAAAAGACTATCCTTTCAAACAGTTGTACCAGTATTCTACCGAATATACATACCACAATTTATTTAACCAATTATCTTTTGGTGAGCACTGAGGGTATTTACAATTTTTATAATATAAAATTTATTATAGCAAATATTCTTGAAGTTCTTTTTCCCAGCATGCATTGTTCCACCCCCCCCAGGTTATATTTTTAGGAACAGAAATGCTAGGTCAAAGGATAGTAAATGTCTAAGAATTTCACTATGAATTGCCAAATTATCCTCTCCAGACAATTGTTCCAATTTATACTTCTGTTAACAATGTATGATAGTATCTTTTCTCTAATAGTAGGTACTGTATTAGATTGAATGGTGGCCCCCAAATAGATAGATCCATGTCTCAGAACCTGTGAATGTGACCTAATTTGGAAAAGGGGTCTGTCTTTGCAAATGTAATTAAGGATCTTCAGATGAAGAGATCCCCCTGGATTATGTGAAGGGGCCATAAATCCAATGACAGTTACCCTTACAAGAAGATACACGGGAAGATTTGACAGACAGAAGAGTAGAGTACCATGTGGGGATGGAGGCAGAACTGGAGCTACAAGTCAAGGGATGCCCGTAGCCACCAGAAGCTGGAAAAGGAGTGGAATCTCCCCTAGAGCCTCTAGAGGGAGCATAGCCCTGCAAACACCTTGATTTTGGACTTCGCACCTCCAGAATTATTGTGTTAAGCCACCAAGTTTGTGGTAATTTATTACAGCAGCCATGGGAACACAGAATGCTATTGTGACATATACCTAAAAACATAGACCTGGCTATGAAATTGGGTAGTGGGCAGAGACTGAAACATTTCTGAGACATAGGATAGAAAAAACCTAGATTGCCTCAAACAGACTGCTGGTAGAAATACAGATGTTAAAGACGTTGCTGGTGGGGCCACAGAAGGAAATAAGGAAGATGTTATTTGAAACTGGAGAAAAGGCAATCCTTGTAACACGTTGGCAGAAAACTTGGTAGGATTGTATTCTGTAGTTGTGCGCAAAGCAGAATTTGTAAGTGATAAACTTGGAAATGTAGCCGAGGTTTCCAAGCCAAATTTTGAAGATGCCACCTGGTTTCTCGTTGCTGCTTATAATAACACGCAAGAAGAAAAAAGACAAACTGAGGAAGGAACTGTTAAACCAAAGGAACCAGCACTTGATAATTTGGAAGGTTCTCAGCCTATCCAGATTGCAAAGGATGCTAACATTAGGCTATTCACTGTTAGGAAAGATGATCAGGAGAGAGGGCCAAGGGAATGGCTGGACAACTTTTTGCTGAAGAGATTATGTGTATGACTCATGGATCCAACCAACCATCTCAGCAGAAGCCAGGAATAAGAATGGGGTTAGCCACGAAAATTCCACGGAGGATTCTCTTGTCTAATGGCCTGGACCCTGTGACATACACAGGAGACCCAGAAGGTTTTTGCAAAAGTTGTATCAGCAGAAACACTGCCAGCTTGGACAGAATGGAAACAGAGATAGGATGAGATGAAAGAAGGCTGTAAAACTTCTGTAGTTCTATACATGGAAAACAGGCTGATAGAGCTATTATACTTGGCTGAAAACAAAAACTACCCTTCAAAGAAAAGGAAAACAATCCCTAGGGCAGAGAACTGTGGGCCCGGAGTGAAGCATTGGGCCATTGAGAATTATTCTCCAGCCTTGAAATATAATAAAATTTTCTGTTGGATTTCAAACTTGCTTGGGACTTGTGATCCCTTTATTCCTTCCAATTTCTCATTTTTGGCATGTCTATTCTATGCCTGTCCCACATTGTATTTTGGAAATAGATAATTTATTTGTTGTTTCATAAGTGTACAGATGAAGAGGGATTTTTATCCCAGGATGGATCATACCCAGAGTTTCAGCTGTACCTGATTCAAATGAATTAGGTGATGAAACTTGAGACTTTTGAACTGATGGTATTTAGATAAGATTTTGGGCTTAGATTTAACACTGTAATGGGTTGAGACTTTTGGGGATGTTTGGATAGGGTAAGTGTATTTTGCACAGGGATGGGCATGGATGTTTTGGGATCAGAGGGTGAACTGAGTGATGGCCCCCTGAAGATATGCAAGCATTCCAGAACCTGTGAATGTGACCTAATTTGGAAAAAAAATCTCTGCAGAAGTAATTAATTTAAAGATCTAGAGATGAAGAGATCATGCTGGATTATGTGGGTGGGCCCTAAATCCAATAATCAGTATCTTTATAGGAGATACATGGGGGAGATTTGACAAATAGATGGGGAGAAGTCTATGTGAAGATGGAGGCAGAGATTGGAGTGATGCAGCCACAAGCCAAAGAATGATGACAGCCATCAGAAGCTGGAAGATGTGAGGAGTAGAATCTCCCCTAAAGCCTCTGAAGGGAGTGCACCTTGATTTCAGATTTCTGACCTTCAGACTGTGAGAAAATAAATTTCTATTGCTTTAAGTTACAATGTCTGTAGTAATTTGTTATGATACCCACTATCAGGTTACCATCCCACAATACAGGTACTATCATTTTTTTTAAAACTTGCCAATTTGATGTACACTAAAAAATATATACAGTCATGCACCACATAACAACATTTTGGTCACTGATGGAATGAATATACGACAGTGGTCCCATAAAATTATAATAATGCATTTTAACTGTAACTTTCCTATGTTTAGATATATAAATACTTACCATTGTATTATAATTGCTTACCATATTCAGGATTATAATTACCATTGTATTATAATTGCTTATCATACCTGTACATACTGTACAGATTTGTAGCCTAGGAGCAAGAGGCTAAACTATATAGCCTAGGTGTGTAGTAGGGTATACCATCTACATTTGTGTAAGTATATTCGGTTTGCACAATGACAAAATTGGCAAAGACTCATTTCTCAGAACATATCCCTATTGTTAAGTGACACTGACTATATGTTATTTAAGTCTGTGTTTTTTCTATTTAGAACTGGTGCTGGCTTTTAAAATATGTTTAATGGCTGTTTTTACTTCTGTTTTCATAAATTGCCTATTACAGTCCTTTGCTTAGTTTTATATTGTAGTATTCATTTTTTTCTTATTGAATTTTAAGAGCTCATATTATATTGGAGATATTATTCCTTTTTACTTAAAGTTTCAAATATTTTCTCTAGGTTGTCATTTGCCTTTCTTTTCTTATAATTTTTGTATGAATGGACTTAAAAATATGTAGTCAAATCTGGCAATCTTTTCTTTAATGGTTTTGACTTTTGAGATTATGCTGAGAAGAAGCTCATGTACCTCAATGCCCAAGATACAAATGTATTTACCTCACCTATTTTTTTAGTATTTTGAAGGCTTCACCTTTTTCAGTTAAACCTTAATCTATCTTAAATTTATGTTGTTTTAAGGGGTTAAACATCTAACTGCATTTTATTTCCAAATAATAATTCTGTCCCAAAACCACTTATTAAATAAATAACTCATTTTTGTTCACATAGATTTGAAATACTTCTATAAATTCAATAAGCTTGTATTTTCTATTTTTATCCCACTAAACTATAATATTTTTCTAACAATAACTATATAATATGTTTAAATATATGATAGGGAAGATCACCCTCTCCTGAATGCTTCTGTTTTAATTTACTTTTTATTAGTTTCACATGCCTATAATCCTCCAAATAAACTCTTAAAATATTTTACAAGTCTTCATAGTTCTTATTGGGATTTTAACTGAAGTTATATTAAAATTTATGGATTACTTTTAGGAGAACTGGCATCTTTAAAATATGAAGATTTCCTTCATTTGTTACAGTATTTCTTATTATGTTTTGTATTATATACTTTTTATTACTATTGTAAATGTAATCTTAATTACATTGTCTATAAAGATTATGAAAAAGCTAGGAATAGCAATGAAAGCAATAGTAGTAAGAGTAAACACCTACACTGTACTAACTATGTAGAGACACTGTTGTAAGGTTTTACATATCATAATTTATTTCAATCTCATAAAAATCCCAATTTTTACAGATGAGGAAACTGAGGTACAAATGTTTAGTGGCTTGCCCAAGTTTACACAACTGATAGGTGGTAGAGCCAGAATTTGATTAAGGCAATGTGGCTCCAGAGTTATTAACTTTTTACATATTTTACTTTGTAACTATGTATTTTACTAGACTCTCATAACAGTTTTAATAAATTTTCAGTGGATTCTTCTACATATTACAGGGAAAGAATACTATGAACAAAAATGACTAATAATTTTGTACCCTTTTTTCAATATTATACTTTATTTTTCCCCTAACTTACTGAACTGACAAAAAGTTCCCTAATATTGAATAACTGAATCATTTTTTACTTTAGTACATTGACGGTTATTGCATTTGGTAAGTGCCTTTCATGCTATGAACATGTCTTTGGTCAGGTATCCCCAGTCAGTTATCCCTGGCTCCTTCTTGGCTGACTCAGGCCTTGATCATCCTTTACCAACTCCAGAATGAGGCCAGGCTTGGCTGGCCTAGAAAAGATTGCTGATGTGCTTTGGCTCAGTAACTTCCAAAACCGAGCATGGCACCCTATGACACCACTCTCCTCATCTCTGCACATCTGCTGAACACTGGAGGAGTCCCCTGGAGCAGGGTGGCCAGGCTTCCCTGCACTCCTCTGCCTGCTTTCTCTCTTCGTGGCAGACACTACAGTGCTGCAAATGTGCCTTCCTTTTAACTCTATAACACTGTCTTGCTGTCTGTAATGCATTCACTTAGAATGCAAGAGGAAGACACGTTTTTGCCCTGAGTTTTTTGCAGAACTAGCTTGCTGTCCAGACTGCTTTGTTTCTGGCATTTTCATTAATTCTACGCATATTGCATCTGACAGAATTACTGCTGTGTTTGTTGACAGCACCCTCTGGCCTCCAAATATCAAACACATGATGTCCCTATCAAACTTGACACCTGTTTTTCATTCCCAGACATTGATTTTCTACCCACTAGCCAACATATTTCATAGAAAAAGCTGTTAGCACTATCTGCAAAGTATTGATTGCAGTAACACTGAAATCCCTACCTGGATATTTACAGCCTTAATTTCCAGTAGGTTACATCAGTTGTCTTCAAGTGAGTGAAGATTTAAGAGCGTGATCAGCATGTGCTAACTAAAATGTTTAATACCTACACAATCTGAAACTTACAATAAAATTGGAAAGACAGAAATAAATATTAAGTAACTGGTGAAGTTTCTCAAAGATCAGATGAATGGCCAACTGTTTTCCAAGAAAAGAGTCAAAACGCATACAAAGCACATACTCTTTCAAAAAGAAAAAAAAAAGATGCAAAGTAGAAAAAAAAATACAAGTATTCAAGGTTGCAATTTAGGAAAAAAAAGATAGGGTAGTACACAGATTAATTTATTCTACCATTAAGAGTAGAAAGTCTTGTCTTTTGCAAGATTTTGTGACACAAAATTTATCACTTTATATATAAAACATACACAGGGTCTCTCTGAAATTTAGTTACTATCTCATTCATCAGGCAATACTTATATATTGAAGACCTATTATGCGCTAGTCATTGTATAAGAATTTCATTTGAATCCCCTTATGTCGTCCTCACGTTTTTCGTAAGGTTGGTACTATTTTCCATACTTTTTGAGACAAGGCCATCTCACTTAGCAATTCCATCTGTGCTCTACACAGAGCAGACAGAGAAAAAGTTTTCAATAATGGAATTGAAAGGACTTAATATTTCAAAATATATTATATTAAAATAGACAGATGAACTTCAAAATAATCCCAGGGTCAGCACACTATCCTACTACCAATGGGAACATGCACTTATAGAAACACCACTAACACGGACACTTTGAAATAGTATTCTTTAGATGTGGTTTTGAATAAATTCTCACACTAAGGGGAAGTGGCAAGGGAAGAACTGTTGGACACTTTAATTGAAGTTACTTTGGGAAACCAGTGTATCAGGGTCTAGGCTCCCAAATCACTTTCTACTCTATTCTACCTGCACCAATAATTACTTGTTTCCCAACATAAGGCCCCATACTGTGTGCAGTACTGCTGACAATACAAAAGAAGTATAAGGTGAAACTCTTATCCTCAAAACACCTGTTCTGTTGTGGTGCGCATGAATCCAGTATACACGGACTATGTGAATGAAGATGGTGTAAAATGTCCACACTGTATTGTAGAAAGCATATACTATATCGTCTCTGAAGGCTCTGACATACCACAGGCTATAAGCAGCCTGTGGAGTTTATGAAGATGGTGGCTCCTGGGCCCCTACTTAAAGAAAGGGGTGGTCTACACCATTTACCAGGCAGGGAGGAAGAAAGAAGGCGTTCTGGGCAAGGCTGACATCACTAGCAAAAGCCTGGTGTGCAATGAATGCATCTGGCTCATGGGGCCAAGTCACGTGGACAGGCTGGCTCAGTCCAGGGGAGGTCAGATCACACAGGGTGGCAGGAAAGTTTCAATTTCATTCTGTGGCCCTCAGGAAGACATAAGGAGGAAAACACTTGATTCCATAAATATTCACTGAGGGTTCACTGTGTGCCAGGTGCTGTACTGATGAACAAGTGAGTCAGACATAATCTCTATGCTCGAGGAGCTCTCATTAGCGGTGAAGACTGACCTATGAACTGCTGAGGATTACAAACATTCTCCACGACAATAACAGAAGGATGTGCAGGGTATGAAGAGCACAGGGAAGGAAGGAATAAATCAGTACTGGGGAACGTGGGGGATACAGTGGCAGGGAGTCAGTGCAGGGAGGCTTCCCAAAGGAGGTGACGGGGACTAGAATAGATTACGGCCAGGCAGGCATGGGGGAGGGGCGCCCCAGGCAGGGCAGGCATGTTGGGATGGGGACCCCAGGCAGGGCAGGCATGGGGGGAGGGCACCCCAGGCAGGGCAGGCATGGGAGAATGGCACCCCAGGCAGGGCAGGTGTTGGGGGAGGAGCACGCAGGCATGTCAGGGAACCCAAGTTGGACTTGAAGTGAGGAAACCCATATTAATGAAACCAGATAGGAAGTTACTTACAGACTCCATTTAGAACATACACGCATAAGGAAGGCCCAGCCCAGGGTGTTGGGAAAAAGAGACTAAAGAACCTACATTTTCATTTCCTGGGGGATTTGGCTGGATTACAATGCTCTACAACTAAAAATCAAAGCACATGAATTAAAATGTATTGATCTTGCCAGCATTTGAGATGTTACTGCCAAATTATTAAAAGGTACAGTGGTGAAGGGGACGCTTTTGAGACTAGATTCATGATGATCTTTGCACACTTTGTCTTCCTCATCATATCCTCTTGGTACATACTACTGACATTCAATCAGCTGATGTACTAGAAATGGAGAAGTCATCTCTGATACTTCACTGGTATCCCTCTGTCTTCCCCAGGTATGCAATTCCTCATCAAGTTCTGTGTGTTTTATTTCCTAAACATCTCTTGAATTAATCAATTTTTCACCATGCCCATTTCCAACGCTGCCATCTTGTACCAAGACTAGTACAATGAACCCCTAACTCCAGTGCCTGATGTAGCAAGTACTCAATAAATATTAGCTTAATTAATGAATACTTTATTAATGAACACTTTATTAAGGGAACTGCTAAGTAGGGCTCTAGGAGGCAACACAGATAGTATTACACATATGGTTTTAATGGATAAGTTCTGGACAATAATTCATATTGATCATGTCCATGAATTTAAAAAATGCTGAAGGCATTGCTTCTTGGTCTTTTGGCTAAGATCAACAGAAAAACATACTGAAGGTACTATCTCCAAATTAAAAAACACACATATTGTATCTAAATTTAGTTAATAAATTTTCTGGAGTAATACTAAGGGGCCAAGCATTATGCTAGAATCCACTTGATACTCTACAAGGAGAAAAATCAGGGATCCATATACCTAAGAATGATAATCAGTTTGGATAACCAGACTGGAAGGTGTTTAGAGAGAAAGAGTGAATGGCTACGTGCATAAAGACAGGACCAGAGGCGGTGGTAGGTGAGAACAGAGAAGGGAGGAGGAAGATGGGGTGGGGAAGTGGAGGGAGGTGGGGCTAGAGATGGCAGAAGCAGAGGACAGATGAAAAGGGACCCAAAGATAGATTCTAATTTTTTTATTTGCAATTTTTAAAAAATTGACATTGTGTCTAGTCAATTGTTTTCCTAGAACTACAGTAAACCTATCGTTTTTCACTTGGTTCTACTTTGTCTAGTCTTCCACACTAATTCAGGAATCATGTTCTTCTTTTAAAATCAAACTTTCATAGGCTAAAGCTCCTTCCTGTTTTACGTTGTTTTTTTAAAATTTTTAAAAATTTTGCTACGTGAGAAGTTTCTTTAACATTTGACTAATAAATAGGTATTTTACATACGTATATATTTGGCTATGAAATATGTTAGCAGAAGTGGGCAGAATCTGATTAAATAGAAATTCAAAATGACATACTAAGGTTATTACCACATAAGTGTAAGATTTCCATACAAAATAGATTCTAGAGCAATGCAAAATCCTAGTAACTTTCATATGCTAAAGCAGTAAGGACTTCCATTTTCTTAAGGGATAAATTTCTCATTCTAGCATAAGAATTAAATATCAGGCCATCTCTTTACGTAAAAACTGAATACAACTAGGAACACAAAATAATCATCCATCTAACATTTACATTAAGATAATAAAAAGATTGAGTTATATATATCACTCAGATTCTGAAAGACTAATCCTTAAATGGATAAATTAAGACAATTAAATTTAACAGTATTTTATAGTGTTTTGTTAGAAGGGAATTTTGTTTTTTCATGAAGAAATGAGTATTATCAAACTCAGGCAAATGTTTACTTCATAAACATAATATAGAAAAATATAAACTGGTATCAATGGATATCTGTGGGATAATATCAATAATTAGGGTATCTGGCATCTATATTTTAAAAAGATTCATTGACAGGGGAAATAGTTTATTTATGAATATACCACTAGCCCCAAAACTTAGTGCCTTATAACACAAGACAGTGAACATCAAGTGAGTCATATTTTTAAAATGACATGCTTTGATCTATTTTAACCACACCAATATTTGGAAATATGATAATAACTGAAATGCTGGTGAAATAATATACCACATATTAGGAAGTCAACATGAAGTTAAGTAAACATAACTATTATCGTTCACTGTACTTCTCTTGAGACTCTTAATATTGTGTGTGATTTTGGATCCCAATTTCTCATATTTAACATATTCTTATGTTGCTATACTATACTCACAAGTATCATTTAAACTCCTCCATATCATTCAACTTAGAACTTCTCCAACATCAAAGGACTCATGGCCTTGGATATGGTCTAAGCAAATGGAAAAGAAGGTGGTGGTTGATACCATCTACTTCTACTTCTCTAAATTTTTCCTTGACAGCCAGGGCATTCTCAGACTGTACCATCCAAGGGGTTAAAACAAAAAAAAAAAATTACAAAAAATAAAAAATCTTATAAACTTGCAACCCAAAGGTAAGCTAAGATACCCTGCCCGTGCAATGCCAAAGGGAATGTATTCAACCCTGCACTCTGGTCTGAGGGTGCGAGCCCAGCAATTTCTCTAAGGATTTTTGAGTAGGTGGAAATACATTTGCTCCTTCCTTCCAGCTGTGAGCCCTTGCTCAATTGTTTGTTAGATGAATCTTGTGGCTATTCAAGTGCACTAGGGCTTCACAGACATTCACTGAAAAAGCACCTTTCTCCCTTTGCTATGCCTTGAAAATCCCTCTGACGTTGGCATTTGTTATGTGCAGCACATAGTACTGAAGTTCTCAGGGAGCACACAAGGACTTCATCACAAACCCATGTAGTCGATGACTAAACATTGAAAAGAATCCTTTGGCCATTTTTTTCCTCCAAAGCTCAGCCCTACTCCTCCAATCTTTAAACCCCTATTTCATCTGGGTGGTTTAGTTGCATTTGTTTCCTTGTCACCTGAAAACCCATGGTCTCAGGTTCTATGTCATAGCAAGCACTTTACCAAGATATTTTTCCAAACAAAGTTCCTTCCCTAATCTGGAACCAGCTGTTGAAATAATTAATTTTTTATGTTTTTGATGTTGTAAAATACTTCATATTATATGAAATATGGATATAGCATATAATCACACCAAAAATAATTGTTAAATGAATCAATGAATCCCTTCCTTGAGTGTATTTACCTTTTACAGGAAGCTTTAAAGACAAGACAGTGATTAACACCAGGAAGAAACCTCCTCTGGTACCAAATCAGGTGGATTTTCAAGAGAGATGGGAATGTCTCCCCTGTTCCTCCAGCCATGACCTTTATGTGTCCATTAGAAGAAGGAACAGCAATAGGAGTGCCCACATGTTTACAGAACAGAGTTCATCAGCTTTGCTCATCTTCAAAATCTAAGGTCACTTAAATTAGCTCTTTTTAAACATTTAGACAAAAGTACAAACAGCAGCAGAGGAGAGAGAATAGAGAGGTCTGGGGGTGCTACATTAAGCAACCTGCTGCAAACATGATATTTCTCTAAAGACCCAAAATTCTGTCTCAAAATATGCAGATTTTGGATCATGTGCCATAAAAGTATGTTTGTCTAACATAAAAAAAGCATTGCTCACTATTTATCACTGATTAAAATTGCTATGCTAGGAAGGTGCCACTTCTACCCAATTACTTGTGCACATTAAAGTATGACACAGGTTTCCTGGTTGGAGAAGTATATGTTTATGTAAGAGATTGATTTGCTGAAACATGGACAATTTAAGACTTTGAACTGCAAAATGGCTACCTATAAGTAAAGTGCCCCTATGCCCTGGTTTGCAGTGGGTTTAAGCCTGCTGTCCTGGCATCATTATTACCCCAAAGTACCCTGGTTTACATGGTCGCCCTACTGACAAGCCATGAAGCTGCCACTACATTCGCAACTCACAGTCCTCTTTGACAGAATGCCCACAGCCATGGAGCAATAAGAGTGACAGCCAAAACTGTGAACAATTAATCAGGCCCCAAGAGAAACTAATGACAGAGATCAACCAAATGATACGGCTGTCAGAAATTTGACATCTCAATTACCAGTTACCTGAAATAAAAGAAGAAATCAACTAGCAATGCTCAAATCAACAAATAAGATTACTAATACTAAAAGAGGAGAAATCAAAAACAAAGAAAGAAACAAGCAGAAACAGAGCTCATTTCTACCAGGTATGAAAAAAATCACTTCTGCCCTCATAACACACAGACCAACGTGAGATTTCCTAAGAGCAAGTATAGCATCTGCCATGTTCTTTTCCTCTATGAATCCATAGTGCCAACATAAAGGCACACATCTAGCCCATGATCAATGAGTATATAAACTGAAACAGTCACATTCGTTACTGACTTAGCTTTCCTTCAATTGATTAAAACACATATTAGAAAAATACCTTCATTAAAGACAGGATAAATCTAAAGCCAGAGATGTGTGTATGTGTATATGTGTGTATTCTGGTAATTTCCCATTATAAATTGGTAAAGAATTATTAATTATTCATATTGTGCATTATCCATAGCAATTATTGAAATGTTCAATTCCAGTTGGCTTCTATAATTTTTTTTAAATTTTCTTCTGATTGAAAATATGAGCTTCTCAAAAATTGCCTAACACTGAACTTTTGCATTTAATTTTTAAGACTCTCCTCACATCACTCAGTCCAATTCTGAGGAAAAACAACAGAATGCTCTAAAACTGTTTCTTTGTATAGCAATTAACCACAATGAACTTTAAAAATCAAGTTTAGTAAGTTCTTGAGATGAAATCCTTTACGCCAAGTTATGAATACAAACTTGCGTATGCCAATTTTACTTAAAAATGAAAACTGTACAGATTATTATTCTAAGTTAAACATAGATAATAAGACCAGTATGGTCTGTTTTGAAACCAGTCAGAATACATACACACGCACACACATACACGTCTCTTTTACGTTAGTACATGATTTCAGCAACCTGTGCTTTTGAGAACATACAAGTACTTCGTTATTATCTGGGATAAACGTCCCCTCCAAATTCCACTGACTCGTCCGTTTCCATTAGTTTATCCATTTCTTCCAGGGATCAGCCCCTTTCCTCCCTGACTTTTCCTTCTTTCCCTCCCCAGCTGGGGTGACCTGGTTTATTCCATCAAGGATTCTTGCTGTCACCCACAACCCCAAGACTCTTGTCCTTCCCTTCCCTCCACAGGCTGGACCCCACCGTCCTGTATTAGAGGGCGAATCTTATATCCTGGCTTCTCACTCCTATGTCGAGGACCTGTGGACCGCTGGACGACTCTGAATAAGAAGATGGTGCTACATTAGACTGATGACATCCAGTCTTCCTGGGGCAGAGGCGTCAGTAGAAAGCTTCCACTTCTTCTCTGATCTGTCCCATTTCCTTAGAAGCTTGTCCAGTTTCTATTCCAAATGTTTGCCAAACACGTTAGAATTTTACATCCATAGCACTCACATAATACCCAGTAAACTTCAGGCATTTAAGTATCTTCAGGTGAAGGACAGAGTGTCTTTTTTCACATAAAGGAATGTGAATGTCACTGATAAAGACAGGACTTATTTTGGATCACTCCAGAGAGAAAGCGTGCACCTTGGGAGGAAGCTAGAGAGGCAGACTTCAGATGAACAGGAGTGGAATTAGGAGCTGTCTGACTGTCCCTAACTTCATAAGGCCCGCATTTCCTAACCATGCCCGTGCTTTAGTAATGGTGGGTGGACACCTGTTATGGTTTTTGTCCAGGTAACTGTGGCTGAGGCGAGAAGATGATCTTTAGAGTTCCCTTCAAGATTGAGATTCAACACTGATGTCCCATGAGCTGTGAGATGATAAGGATTATGTATGAAGAGTAATAAGCAAAAATTAGAGTAGCAGAAAAGAATTAGAAAATGGTTCCTAAGATTCTAATTGTGCTCCGCATGGAACAGCCTAAACAGCTCAGCGCTAAGCTCTTATCTGTGCATGGTGGTAACAGGGCAGAAGAAAGAGAAGTATCAGGAGAAACATAATCACCATCTGATGACTTCAGGTGTTTTTGACAAGTTCACAATCAGTCTTTTGAACTGGTCCTCTCATGTATAGAAGTAAATCCCAGAGGTAATTTATTTAAAGTGTCCCTGTCCCTGGGGGGCACAATTTAGGAGGGGCAAACAGCTCTTTAATTCCCCCAAGGCCTACAGAAAGGAGATGACAGCCCTCAGAGAGAAGAAAAAATGAAGGGAGCTACAGATGTGAGACACAGAGAACTGGCTTAAGCACCAGGCAGGGTTCCAAGTCCTAGATCAGTCCTCCCTATGAGGCAAGCCTGTATTCTTAGTTTCTGTGTCTCTTTTATGCTTAAGCACATATCACTTGGTTTCTGTTACTTGGAACCAAAGAGGCTTAACTAATACACCACAGTGCCTATAGGACTGCTTAAGGCAGCCACCTCATGTCAACACATGCCTGACTCAGAAAGGTTTAGTTGTCGCTAAGTATACAAAGTATTTTCCAACACAATTTCCCAACATAGCACATGGCAGGGCAGGAGAGTCACCAGGTATTGCTACTCAAAAGACTCCCAGATTCTGACAACTTTTCTCGAAGCCCTCTGACAGGTTTTTCCAGCCAGGATCCCACACATTCATTATCAGAGTTTATCTAGTTACAACCAAGTCCCATTACTGCAGTGGAAACAAAAAGCTTGGAGAATGCCACTGGGACTGTGCCCAGGAAGCTCTGGCAAGTCACAAGTACCAGAGCTTTAAAAACTCATAGTCCCACACAGAACTACTCCAAGCCATACTTTGCTGAGCACATTCAGATTCTGTGTTCATCTCTGTCACACAGACACAATATGCAGAATGGGTTTTTACTGTGTTGGGTGATGGCATTTTTTTCCTTTTAATACCACTGATGAACAAAACTGTCAGACAAAAGTGGATAAAAAACCCTGAAAGTATAGTGTGTAGCACAATATAAATATACCATAATTGGGCTGTATATGTACTGAGTGAGTACCAAGACCAGATAGTGATTCAGCTTATTAAGCAAAGACACCTGAAACCCCACAGTAGCATAGGGAACACTTCATGTTTAAATTTATTTTTAAAATTTCTCGTGGATGTATAAATCTTTGAAAGTATTTTCCCCCTTTTAAAACCTCAATTAAAAAAAAAATCTGGGGCTGGGAACAGTGGCTCATGCCTGTAAACCCAGCACTTTGGGAGGCTGAGGCTGGAGGATCACTTGAGGCCAGGAGTTTGAGATCAGCCAGGGCAACATCATGAGACCCCATCTCTACAAAAAATAAAAATAAAAATAAATTTGCCAGGCGTGGTGGTGTGTGCCCGTAGTCCCAGCTACTCAGGAGGCTGAGGCAGGAGGATTGCTTGAGCCCGGGAGTTGGAGGCTGCAGTGAGCTATGATTGTGCCATTGCACTCCAGCCTGGGTGACAGAGTGCAACCCTGGCCCTTAAATAATAAAACAAAAAACAATCTGGAACAATGCAGAAATCTTAGATTTTTTTCCCCCTCAAACTCTCAATACTCATAGGAGCAGGAAAATTCTTCCTGATCACGTGTATTATCCTTCAGATGTACAATGTGCAGTACTACTAAAAAGACTGTGCCTTGACTCTCTCTCTTCCTTCATTCCATACAGACGTGAACCCAGACACTGAAAATCCCACTAATGTGATTCAAATTAAATGAATGGTTATTTGGACAGAGGAATGGTGGTGACTTTAAACCTCTGCCATATGCATGAAAAAAATGGGGTAGGGGTGCAGTTTTATTCAAGTAGTAAGAACAAATACTCCAGATAGTCTTTGCCATGAATATTTCAATAAAAATAGATAATGAGGCTTAAGGCCAACAATTAATTATAAACGATTCATATATGCTAAAATCAAGGCTTCTCCTTGGCAATAAGACTTTTTAAGTGTTAATACCTACTACCCCAGATTACTGGAAAAAAGTAACAGGGCTCCCTTTTCTAAACTATGAACAAGTTTCTCAGGAGGATCTTTTCCTTGGTGACTCTCGGTTGGCAGGGACTTAACTCATGAGAACCGTCTCAACAGCTCAACATTTGTATTTATAATGAACTTCAAGTCCCCTTTACAAAGGTGAAGCATGTTTCACCTTGTTTAATTCCATGACAGTCAACAAAGGGTAAGAAATAAGAGAGAAATAAAAGATGTTTTCTTTTCCATTGCTGTGTAGTTTAAAAATACTGAATAAGGACTAGAGAGATGGTGAAATTTTGAGAAATAATGACCAAATTAGAAATATTACCAGCAAATCATATGGTCTACCATGCCATTTTGTCAATTATATAGGAGAATGTTGCTTTTCATATGTCTCTACATGGCCCAAAACAAAAAGAGAGAAATTTAGGTACAATTTTCTAATTGTGAATGAATTAATTTATATCATTTAATTCTATAAGTCTTAGTTATGTATGTTATTTGTACTTATAGATGATGAAACAGATTCAGTGAAATTAAGTATAACAACTTGTCCCAAGTCACACAAATAATGAGTGACAAAGTCAGTCCAAAGTCAACCCATTATGCTGGTGCTTTCCTCCTTCACTGGCTCCCTTTACAAGTGGGATTTCCACTGCATAGTAGAATCTCAATGTGGTCCTTCCATGCAGAATGAAGAGAATGGATGATACCCTCTCTGGAAGGTTTTTCTGTTGCTTTTTTTAATTCAGTACTTTTCTAAGTCCAAAGCCTGTCACAGATATTACCTCATTAATCTTTACCACTTATCTGGGTACACTGGTTTTGGATGTTATTACTGTTGTTATTATGGATGGGAAAATTAACGTGAGCATTGGTGAGCACAAATGTCAGCAAGTGAGTGGCAGTTTGGCCTGGAAGTCTTGCCACCTAATACATAATTCCAGGGCCCTAGCCACTAAATCTTGCTTTTTGTGATACAGTAAAACACACAAGGCCATCCTATTAATCTTTAATGAAACCAAATGCCAACTATACTATTCAAATCGTCATTCAGTTTCTAGAATAATATACAGTATATATTCAATCTTCAGACCACACATTCACATATAAAGGTTCAAAGAAAATCCAATTTACTTTTTATGATTACATAAATTATTTTTAACATGTCACAACAATTTTACATGAGAAAGGGAAATTAATCTACCCATCAATTTACACTTCAATATTTTTCCTCTCTTTAAGGAGTTGATCTCCTATTATTGTGGATTATTTTTCCTTTCCTTAAAGAATTCTTAAAAATAACAATGTCATTCTGATAAATGTTTCATTTCCTGTCCATTAGTAGCAGATGCCCCATCTGCCCAAAGGACAAGTCTAATGCTCTGTGACAACGGGGGGTGTAACAAACAACCTAAAGCAACCTGTGTCTCTGCTCAAACTTGGTTCACCATTCTGTTTCTTCCTTTAACAAATGCACAGCAAATACAGCTGCCATTTAAAAAAGTCCCTATAGGCTCCCCCTAAATCCCTAATATTATTATTATTTTTAAGAGGTGGGTCTTGCTATGTTGCCCAGGCTGGGGTACAGTGGCTATTCACAGGTGTCATCATTGCTCACTGCAGCCTTCAACTCCTGGACTCAAGGGATCTTCCTGCCTCAGCCTCCCGAGAAGCTGGGACTAGAGGCGCACACCACCACACTTGGCTAAAATCCCTAATATTATTAATAATCAGGCTACTGTTTTACTTGGATCTTGAACAAAAAGTTATCTGTTTTGTGCTCCCTTTAGCAAAAATAAAAATGATGCCAGAAAAGTATATACTATCAAGGTCATGCTATAAGCCCCCAATATATGACACATCCATTTCACTTAATGGATTTACCTGGATAGTTTAAAATTAAACTTTCTTTTTAAAAAAATAGTACTCTCACCCCTCTGTGTCTCCATGAATGCCATTCCTTCAGCCTGGAACACTCCCCTCCTTCTCTTTAGCCAGCACAGTTTCAGTGAGCCTTTGAGGGTCTCCTTAGCTTGGCCTTTGCTGACACAAGATGGGCTTAAGCATTGGCTCCTCTTGGGTCATGTAACATTTTAGTGGTTCCTCTATTAAGCAAGCATTTCCCATTTGGCACCTAATAGTTTCTATGCCCCTCCTTTCTAAGACTGTAAGCTCCTTGAGAGGTGGGGCCAGGCTTGTTTTATCTCTGTGCTTCCCTAGCACATTTCCCTATTTATGTCTCTGGTTTTCCATGAATATTTGGCAAATGTAGTGCAGAGACCCCCTAAGCTATGAAGTTTTGGGTCTAGCTACACAGGTGATACCACCTATCTCAGCTACCTCACTTGTAAAGTGGACTAATAATACTTGCTCCCGGGAACCTGTTTTCCCAACCCCAAAGCATAACTGAAAATATGCTTTGTAAATTGTTTCTTGTTATGCAATTATAAAGTATCATACCTATATGTGTGTGTATTTTTTAAGGATAAAAACATCATATACTGTGCGAAACACTTGAAACAACGAATACATGGTCTATATAATAACATATTTGATCCACTTCAATTAAAAACCTGTTCAAATGAATACTCTCAGGAACCAACAAGAAATAGAGATACCCCACTGGTATCTAATTTATAGATGAATGTAGCAAAAAAAAAAAATTCTGTGTCAGTTTATATAATGAACATGCAAACACTTTACCGTAACTACTATAATATCACATAAATGTGGGGAACAGAGGAGCAACCAAACCCCATCACTGCATGAGTGTTGGGCAGCCACACAGACAAAAGAAAATGAAGAGGGGCAGAGTCATTACCTCAAGCCCTCTCTCGTGCTGTTTGTTTGGAACATGTGATCATCTACAGATTATGTGTGTGGACAGACAGATGTTCTTTTAAAAATCAGTGCTGCCATTTCTAGTGATCAAATGGAATCAACAGAGATATTGATTATCTGCTGTTTCTCTTATGTGACTCTGTTGTCAGCTCTCCTCTTGTCCTCTGGCTTCCGTTTTGTCCTGTACCAATCCGAATGCAGAAATCAGTTCCATTGGGATGTACCAGAAAGAATGTGTTTATACAAAAAATTGATGACCCTCTAATATTTTTCTTAAGATTGCTTTTTAGGTAAGGTAAATTAGGGTGCTTATATCAAATACCCAGGAGCAAAACCCTGATTATCCATTTTTGTCATCCATTAGCCAGCAGGAGTCCTGGGTCTCTCTTCTTCCTGTCTACCCACTCACCCCTTCCACCAATTACATTGTTTTCTAGTAACACAGCATTTCAGGACCATCTCAAGTTCATTCCAAAATTTCATTTCAGTACTTATTTACACAGAAAAAGCGATCCCAGTTAACAGGGTGCACTTCTCAGAAGACATTTTAGCTACCATCTTTTGTTATTTGATGGTATCTTGAGGTCACATACATCTCAGGAGCATTTCCAACTAACTTCGTTATTCACTCCAAGATTAATTCTGGTAAATGCAATTTTTTTCCCTATCTCTAGGTATCTAAAAAGTTGGGTTTTTTTGGGGGGGATGGGAAGTGGCATTTTCAAATATAACTCCAATTTAAAAGGCTTTAAAAATGATGTATGTTCAGTTCTACACTTACCTTAAAAATAATTAGTAATAATCCTCTTTCAAAGCTTAGGAGAAATTATTTCCTTCTCTGACACATAAGTATTTAACCATTCTTGTCACAGATTCCTTGGAAAGGTTTTGCTCTAAATTAATTTTAAAACTATCATACTAAGTCAAGTAAACCCTACCAAAGTAAACTAGGTTATCAATTAGAGTGGCTGGCCTGACAGAGATTCAAGTCCCCAAGTGTTATTCAGAGAGTTAGGGACATTTCTCTTCGTTGGATTTGAAGCTATGTTTCGTACTTTGAATTGGGTATAAAAAGCTTTAGATGAGAAGATGACTTCATTTAATTCGAAAAAGCCAGAGGTTTAAGAAGCATATTTAGTCATTGACATCTTTAAAATAAAATGAAATAGAAAAGATAAGTATAGAAGTACTATAAGCAGCAATTTTTCATTTTGTCATGTGCCTGTTCTTTGGAGAGGGCTATGTGTGAGGGCACAGATTGGGGTTGGTGGTGGACAATCTGTACTCATGGTATTTGTGGTCATGTAGATGTGGGATGCTCTTTCTTGCTATTACTGAGTCATGACGAGGCTTGCTGAGCTGCAGGCACAAGGCATATAGTCACTGAAAGGAGGCTGTTTCTGGGGTTCGGTGAGCCTATCAGAATGGGTTCTGCTAATGAAACCAGACAACACTCCCAGACATGAGAAGCGAGGAGCAGAGATGAGCGAAGCCCTTTCCTCTGAGGCACCAGGTAACCACGAGAGCATGAGAAAAATTCTGTAATTGCCAGTCTCCTCTGGATTCACAGCAATGCATATTGGACTGCACTTAAAAGAACAAGCTATTACAAAGGGTAAATTTCATTCGTTTTTTCACCACAAAATTTTGACACTAAATATAGACTGATTTCAGTGTAACTGGTACGTATGTATTAATATATGTGATATGCACACATGTTCAAACATCGGTGTGTATATACTTAATTTATTTTTATTAATTTAGATCTATCTACAAATTTTCAGACAGAATACAGTTTCCCTTGTATTTAGATCTACTTTCTATATTATGCCTTAGTCTAATATATACACTTTTACATTTCATTTAGCAGTAAACAATAGAAGCACAGTGTATCCATAAAAGGTAATTACCCCAACAGTTCTAATTATCATCTAACACTTGCTTTTTTTCCTTCAGTGTGTGAGTATACAAATGTTTGCTTTCTTCAATAAAGAAAAAAATCATAGAAAGGATGTTCTTTTTAATAATTCGCTAATCCAGGAAAATGTCACTTCTTCAAAGATAAACAAAAAAACCTCTGAAGTAACAAAATATGAAAAATAAAATTTCCAGTTAAAAGATTGCTTAATTACCATGAAAAACCAAATGATTTGCTTAAAAAAGGCTAAGTGAAAAAATATATATATATAAATGAACTTGTATTAACTTTTACATGTTTTTTAAATTTAATTAACTAAATTCCTGGTGACAATTTTTTTTTCAAAAAATTGGCCTAATATTAATTTCTTGTATTCTAAAAGTCAGGAAGATTTACCTAATTTCCTAAAAATTTAATTAAATAATCTAAACCAAAATAAGACCTCATTTTCTTATATTGCCTGTGTTCAAGAAGAGGAAAAACTTGAACTGATACTAAAAACCTTATTTTTTTCCCCATTTTAACTTGAACTTGTTTATGATGAAATCTTGAATTTTAGGATGATATGTTTAGATATAATTTTCACTAATGGATGTAAAAGAACTGTGCACCTAAAACATGTATTCATAGTTTTCTCTTAAAAGGTCTAAATTTTTAATGCTAAGAAGTATAATCTCTATAAGTGGAGTTTTATAACTCCTACAGCTTGATATTTTTGAAACTACAGAAAAACTTTTAGAAGCCCAAATGGATTTTCTCCCTGCACTAAGTACATGGCCATTTCAGATCATCCCTGTTATCCTTGAGCTAATGGCATTTTTCTTCACGGGGGTCAATAAAGGGGGGTGCCTCAGGAGGCAGTACCTTTGATCCTAGAATGACAAGGGTTTGAAATGTGCGGGTCCACTTATATGTGATTTTCTTCCACCTCTGCTACTCTGAAACAGCAAGACCAACTCCTCCCCTTCCTCCACCTCCTCAGCCTACTCAAGGTGAAGAAGATAAGGATGAAGACCTTTGTGATGATCCACTTCCACTTAATGAACGAAGAGTAAATACATTCTCTCTTCCTTATGATTTTCTTAGTAACATTTTCTTTTCTCTTTATTGTAAGAATACAGTATATAAAACATGTAACATACAAAATACGTGTTAATCAACTATTATGTTATTGTTAATGCTTTCCTACATTGCCTGTGTTAAAGAAGAGGAAAAACTGGAACTGATACTAAAAACCTTAGGGGTTTTTTTTTCATTTTAACTTGAATTTATTGTTTATGATGAACTGTTGAACTTCAGGATGATATGTTTAGATATAATTTCACTAATGGAGATAAAATGGTCAACAGCAGGCTATTCGTAGTTAAGCTTTTGGACAGTCAAAAGTTACATGCAGATTTTTGACTATGATGCCCCTAACCCCCACATTGTTCAAGGGTCTAATGTATTTCCTGAACTAAAAGCAATTTTGGTTGCTACTAACTGAAAATTTCTGTTATTTAATACTATTTTATAGTATTAAATATGTTTTTTAAAGGTTTTTATGCTGCTGAAAACAGAATCTTCCTTATAAACATGAATTTACAAAGACATAGTTCTTAGTTTATACCAAGATAGGGTACTTACCCAGATAAAGTCCCAGGATGGCTTCCCCTCCCTTCTTGACGGGGACCATCCCCGTGGCTGGTGAGTGGCCCTCTGCTACCACTCTTACTCTTCCACGCTCCCCACCCCAAGAAGCAGCTGGAGACACCCACCATTCACCCTTGGATGGTCTAGCAGTCTAGCTCTTTTGTGTGTTTCCCACTCGTCTATACTCTGGGAACAAAAACAAAACCACATATATTTTATCTGAAAGACAGAAATTCAATGAATCATGATTCCCTTTGTTAAGAGAGAGCATTTCAAAATGACAGATGCTCACGCAAAGAACAAAGATAACATACAGTCATGTATCCTATAACAACAGACCACATGTAAAATTGTGGTCCCAAAAGATTGTAATATTGTAATTTTACTGTACCTTTTCTATGTTTGGATAAGGTTAGATACACAAATACTAACCACTGTGTTATAACTGCCTACAGTATTCAGTACAGTAACACGCTGTGCAGGTTTTCAGCCTAGGAGCAACAGGCTATACCATATAGCCTAGATGTATAGTAGGCTGTACCATCCAGGTTTGTGTTAAGTACACTCTGATGTTCACACAGCAATGAAATCACCTAGCGGTGCATTGCTCAGAATGCAGCCCCATCATTCAGCAACATATGACTGTAATTAGAAGGCTGTGGAATACCAGTGGAGGTCCTGGTAGAAGCAAAGTTACCATGCTAGAGAAAATCTCCACAGTTGTCAATCTATCACAGAAATGGATATCCTTTAGAGTCTCAGGAAACAAAAAATGGCATTTCTAAAATAACTCAAATTTGAAATAAAAGCAGCTATACTATTTCCCAGAGTTGCATGGAATCAATAAAGGAAGCATGTGTCTGAAAATATAAACTTCCAGAGGTCTACTTACTATTTTGAAAGAGGTGAGAATTTTCTATAGTGCTTGCACAGCACAGGTCAATGCTACCTCACGGTGGAATCTCTTCAACTTGTGTGACTGTGATCACACAGACAGATGCACCAGAGAGTAACCAGAAATGCAGAAAGGGAAACCACAGCCACAACAAATCCTGATTTTCTTTTCTATGAGAGGGAGGGATGAAATATGGCAAAGAAAAAAATGTACAAGGAAACATCTCACTTTATTCCTATTCCTATATTTATAATGGTCATATTACTGTAAATGATTTTAAAATAAGTACTAAAAGTGCATGTTTCTCCTTTTAAAAAGGATGGAAGTATCCTTTCTAAAACATATAGCTAATATCAAATTATTGTTAATTGTGTTATGAACATGGGGAAAGAGTGACTCAGACCAATGAATTAGTATCACAACTCACTAGAAATGATCAAATCTTTAAATGAGTCTAAAAATGGGTTAAAAGAAACTTAGGGGAATGAACTGAATCCATGCAAGAGTTTTCAACTAACATGAAGGGCTAACAGTGGATGACTGTGGAGAACTGGACACCAGAAAATGCCCTAGCCTGTCCTCCCTCCCACGGAGAGTCCCTGCTTGCTCTCAGTCTCCCAGTGAGCAGGTCCTGTTCCAGAGATTCGGAACATCAACATTTCAGCTGTGGTTTTCCACTGACAACATTTGACTCAAATATATCTTTCAACCTGAGCCGTATATGATCTACTCTCTCCTACTGTTCCTTGTATAATTTCAACCCAAATCAAATCCTTTACTGCTCTCCAGGCCCCAATATTCCCCTAGTGCTTTCTGGAAACCCTGTTCTCTTGGGAGTAGATACTCCCTTTATTTCAATCGGATTTTCCTAAATCAAAATACTTTCCTCCTCCTAAATATCCTGAATTATAGAAAAGGATCTTGGGTTGGGCTCTTCAATGTCTTTTATAGACCTTTTTCTTGTTTTGTTTTTACACCACATTTAAGAAGGTACTGTTGCCAAATTACCTCCATGAATCTAAAACTTTCTCCCACCCTTTATCTCCCACTGTCTATAATCTTTGTATCTAAATGAGTCACATTAAAAAAAAAAAAAAAGTGAATCTGGCTCAAAGAACCCCACAACCATTCCCTGCCTCTTCTTTTGACCTTTGGTTTCAAAGACACCTTCAGCCTCAAAGTACGCTTCCTCTGATATCTTATATTTAGATCTTACCCTCCCTGACCTCAACCTCCTACCTGCAAGGTTTTCTCCTCTGTCTTCCCCGAGTTGATAAGCCCTTTGAACCTCCTTAATTTGCACACCCCATTCCTGTACTACCACCCAGCGTAGACAGAATCACAATATGAACATTTTAATATTTCCCTCTCAACTCCTGCTCTTTCCAACATGGTGAATCCTCTTTCTTGAGCTGTGTCGTTCATGACAGAGGTTTGGCAAGGCTCTGAGACCGATGATAACAAAACCACAATGGTGGGAAAAACAGCGCTTTTTTGAGGTCTACGAGTCAATCATGCTGGTGGGAATAGAAATTTCCTAAAGGAAAATGATTAGAGATGACACTTTTAAGAAGTGTAAGTTTAAGAAGAAAGAAGGGGAAGCTGGACAAAAGAAGACTGATACTTTGTACTTATCCTGGGGACAAAAAATTACTGAAGGCTTTTGAGAAGGGAAATGACTTGACCAAAGAGGTTTTAGGAAAATTAATTTGGTAATAGCATCAGAAAAAAGGAACACAACAGGAGTCATCTTATCAATCATGAAGTGATCCTAAAAAGTCACTTATTTTATAATGTCCTCCTGTCTGTGCATAAGACACCATTACAGGTCATGACTACCTTAAGACACTTCTAAAAATAGACATTCTTGACTTCCTGCTTCATTTCTTTCAGGGTGGAACAGATACTTATATAAGAAATACTCAGCCAATTCTAATCTATATATTTCTCCTTAAAATTTGATTCCCAAGTAATTTAGAGTGTTACTATTAGTAGGAAAGTAAAGTAAGTTTACATTGAAGTAGGTATTATAGTTTAACTATAACTCAGGAAAAAAACCAGCAAAATAGTTTAACTCTACTGTCTCTAGTTTTAGTTTCCCTCACTCATTATAGCAAAATAAATTTACTATATTTCAAAATAGAAGGTACACCTAGATATCACTTAGTCAAACTGACACACTTTACGTGGAAGAAAAGTGAGACATAAAGCAAAAGGTGATTTATTTAGTTTCTTAGCTACTTGGTGGCAAAACCAGGACTCTAACTTAGGCAGATAATTGGCTCTTTCAGGCTACTAGGATTTAAAGAAAAAAAGTTATAGAAGCCAAGGAAGTACAACTGCTTTATTCATTGTCTCATGATGCCTCATCTTTTAACCATATCCTTCAGAATGACAGCTGATATTAACTGAGCACCTGATTTACTGTGCCAGGCATTGTACTCCATGCTTTGCATACTACACCGGGAATTCTCACCCAGCACACAAGATCAATTTCTAAATGAAGGCTATTGTAGAAGCTCCTTTGTGTGAAATGTCCTTGCTCTCTCCTCTCCACTGATCTAAGGATTGCTGGCCCTTCAAAGCTCAGCCTAGGTTTCCAACCATCTGTGAAACCTTCTCCTGTGGCCACTGATACCTGAAGCATCTCCTCTAATGGGCTTGAGCACAGACCCATCTGCAGGACAGGACCTTCCGCCACCAGATTTGAAGCCTCCTTACACTGTTAGTAAGCATTTACTATTTACTCTTGGTTTCTCCTTCTAGACTCTAAACTCTGAGTGGGCAGGACTTAGCTCTTGTATCTTTTCACATTCTTAGTCCCCGATGAATAATATCTGCACAAAGATTATGGCAGTTGAAGGGAATGAGGTCCACATGTGTGTTTCCATGGAGTTAAGGACTAAGGAGTCTGGGCTTCAAGCAACAACACTTTTCTTCCAGCAGGCTTCTAAAAGTTTAGAGAAAAAGAAAAACAACATTCAAATCCTAAGCTACAGGAAGTCAAAGAGAACAATTCGTTATTTTTTCTCTGTCAACCAACCACATTATTAAACCCTACATGACCCAAAATGCAAAGAAATGACATTACTAGTTATTTAAGTTTTGAACCAAGGCATTCAAGCACTAGGATGGGGGAACACTTGTTTCTCTCATTCTTTAATTATCTATTCCTAAAAACAATAAGTAAAGACCTTTTATTTAAAAATATAAAACATAAAAGGGGCTTTTTCTTTTAAGATTTTAAGCTAAAAGATCAAATCTTTCCCCAACCTTCTTCGTCAGCCTTTAATTTACCCATAGTTAGTCTTGTCAGCTGCTGTTTATTGATTTCCCAGTGATTTATTCTGCATTGTGCAGAACTGAACTGCCGACCTCCTACTGCACACATCTGATCCTCTGCAATTTTAGGGTAAGCAGGAGGAGGATCTGATATTGGCTGGTAGCAGTGCAGCTACATTAGCATGTGATTAAGCAGCCACTACCTCTAACACAATGCCACTTCAGTTGATTTTCCATTCTTCAAACAACAGCCAAAGTGCAAATACTTCATATGTATTTCAGGAATAACTTCCACAGAAATATTGCTTAGGTCTTAAAAGCACCCTAAGGGACAGGCAAAGATGTGAGAGAGGTAGGGGGAGGAAGCATGCCTTCATCTGGGTTATTTTGTCCTATACTTACGAGCATGTTTTTGACACAAGCACTTTCTAACAAACTTTGTGATTAATTATACAGGAAGGCCAGAAAGGAAGCCTCACAATGTAATAGGCAAATGCTTTCTGCTAAGCATTCATTATGCCAACAGGACTGCAGTAACTCATGTGGATCTCACTCATAGAAACACTGATCACAGCTGTGTGTTTTTCCTACATAACATGCATGCCCATTATTTTTAAAATAAAGTTTTATAAGGAAATTTAGCTTTCACTGAGATGTCTTCAAAGTATTTATACATATGTACTTGGGACAGAGGACACGAGCTAGTAATCACAGACCAGCAGCTATTAGCAATGCAAAAATAGATTTATCTTAATTAGTAACCAAAACACACATCAACCTGTGCTGGCAGGCAGCGGGCCTAACAGGATTTGGAAAGTCTCAAGCTCACTGGCTCCAAAAGCCCACAGGAGGGCTCCAACAGCCAGAGGCAGCCACTGGAAGGAGAAGAGATCATGAATCCTCCTTCCACCTCCTGCTCCTCTAAGTCACCCTACAGCCAAATAAATTAGGTTCCTGCTTATATGTGGAGCTCCACAGATCCACTGTGATTCAGGGGATTTTCTGAAGGCTGTCCCCATCTCCAATATAGCTCCTAAAATTACTTTTAATAAGGAAAAAAGTCCACTAATTCCACAATTAGAAATTAAAGGGCTTAAAATACAAAAGACAGATGGAGGCAATGCTTAAGTATAAATGAGTTTCAGCTGTGTAATAATAACAAGTAAAAATTACTACTGAGAACTATGATCAGAGGAGAGGAAGAAAGTGGGCAGCTGTGCGGAGTTCCGGGCTCCTGAACAGGAGAGTTCACCCTGCGGTGATAAAAAGGCACTGCTGCAAGATGAAAAGTACTCCTAGAGCTGGGGCCAGGAGTCTTGGATATGGATCTGTGCCCTGCTATTCACTTGCTGTACTATTTAAGGAATCTTCAATTTGCTGAGCCACAGTTTACCCATCTGTAAAATGGGAATATGTCAACCTCAACCATTGATGTGGGAATCAGATGGGATTATTTATGTGAAAGTATTTTGAAAAAGATAAAGCTATGTAATAAAATGAAGCAATATTTCTGCATCCCAAGGCTAGGGCCAGAAAATAAAAACTTCCCAGAAACAAGACTTTATAGGGAGCCTGTTTGCTTTCAACAGGATAAAAACAACAAGAGGTAGTTATGTGAAGATATTTTGGTTATGCAAGTATAAAATCAAGTGGTTCTACTTGAGAGGATTTATGAATCATTTGGTTTGTTTGTAATACAGTTGACTTGATTATCAAAAGGCATTTGTTAATCGAGATACAACTTTTCCACAGCTTTGTTGCCCTGCCTTTAAGTATATTTCCATGCAACCATTCACCGGACATGCCCAAAGGACCATTCTTTAAATAAGCTCTGAAATGAATTTAACACTTAGCTATACAAGCTGCAAACACGCTTTTGGAAAATACAATATAGTGTATGCTCATCATTTACATAACCAGACAGCTGGAGTCTACAGAAATGCAAATTCTGTCATCACTTATATGCACTGAAAACATATTTTCTTCACTGAAATACACAGGCAAGAGGGAACCATTTGAGGGAAAACAGTTAGCAACAAATCCAAACCTTAAGTAAATAAAAAACAAATTCAAATTTTCTGTAAAAGTAGAGTGGGGGGTGGTTTCCTTTATATGATGCAGTGCTTATTCTGACTTTTCCAGGAGCTCGCCTCACAGCTCCCCCCAGCTTTGTGCAATCTACATAGCTAGGGAAGCATCTCTCCTTTTCCTGATGCTATCAGCTTTTCCTTGTTATGTCTGCCTTCCCTCATGCCAGAGGTCAGTCTTCTTCTGAACTGAATGATAGCGGGCTGCAAGCGATACTCACTCACACCCACCCTGTCTTTGCAAACTCAGTTCCAAGCCTGTTAGAACATTTTCTTTTCTCTTAAAGTTCACTAGATAGGCAGGCAAACAGCCAGTCAAAATATGCTAACTTGTGCCAAATGTTATCAATATGAATTGCCTGAGCAATTTTTCTATCCATTTCCCTATAAGACAGACACCACTCACATGGCACTTGTGTACACATGCACCACAATTTACATAAAAACACAGGAAAAATCCACAAACTGCAAAATTACAGTGATTCTATGGATCTCTTTCATTATTTTAAAACAAGGGGTTTATCCAGCATGCCACCTCTCAACCTTCACTTTCAATAAGTGGCTGCTTTCAACTTAAAGCACAAATCACTTTTAGCCTTCCAAACAATCCTCCGTTCACTCTCAAATCAGAGGAAGTGATTTGGATTCGAGAGATTCAGTGCACAGCCTAGAATGCCCCTCTGTCATGCTCTCTTAGGGCCCAAGGAGTTCATAAAGGTTAATGGGTCAGTCCTCAAAGAAAGAATTTCCATTTCTTTTGAGAGGCAGAGGACTTCAGCACAGTCAACACTGGGCCATCAGAAAAGTTAAAGTGCTTTTCAAGGCTGGAAGAATGCACTCAGCTCCCATTATTGTACTCTCAGAGTTTCTGGCAGGAATTGAGTGGCTGAACTTGGTGCTCCTATGGCAAAGAAAAGGAAAGTGAATATTTCTCTTCTTTCTTCCCTAAATTTCTTTAAATTGAATGGTCACAGGCAGAAGACCAAGAGGTACCACAAGGACAGCATAAGTAAGGAATGCCACCTTGTAAGTAATAGGCCCTCAAATGTGTGTTAAATGAAGCTGTTGAACTAATGCTGCAATTATACAGATGCAAAGAAATACATAGTCTCTTAAAAGCTGTAATGTCCATAACGTAATTAACTCCCAGAATTTAGTTCAGGATTTTGAGCCACAGCAATGACTTTATTTCACGGAAGTTAAAATTCTTGTTTTGCCTAATAATCTTCAAGGTGGCATGAGGGCAGGGGCTGATATGTACTTCATTCAGCAGATGGGGTAACTGCCAAGACCACCTTCTGCAAGTGTAGAAACCAGGTGCTCTGCCTGAGGGACTGTCCTCTCTCTTTCTCATCTGGAGAACAGTTCTGTCCTCTATATTGAAAATGGGATGCTCACATTTGCCAACTATCCTTCTTAGCCATGACAACGTGAGCAGCACGCTGTGCAATACGGCACAAAAGCAAATGCCAGACTGTTTTGTATATTTCATTTTCTTTTTGGTCCTAATACAAAAATTTTAGAGGATTCTTTAATATTTCAGTTTTTAATCAAAAAGAAAAATCTGGAATTAAAAAATAACATCTCCAAAACCTGTTAGTCCCCTCATTTGCTTGTCCAATTGGTGGGTAGAGATGTATCAGCATTTCTCATCCCTCACCTTAGCCTGAGAATTATGATCATGGAAAGATGTTCAGTGAGATTACTTGACCTGACCTCTGTTGGGGGATGATTCTTTCTTGGTTCTCAAACTTTAGAATGCATCAGAATCACCTGAAGGACTTGTTAAAACAAGATTTCTGGGACCCACCACCCAGCGTTTCTGATTCAATCCATCTGACCTGGAGCCTGAGAATTTGCATTTCTAGCAAGTTCTCACAGGAGGCTGATTGCTTTTCTGGCCAGGCCACCTTTGAGCAATCACCCAAAAAAGTGGCAGAAAAAGCGGGGCTGGTCCTCACAAAGACTGAGAAACAAAAATCCCCAGCTTCTCCCAGATGCATGGATCTTTCTTGCCAGCATCTTTCACCTCACACAAGGCATCCAATGACTTGATATTGTGTCTTTTCTGCCAAGGGTTCTGACTTTTGCCTTGTCCTGGGTCTTACTTGCTTCTAACCTAATCAATAGCGGGTGCTGGTTGGGTACTAATGAGTTAGCATATATTCGGGTCAAATCATACCTGGTAAGGAATTACTCGCTCTACTACCTGAATGTATTCCTGCCCCTTGAAGGGAAGGAAATTCATCTGCTTTTGAATGTTTGGTTTTTAGTGTTATTGAGGTTTTTAGAAACAAAGCTCAAATTTAAAAAAACAGGACAGAAGCTATGCATATATATATATATTCAGCATCCAGACACCTAAATGTCCATTAGCCACCCTTTCCGGGGGTATGGTTTTCCTGCCTTGTGAGAATACTTCATAAATCTAATTATAGCACGAATGTGAGTGGATGAATTACCTGCAATTTCTCTATTATCTCATCTCACATGGTCCTCTAATGGCTAAAATAATCAGGAGCAGTTTTCAACATTTAAACAATAACTCTTTTTAAGTTCTGAAACTTAATGACAGTAGCTGAGGCAGAAATGTTCACAGAAACCAAGGGAAAACATCAATTATAACACTCTGCAGGTGCTGACAGTGAACTTTATGCTAGAAGCCATAAATCTCTGTCTTAACATTAGAATATTATTTGTTCAGTAAGGCCAGTCTTAAAGTCTTCTTTCTGCCTGCAGGCTTTCCTAACGCCTGATGTAGTTACCTGACATTATTCAACCTCACCAGGCCAACTTGGTGCTGGAATTCAGCCAAGAAGGGCAATCAATATGGTGCTCATGGTTTTTAAGAAGAAAGATCAGTGCAGAGAATGGGACATGAGGTTTATGAGCCATGAAGACTTGACTACTGGATTCTTGGGATCATTACATAATTATTCCTAATTTTGGAATATATATACCAGAGGACAGCTCTATGAAGTCACAAAAGCCAGTGTGTACGTAGGATGGTAGAGAGGCAAATCAAAAACTAAGCCTTTCATTCAGCCTTCCAGCACCAGAAAACCTTTAGCCTTTGTGGTAGTCCAATCTCTCAGCAGCTTTGGTTATATTCTGGTGGAGCTACCAGTAAACCTTTTGAGCCGGACGCACATACACCCACTCACACACATCAAATTTCACTTCTCAGAGTAAACCATAACTGGCCAATGGCTTGAGCCACAAAAAACTTAGTAGGTAGTCGTAGTTATCCCAGCAATTCTGTCAGCAAAGGCACCAGCACCCACAGACCTAACCATAGCTCCTGCCTGGACTTTCCAAAAGGTCTACCACTGTATCCCCCAGCAGAGGACGCAGGAAAGGAAAGTGCAGTCCTGCTCAGCAAACACTCGCAATGATTGTAGACACCTCACCAACCCTGTCACAGGTAGTGAGAGATGGGTGCAACTGCCCGGCCCGCTATTTCAAGCACAAGCTGAATCCAGCACGTTACTGTGCTCTCTTTCAAAGCTGTGCTTGCTCACTCTTCTGTCTCTGACCAGACATTTCCCATTTGCTCTAAAATGCCATTTTCACAAAACATTTGGAAATGGTGCTCTCTTTCCTAGGTGCCACTCTATTTCACCCATTTACCCCCACCACCATTTTTCATAGGCCTGGAAGTTATCCGATGTGTTTCAAATTGAGGTGTTTATTCAAGTGCCTGCCCCCGCTGAAGGAGGACATGAATAAGTCTCTGGAAAAGCACAAAGAAATGTTAGCAATTGTAAAAGCTGCCTCCTTTGTTGACTTCCTATAAAGGAACATTTCACCTACCCTGCCTGCCATTCAGAACTGATTTTCTTCTCTTTTCTTATGACTTCATGATATCTGGTGTGAAATGACTGAGGTAGCCCCCATAAGGTACAACTCCATGTTTTTATCACACCTGGTCTAAAAAGGTAGGTCTAAAGATGCTACTTTAGACTAATGTCTATTAACACAAATATTTATTCCTAAGGGTTCTATTTCCAGCTTGATTTTAGTGGGTGCTTATTTCTTTGCATAACTAAGGCTCTTTACCACACCAACAATTATCTTTGCATAAAAATATGAATTGGGCCCTCACAAAAATGAGAATTGTTATTCAAATATACATGTAGAAATCCAAACATATTATTTCACATACTCACTTATTGACACCTAGTAAGACCATAATAAATCAAAAAGAGAGTGACATAAATAAATTGATACGATTACTAATAGATATGTCACTTTAATAAATGTATTTACTAATGGCTTATCTCATTGTGGACTTTTGCTTAAATAAAGCACAATTTTTAGCTATCTACAAATGACAGGGTCACAGGGTGCCTTGACATTCTGTGAAAGATAATCCTGGGTATGTCTGTGAGGGTGTTTGTGGATGAGGTTAACATCTGCATCAGTTGACTAAGTAAAGCCAACTGCCCTCCCTAATATGGGTGGGCCTCATCTAATCAGAAGAAGGACTGCACAGAACAAAAAAGCTGACAAACCATGAGTAAGGAGGAACTCTTCCAGCCTGACTGCCTTTGAGATGTAACCATCTGTCTATCTCGGAATCTTCTCTATTACTATTCCTTTTCAAAACAATGGTTGTATTAGAATCAACTTATTTTATCTTACCACAGTCTCCTAAGCTATGTAAAGTCTCTCCTGCCAATTGTTAGTACTGTCCTCTGTGCCTAGAATACCATCCCGCTCTCCTCTGCTCAGAGAGGATTTTTACTTTCATTCTGGAAAGCACAGCTCAAGGTTTACTTTCTCAATGGAGTCACCCCAAATCACCCAGCTGGTACTGACTCTATTGTCTACACCATTGACTTGGCACTTATTGCAAGTACTTGTCATACAACAGGTCCTCAAATAACATTGTTTCATCCAATGTCATCCCATTATAATGTTGATGGAAAAAACCCAATTCCTGGCCAGGGCCACTGCCTATGTAGAGTTTACATATTCTCCCCACGTCTGCATGGGTTTTCTTTGGCTACTTTGGTTTCCTTCCACGTCCTAACGATGTGCACGATAGGTTCACTGCCATGCCTAATGTGTCCCAACATGAGTGAGCGTGTGTGTGTGAGAGAGAGAGAGAAAGAGAGAGAGAGAATGCTCTGCAATGAAATGCACCCTGTGCAGGGTTAGTTCCCACCTTGTGCCCTGAGCTGCCGCTATACAGGATCTGGCTACCTGCCACCCTGAACTGGACTGAGTGGGAAAATAAATGAGTGAAGAAATACAAGTTATTATAAAATAAAAATCTGTAAAGTATACAGTAATCATACAAATGCACAACAATAAACGGTGCAATACAAAAGCAGTCAGGGAGTCCCCCATATTTGTTATCTCTTTTTTGCTATACGAATATTCTTTTTTTATTTAGAATACTTAATGGGTTTTTATTTGTTACTCTATATAATATCTCCCTGAGGTAGGAATGTGGCAATTTCAATAGCATCATTTTTCTTATTTTTTAAAATTGATACATACAAATTGTACATATTTATGGGGTACATATTATATTTTGATACATGCATACAAGTTGTAATGATCAAATCAGGGTAATTGGGGTATCCATCACCTCAAACATTTATCATGTCTTTGTGTTGAAAATATTCCAAATCTTTTCTAGTTATTTTGAAATATAAATTAAATTACTGATAACTACAGTCACCTTACTATGCTATTGAACACTAGAACTTATTCCTTTTAACTATGTTTTTGTCCCCGTTACCCAACCTCTCTTTATCCCCCCAAACTTCCTACCCTTCCCAGTCTCTGGTAACCACCATCCTACTCTCTACCTCCATGAGATCAACATTTTTAGCTCTGACATATGAGTAAGAACATGTAATATTTGTCTTTCTATGCCTCGCTTATTTCACTTAATATCTTCCAGGCTCATCTATGATGCTGTAAGAGACAAAATTGCATTGTTTTTATGACTGGCTAATATTCCATTGCGTATATATATCACATTTTATTTATACATTCATCCACTGATGGACATTTAGGCTGACTGCCTATCTTGGCTATTGTGAATAGAGCTGCAATAAACATGAGAGTACAGATATCTCTTTGATATGATGATTTCTTTCCTTTTGGATATATACTCGGCAGTGGGATTTTTGGATCACATGGTAGTTTTATGCTTCGATTTTTGAGAAAGCTCCATACTATTTTCCATAATGGTTGTACTAATTTACATTCCCACAAACATTGTATGAGAGTTACCTTTCTTGCATCCTTGCTAGCATCTGCTATTTTTTTGTCTTTTTGATAATAGTGACATTAACTGGGGTGAGATGATATCTCATTATGGTTTTGATTGGCATTTCTCTGATGATTAGTGATATTGAGCATTTTTTCATATGCCTATTGGCCATTTGTATGTCTTCTTTTGAGAAATTACTATTTATATCGTTTGCACATTTCTTAATCAGATTTTTTTTTTTTTTTTTTTTGCTGTTGAGTTCCTTAGATATTCTAGTTACTAATCCCTTGTCTGATGGGGAGATTGCAAACATTCTCTCCCATTCTGTAGTTTGTATCTTCCTTCTTCTGATTGTTTTATTTGCTATGCAGAAGCTTTTTATCTTGCTATACTATATGTACTACCATTTGTCTACTTTTGCTTTTGTTGCCTGTGGTTTTTTTTTTTCTCTTCTTTGTCCATGTTGAGAATGTTGCCTGTGCTTTTGAGGTCTTAACAAAAAATCTTTGCCCAGACCAATGCACCAAAGCATTTCCCCTGTGTTTTCTTCTAGTAGTTTCACAGTTTCAGGTCTTAGATTTAAGTCTTTAATCCATTTTGAATTGATTTTTGTATATGGTGAGAGATACGGGATCTAGTTTCATTATTCTGCACGTGCATATCCAGTTTTCCCAGCACTATTTATTGAAGAGACTGTCTTCTTTTCCCTAATGTATGTTCTTGGTACCTTTATTGAAAATGAGTTGGCTGTAAATACATGGGATTTATTACTGAGTTCTCTATTCTGTTCCATTGGTCTATGTGTCTGCTTTTATACAACCACCATGCTGTTTTGGTTACTATAGCTTTGTAGTGTATTTTGAAATCAGGTAGTGTGATGCCTCCAGTTTTGTTCTTTTTGCCAAGATTGCTTCAGTTATTTGGAGTCTTATGTGGTTCTACATGAATTTTAGGATTATTTTTTCTATTTCTATGAATAATGTCATTGGTATTTTGTTAGGGATTGCACTAAATCTATAGATTGCTTTAGGTAGTATGGACATTTTAAGAATATTAATTTTTCCAATCCAGGCACATGGGATATCTTTCCAATTTTTTGTGTCCTCTTTAATTTCTTTCATCTCTGTTTTATAGTTTTCATCGTAGAGATCTTTCATTTATTTGGTTAAATTCCTTGATTTTTTTTATAGCTATTGTAAAGGGAATAGCTTTCTTGATTTCATTTTCATTTTGTTTGCTATTGGGGTATTGAAATGCTTCTGATTTTATTATATTTATGTTTATTTTGTATCCTGTAACTTTTACTAAAATCATTTAACAGTTCTAATAGTTTTTTGTTGGATTCTTTAGGAATATCTAAATATAAGATCATGTCATCTGAAAATAAGGATAATTTGACTTCTTCATTTCTACTTTGGATACCTTTTGGATACTCTTTCTTTCTCTAACCTAATTGCTCTGGCAAAGACTTCCATTATAATGTTGAATAAAAGTGGTGAAAGTGAGCATTTTGTCTTGTTACAGATTTCTTAGAGTAAAGGCTTTAAATTTTTCCCCATTCAGTATAATGTTAGCTGTATTTCATATATGGCTGTTACCATTTTGAGGTATGTTTTCCTTCTATATCTAGTTTGTCAAGAGATTTTTATCATGAGGGGAAGTTGAATTTTATCAAATGCTTTTTCTGCATCTATTGAGATGACCATATGATTTTTGCTGTTTATGCTGTTGATGTGGTACATCACATTTTTTGATTTGTATATATTAAACCATCCTTGCATCCCTGGGATAAATCCCACTAGATCATGGTGTATTATCTTTTTGATGTGTTGTTGGAATCAGTTTGCTAGTATTGTGTAGAGGATTTGTTCACTCATATTCATCAGGGTTATTAGCCTATAGTTTTATGTTGTTGTTTTGTTTTGTTTTGTTTCATTATACCCTTGTCTGGTTTTAGCATTAGGGTAATGCTCACCTAGCACAATGAATTAGGAAGAATTCTTGCCTCTTAAATTTTTTAGAACAGTTTGAAAAGAACTGGTGTTAGTTCTTTATATGTTTTGTAGGATTCAGCAGTAAAGCCATTCAATCCTGGGGTTTTTTTTTTTTTTTTTTTTTTTGGCAGTTGTTTATCACTGATTTATCTTGTTACTCATTATTGGTCTGTTCAAGTTTTCTATTTCTTCCTGGTTCAGTCTTGGTAGGTTATATATGTCCAAAAGTTTTTCCATTTCTTCTAGGTTTTCCAATGTGTTGGCATATAGTTATTCATAATAGTCTCTAATAATTCTTTGTCTTTCTGTGGTTATCACTTGTAATGTCTCCTTTTTAACTTCTGATTTTATATATTTGGGTCTTTTCTCTTTTTTCCTTAGTCTAGCTAAAGGTTTGTCGATTTTGTTTTGTTTATCTTTTCAAAAAACAACTTTTTGTCTTTTTGATCTTTTGTATTTTTTTAGTCACTATTTCATTTAGTTCTGCTTTGATATTTATTGTATCTTTCCTTCTAATAATTGTTGTTTTGGTTTGTTCTTGCATCATTAGGTTGTTTATTTGAAGTCTTTCTACTTTATTGGTATAGGTACTTATTGCTGTAAACTTCCTTTTAGCTCTGCTTTTGCTGTATCTGATAGGTTTTGGTAAGTTGTGTTTTCATTTTCATTTGTTTCAAGAAATTTGTTTCCTTCTTAATTTCTTCATTGACCCACAAGCTGACAAGTATTTACTTAATGTCCACGTATTTGTACAGGTTCTGGTGTCTCTTGTTACTGATTTCTAGTTTTATTCCATGTGGTCTAAGAATATACTTGTGATTTTGATTTTTGTATATTTGTTGAAACGTGTTTTGTAGCCTAACATGTGGTCTACTCTGGAGATATTCCCTGTACTGATGAGAAGATGTGTATTCTCTGCAGCTGTTGGATGCAATGTTCTATAAACATCTGTCAGGTCCATCTGGTGTATAATGCAGTTTAAATACAACGTTTCTCTGTTGTTTTTCTGTCTAGATAATCTATCTCATGCTAAAAGTGGAATGAAGTCCCCAACTATTACTGTACTGCTGGGGTCTATCTCTTCTTTATCTCTTCCTTTAGTTCTAATAATATTTGCTTTATACATCTGCATGTTCCAGTGTTGGTACACACATATGTGTGTGTATACACACACACACACACACACACACAATGACCTTCATTGTCTCTTTATATGTTTTTTTGACTTAAATATTATGTAACTATATCTATTCCCGTATGCTTTGGGTTTCTTTTTGTGTAAAATATGTTTTTCCATCCCTTCACTTTCAGTCTACATGTGTCTTTAAAGGTGAAGTGAGTTTCTTGTATGCACGATATGTGTGGGAATTGTTTTTTTAATCCATTTAGCCAGTCTATACCTTTTAAATGTGGAATTTAAACCGTTTATATTCAAAGTTGTTATTGATAGGTGAGAACTTACTGCTATAATTTTGTTAATTGTTTTCTGTTTGTTTTGCATGTCCTTTGTTCCTTTCTTCCTCTCAAGTTGCTTATCTTCGTGATTTGGTGGCTTTCTGTAGTGATAATGTTTGATTCCTTTCTCTTTTTGTGTATCTCCTCTCCCAGTAAGTTTTAGACTTTAGTGTGTTTTCATGATGGTGGATATCATCCTTTCACTTCTAGATGTAGAGCTCCCTTAAGCATTTCCTGAAGAGTGAGTCTAGTGGTGACAAATTCTATCAGTTTTTGTTTGTCTTGGAAAGACTTTTTTTCTCCTTTATTTCTGAAGAATAGCATTGCAGGATACAGTATTCTTGGTTGAGAATTCTTTTTCCTTTCAGCACTTTGGATATATCACCCCATTTTCTCCTGGTCTGTAAGGTTTTTGCTGAAAAATCTGCTGTTAATCTCATGGAAATTCCCTTACATGTGACTTGATGCTTTTATCTTGCTATTTTTAGAATTCTCTGTAACTTTTGACAGTTTGACTATAATGTGCCTTAGAGAATACCTTTTTTGGGTTAAATATATTTGGGGATCCTTAAGCTTCTTGCATATGGATGCTTATATCTTTTTTAAGACTTGGGAAGTTTTCAGTTATGAGTTCATTGAATAGGTTTTCTATGCCTTTTTCCATCTCTTCTACTTTTGGTACTCCCAAAATTTGAATATTTGTTACCTTGATGGTGTCCTATATGCCACGTAGGCTTTCTTCATTCTTTACTTTATTTTATTTTATTTTCTAGAGATAGGGTCTTATTCTGTCTCCCAGGCTGGAGTGCAGTGGCATGATCAAACCTCACTGCAACCTCAAACTTCTGGCCTCAAGCAATCCTCCCACCTCAGCCTCCTGGGTAGCTGGGCCTACAGGAATGTGCCACCACTCCTACCTAATTATTTTTATTTTTATTGAGAAAGGGTCTCACTGTGTTGCCCAGGCTGGTCTCAAACTTCTGGCCTCAAGTGATCCTCCCACCTCAGCCCCCCGAAGTGCCACTTTTTAAAAAAATTGTTTTTCTTTTTTTCCTTTTTTGTCTGACTGGGTTATTTTAAAAGAGCTGTCTTCAAGTTTGGTATTTCTTTCTTTTGCTTGATCTAGCGTACTGTTGAAGCTAGTGATTATATTTTTTATTTCATTCATTAAATTCTTCAGTTCCAGGAATTGTTTTTGGTTCTTTATGATATGTTATTGTTTGTTTTTGAAGTCTGTGGTGGTAGGAGGTGCTCCTTACACACTTTTGCTGTACAAATATGTATTCTTTAATTTAATCTGCTACCACTATGACTCCCATCACTCAATGATTCACCAAAAATTGGATAATTATCTTCCTTGTTTTTATTAATCTTTCTTAAATGTATGCATAGCTCACATTTATTTCAATGTTTAATATTAGAAGTGTTTGGGGTCTTTATTTTGAATTTTGGTGAGGTTTTTGTGACCAGAAATATCCCATAATAACTTAATCCCTGTTCCTATCATTTAGTCTATGGTAAAATTGGCTTTGTTATATGTCATTTCTCTTAAAGTTGCAGTTTCCAAGAACCTATCAATGATGTATGTAAGGACTTATTGTACTGCACTAGCAGTATTTTTTTTGTGTGTATATATTCTGTTTCTCAACTAAATTGCAAATTCATGCATATCTCCGTATTCTCCGTGCTCCCTGGATATACTGCCTATTTATCAGTGTTTACTGATGACAATGGGGAGGCAGAGGAGATACCAGCAAGCATGAAGCTGGTCTTCTGACTTCTGCCATTTACGCATAGAAAGGAAGTACTTCTGAATCTTAAAGAAACTGTGAGTGAAAAATCAGTGCTTTGGCACATCATCTCATAAAGTCCTGTGGTTAAATCTTCTCTATTGAAGCAACTATTTGCTTGCTCTAAGAAGCTTTTTGTTGCCTCCATACTCAATAAAGTGAATGATTTAGGCTAGTAGTTCAAAAACAAATTATACTTTTATAGTCAAAGTATTTTGTTAAACAAACTCATACCCAGAACCCCAAAAGATAAAATAACACTTAGTGCAGCTGCTCTGGAGGGAGCAGGAGTGGGGTCACAAGAACTCCCTCTCTTTCCTACCCACCTAGGGTAAGGTACTTAGGAAAATACACATCAGATTTAAGCAAAGTATTTCTCTTCCCTTTACAGATTCAAAGATCCTTCCTTTTTTTGCCCAACATTTTTTCCCTTACCATATCTCTTTTTTCTGTATGTTAATCAACTTTTTTTTTAGAAAAGCTTTTCCCATCTCCAACATCTTAATGGAAAAATACTTCTAAAGACTTTGTTAATCTCCTGAGAATCTGAAATATCATCTATATACCTCACAATGGGTTCTTTCCTACATAATTTCCATAAGTTATAAGTTCCTACCCACGCCCCATAAGTTATTAGCCTTTACAACATTCACTGCTCATCTTTTTCTGGGAATCAGGAACCATGTGGACATCGGCAAAACCCTTCCTGTCAGTTACTAATGGGAACAAGCTCTCCTGGGTCAGGCAGCTAACATTTTATTAGTTTAAAACTAAACCAAACCCAAGATGTTCATAAAGTTGCTAGATTGGGTCGCTACTAAAAAATATAAATATGGCTGGTGCAGCTGGTTCCTTTCTTTCAGCAAAATTATTTGCTGCAAGGATGTTAATGAAATTAGACCCTGGGATTCTATTGTGTGCTACTGCCTTGCAAACAAATATTTCTGTTTTACTTTACTAACTACTTCTGAAGGTTGCCTTAGATTTGCCTGTGTCTTTTACCTCCTTCTCTCCCTTCCTCCCTCCTTTCTTTCATCTTTCCTACTCTCCTTTTCTCCCTTCCTTCCTAGTCATGAGTCATTTTCTAGTCACAAAGAACAGTAATTCCATTCATGTTACTGCTAAGGTCACCACAATCCTCAATTGGTTAAAGGCATGGTGTCCCTAGAATAAAACAACCTTTATATCCCCTAGTTTGCATTATTTCTCACTTTAGCATGGTTACCAATATAAATCATGTTTAACAGTGAGTGGAATAAGAAGAGTTTTAAAGAGGTTTTTTTTTTTTTTTTGTTTGTTTGTTTTTTTAAGTTTCCCCAGTGCTTTCATGAAATTGTTCCTCAGGTCAGGGCAGTAGCAGAAAAGCAAATTAAGAACTTCATTCATGGTTTCTTAATTCTCAAGCATACACTGATATTAACTGTAGGAATATAAATTCACTGATTCCACTGAATTACACTCAGTTATACTGGGTCAGTAAGCTTAAAGCAAACCAGAAGCTTACTCTGAATCATTTTCAAAAGGCCCCCATTACTTACAACAATCATTCATGTAAGAAACCATTACAACACCCTGTTGCCTACAAAACCTGGCACAATGAAACAAGCTTCCTGCAATCCACCCATCCCCCATCCCCTAAGCTCCACTATCATTTATACACAGAGAACTAGGCCGACATAAACACAGAGCATATTCTTGAGGGGAAAAAAAAAACAACTTATAAAAAGGCAGCATGGAGGGAGAAGATCTGCCTCTGTCTTAGTGATCAATGTAGACTGTCTACATGTGAACCTCCTCTGTTTATCCCTCAAGGGCAGAAGGCTAAGAGCTTCATCTCTATGAATCAGTGTCAGTCAGCATTGCCTCCTTCTGGGAAGAACTCCCAAATCCTAAAAATAATCCAGTTCAGGCTTTTAACCCTAAAATATTTTGGCTGAATACTGAATGATTTTTATATTCATATTTTTAAAGCTTATAAGTAGTTATCAAAAATACTATCATTGAAACCATTCACAACACAGCAGTCTATATGTGACATTATCCAAAGGAAGTCAACACAGTCCCTCCTTATTAGGAGAATATAATCTAAGATAAACTGGCTGCAACGAAAGGGCTAGAGAATCAAACTACAGAACACACTTAGCATACACACGAACACACATATAACTCTTCACACTGCAAAAATACAAAGCCACTGTGCATTTTGAATGATGGTTAGTGTTAGGAATGCAAAAGGTACATATGCAGAAAAGGTAAGATCAGGAGAAAATACCATCCTGAAAATGAGAGAAAGCATTGAAGAGCTTCATGAAGGAAGAGAGAGAAGATGAGGCCTATGGGAGGTGAGGTGAGAAGTAGGAGAGCAGACAGTGGCCAGCAAACAATATAGGAATGTAGCTTTCCTATTCTGGGCATAAAATAGAACCTTACAGAAAGTTAGTGGAAGCAAATGAATTCAACGTTAGAAATGCTGACCAGCAAGAACTGAATGGATATGGTAGAAAAATTAAAGGCAATAAGGGGATAGGAAGTTATCCAACAGGATGCACTGAAGGAATACCATAATCATAACAGGTGGCCAGGAACCCTGCAGCTTCTTGCTTGGAAGTAAGGAGTTACAGAAGTGCTTCTTACTGGGCTTAGAAGTCCCGCTCAAGGAGTCACAGATGCATTTTAATGAGTGTTAAGAATTCAACCCTGATATGCAATGTAAAGAAAAAGTACTATGTTAAGATGAACCAAGAAGAGAGGTCTGGGAATAATAATAGGGATATGTAAGCAAGATGTGTACAGATTTTGGTGAAACCCACAAGCCTCTGACATATGCCCATGGTTCAGTACAGTAATGCCAAATGGCATTACTAGAAGGCATTTATTTTTTCCTGTTACTTTGCTTGCATTTAGGATAAATTAGCCATACCCATAAACACTGCTCTCTCAGGTTTATGTTAATGGTAATTATATTAAACTCAATATCCACAAAAGCAAATACAGAATGAACTTTCGACTTATTTAAATCCAACAAATACTAATTGAACATATATAAATATAACAGGCAAGGTATTTATAAATAAGTATCTAAATAAAGGTACCATATTTTCCTACCTTAGCAATAGTTATTTGCTCTGTAGATGATTATCCCCATGCTTACGTTGACCTTGATCTCCAATCTGAAATTTTGTGGGGACTACTAAAGTACACTACACTACACTAAGCCAAACTTCTATCAAAATCCCTTAGAACTTAAACAGATGTTGTACATGTATGTTGATAGCAGCATTATCCACAAAAACCAAAAGGTAGAAGCAACCCAGATACCTATTGACAGATGAATGGATAAACAAAATGTGGTATTATCCATACAGCAGAGTATGAATCAGCCACAAAAAGGAAGGAAATTTTGATATATGCTATAACATGAATGAACCTTGAAAACGTCATGCTTAGTGAAATAAGTTAGGATACAAGGACATACATTTTATGATTCCACTTACATGAGATACCTAGAATAGGCAAATTCACAGAGACAGAAAATAAAAAAAAAGTTGCCAAAGGCTAGGAGGAGGAGGGGCAAAGTGGAGATTGTTGTTTAGTAGGTATAGAGTTTCAGTTAGGGATGATGAAAATGTTTTGGGGGTAGATAGTTGTGATGGTTACATAACATTGTAAATGTATTTAATAGCACTGAATTGTCCACTTACAAATGGTTAAAATGATAAACACTGTTATGTATTTTTTACTACAATAAAATTTTTAAAAAGCTCTTTTAATTTCTTTTAGTCAAAACTAAAAATGATCTATTTATTCTATTAAAAGCAAAAACTAATGAAAGAATTATGTTTATTTTACCATAAATTTCAGATCATTGAAACTGTTTCTAAATCTTTTTTATTTTCAAATACATACTCGTTTTGGAGGCTATCAAAGAACAATGAAATGTTTTTGTTTACTTAAAATTTCAAGATAAATCAATAAGGATTGTAAACAAAAGTGAATCATAATTTTGACTCTGAAAAGCATTTTTAATCTTTAATAATATGTTTTTAAAATTAGATAATGTGATGTTAACATGAGTATTAAATCTACTTGCTTTTCATGGGTTTTCCATACCAGGTAAAATAAAAATCAAAACATCACCCAGGTCACTTTCAACATCAGCCTCAGCTGTGCCCTTGAGTACAGGGTCCCCATTCCCTTCCCTCTGCCCCTGGGAATAACTGATACAGGCATGTGCTGTGGGTCTGCCTTCCACTCCCTGCAACTGTTTACCTAGTGGAATGACAAGGTGTCTGCCAGGAAACACCCATCTTCCCCCAATCACGGATTTTCACGTCATATATTACGTATTTTGAAGAGAGAGCTTATGCTATTAGTAATTTAAGAACAATTAAAGATAATAAACATTCCTTCACTTGCTCCTTTACCAGTGGCTTAGCCAGGTTCAACTGACTCACATAACCAAGTCAACCTCTAGTTATAAGAATAATCCTTACAAAACCATATTTAACCACAACTGAACAAGGGTTTATATAAACTTTTATACATGGTTCTCAAGAGGCATATTGTGGGGAATATGTAAATAAAGATAGATTCTGGACTACAATTATAGCTTAAGAGAGCTATGTTTAACAGACAGTTTCCACGTTCGGGTTACCAGTTGTATGAGTCTGCGAGCGCTGGCATAACAAAGTACCACAGACTGGTGGTTTAAACAATAGATATATTTTCTACAGTTCTGGAGGCTGGAAGTCTGAGATCAAGGTGTCCTCAGGGCTGGTTCCTTTTGAGGCCTCTCTCTTTGGCTTGTAGACGGCCATCTCCTCCCTGTGTCCTCACAAGGTCTTTACTCTGTACAATGTCTATGTCCTAACTCCTCATTTTACAAGGACACCAGTCAGACTGGATTAGATTATGAATTTGGGGGGGAACATAATTCAGCCCATAACACCAACTCTGAACACCACTATAAATTACTGTGTATAAAGATATTTCCCAAGCTTAAAAATGCTTGCTAAATTTAAACTATTTCAGTTCACAATCTTACCCCTGCAGTCGCTTACTGACGCAGATCAACTCCAGTGCCAGCCACTGCTGCTGGACCTCTAACAAACCACACCACCTTCATTCATGTGTACCCACTGTTCTCCACGACAGGAGCAGGCTTCCAATCTCCACCAAAACAATGCTGGCTCTTTCTGGCACTGACAGGCAATGGGAAATACCATCCAGGCAACAGCTGGCAGTTACAGATTTAAATAAGTTCCATTGTGTTTCTCTGTGTTGCTCTAAGAGTGGAGCAGAACCACAGAATTGAAAATATTCCTAGGTGACCAGGTACATAAATGTAAGGACTGTGCTCTTCTCTTTCCTGAGAAAATGGAACACATTTCACGTACAAAAGGCTTTGGTTCCCGTATGTGTTAGGCTGAGCTAAGCTGCTTTAAGCCCTGTTACACGGTGCTGAGGACTTGAACTATAGGAGATCTGTTATCACATTCATTTCAAATTCTGGTAAGCTCTCCAGAAATTTTTTTAAAATGTTTTTAGTCCATCTATTTGAGCATTGGGCCTTAGACAGCTCTCCTTTTATCTTTAAACTTCAAAGTATAATTTTGAAATAAAGGTTTACTTTTCTGTGGAATTCTGAAAGTTTTATATACTGTCAGGGACAATGGGTTGGAGTTTTTAGAGATGGATCCCAGACTCTGAAAGAACTTTCCTTTGCATTACACATCGTCCCTCTTAGATGGTGGTTAGAACCATTAAAAGTAGGGATTGTATACACACTCAATTCTACAACTATTCTAGAGTCCATGCATCCCCTAGACACTATTTGAAGTTTACTCTTTGAATATTAATCATAAAAGTAGATTTTATAAATATTTCATGCAATTGTATCAATTTGAAATTTTTATTTCCCTAGTGATGAAGTAGCTATGCCATAACAGAAAGAATGCAATTTGGAGTCAGACATGTTTGGAATTGTATCTGAGCTCGGTGTGACCTCTGAGTATCACTTAACCTCTCTGAACCTCAACTTCCCGACTTGGAAAATGAGGACACTGTTATCTACCTCACACTTCTGATGGGGATTAGGTAAGAAAATGGATATGGCAGTATCTTATAAACTATAATATAATGCCCTAAAGAAGGTATTGGTGGTGGCATTTTTCTTGACTCTTCTGTGACTATGATTGCTGATCAACAGCCATGACTGCACCCCCCTCTGTTTGGAAACACCAGGTGGCTTTGAAGCCTGAGGCTGCTTCATATCCTGACCTCATTTGGAGACTATTACATAAAGAACACTGAAACACACTGCTTTCCTGAACATACTATATTCTAACAATTTACATTTTTATTCATCAAGTTAACAGTATTTCAAGGCAAATTGATCAGCTACCAACCTTGATAACATCAATTTACTATTATGGACGAAAATCTCAAATGTCTTATGCTCTTTAGCATTAAATATTGAGTGAGAGTGGAGCTTTTATTGACAGCTTTATTACTTTATTTTACTACCACACGTTTTTATGTGACAGTAAAGCAGCTAAACACACATTAAATAAGTGCTGAGATAACTCGATAATGACCTTTCACAGATTATTTTCTCACAGAAGGTTAGCAGCAAAGAAGACGGGCAAATATATTGCAAGTAGAAAGTAGCCTGACCTACGCACAACTAGGAGCAGCAGTTACTTAAATGTCCAAAATATTTCCTGGGCCCCTAGTGTATGCCTGGCATTGGTGCACAAGAGATAAAAAGAAATACGATAAAGGCCTTATATAGACTAATGATGAAGCTAGGGACAGAAAACATATTTATAGTATATGAGACAAATGCCTATATGCAACGTGTTATGGCAGAACAGGGGACAGGGTGTTGATTTTGTCTGGTGAGTAAGACAGGCTTCCCAGATCCTTTACACTAAAGAAGTATATGTGTTTGACAAGCAGAAAAGAGGAGGAAAAGGCATTTCTGAGACAGGGAACACCATGTGAAAAGGCACAGAGGTACATAAGAGAATGCCAGAATCATGTGGTTAGGCAACTGCAGAAGTGCTGAAGTGATGGAAATAGAAGCTATCTGGAAGGCTTGGTCAGGAGTGCCGAGTCCTGAACGTGCAGGCCTCACAGGCCTTGTAGAAGCCTCCTGACTTTCAACAACCCTCAGAGAACTATATGCAGTCATGTGCTACATAATGATGTTTTGGTCAACAACGAACCACATATATGACAGTGATCCCATATGATTATAATGGAGCTGAAAAATTCCTATTACCTACTGATGTTATAGCCATCCTAACGTAAACATCACCCAGCTGTTAGTGGTGATGCTGGTGTAAACAAACCTACTGTACTGCCAGTTGTACATACAGCACATACAGTTATGTATAGTACATAATACTTGACTATGATAATAAACAACTATGTTACTGGTTTATGTATTTACTATACTATACTTTTATCATTAACTTATCATAGGAGATAACAGCTGCATGTGTTATTGCCCCTGAATACCTGCCAGTGAGACAAGATGTGAAGGTAGAAGCCAGTGATATTGATGATGCTGACCCTGTGTAGGCCTAGACTAATGTGCATGTTTGTGTCTTAGTTTTCAACAAAAAAGTTTAGAAAGTAAAAAGAAAATTTTAAAAATAGAGAAGAGCTTGTAGAATAAGGATATAAAGAAAATATTTTTGCAAAGCTGTACAATGTGTTTGTGTTTTAAGCTAAGTGTTACTAAAGTGTTATAAAGTAAGAAAGTTAAAGCAAGCTAAAGTTAATTTATTATTGAGGAAAGAAAAATATTTTTTTCTTTTTTATTTCAGAATATTATGGGGGTACTAATGTTTTGGTTACATGGATTGCTTTTGTACTGCTTGAGTCAAAGTTATAAGTGTGCCCATCACCCAGTGTACATTGTACCCATTAGGTATGGTTTCACCCATCCCCTCCTCCCACCTCCCACCTGCTTGATTTCTGTTGAGTTTAATTTCCATCTGCGCACATGAGTGCTGATTGGTTAGTTCCAATTTAATAGTGAGTACGTGTGGTGTTTGTTTTTCCATTCTTGTGATACTTCACTTAGGAGAATGGTCTATTTTTAATCAATTTAGTGTGCCCTAAGTGTACAGTTTTTGTAAAATCTACAGTAGTATATAGTAATGTCCTAGGCCTTCATATTCACCCACCACTCACTCACTGACTCACCCAGAGAAACTTCCAGTACTGCAAACTCCATTCATGGTAAGTGCCCTATACATGCGTGCCATTTTTATCTTTTATACCGTATTTTTACTGTAACTTTTCCATGTTTAGATACACAAATACTCACCATTGTGTTACAGTTGCCTACAGTATTCAGTGCAGAACATGCCATATAGGTCTGTAGCCTAAGGGCAGTAGGCTCTACCATATAGCCTATGTGTGTAGTAGGCTATGCCATCTGGGTTTGTGTAAGTACACTCTATGATGTCTGCACAACGAAATTGCCCCATGGTTAAGTGATGCATGACTGTATATATTTAATACTCCTATACGCTTCAGTCCTGTCATGTACTGGAGTAAAGGTGGGAACCAGAGAGCTTCAGCTGGCAGATCGCCTGGGGTGGGGGGTGGGCTGGGAAGTAAAAGGGGGTGGGGTGGGGATTAGAGTGACCACCTTTCACTTTGACTGATGTAACTGGCTCCATGGAAGAAAAAATGACCATTCACAGCTTATTAGGTGCTAATCCAGACTCTGAAAGACACATATTTATTCTCCAAAATATCTATTGAAAGCCCACACTGGGCTAGGTGCTATGTGTACATCAGTGGATAAGAAACACAAGATTCCTGAAGACTCGAGGCTTCCAGTACAGCAGAGAGATAAGAAGTATAAGAAATAACTATAAGGGAATGCATGGCTCCCTGGTCCAGAGAATGCTTAGGGCACACCTCCCTGAAGAGGGGACATCTGAGCAGAGAGTGAAAGCAGAGGGATGGGGGTGGGAGAGCACTGGGCTGGAGGAAAGGAGGTCATGGTACCTCTTAGGCAGGAAGGAGCAACTTTATCTCACAAAAATGAAAGAAGTAATAAAGCTGAAGCTGAGAAAGCTAAGGGAAAAACGTGGGCAGCTGATGGAAAGGGGGCCAGAGCCTGACAGTGGGGAAGCATGAGCCAATCATTTGTTCCCACTCCCTGAGGGCCTTCCATGGCCCAGGCACAGCAGACAAGACAGACAAAAGGCCCTGCCCGCCCCAGCTTATGCTCTAGGGGAGGGAGACAGATCAACACAGGAAATCAGTGTCTAGTATATCCAACTGCAAGAAGAGTTATGGAGAAAAAAGAAAGCAGGCAAGTGGGCAGGGGCCGGGGGCGCTGTGTGCTAAGGAGTTTGCATGTCACTGTCTGTCCACCTTTGCTTAGAAATGGCATGAATGAATTTGCATTTTAAAAAGACCTCTGACTATAGGGTAGAGAAACTGTGGAGGGGAGCAAAGGGAATTTGGGGAGATAAGCCACATAGGCACAACAGTGAGCCACCACAGGCAGCTGAGGCTAGGCTAGGGGCATGCAAAGGAACTTCCCCAACACCCAGACACCCAGGAAGGAGAATGGGTGGGGCTTAGTGACTGACTTGGTGTGGGAGGAGACACAGTGGAAAGAGTCAAGAGCAACTCATAGGATTCTGGCCAGTATAAGTGGGTAGTTTGTAGAATTACTTATTCAGCTAAGAACCACTGGTGGAAAAAAAAATATTTATTTTGGGGGGCTGGAGAAGACAGGGAAGGTGGTGGGGAGGAGTAAGATGCTCGGTTGCATTTTAGGAGTGATGAGTTAGAGGTGCCCAGGGAGTCTTCATGGGGGTGTCCATGAGACAGCATGCCTGGAGGCAGTGGCAAGAGCTGGGCTGAGGACAGAGCCGTGGAGATGTGGGTACCCAAGAGGGATCAACGCAGCGCAGGGATGAGCTGGCTCCTGGCCCTGCAGTCCTTCTCAGTCAGAAAGAGGAAGTGAGTCCAAAGCTGCTTCAATGGAAATGCCAAGGCAGCCTGTTCCCCAGCATGTTAGCACGTATCTCAGCCTTCTCCTGTGTCCACGCCATGCCTCTGCCAGCCAACTGCAAGGTGAAAGGGAACACTTATCCCAACACCAGGACACCGGAGCCTGTGCTTTTGTATTCTTATTTTTGACTTTGTATTACATTTCTGCCAAGACTTACTCAAAATAATGTCATTTTCTGAGAATAAACTGCTAGAAAAAGTAATGCAAATATATATTATGACCTCTATGCTATCTTTGGGAAAAGAGGGTTTAACGTAAATATTTTTCATTTTTAACATGTTAGCCATTTGTCTCAAATGAAACACATTAGATTCACAATTTTCGCAAAAGAGATGCTTACATCTACCTTTCTAAAAATACTTCCAAAGGTGTCCAACTGATGAACTTATCAGGAGGAATTATAAATCACCAATGATTGGAATTTCCACATCCCAAATCCTCAATAATTGTATACACATAGTAACCTACATTGCTGATCTCTTTAGAAGTCATTCTTAGAAACTCCAGGATTCTTTCTTAGAATGGAACATTTCTGTGTTTTATACACTTAGACAGGGTCAGACAAAGGTGGCCAGAACAAAGGACTCTGCAATGGCGGGTCAGTGATTTCCTCTGCTGGCTAGATACAGATCATCTGCAGAAATCATCTCTCTGCCCTCACTTCTGTTTTCAGACACTTTGGCAACAACTATAGTTTCAATGTAGCTAGAAATGAAATTAAAGACCCAGCTTATAGACAGGGTCACCCAGGCAACATTCAATTTTCATTGCCAGGGGCCTACAGCTCAGTGAAAACACAGGTGGAAAGCCCAAAGCCCAGTTCTGTCAGCTTCCACAGTGAAGCATTGTTTTTTAAAGGTCGCTATAGGCAATTCTGAGGGTGGAAAGATGTGTCTGTGTTTTCAAAAAAAATCATGAAACAGTATTGGAATTTATATGAAAGAAAACTCTGTCACATGTTCACTGATCCTTTGTAATGTTTAATATCTAACCTTAACGTTATGATGTAAATGTTTTTTAATAATTAAAAACTTGAGATTGATCACTGTGTGATAAGGATCAGATATAATATTGATAAAGTATAGAACAAGAATTATGATTCCACAGTACAACAAAGAAATTATTTTTAAAAATAAAAGATATATGCTAATGTGTCAAACAGAGAAAGTGTTACTAATGTACACCTCCTACGTTAGCATGACAGACCCCTAAATGAGACAAAATATTTAATGTGACCACTTCACTAAGTCTATATAACCTTTGGCCCAGAAAGCATATTTAATACTTAGTGGTCAAATAGAGTCCCCTTTCATAGTTTAAAATAAATTGTTACCCACCCTTACAGAATTGCAGCAACAAGCAAACTGAAAAATAACAGAGAAGAGCAACTAATCTTACATTCTGGTTCTTAGTAGAGGTACAGCTAAAAATCCTGGCAGATATATAATAAATATCTCTTAGTGTTAAATAACCCTTTCAGGTTATATCTATACCTTATATATAACTAACCACCCCACCAGTTTATGTCAGTTTTATCTGGTTCTGTCTTGAAATGAGAGATTATTGTCTAATCACATACTTAAATAACAGTAAACTGGGGCTGTAGGCTTTACTCACAGCAGCTGGTTTTGTAGGGAAGCAGAAGAACAACGTGCACAGACAGTACAAGTACTAGTTCTCAGAGGAGCCTCTGCAGCCATAGATGAGCTGCACACTTGTGCAAAGAGACGTGCTGCGTACTTGTGCAAGTCGGCTCAGTAACCAGGCCTCAATTTCTCAGTCAACAAAATTTAACAGTTAGGTGAAGTTATATATAAGTCAATCTTTTTTTCTTTCAAATCTGTTCTGTCAAGAACTGTGATAGGTCTGAGGTTTTAATCAACTTTTAAACCTACAAGTTAGCCAGCCACCACTTTATGTATGCTTGCAGAAGACATAAGACTCTGACTGTATTGCTGACTACACAGCAATTAGCATTAGCTTCATGCTCTTGTTGGCTCCCCTTGCCCCCAAAGCCCCATGGGGCAACATAGAGCAGTCCAAGGGGATGCTACGCATGAACTCAGTTTGTATTACAGCTGAAGAACCCTAAGCATAGGGAACCCAAATCTTTTCCTATGGGCAGTAAGCAAACCTGCCTGCCCTTTGCTGCAGAGAGAAATGTTATCTTTCTTACACTGGATAGTAAGAAATCTTGTCCTATGCTCCAGGGAGAGACATTATCCCTATCTCCCAAGGCTGTTCACTAGCCCAGAATAAAGGCCATCAGCACTTCTGCTTGCAAGATGTGCGTAAGTCTGAGAGACCCATGGAGAAGTGTATCCCAACAACCTGTAAACAATTCAGGTATTATAATCTCTCTCATTACAACTGGACCTAAAGTTAGATCGATCCTGAGTATGAGGAATGGATTTCCAATTGATTACCACAGTCAAATCTTTTAATATCCCTGTTAAAATCAAGCTTTTTTAAAAAAATTAAAAGCATGTTTCTTTGCAGATCTCAATTTTGATTGATAGACAGTACTTAATAAACTTTAATGCATTTATTCAAGATTAGAAACAAATCTTACCCAACTTTTCAATAGTCATTTCACTATAAATATTATATTCAGTCCATACCAATTTGTATACTCGGCACTGTCAGTTGTTTACCCAACATTTATTCTCTCTTCCTTCCCAGCAGTTCCCCAAACCCTTGATTTTGTTCAGCTACTTAGCCCTCCATACCTTGTGGCTCAGGAATGGCTCATCTCATCCCTAGACCCAAGACTAACTCTCATTTTTTTGGTAAACAGACTTTTTTCTTGTAGAACAGTTTTAGGTTCACAGCAAAATTGAGTGGAAGGTACAGAGATTTTTCCACACACCCTCTACATCCACACATGCACAGCCTCCTACATACCACACCAGAGTGGTACATTTGTTACAACTGATGAAACTACATCATCACCCAAAGTCCATAGTGTACATTAGGGTTTACTCCTGGCGTTGTACGTTCTATGGGTTTGGACAAATGCATAATGACATGTATCCACCATTATAGTATCATACAGAATAATTTCACTGCCCTAAAACTACTCTGTGTTCTGCCTGTTCATCCCTGCCCCCCCACAAAACTCCAGCAACCACTGATCTTTCTACTGTTTCCATAGTTTTGCCTTTTCCAGAATATCATATATAGATATGTGCCACTTAATGACAGGGACATGTTCAGAGAAATGAGTCATTAGGTGATTTTGTCATTGTGCAAACATCGTAGAGTGTACTTACACAAACCTAGATAGTATGGCCTACTACACGCCTGTGCTACATGGTATATAGCTTATTGCTCCTAGGCTATAAGCCTATACAGCGTGTTCTTGTACTGAATACTGCAGGTAATTGTAACACGCTGGTGTTTGTATATTTAAATGATTTTAAATACAGAAAAGGTAGTGTGTTGTGCTATGACGTTATAATGGTTATGATGTCACTAGGCGACAGTAATTTTTCAGCTCCATTATAACCTTATGGCACCATCTTCATATATGTGGTCCATCATTGACCAAAAAAGTCATTATGTGGGGCATGTGACTGTAGTTGAAATCATACAGTATGTAGCATTTTCAGATAGGCATCTTCCACATCTTAATATCCATTTAAGTTCCCTCCATGTCTTTTCATGGCTTGATAGTTCATTTCTTTTTAACACTGAATAATATTCCACTGTCTGGATGTGTCACAGTTTATCCAGTCATCTACTGAAGGACACCTTGGGTGCTTACAAGTTTTGGCAATTATGAACAAAGCTTCTATAAACACTGGTGTGCAGGTTTTTGTGTGGACGTAGTTTTCAACTCCTTTGGATAAATAGGCAAAGGAAGCAATTGCTAGCTTGTATGGTAAGAGTTTGTTTAGTTTTTCCAGAAACTGCCAAGCTGTCTTCCAAACTGCCTATATCATTTTGCATTCTCACCAGCAATGAGAGAGAGGTCCTGCTGCTCCACATTATCACTAGCATTTGGTGTGTTAGTGTGCTGGATTTTAGCCGTTCTATCAGGTGGGTGGTACAAGGGTTCATCTTTATTAATCCAAATAAGTAGTTCTCAACCAGCAACATCAGAATCACTTGGGAATTTGTTAGAAATGTGAATTCCTGAGCCAAACCCTAAATCTAGTGCATCATAAACTCTGCGGTAGGAGTTGGCCATCTATCTTTTAAAAAGCCCTCCAAGTGATTCTGATGCACATTGTCATCATTATGGTACATTACAGTTTGAGAATGGGTGCATTAAGGCAATCAGTTCACAAACATGTACTGATTGTCATTATTGGTCCTGAATTGAGCCAAAAGATTGAACGAAAGGAGTTACAGTCTCATTCTTGTCTCCCCTCTGGTAGCTGTGAGCAAAGCATGTTTCTCTAGTTGCTTCTAAATACCACCTATCACCATGAAGAGAACCAGTCTTGGGTTGAAGCCCATGGGGCAGAGATTGGAAAGAACCCATGTTCCTGCCTGGTAATATCACTGAGTCCCTAAATCAATGAACTGTAAACTGTGACTTACCTACGGACTTCCGGTTAACACAAGTTAATACAATTCCGTCTTGTTAGCCTATATGGGTGGGTTTATGTTACTTCCAGCCCCAAACATGCCGATTAAAACAATTTATTTGTGATGCTCTTGTCTGCCCTAGCGTTTATGTTGACTTTTAGAACCTCTTCCCTACAGCTGCTCTGGGAATCTCTGCAAACTTTGCTTCATGTAAATATGTGCATGCATTGCAAACCAATGAAGAACTTTAGAAATTAAAAAGCTATGTCATGAGGACAGGGTACTCATTTGTTTTGCCTACCAGTGTATCCTCAAAGCCTAGGAGAGTAGCTATCAAATAATAGATTCTCAATAATATAGTTGACTAGATTAATAAACAAATAAACAAATGAAGCGAACCAAAATGAGGTATGGAGGGCATTTTAATTCAGTGACGTCTAGTCTGCTTTCATAGTGGCTGCCTTTTTAGCTCGTTTCCCTGTAGTCACTTGATGCCTGCCACATTCCCAGGCACCACATCACACATCCAAAGGTGAGAAAGGACCCTTCTTGCACATCACTGTCAGGCTGTCAGGCAAAGGAACCTCCCCTGGGAGACTCCCTGACCCTCAAGTCTTTTTGACCAAAATCTCACTGATTAAATATCTAAGTATACCAATGAACTCTAAAAAATATTCAGCAAAAATGTAAAAAAAAAACAAAACACCTTTTAAAACAAGACTGGAAAGCAAGAAGCCATTAGGAAGAAACAATGGTTTAATCAGCAAATATAACTGCATATCTAGACATCTGCCTAGAATAAATTAATATATGTTTGGACTGACTGAAATTCCGATGATACTTTTATCATGTATTAACATATATGGGCAGCCCTAAAAGATAAGATTGATAAATATAACTATGTAAAATATAAAAATTCCTCTATAACAAAATAAACCATGAATAAAGTCAAAAGCAAATGGTAAATGAGAAAAATATTTAGAAAACATGACAAAGGATAATAACCTTACTGCATAAGACACCCCTATAAACTGAAAAGAAAAAGATTCGAAAAGCATCCTAAACAATTTGCTTAAGTAAAATTTGAATAGTCAATTCATGCATGAAAAAAATGAAATGCAAATTAAAGTAGTAACATATCATTTTAAAATCAATAAACTGATAAAAAACAAAGTTTTAAAAGATCATTAATAGTCAATACTCAAAAGTGTATAAGGAAACTAACATCTCACACCTTGTTGGCAGAATGGATAGATCCTTCTGGAAAGTAATCTGACAGCACCTACCCACTAAAATGTTAGTAGGTACTAAGGCACATATCCTTGGACCAGCAATTCTACCTTAAAATTCTAACTGCATAGAAATAAAAATATTTGAATAAAATAAAATATATTTATAGCTATGTATTGAAATATTACTTTCAGTAAAGAACAACAACCTGATTACCCATCAAGACAGGAAGGGCTAAATAAATTAGGTTATCCACATTGCAGAATAATAGTTACTAATACCAATTATACACACACATACACACACACACACACACAGATTTTGCACTAAACTCTAGCAAATAGAGAAATGTTCCAAGAATACTGACAGATGTGAAATCAAGTTGCAGAATAACATGTACAATACAATATGATCCCATTTTGCTAGAATTAGCAAGGGAGGGACTGAGGACATATATTGATATTTGTACATCTAAATGAGCACAGATAAAGATGTGGAAGGATAAACATAAAAGTATTAACCATGATTAGCCCTGGAAAGGGACTGAAAGAAAGATGAGGGAATCTATTAATTCTTCATCATATAATCCTATATTTTTTGCCTTTTTATATGACAACTATGACTTCAGTAATTAAAATAGACACTTAGTAATACATAAATCTTAACAAATAAAATGTTACTTATGATGAATTCAATGATCCAAATTAGGAGCAACACAGCCTAGCTAAAGAATAGTGAAATAGTAATGCATAATATTTGGCAGAAATATATTTTAACATTTCTATCTTTTCTAATAATAATTTATTTCTAAAAAACCCTCTAGAAAGGAATTTCATTGCCAATTATAAATATGTATCTATGGTCACTTGTCTAGATCTATAAGAAAGAAATATTGCTATTTGGTCAATAGAAATTTTTACCTGAATAGTTATATTACTTATATTACTCATTCTACAAGGGTAATAACATGGGTGAAAGATCAGAAATTTTGGTATCAAGAAGCTCTATTATCTTTCTTATTTTAATAATAGGTATAACCATATTTCCTAATAAAATTTCTTGTATTTATAATTTAAATTTCATTTATATGCATTATTCATTTTTAAAGCCTTCTATTTGCTTACAATTTATTCTAATAGGTAAAGCAATTACCAGTTCTGTATATTCTTAAAATTAATTTATAAAAATTGTTACACGAACAAAGGAACATGGCTAACCCTTGTAAAGTAAAATTTTGACATACTGCCAAGCTTTCATAATCTGTTGTATTACTACACAAGTTTTAGCTCTCATTTATTTTACTTCTTATTAATTTGGTTTTTAAAAGCACGAGCAGCATTATCCTTACAGATGAAATTGCTAAGTTCTAATTGTAGTTCAAATGTCACTGAATATGTCCCAATCAGCCATCCATTCATTTTAATGGGGATGAATAAACTGAGATCTGGTTTGATAAGAGGAGAATTAATCTGGGTGTGCTGAGAGGAGAATGGACAGAAAGCAGCACATAAGACATGTGAGGTCAAGATAAAACCCACCTGTTTCCCAATGCATGACATTGGTTTTAAACAGATATGCCACACTTGAGGTTCCAGGCACAACATGTATATTAATATATAGCTGGTGAGTCAAGAGTGAGTCAACTTTTCCCAAGCCAAAGACAAAGGCCATCCTAAGACTACCTCTTCCTGCCCTCGGGTCAGGGGCACAGAATACAGGAAAGCCTGGTTCAGAAGCAAGCTCAGAGTGGAAGATTTTACCTATGTGCTTCAATTCCTTAAATCCACAGCATCAAGGCCCCATCTCCAATCTCATTCAGTAAGGTTCCCTCTATCTTCCTGAGGTCTGTGTATAAATGATCAAAAGGAAAATGCATCCCCAGGACACCTCTGCCTTGCCACTCTAACCAAACTGTCCTCAAGCTTTTTGTTGTCCAGGTAAACTTGGAGATGTTACAGTTTAGAGCAGAACCCTTCTAAGGGTTAAAAGTGTCAATAACATTCATTATGTCACTAGTAACAGCAATATATACACAACCACAGAATAACAATGTCTCACATGTAAATAAAGCATTCACAGTTACTCTATTTTCTTTGTCACCTTGCAGTACAGTAACTCTGGGTCACTACGCTGTTTTCTATCCTGACAACACTTCAAAGAGTCAAAACAAAAAGTTCTCCCAGTTTCCAGTGAACATATGATCATTTTTTTGGTACTAGCTTAATGACACACATGCATCTTTTCTCTTACTTAAAGCGACCTGTAACTTTATGTATGTGCCAAATGAAACTCAACCCATTCAGCTTAAGGGTCCTATCGGAAGATTTTACCATAGTAGTATGTATCCTTGGTTGTAACAAAACCTAATTTTCTAAATTGATCAGAATTTAACAGTAAGCCTTCTTAAGATTCAGGGGCCACTAGGGGACCGAAACTAGTTTTGCTGCATATTAGCATATGCAATTTTCCCAGCAGCATTATGAAAAAGATGCTAATATTGGTTAAAAAAATTGACTCGAAGTATTAAGAAACTAGGTGAAGGAAGGTTAAGCAATTTGTTGAGGATTTTTAGCCACTACTGTCAGAACCAGCACTCATCCCAAATAAAACTGTAAAGTAAAAGAAATTTCTCCCATTGAAACATTGTCTTCTCTGAATGTCCACAAAGGCAGTGACAAAAGTACAAGCTTCTATGATAACTTAAAACAGTCAATTATACTCAAAGTCTTTTCAAAAAACATAAGTAAGCAGTACATATTGATTATGCACGGGCCCCCACTGCATTATAAATGCTAACATAAAGACCATAAAATATATCCCCAACTGCGTCATAAATAAAGAACTACGGCATTTGTTCTAACAAAAAATTAATCGTTTCATTATCAATACTTTTTTTCTTGCTAAATAAGAAAGAGATACAGAGAAAATTTTAGATGGCCCAATATCTCTCTAAAAATTATCTAATGATGTAATAGATTTTTTCCTTTTTGTGAAAGATATTGCTGCAGGAAGCAGAGGCACCCCCAAACATGCAAGTGGCTCTAGGCCCACACCCAATGCACTGTAGTCAGTGCTCACTCAAGTACGACACTAATGACAAACATGTTTTTCCCAGAGCAAAACCCCCTCTGACAGAGATGGATGGAATCAAGTCCAGCCCCTAACTGACAGACGTACAACGTGTGGCCTGGCATAGTTTTGTGATTCTTTCCAGTGTGAGACGGCTCATCCAAGGGACAGCTGGGCTAAGGCCACAGGCCACTGACTGTCAATCTCCAGCTCTTTCTCTTGATTTTCTCCACCTTCTCAGCTTATTTAAAGCTACACAGGAAGCTGCCTATAAAGATTTCAAAAACAAGCCTAGAGGAAGCTAAGAAGTACTGTTAACATGCTCATTTTTTACAGCCAAGGGGCCTGCTTGACACCCTCCAGAGAACTATCACAACACTTTAAGAGTCACTGGATAACTCTAAGAACAACACCCCCATTCATGCACACTTTACAGAGGAGCTTCCAAACCTCTCATGCAGTATTGCTCAAGTAGTTCTATTCTGTTCCTCAACTGCCATTGCCTTAGGGTCAGACACAGGGAAAGTGCTGAATCAATGTTTAAAAGCAACAGAATTTGAGGTTTACATGTTAATTTCAAAGCTTCTGGGGCCTAAAAGCTTATAAAGAAGGGACTGAATATATTATAATTAAAAAGGCACTGCATCGCTAATGTGTTCCTGTCCTACGCAAGTGTGATTCGATCCAAAGCAAAGTATTTACATCTGCGGTCTAGTAGGGAAGATACTTTTTATGCCCTTTTAATGTTTATAATTTAAAAAGGTTCTTAATGGTTTAATGTGTTAAAAATGCATTAAAAACATGTTGCCCTTTGGCAGAGCTGTTTTAGAATTAGAATACTTTTAATTTTTTTCGTTGGTAAATAAATTTGAATTAAAAATAAATTATGTTCCATTCAAATAGGTCTTTGGCCTTTATTCCTTCTGAATAGCAGCCACTGTTAGATCAGCTCCCACCAGCCCCTGAGAGCCCACGGGCCAGCCAACTAAATCCAAATATTTATTGTAATACCGGTAACAATTTTGTGCAGAAAAGAAAAATATGACCATCCTTGATTTAGGAGGAAAAAATCAAGTTTTGGCATGGTTTAATGTCATATTAGCCCTATTCCAACTAAAATGTTTCTTTTTCTCTCACAAGAAGAAACTCAGAATAATAAACAAATAGTGGGGAGGCCGGCCTTCAGTTAAATGCAGGCACCATACAGTTTGGGCTTCATGTAATGCCCCTTTGCCAAGAAACCTATCACTACTCATTTGCAATATGATAATATCACTCAGGTATATTTAAAAAGAGTCACTCCAGTGTCACAGTTAGGCAAACACAATGAATTAATATTTCAAAGCTAATATTAACCTAAATCTCATGACATTTAGACTGGACCTGGTATGACAGAGCATGCTACTTCATAAATCATTCTGAGAGATGGTCTTAGGGTATTATGATAAAAGAAAACAGCACTTTAAACTTGTAGTTACTACAAAATCCCCACAGTCAGGAATGGTGAGTCCTTACTCTTAAAGACCACTCACCCCTTGTTCATGTTATTTGTTCATCAGAGGACATGGCAAGGACACAAGAGAGTTACATAAAATATATTTGTTCCAATGCAACAATACAACCATCATCACAAAGAATAAGAGATACAAAAAGGCATACAACAATGGGTTAAGCAGACACTCAATTTCTCATAGACCAAAGAACACTGAAAGGTGAAATGACTCAAAATAGTGAAAAGTATGTCCAATATCTTATGTCATTGAAAATACCACATATAACTATAACTCCATGTTATCAAAGCATCCGAGTAGAACAAAAATGAATTTTAATGAATAGATATTCAGTTTTTATTACAGTTATGTAAAAGGCTCTAACTAGGCATATGTAAAGCAAATAAATATAAACCTCTATGCAGATAGGTATAAAAACTCACCCTTCCTTATTAAAGGAATGGTAGGTCATAAAAACACTCTTACTTTTTATACATCACTTTTTATGCTCAAAAAACAGAAGGCTAACTTTCAATGGGATGGCTCTACCACTTTGACATAGCACTTCTAGGAACCCTTTTGTACCTGGACTCCTTAGAAACACAGCAGTACATGCTTTACTAGTTAAAGTGTCCGTAAGTCCTAAAGGTGATGCATTTTTAACCTTTGAGAATTATTAATTTAATTGAAAGCTAAAAATCAGTGCTTAAAGTCTCAAAATAGTTCACAAAGAATCACATGAAATAAGTATGCACAGTATAATTATCAGAGTAATTAAACAGGTACAATCACACATGCTACAACACGGATGAACATGGAGGACATTATGCTCAGTGGAATAAGTCAGTCACAAGAGAACAAATACTGTGCGATTCCACTTACATGAGATATCTAGAATAGCAAATTCATAGAGAAAGGAAGCAGAATGGTGGTTGCCAAGGGCTGTGGTAAGGGGAATGGGGAACTAGTGTTTAATGGGTGCAGAACTTTAGTTTTGGAAGATGAAACAGTCCTGGAGATGGGCTGAATGTACTTAACACCATTGAACTGTACACTTATAACTGGTTAAGATGGTAAATTTTGTTATATTTTACTACAATAAAAAATACCATCTCCCACTTCTCCACTCTCCACCCCTTTCTCTATTTTTCTTCATAGCATTGATAATACCTGACACTGTATTATATATGCATGTGTATGTATTTGTATATTGCCTATACACTCCCTCCCTCCAATACCCCCAAATGTACAAGCACTGAAGGCAGGAATCTTGTCTTGCTGCTCTACCCTCAGGGCTTGGAACAGCACCTGGCATATACGGCATTCATTAAATAGCTTATGAATAATTTCTTTTAAAAGGTGCAATCATTTTTTCAAAGATTTTTGTTATATTAATTCTAAGGAACACATTTCAGTTCAGCTTTTTTCACTCTCACCAATCTTAATTGTTTAGTCATTAGTTTATAATCATCCTTCCTTAACTCCTGGGGCCAGTTATTACCAAATCACTTAACCACAATTAACCAACAACCAGGATACATAAAAAGCAGTATCCCCAAATAAAACACATAAAAACTCCACTGTGAAAAGTAATCTAAAAAAATCACCCATTTCTCTATTTCAAATAACTACCATTTAATGGCTTGTGACATATAGGCTGCACATAATTATAAGAATATAAGATATAAGGGAAATCACAAACTAAACTGGATTTTGTTTAACTGGATGCTAAAATAATTTTAACTCTCTCAAGTTACCCAACTATAGCTGGACTGCAAAGTTGGGAAATAATTAGGTATGTATATAAATCTTGACGCTAGGTCCTGACAATAATCTTTTTTTTTATACGATAACCCATAAAGGCAGAATAGTTTATCATTTTTAAAATGTCTTTACAGATAAGATCTAACCACCTGATTTTCAAAAACACCTCTGATACAGTCAGGGCAGGTATCACTGCTCCTATTTAGAGATGAAGATGTGGAATAAGAGAAGCTAAGAAGCCGGATCAAGGTCTCACATGGAGAACCTGTGCATACAATTGGAAATAATTTTCAGAAGCATAAGAAGCAAGTGTTCTGGAAATGTGTTACAATACAATTCTTGCAGAAATCTGACCAGGTAATGAGATTGCATCTAGAAGCCACACAGGAAAATCAATTCCATTGCACAGAGGACAGGCAATAAATAGCAATCTTGCCATTTCAATACAAGAGGCTAAATACAGTTTCATGAGTGTCACCAAGAAACGACAGAGCAGATCTCTTTGATGCAGCACAGAAATGAAAACATGGAGCTTGGCCAAAACAAATGGATTTAGCAGATGAGAGAATGTTGTCTGTCGCGAATGTAATGCTCAACTGCAGGGAATTCTATGAGCCCATGATATTAAACCACAGTTCTCAGATTTTAGACTTCCCAGGTAAGCAATATTTCTAAAACATCTGGGGTAATGAAATCAGATTGCCAGTGTCTAATTCTTCTGAATGAAAATATTAAAAGAGAAAAAATTTTTAAATGGCAGTTAACTTTGGCCATTTGCTTATGTAAGGCTCTGTTCTAGGCACCTGATAGGCATTAGCTCATTAAGGCTTCACAACAAACCTACGAAATACAAATTACTATTGTCATCAGCCCTGTTTTATAGATAGGGCAATGGAAGCCCGGAGAAGGTCCACAGCTTTCTTCCAGTCCCATGTCCAGCTCCAGCCAGAGCCAGAACTCAAACCCAGGCAGTTGATCCCAGAGCCTGTGTTCTCAACCACTGACTCTGGCTCTAGCACCCACCAGCACTATCGATCATGAATGAAGTGATATTTTAGCACACCAGGCAGCAAATCTCAGAGTAAGAGTCAGTCCTTCAAATTTATTCTATTTAACTATAATGAAAACTCATATCCTCCCACTCCTTTCCTCAGATTTTTGGAAAAGTCATAGCAGACCTCCACGGGCCTGTACAACAGTACTTGATAAGCATGATTATAGAGCATTTGGACAAAGATGAAATAAAAGTGAAACAGAAAGACTTTCAGGGTAGAAATACATGGTGGATCATCTCATGAGAAAGAAAACAGGAAATGAATCACAGAATTTCATATGGAAGAGATCTTCAAGGTCAATCAGCTTAATCCTCTTCTGAATGTAGAAGTCACCTTCTACAATGTCAGGTTCTGCCTGGACAAAGCAGCCACCAGAAGCTCCGTATTCATGACTCAGCTCTTGTCAAATGTGCACAGGTATCCTGTTCCTTCCCATCCCCTTTCTCAGTTCCTTCCACTATTCCTCACTGGACGAGCAAGGTTCCACACCCTTTCCTATCCTGATTGCTCTCCTGATGGGCACAATCTATTTTGTGCTGTCTCTCTTAAAATGCAGGAACTAGAAATAATTGCGATAATTACGGGGAGCCTAAATAGCACTGGTAGAATAAGGCTATTACCTCCTTCAAAATGGGCATTTACTTTACTAATCCAACTTAAGATTATATGTAGGGTTTTTATTGTTTGTTTTTGTTTTTTCTGCAGGGCGGTGGTGGTAAAGCAATAGCATCATAGGGATAAATAATACAATATGAATTATACTGCACATTCATTTTCACTGAAGCCAAATCCTCAATCTCTTCTTCATACATGTGGATACTAAATTTTGTTACTCTAATTCCATACCAACACTCTTGGCTGTTTAAACCACACACGATGAATTTATATTTATTCCTATTACTTACCATCCTATCAGATTCATCCACTGTTTAAGCCTGGCCAAGGACATTTTCCATCTACTGCTGCAGAAGGCTTAGAATCTCGCAGGCTTATAAGATCCACAACTAGCTCTTTATGAAACCTAAATGTTCACAAACCATCTGAATGACGGTGTGGAACCAATATCAAATTTTTCTGTCTACAATTTGTAGCATCTGTCTTCTTCCCTTTAACTTGGTCCTGCTTCCCACAATTCCACGCAGATCATAAACAGCAATTAACAATATTACCTGTAGATTTTCTGGAAAGCCTCAGGTCATGAAATGGTGAACGACATTTCTTGCCACGGTGAAAAGTCACATTGGACTTCACTTTCCTAACCCATCTAACAGGTCTACTCCTCTTATTTCTAAATTTGACTCTCTCTAACATACTTCTCTCTATGTTCTAAGGTTGACTTGTTCAACTACAACTTTTTCAAAAATACTCAATGCCAGCGCATGGCATGCCAGGAATGTGCACCAGGAACAGTGCCAACTGCAGGGTGCAAACAGTAATAGGAAAAGGGGCGCTTTAAGACTAGGCTGCCTTGCCTAGGTGAGTTTTGAAACTTTAACTCACAGTGTTAGCATACAAACAGAAATTCAAAATTGGTTTCCTTTCTTGAAAAGCACTGTCAATCTGTTATAAAAGGTACTCTGTCCCTTTGAGAGTTGTACATTTACACATCATGCGGTAGTATCAAAAGGCTTCCTGAAAACAGATACGCATGCATTATAATCAGGAGAAATATATACAGCAATCTGCCAGTAGCTGAAATGTACAGGCACAAAACCAACAGAAAAGACAAAAACATGCAAAAAAAAGAACAAGACTGGGAACATTAAGTAGATGGTGCTACTAGTGACTAGAACGAAACAGATCACATTTTCTCTGCAATCTGGACAATGACATTCCAACCTTCTTTTGGAGAAGGAGGAAAACTATATATTGCCATGCCCAAAAGGATTTATTTTTATTTTTTTATTTTTTAATGATTTTTTTACATTTAATCCAATTTAATTTTTGCACAAGTCTATGTGTGAATATGTGCCATTTACAGATGAAGGTAGGGTTCAGAAAAGTAAAATAACTTTCCTAAAGCTGTATTTGTGCTAAGAGGCTAAGCCAGAACTAGAAAACAGATACTTTCTTGACTGTAAAATGTGTTTATCTTAGCTCAAGGTTCCTCCATCAGTTCTTCTCCACACCTGCTCACTCATTCATTCAACAAATTTTTACATGTTTATGAATTCTTTTATCCTTTCAACAGACATCAAGTCGGACACTGTTAACTGCCTAACACGTGGGTTCAAAACTTCCAAATTTTTTCTGCTGTGTCCCAGGTCTTAAAAGAGGGCCTGATCCAGACATTCTTCCAAAATATGTAAAAGAAATGAATAAAAGGAGAGACAGATCCAAGGGATTGTGCAGAAAAAACTCACAAGATATGGATTTTTTTTTTAAATAACACTAAAGTGAAACATCACTAACCTTATTTTGTACAGAGGTAGACAAAGTAAGAGGTGGACAGGAGCTCACATGGGCTTCACTTTCCCCATCTCTACTATGGGGATCACAGTGTCTGCCCTGGAGACTTCACAGGCAGGTGTAAAATAAATAACAGATTTAAAAGCAATTCCTATATTGTAAAATGACATAGGCCATGTTATACGTAGGTTTTGTTTGCATTACAACAGATGATAAAATAATATAAGAAATATTTCACAAAAAGGAAGGAATTTACTCAACTAAAGAGAGGAGATGCTGTGGTTTACAGAAGAAAGGAACAGAAAGGATTAGAAAACTCCTTTCTCCTTAGAACCACCAGACAGGGCTATGTGAATCACCAACCCAGAACAGCAGTTCTTATTCCAGGGACTCTGCATGGAGGTGCCAGGAGGGTGCAGATGTGGGGTCTGGGAAACAGACGCAGGATGTACAAAACAGCAGAGCAGAGTTTGCTCACACAGACCAGTCACTGTGCTCAACAGCATGTATCCCCAGAAGAAAGAAGATACCTGGCTCCCTTTTCTAATAAAAATCTTTTTTTCTTTAAACAGAATTTTCCCATGAATATTGAACTTGTAGAAACAATATAATCCAAATTACGAAAAAAAAACCAACTACAACTGTTAAGGTTTAATAACTTTTCCTACTCACACCAGACAGGGTCAGACTGTGCTAAGTATTTTTAAAACATACTAATAAATAACTTCTTAAATAATGCTATCTGAAGAATTAACTAACTCCATAAAAATTTATGGAATCTCCTTATTGCAGCACACAATTCAATACAGAAATTCTTCATTTACATGATAAAATAGCACTTCAGTATCCCAACCTATTATTTTGCTCTACTTCCTAACAGATAGTAGCCATACAGAAACAATACTGTAATCTCTCATGGGAGCTTTCTTCAGGTTTTGATGTTTGTAAGACTTCACATTTCTCTCTCCATCAACCCTACTTTTATTTAAGTTGAAGAACGGATTTAGCACAATTAGGAATTTATAACCTAAGAACCTAAAGACTGCATCCAGCCCACAAATCACTCTTGCTTATGTTACGAATGGCCCAAGTCATCGGTCAGCAGACCCTCCATTAAACATCCATCAGTAAAAATACAGCTTTAAAGCTCTAAGATGGAATCTGTTATTCTGAAGCCCCTCCAGGCTACAAGCACAGTAACTGTGAACATAAATCAAAGGGACCAGAACACAAGAAGGTCTGACCTATTAGAGGACATCATTAAAGGAGATCATTTCTATGAATGTTAGGGACAACTCCTGTATGAACTGTGTGGTATCTGAGTAAGATGCAAATTAAGAATACGGAAGAAGGAGTGGAGGCAGGGTGAGAGATACCATGCCCCCAAGGTCACTACTCCCAAAGATCACAAGCTGTTAGCCAACTGTTCACAGGCTAAGGGGATTTTTTTGTTCACTTATAGGACACAGACAGAGCGGGCGGAAGTGTGTTAGGCACCTAATCAACCCCAATGCTGCCCCATCAACGCCCAGAAAGACAATGACGAATAGCTGCAGGATTCCTCATACTCACCAGCACACTTTGTTCTTGTCCTGAGAGCTGGACCGGGAGACCCAGTTCCGCCCTCCCCAGGCCTGGTGAGGAGCACACTAATCTCATATTCGGTATCTGGGTCAAGATGTCCAATTTTGTAACTCGTGGAATCCACCGGCTGCCTGTCATTCCAGCTCCCACTGGCCGTGCAGTACTCCACCTCTCGGGCAACAATAGGCCCGTCCCCATTGATGGAGTTGGCATTGAGTTGTATCCACAAGTAGGTCGCTCCCACGGAGGCAAGCTGAGGTGGGGCAATGGGAACAGGGGGCTCTGAAAGGCAAACCAGAGAGACATCGTCTTTCAGATGCTTAACACGCATCAATTATAAAAATGTAGGAGACATTAAAATTTCAGGAATGAATTGATGAGGATGGTTTTGTTCAGGTTAATAAGAAGCAGCACACTGATAAAGGTTTTCACGACATTCAAAGTTGTGAAATAAACCATCTTTGAACATCTAAACTTGTTCAAGTAGGTATATCCCTAATTTGTTTTAGGCCACAACCCATTTTATACAGCATATGCAAATTAGCATATCTGGTACTTTTCTTAATGGGGAATTAATATAGAAAATATTCTCAGGATAAAAATGCATTAAAGTCATGCCTATTTTAGGATACTGGTAACAATATCTTAAATGAATGAGTGTACTCATTTGAGTGAGTCAATTACCCAGACATCAGAGGATTTTTTTTTCCCCCCTCATTAAAAGTAACTAGGGAAAGCTCTCTCAAGCAGTAGTATATAAGCTCTAGGAAGCATTCCACTGTCAACTTCCTCATTGAGAATGTCTTCAAAATCATCAAAGGTATTGGTTTCCCACATCACTGAATTCAGTTTCCTTATATTTATATTCCAAAGATACCACCACCTTAAAAACATTGCTGAAATTATAGTTTATCTCATCATAAATACATTTCTAGGATGACTCGCTTCCTAAAAGGCTATCACAACAGACACATTCAGTTGCAGGAGAATTGAGCATTCTGGATGATAAAGTCTACCGTTGCTGTTGTTCAGAATACTTGCAGTAATAAGTCTTATTAAAGTAGTGAATAGAAAGGAAAGTTCTGAAGCAAAGAACAAGCTATGCCCAGCTTGATAAAAATCTAAGAAAACAATAGTAAACACTCTGTATAACCCAAGAAAGTCTCTCTCATTGTTTAAAACCTGAGTCTGACTCTTTTTCCACATCATTGTCAATCTCATCAAAAATAGTTTTCCCAGTATATTAGTTAGATGCTAGATGAAAGGCTCTCCCGGCACCAGATGAATGCCAATGTCACTGTGAGTGGATCACACATGATAAATATGATCATTGTACAAAGCAACATATTTCCACCTCAATGAATTGCCATTTCAGAAAAACATAAAATCTGGTTACTTTTTTCAAGAATGTTTCCACAGGTGGTTTGGTGCCTTTTTGGTATATCTTATTTTTAACTCCTCATTTTGTTTATAAAAATGCATAGAAAATAAAGCCTGCTATATCCTATTACTAGCATAAGCTGGCTTGCTAGCTGCGACTTCTCCTGCACTCTTGCATGGCAGACATAGCTAATGGATCACAGCCGTGATTCCCGCCTAACGGGGCCTCAAAAAAACTAGCACCACTTGAGGTTTGCACCTGAGATGACACCAGGTTGATTCCTAGAACAACTAATAAACCAGCAACATTGGTTCCCTTTGTTGGATTGGGTGTCTTTGTTCTTTTTTGTATTTCAAGATGTGATAAATCATATTGACTTTTTTAAATAGCTAGAGAAATCTTATTAGACTAAGTCAAAATAAGACACCAAATTTTGAATGCATTTTATTTGAGGGACTAAAAACATAATGTACATTTACTAAAATATTGTTCCTATTGTTTACAAGCTGAAACTTTGTGCTGGTTCTTCATTTCTTTAAACAGTTCTGACTTAACTCACAATGATTTAACATCAATTTATATCATTAGGCGATTCTTTGAACTGAAACATGAAATGGGCCTCTTATAGAACATCCTAAGGCATTTATGAAGCCAGGCTGAAAGAGCAGTTAATTACTTCCAAGTTGCAAATGCTAGCAGGGTTGTTGAACTGCCATTCAAAATACCAGTCAGGGGCAAGATCACAAAGGGTCGTGAGATATTGTCACTCATTTAAGATATTGTCACTGGTATCCTAAAATAGACATGGATTTAAAGCATTTTTGTCCTGAGAATATTTCCTATATTAATTCTCCTTTAAGTACCAGATATGCTAAATCAAATGAAAGATTCAACTAAAACCTAGAAACAAGCAGGACGTGCATTCAAAAGGACTTTTGGTTTATGGAAGAATCAGCACAAGAATAAGGCAACATTTAAATTTTGAACAAATTTTCCCAAAGGGAGGGGGGGAAAGGAAGGAGGAAGGAAGGATAGAAGGTAGGGAGGGAGGGAGGGAGGGATCTCAATCTATACAAAATAATAAACAGCAATTTAAAATATTTCTTAATTCAAGTCAACGTGAAAGGACACCATAAAACTAATTCTAAATCAAGCCAGTAATTTGTTGGTAAACTAGCATTAATTTTCTACATTGTGACTCCTCACTTCCCAGATAGCCTTTGACAGGGTAGGGTATATACAACTATTAAGTATTTTAATTTTGTTATAGACATTAAACCTAAACTCAAATATAAAACAAGCTAGCTCAAATTTCACCAAAAACCAAAACACAAGAATATGATGTGGCAAAATATATTATTCAAGTAGATATTTCAGTACGCACTTCCTTACACTGAACATTAGTCCACTGCTGCAGATTAATAATTCTCGACCTAGGCTCATTGGTAAGCACTTTCTCCCGTAAGCTACACGCGCCTGACATTGGCAGCAGTGATCTCACAACAGAAGCATATGTCCAACTCACCCGTAGGTTACATAACAGAGGTGATATCCCTCAAGATCCTAATTCAATGTGGGTGTGGTGGGAATGAGAGGGGAGAATAGGCGGGCAGTCATTTTTTTTTTTTTTTAAATTTGGAAAGGTAGTTCTGACGTGCGTTCCCCAGTGAAGACCAGTGCCATACTGGATCAGAGAGAAGATCATCCCCCATCGTCCTCCTCCTCCTCCCCCAGCACGGCCCTGACAAGTGCCAGTTGCTCACTACGTATACTGTTCTAAGTGCCACACACATATTTTTTGCATTTGATCCTCCTCATGGCCCTATAAGGTAGATAACATTATTACATCTACTTTACACAGAAGGAAACAGAAGCACAGAGAGGGCAAGCCACTGGCCTGTGCCCACATAGCTAGTTCTGGGATTTGAACCTAGCAGTCTTTAAAACTACCTGCATAAGAAATATGCTTTTAAAAGGAATAGCCCATCTAAAAGAGATCGATTTTATGCTCCACATTTTAAAAATGCAGGGAAAAAAATTTAAAAGCAGGCATCATTCTCTTCTCCTAGGAAAAACAGCAACGGCCTGCCACAAGTTGTGTAAAAATGCCTCAAGGTATACCTCCAAGTTCAAATTATTATGTTTGGGACCAAAAATTGCCTTAGCAGCTTAATACTATAAACTCCTCAGCCCACAAAAAAGCATTAAACCAGCGAAAGGAAACTTATTTCCCCTCTACATTTGCCCTCATCCCCCCACCTTCTTGAATGTAAAGACTCAATTTTTCAGTCATGCAAAACACAGTAACAGAACCTAACTGGAACATTATGAATGTTAACACAGTATTATCAATACGGCTTATATGATACAACTGAGCATTTTTACACTGACGCTGCTTCATTTTATTAACCACCCTGCTATCATAAACACACTGGCTGATGAATATTTGCATTTTAAGTGATTTTCTATCAGTAAAAAATTTTATTCCTTAAAAAAGTTTATAGGTTGTAATCTCTGTATATAGAGTTGGCAGAAGACCTTGCCAGGAGCATATTCACTGCTTTGTATGCAACTAAATCAACGTAAATAAATACATTTTTCAAAAATATTGTGCACATGCAAAATTTGTACTTAAAATGCGATCCATCAAAATAGCCTGTCACCAAACCACTGTTCAGAAACAGACAAGGATAAGTTTCAGCTTTAAACAAGTAATAAACTAAAAACCACCTAGTATATCTATTTTAATAGATTATTTTGGGGTATAAAAACACATTAAATACCTTTGACTACTAATTCTGCATAGTTTGATATTCCAACACCTCCTTCTGTGCGAATCATGCAGCGGTACTTTCCAGCATCACGTTTTGTCGTATTCACAACATTAAATGAAGCTATGAATCGTCGGGAGCTGGTCACCTTTATTTCCTTCAGAGGAGCATCTCGTACATCAATGCCCTGAATTAACAGGTGTGGGGAGGACAGAAAGAAGCAATATCAGCCATCATATCAAAACTTCAAGACACCTCATGGCAAACTATCAATGCTACTTTCATGCAGAGCTTGGTTCAGTTGTTCATTCCCCATGGGCAGTTGTTCCATGAGAACAGCTGGCCAGGAAACTGAAATTCTGCCATCATCAACACTTCAATGACTGAGGGATGTAAAATTAAGTATGTAGAAATTTCTTGCTTTTGCCCCTTCATGATATTATGTTAAATTAGTACATTGGGGGAGAAAAAAATATGGAAAAATTCTTTATCTTGCTCCCAAACTATCAACATTTGGTCTTTTCATAACACTTTCTTATTTTTTTATGCTTGGCTAGGAAACAAAATTAACTGACCCACTACCCTATTACTAACCTGATTTCATATATGAGCTAATAAACAACTTACTAAGAATAATATTAAAAAGTTAGGTTTTAGAGTATTCCCTATTGAACAGGCATGGAAGACCAGTTCAACCTCTATGATGTTCTTCCGGGATGTACAAAAAACAAGTTAAAGTAGACGCTTAATCGCTATTAAGTGACATTGAAATGTAAAGAGAGAAGTTCTTCTCTATATCCCATATCCCCAGGACCACATAAAGCAGGTTCCAGCGCTGGGGCAGTTTTGTCTTTGATCATCCCAATATATTAATACTAAGTAAGCCTTTTAGTTACACACACTTGGAAATCCATTCTTTGCTTCTAATAGTTTAAAGCCTCAAAGGGAGGCTAGAGATTTCAGTTCTATCTATCTATCTATATGTTTTACAATTATCAGGAAAGAGGCTATCTTTAATATGTTATTTTTAAGTATTAGTAGAAAACTATGGACAAAAACCTCAAAGCTAATACATGATGCCAAGCAGCATGTCCATTATTCACCCAGCAACTATTCTTGGGGTGCCAACCAGGTGCTATCACTGTGTCAAAACATTATGCTCACAATGGTAAACAAAACAAAAATGTTTACTGTACTAGTGGGGCTTCAGTTGACGGGGAGCAAAGGCTTGAAATGAACACATAATCACAAACGATGGCCAGGGTGGTGAAGGGAAAGACCAGATGGCTAACAGAAATCACATTGTGGACCAACTATAGACATGGGGCCTTGGGAGGCCAGTGTGAGGAAGGGACATGTGAGCTGAGATCTGAAGGGTAAGTAGGAGCTGACTAGGCAAAGGGGAAGGGTGTGAGGGGAAAAACATTCTGGTAATAGAAAATAGCGCAGGAGGCCCAAGATGGTTAGAAAGAGCTGAAGGCTTCGGAGGAAGTTACAGCAGCCAGTGGAACTGGGGGAGGCGGGCGAGCACCTGTGCATTCAGGGACTTGCAGGCTATATTAAAATGTTTGCATTTATAGCTATGAAAATGCTAGGCTACAAAGGAATAAAACTCATCTGTATTACTCAGTGATTTATACACAAAGTTCTTTAAAAGTTTTTACTTATGATATTTTCATTGGCAGCATGTCCTCATGGACACGAGTTTGGGAGTTAGCCTGAGCAGGGTGCCAAACCTAATGTGATCATTTAAAGTGACTTAACCTTTGTAGAGCCACGCTTTCTTCAGCTGTGAAGAGGAATTGGTTAATACAACTCACTTTCAGGGCTGTTGAGAGAACTTACAGATATACGCGAGGACACTGTCATAATGACCGGCAACATGCTTCCCCACCCAAGATTTGGACCACCTGAGAGATGAGTTCAAAAAGAAAGGCAGACAGACTGTCAAAATACCACCTTTATTACCAATAACCCAAGACTGCAGCATATGGCTTAGGTGTGCAGGAACAATGGGCTTGATAAAGCTGAAGCACAGAATTAAACAGACTCACCCACCCAGTCACAGCTGCACTAGAAAACCACAAGGCCTCCTATATGTCGGGTGCTGCTGTAAAACTCACAGGATGGAGGAGCAGGGTTCCCATAGGCAGTTAGTTCCCCACAGAAAGGGCTGGGCTATGGGTGCTCAGCACTTCCTCCCAGCAGCTCCTGCCTGGGCAGTGAGAATGCAGTCAGGAGTGCTGCCAGAGTAGAGTTCCTGCCACAGGGAAGGAAACATCAGGAGTAGGGAAGAACAGTTCCACCAACATTATCTTTAGTATTATCTGTAAAAACAGTCTTGCTTATACCTTAAAAGTCAAAAATCAGAGTATGAAGTCCCAAATATGTCTTGCATGTGTGTGTTTTACCAAATGCCCTAAATTTGATCTGACAGACAGCACCAGCAAGTTAAAAAACAAAATTTAGCATTACTAACTAATATGATAGGAGAAAGTGTCCCTCTCAGTATTCCATATACAGTTAGTCTCCAATCCTCACCCACCCCCAAAAATAAATAATCAAATTATACTACTAGGGGTAACCTTAGACTTACTACTCCATAAGATTAAATTTGTCTTTTTATAAACTGAAAAAAAAAATCTAATCTCTGCTTTTTAGCAGAAAAAAATTAAACCCTCAGGAAAGGCAGATTTCATATATGAAAGTATTTGTTTTGTTTATTAACAACAAGAAAAAGGCCATAGGGCCATCTATTTATTTATTTCCTTGTGGCATGAATCCCGTGAGAATATACTTTTATAGTAATACTCTAATATTTTTCTAACAGAAGCAGTGTCTCTCAAAACAATGTTTATTCAAAAGAATTTTAAAGTATGCACTTATTGACCCCTCACAACTATTCCAGGTTGTACTGAGGGCACGCAAGTGTAAGAAAGCCTCCTTTTTGGACTTATACATAGGGTGAGAGGAGTATTACTCAGAGTTGCTCTGTCTTCGTGCCACAAACTTACCCTACAAAATAAACAGCCTCAGAGTAGGAATCCTACACAACTCTAATGTGTCAAATGAACTCTCAGGGACGAGCCCTTTTTTTTTTTAAATCCCATGTACTTAATTACAAAGAAAGTTAGATTCAGCTTCTTCATGAGAAATAGTATATAGGGAGGAGAAACCAAGGGCTAACTAGCATTCATTTTAGCTTAGGATCCACACAGGAATAGAAAATCACATGTCTTGCTCAAATCTGCAGGTCATTTTGTATTAAATCATTCACATATGCATGGATTCAAGCATTTATTCAACCAATACTTAGTGACTATCTTTTATGAGGCACACACTCTATCATACACGAGAGCATAGAGTTAAAAGAACAATCCTGTTGTGCCTAATTGAATTTACAGTCCGGTTAGAAAAACAGACAAATCAGGCAGTAAGTACAATACAGACCAATGAACTGCCTCCCACAGCACACAGGGGAAAATAAATTTATTTCTTACAGTAATAGAGGCTGAGAAGCCCAAGGTCAAGGCACAGTATCTGGTGAGGGCCTTCTTGCTGGAGGGGACTCTCTGCAGAGTCCCAGGGTGGCACAGGGCATCACATGGCAAGGGAGCTGAGTGTGCTAGCTCAGGTCTCTTTTTTCTTCTTATGAAGCCACCAGTCCCAGTCCCGTGATAACCCATTAACCCCATTAACCCATGAATGGATTAATCCATTCATGAGGGCAGATCCTTCATGACTCAATCACCTCTTTAAGGCCCCACCTCTCAATACTGCCACATTGGGGATTAAAATTTCAATGGAGGGGACAAATACTCAAATGATAGCACTGGGGACAGTTTCCATGCAGGCTTTCTAGGAGGCACTTCTTGAGCTCAGGCTTGGGGAGGGCACTGGAGTTTCTCAGGCAGAGAAGAAAGAGGAACAGAGTCCAGTGAGCGAAGGGAGCTCTGCAAGAGTCAGAAGCCAAGAGAGAGCATAGGACCAGAGGGGAGTATTATTTATTCCATTTGGCTAGAACAAAGCGCTTCTAGGATGGCAGCTGAAAAGGCTGCAAGGAGAAGCACAACACAGACCACACCAAGCAGTATGACATGTTGAGGGCTAGTTTATCCAGACGCCTGGAACGGAAGGGTTTCAGGCGAAGGGGTGACATGAACACATCTGTGGGTACAGTAACGGACTGAAGGAAACAGCGTGTGAGCCCAACTGACGTCAAGAAAAGTTTGGTAAAATTTTTTCATAAATCATAGTTAACAAATGAAAAAAAGAGGGATGACAGAGAGGAAGAGAAGAATTCTAAGTATATTTAGGAAACAAAATTGACAAAAGTTGTATTATATGGCAGTAACTTCTCTCTCCTCTAGCAGACCATAAGGTCCTTAAGGTCAGAGGTCATATCTTATCTATTGCGTATTCCCAGGTAAATCAACAGTAAATAGAACTCAATAAATACTGGCCAACTCTAGGAATCATAGCTTCAGTGGAAAAAATGTTCCAGAGGTAAAAGAGAAAAATGAGGTTCTGTTAAATTAACAGATTTATACCCCAAATCCTAGAATTGGACAATGAATGTCTATTTACAAAGGAGACTAATATGGAAAATAAAAGGGCATTTTAGAGGCTCTGTGTGTCCATCATCGCCCAGATTCATCATGACTACAGTAGGCAGAATAAGGGCCCCCACAGAGGTCTACGCCCCAGCACCTGTGACTATGTTACCTTACATGGCAAAAGGGAGTTTGCAGATATGATTAAAATAAGGATCTGGAGATGGGATGGTTATGCTGGATTACCTGGGTGTCCCCAGTGTAATCACAAGGGTCATTATAAGAGGAAGACAAGAGAGTCAAATGGAGGAGGAGACACAGTAACAGAAGCAAAGGTTGGGGTGACATGCTTTGAAGATGGGGGAGGGGACTGTGAGCCAAGAAACAAAGGAGGTGTCTAGAAGCTGGAAGAGACAAGAACAGATCATTCTCTAGAGCCTTCAGAAGGATCCAACCCTGGATCACCTTATTTTAGGACTTCTGACCTCCAGAACTGGAAGATAATGAAGCCACTAAATTTGTGGTAATTTGTTACAGCAGCAATAGCACACTAATACAACAACCATCCAGGAAACGAAAAGGTCTGTGGCTTTTTGAAGACATACAGTAGTCGTGCATCTTGATTTGTCAGAGCCGCACAGCAAACCTTTAAGGTTGTGTTGGGTCTTATGTACTAGCCAGAGTTCTATTCAAAAGCCACTACTGTAGCTAGAAAAAAAGAATAAAGCTGGAGGACTAATGCTTCTGAACTTCAAACCTTCCTAGAAAGCTACATTAATCAAAAGGACAGTGTAATACTGGCATACAGACAGACACAGACCAATGGACTAGAACAACCCAGAAATAACCTTACAAATATGACACACTGATCTTCAACAAGAATAGATCATTCAGTGGGAAAAGGGCAGTCTTTTTCAACAAATGGTAGTGGGAAAATTTTGATATCCACGTGTAAAAAAATGAAGTTGGACCCCTACCTTACACCTTATGTAAAAATTAACTCAAAATGGATCAAATACCTAAACTTAAGAGCTAAAACCATAAATCTCTTAGAAGAAAACATAGGGAAAGTTCTTCATGATCCTGGATTTGGAATTGATTTCTTAAATATGATGCAGGCAACAATAACAAAAAATATATTAGACTTCATCAAAATTAAAAATTAAAAATCTTTGTGCAAAGAACACTACCCAAGAGAGTGAAAAGATAACCAACAGAACGGGAGAAAATGTTTTAAAATCATATATCTGATAAGGGATTAAGATCCAGATTATATTAAGAAGTCCTACTAATCATCAGGGAAATGCAAATAAAAACCACAATGAGATATCACCTTAACCCAGTCAGAATGGCTTTTATTTAAAAGTCCAAAAACAATAGAGGCCGGCATGGATGCAGAGAGAAGGGAATGCTTATACACTATTGGTGGAACTGCAAATTAGTACAACCTCTATGGAAAACAGTATGGAGATTCCTCAAAGAACTAAAAGTAGACCTACCATTTGATCCAGCAAGCCCACTACTGGGTATCTACCCAAAGGAAAAGAAGTCTTTCTATCAAAAAGACACCTGCACGCGAATGTTTATTGCAGCACGATTCACAACTGCAAAGATGTGGAATCAACCCAAGTGCCCATCAATTCATGAGTGGATTAATAAAATGTGGTATATGTATAACATGGAGTACTACTCAGCCATAAAAAAGGATGAATTAATGCCTTTTGCAGCAATCTGGAGGGAACTAGAGATCATTCTCCTAAGCAAAGTATCTCAAGATTGGAAAAACAAACCCAACATGTACTCATTATTCAAATGGAATTAACCGATGAGCACATGTGCAACAGAGGGAAGTAAAACTCAGTAGAAATCAAGCAGGGGGGAGGGAAGAGCTGGGGAAGGGCAAAAACCTACCTAATGGGTACAGTGAACACTATTTGGGTGATGGGCACACCTATAGCCATGACTCCAGCATTACAAAGTGATCCTTGTAATCAAAAACATTTCTACCCCCTTAATATTTTGAAATTTAAAAAAATACCATAATATTATAAGGGAAAAAAAAGAGGTCCTACAACTCAACAACACAAAAAAACCCCAATTAAAAATGGGCAAAGGATTTAGACATTTCTCCAGATATACAAACGGCCAATAAGCACACAAAAAGATGTTCAACATCATTAGTCATCAGGGTAATGCAAATCAAAACCACAATGAGCATGATTTCACTCCCAGTAAGATAGCTATTATCAAAAATAATGAAAAATAATATTGGCAAGGATGTAAAGAAATTGGAACTCTTGTGCATTGCTGGTGGGAATGATACAGCTATTGTGGAAAACAGTTTAGCAATTCCTCAAAAAGTTAAACATAGAATTTTATTCTACCCAGAAATTCTACTAGATACCATCCAAAAGAATTGAAAACAGGGGCTCAAACAAATACAGTACTTATATGCTAATGTTCATAGCAGCATTATCATGGTAGCCAAAAGGCAGATAACAACCCAACTTTCTAACAACAGAAGAATGAAAAAACAAAATGTGACAAATACATATAATGAACTATTATTCAGCCTTAAAAAGGAAGGAAATTCTGACACATGGCTACAACATGGATGAACCTTACCAACATTGTGCTAAGTGAAATAAGCCAGTCACAAAAAGACAAATGCCACTTATGTGAAGCATCTAGAATAGGCAAATTCATAGAGACAGAATAGAATGGTGATGACTAGGGGCTAAACTTAAAGGGGGAATAATGGGAGTTAATTCTTAATGGTTTTTGTTTCAGGTTTTGGAAAATTTTTGGAAATAGTGGTTATGTTTACATAACATTATGAATGTACTTGGCACTGAACTGTATACTTAAAAATGGTCAAAATGGTCAATTTCATGTTATGCTTATTTTACCACAATTTAAAAGCCATCACTACTCACTACAGCTCAATGGCATGAACTCTGGTTTTTGCACATACATTTGAAGATGTCCCTAAAATAAACTGGAGTGCAGGTTAAAAGTATTTGCAATGAGTACATAAAATGTACTTGGCGACTTAAACCAAGAAGGGAGTAAAAACAAAAAATGAGAGACACAAGGTATACCTGATACGTCCAAGCAGGGACAGGAAAGAAAAGCAAGAGAGAAAAGCTTTATTCAGCCAGGTAGGGAGGAACAAATCCAGATGGCATAACATTCTAGATGTCTAAGAGATACTAGCTACACTGATGTCCGGCATGATGCAGACCTGCATAATCTGAAGGACAACAAAAAGAAAAATGACCTTTAAATTCAAATATTTACTACATAAACTTTAAAAAAAATATGCAGGGAGTAAATAATATAGATTTTTTAACACTATGCATAATCCTATCACTTAGAAACAGCGTTAATATTTCAGTGCACTGCAGCTTATTTTTTCTATGTTATACATTATTTTAATTTAAATAAAATTTGAAATGATGGTCCAAAATATATAGTAAGTTTTATATCTTCATTTAAACTTCCTGTGTTATCTGTGTAATTTTTCATACTGTCAGATAGTTTCAAAAATATGCTTTTTAATGTTTCCTTCTTTGGGATTACAGCTATTATTTATATAAATATTTTCTTATTGCTATACATTTAGACTTTTTATATTTTTTACTATTATAAATTAAGATAATCCCTATTTCCTGGGAATAGATTTTAAAAAGTAAAATTATTAGCTCAAAGGGAATGAAAAATCATAAGGTTTTTTGATGAACAACATAAAAATCTCTACAAAAAGCTAGTATATATTCACAAGAACCTTGTGTTTTTTTTAATTGACAAATAAAAATTTTATATATTTAACAAGAACTCTATTTTTTAGTGAGAGATGAAATTTTTGGAGGAATTTTCTATTTATTTTTGTGGCAATACAGAACAATTATTTTCTTACTAAATTCTTAAATTAAAATTAATCCCATTTTTAATATTTTCAAGAGTGATAAATTCCCTATTATTTTCTGAGATGCAGGCCTATACTGTCCTCTTTCTACAGGACAAGGATATTCCTTGAAATTCACACCTTCTATAGCCATAAGTGGATATTTCTAAAAATGGAATATACAAACCAAACTAAGTAAGATTAAGTGTGTTTGAGATACTGGGAGTGAGGAGCACGTAGTCCTACTAAAATGTATACTTAGAATTCAGGACACATGGAAATATTTAAATATCTATAAGATTAATCATTCAGGTTGATATACATCATTTAAATTTGTGGCACTGCCAATAACATCCTACAAGTAGAAAATCTCACTTTTGAAGCAGGAGCTAGAATAGCTGCAGTTTCAAGACGGACAGCCACGGAAGTGTCAGGTAAGATGAACAGGTGAATGGAAAGAGCAGAGAACAAACCAGGAAAGACTGAAGGGGTGGCAGAGCAACAGGAGGGTGTGGCAGAAAAACAGAGGGAAGAAAGAAGAGAAAAGGAGGGGAATGACAGTGTGAAGTCAAAAAGAAATAGGGGAAACGGGGCATGGCAATAGGAGAAGCAGCAAGGGAAGGAGAGGAACCGGCTGCACAGGGCCAGAGAAGTGCAGAAAGGAGGAGACCAAATGCCCAGATATGAAAGAGAGAGGTGTCATTCCCCAGGAAAAAGATCCGCCCCTTGAATGACATTATTTATTCTTTTCCTTTTAAATCCTGACGTTTATACTTTAACAAGAGTCTCCTTGTCTCTTGATGCTGAAAACTTTGTCAGGTCCAACAGCAACTTCAGGTTCTATATCAGCTCCATTATCAGATGACATGCAAAAAGGAGCAATCCACATCTGGGGTAATGCAATCCACATCTGGGTCAATGGAGGAGAAATGAGGGAAGGCCCTCAAAGTGCTGGGGTGAGGGTGGGGAGCAGGGGAGACAGAGATCTCATCCATCATTTTATTAGTGTTAATGCAGTTCAGGAAAAGCTACCCCAAAATATGGTGCCTTGGCATACTGAGTGTTTTAAGCCAAAAGAAATTAAAAAACACAGAAGCAGTAAGGTCATTCTTTGTCCTTCTCCCGCCTCCTCCCTCCCCTACAAACCCTCATATAATGGGTGTCCTGCCCTACACCTGGAGGTAGGGAATGTCACACAGAGAGGCCAAGAAGAATCTGGACAAACAAGCCTTGCTAAGTTTCCCCAGTTTATCACCATTAGATCAGACCCTTTTGTCCTCCAATCACACTTTTGCACGACTGTCCATAAAAATACACAGTTTTCCCTCAGTCTCTGGGTCTTCACTTTCTGAAGGCTCCTGTGTCATGTACAACTTACATTAAATAAATTTTTGTGCTATTTTTCTCTTGTTAATCTGTCTTTTGCCTTAGGGGTTTTAGCCATGAACCTTGCAGTGGGTGAGGAAAAGGTAATATTCTTTCTCTTCTATGGTGTCAAATCCTATTTCTTGGGCCATTAGGAAATGAGGAAGACATAGTGTTCAGGGTACTTGCCAAGGCATCACGCAGCATCTCCTAGGATAGCTCTGTGGACACAATGAGAGCAATACGGGATAGATGCCAGGAAGATCAGGTGGCCTGGAAAGGAGGGAATGACCAGACCCGCAGCTGCTTGTCAGCATCAATGCTAAAGTCTGTTTCTGGTGCCTCACCCCTGACTTCCCCAGCAGACTTCTTAATGCCTTTGATAAAGTCATAGATGTGCTTATCAAATGTAGAGGTAACAACAAAGGAGCACATGAATGGACAAAAAAGGGATAGAAAAAGATACCTACAAAGTCAAACAATGAATTTAAACTAACAAGATAAATATCAATCGAAATAAATGTAAATCCTGTACTTCCTTATAAAATGAGACTTTACTAGTGGATAACTGGAGATATGACTTTGGAGCACCTCGATCATTAAAAAGCATATAAAGATAATGAAGTGATTTTTTTTTAAAACCTAATTCAACATTCAGATATATTAACAGAAATAAAGTATCTGGAGAGGTGGTAACTCTAATTTCTGTGCTGGAACAACCCCAGCACACAGCATTTCATTTTGGGCCCTGTGCCTTCCTCTTCCTGAAATGCTCTCCCATCTCCGCCACAGCTGACTCCTCCACCTCCTTCCAGTGGCTGTTCAACTCTCTTCTCACTGAGGCTCAACCTGACCCTAAATTTAAAGCTGAAACATTCTCCTATATGGCACTGTCTAGCTGCTCCTTTTTGAATACCACTGACCCCTTCCTAACACACTACATAATTCATTTCCTTGTTATGGTCACTGTGTATCTCCCCGACTGGTATACACATCCCCTGAAGGCAGGGATCTCTGCCACGTTTTTACTGCTATATCTCTAGCACACAAACCATGCCTGCCACATCCTAGGGAGGCGAGGTGGTGATATTAAAAGGGATCTAGGCATTGAACGAGTGACTAAATTAGTCGATTTTAAGAAGCCTTTTGGTCCCCAGATCCCCTTCCTCAACTGGAATTAAACTGGGAAGTGCAGGGAACAGTGGCCAGCCCTGATTCCTCTGATGCAGGAAAGGAGCAGAGAGACATGAGAGTCCTTTTCCCTGTTGTCCTCTCTCCATGACAGCGATGCCCAGAGAGGACAATGTGTTCAGAACCTCAGGTACTACAGAGCAGCTAGGAGGCTCTGGGGAACCTTTAGTGGAAAAAAATGATGAAAACGTACATCAGGTAGAGACAGCAAATTTGCCAGCCAGATTTCTCCCAATTTTCACAGAGTTAGGAGGGGGCAGCCCTGCCAAGCGCTACAGCTCTACATTTTTAATAGCATGACAGAAGGACCAGGAGAAATGACCAAGGACCAAGGGTGGACACCCAGACTGTTCTTCAGCATGTGAAAGTTCACAGACAGAGACAGCCCAGGACACAATTGCTGGGAACAAAACCCTCAGACTCCACACAAAGCGTGGCAATTGAATGCCCAGGGTTGTTAAAGAAATTACTGACCTATCCTTTGTTAATTTAATAAAACCAGCATAATGATGATGCCTCAGAGGAGATGATCTTACTGGGTTAAATACAGCTCTTTATAAAAGCAAGATTATCTTTAAACCTGCATGTATTTCAATTTGAGCAAGGCAGGAAAAAGTACTGGTAGTTATTTAAATTAGACTTACAACCTTCTTTATACAATGGACTAACTCTAGGACTTCTAAATGAGCAGTAATTTACCAGCAAAAAGATACATATTAAGTCTTTCAGAAATAGTTTCATAATAATCAGAGCAATGATTGAAAGAAATTGAGGTCTGGGAAGTTAGCAGCACTTGCAGCAAATTAATCAATCTCAGGCATTTTTGAGCTGCTCTGAGTGCACAGGCTTGGAGGAGATATGAGCCAGTCCCTCTTCCTCAGCCACAGGTGGGGATTAAACTGCATTTTCATTTCTTCAATAGCAAAAATTATCTGTATTATCCCACTTTCGAATATGCCCATTTGTAAAATACCGATTGAAACTCTTACTATCAAGATCACTGATAACATCAGCAAGGCCTGGAGTAATTTTATTTGAAACATCTCATATAAACTAAATCCAATATTAGTTGAATACCTCAGCAAATCTACACTTTCTACAGCCCATATAACTTATTTTAATTATTAACATAATGTTGCCCTTTAATTTCTAGATCACAACCCAAATATTTATCAATTTGGAATACTGTACTAGAACCAGAAGTTCTTACTTGTAGCATCATATACTACCAATACATATTGACAAATATACTTTAAATTGGCTAACGAATATACAGATAGCCAAAGTGATATACAGATACCCAAAGGATATCATATTATTTGAGCATCTAATAGGCACGTTCAAGTAGAATTTGACTATGGAAATTTAGAACCTCATTCTGTTATTTAGACAGTTTATTTCCTTATATATTTGTATTATCTGATTAATATTATTTACCAAATCTGTTTAAATTTTATTCAGAAGTTCATCCAAATAATACAGGATATACATAATAAATCCAGTAATTAGAAATACCAATGAAAATTAGAAGTTCTTTAGTCTTAAAATCAAATATCCAACTGTTGACCGGATTAACTTAGCCAAATCAAATTAAGGAGACTGACACTCACTAATATTTTCTTAATATTTAAAGGTTTGCAAGGCTAGGACTCAAGTCTGCTTACTCCAGAACTATACTTTTGGCACTCCAATGTGGGGAGGGTGGCAGTGCCTGTGCTTCCTACTGGACATAATCTAAAGGACCAGGCTAGTCATTATCATGGCTGAAAAAGAACCAGCACTCCTTGGAGAAATGGCTAATTCTGGGTCTGAGGTGGAAAATGGAAAATATAAGCCCAGAACATGTTATCACACCAGAAAGCAAAGCAGCTATCTGGGACAGCTCGGAGTCACACTTTGAGTAAGCCCCACTATGGTGGATGGGGCAAGATTTGAGTAGCAATAAAGGTAAGTGTAATGGATTCAAATACATCAAATGTGTTTAAATCCACAAATTGATAATGATGACGACAACAACAGTAATAACAATAACTACTGTGGTCACTTTCAGGTGATGCCAGTGAGCCACCTCATTAATTTGAAAATTTGCTTTAAAAAAAAAGACAAAGTATCAAGCATTTATACCATCTTCCCTTGATTATCATTCACATATCAAGGTAACCAAATAGTTGATACGGAAGAGCCTTTTTTTTTTTTTTAGAAGTATTCCAGCTACTAAACAAAGAAGGACTGATAGAATTGGACCATTCTGCAACCCCTAATAGACTAATGAACTGAGGCAATGATCATCAGTGGCTAATAACATCACAAAGAGACTCAGTTTGCTAGAAATAATAGAGGAACACCTTAAATGAGGACAGGAAGGCAACAAGCAAAACCCAAAATATGGGAAAGGACAGGACAGTTTCAACAGTAATCACCATGACCACAAAACAGAGGGAGGAACTGGTGGCGAACATAAAGATGAGATGGAGTAAGAGACTCCTCATCCAATTGCAAAGCGTAAACTTTATTGCAATCACAATTAAAACAAACTGCTAGAAGAAATAAAGTTATAAAATAGTCAAGAAAAGCTGAGCACGGATTATTTTTCTAGGGCTTACATAGTGATTACATAGCCCTAAGTCATCATCATCAACTTGTGAATTTACACAATTTACACAGTGATTATTTTTTTAAGGGGCTCTTATCTTTTAGAACAGGGGTCTAAAATGCTAAATTTGGCCTGATACCTGTTTTGCACAGCTTGAATGCCAGGAATGATCTTTACATTTTTAAATTGTTGAAAAAAATCAAAATTAGAATAACATTTTGTGACTATGAACATCACATGAAATTCAAATTTCACTGTCCATAAACAAAGTCATATTGAAGATTGCCACACTTGTTCATTTATGTATTGTCTACTGGTGGCTGCTCTGGTGCTATAATAGCAGAGTCAAGTAGTTGCAAACCTGTGGCCTGCAAAATTTACTATCTGGCCCTTTACAGAAAAAGTATACCAACCTTTGTTTTAGAGAAACATTTACAGTTAAATGGTGACTGAGGTTGCTTTGAAATAATCAGAGGAGAGCAGGTGAAATATAGATGAGACATTTGGTCACGTATTGTTAGTGGTTGAAGCTGGAGGTTGAGTATATTAAGTTCATTATACTATTCTCTTTATCTCTGTTTAAGTTTACAATTTCAATAATAAAAATAAAAAGAAAACTTTCATCAAAGGAGCAATTAGAAAATAATCTCCCATTTTTGTATATTTCAGTGACTATTTTAACCATGATTTTTCCCAGGAAAACAGATGGTTTTGCTGCTGGCTTATCAATACCCCAATGCTATAGCAATCAAACAGCCATTTTATCCTAGGTGTCATTCACTTTGTGCAAAAGAACAGGGCCATTTATATGGTAAAGGTACCTCCACAACACAAGAGAAAATACAGTTTGGCGAAGGGGAGCCATGTGGTAGCTGCCCTGCTGTGCAGCAACCTTTGCGTAACTAATAATCATATCCCTAGGCACAGAAAAGTGTGGAATATAAATTTCTGAAATAAAGGTTATAACCGGCTTCTAAATCTCAAGAATAAACAGAAACTGCATTAATTTGTCACTTATCCTTGTGTTTAGTAGACATCAATTCTTATAAAAGAGGAATACTACACTTAAACTTACATTTGGACAATAGCCAATTCCCTTTCCTTTGGATGAAGGGAGCGAAGGATGGCACTTTATAAGTAGGAGATATGTAGACTGATGATCTGCTTTATGACTTCAGAGTTCACCCTCTGTTGGAACTGCCTGGCTGCTATTGTGTGCCAGTCAGGGATGCCTACAGCCTTGCCCCAAACTGTCATGCCAGGACTACAAGCAGCGAAGTTTGTGCTACATACCACTTCTATGGTCCTAAAGACATTTCTGAAATTAAAACCCCTCGAAAGTTGTCAAATTTTCTTTCTATCTCAAGGAAGGAGTTAAGTAAACTTTCCTCTGTCTTTTCCAGGTACATAATTCCAGAGTATCAGACTGAAAATCTTCAAGGACTTTCAGGGCCACCTAAAACAGATACATAAATCTTCTAGCTAAAACTCTTTCCCTTTTTTCCTCCCCTTCCAAAAATGAGAGACAGAAGAAGGAAAAACTAGAGACCTTAACAGTGGCTAAATTCCCCAGGATCCCTATTCCAAGGCATGTACTGCTAAAAGGAGACAGAAGAGACAAAGAATCTTAGCATTTGGAGCCCTCACTCACGGAATTCCAGGGCCATGGTCATCTCTGCCTTCCCTTTTCCTGGGATAGCCTTGGATACTTGGAAGCAAGTAAGCCAGTGAACTTTCTGATGAATATGAGAAAAGAATGAGAAGAAAGACTTTCATAGGATTTATGCCTCATGGGTCCAAAGGAATCAGCTCTTAAAATTAGTGGCCGATGCCTCTTTCTTCTGCCCTCCAGACTGAACCATCCTGACCTGTAGTTTTCAGAGCCCAATGTCAAGTCCTGGCCAGGACACCTCACGGTTGCTAGGAAGGAAAAAGCTGCCCTAGATGTTCCTGCTGCATCTTACCTGAAGTGCCAGCTGCTTGCATCTCTTTTTTTGACTAAGATCACAAAGTAAAATTTATTAATTTCTTCTAGAATCTCCCTAGATAAGTCATACTGTTTTATCAATATAAAAGAAATCTTTACCTTTAAATTACAGCAATCCAAAACCATACTAAGTTAAAACATATGGTATATGCTCGAAGGCTTTCAGCAGTTCCAGTCTGAATGTTCAATATTATATAGATATTTAACTGACTAAAACAATAATGGATGTGATTTTAACCACTCAAAATTTTAGAGAGCAAATGGTTCCTATAGCAACTGAAGGCAGTCCTCTTTGTGCATTTCTGGTATTTTCTACGATGCTAAGTGATGTTAAATTTATGCTTTAATATATATGGTATAAAATACCCAAGTTAAGCTTGACAAGGTAACCATAATTTTACTTCTTTTCAAATAATTTTGTGGCTTTTATATATAATAACAAAATTGTTCTGAAAAGCAGTTGTGGTTTTTTTCCCTCATAATCTACAAATGAAGCTACAAGCCACCAAGAAAGGTTGACCACATGCATACATCCCTTAACACAAAAGCCAAGGCAAAACAGCACACACACAAAAAAGTTTTGATTTTAAATTCTGATAAAAGCTATCATTTAAATTACTACATGGTGTTTATGAATCCGTGAGGAAATGTTGGCATAATGGTTCAGGACATAGATTTTGAACATAGATGGCCTGGGTTCAAATCCCAGCTCTTGTTACTAGCAATGTGCCATTGGAAAAATCATTAAAACTTTCTGAGACTCAGTTTCTTCTTCCATAAATGGGCATATAATAAAGTTCTTATAGGGACCAATGAAAAAAAATGCCTGAACGTCACCTAGCAGAGTACCTATCACATAGTAGTGCTCAGCAAATATAGTTATAATTATTTCATTTCAAATACATCTGTTGAAGTCAATAATACAAATACTATTCATACAATTTATAATTTCCTCATTTACAAGCCAAATTCTACAGTATATCAGAGAAGCTGTTCCTGTAAGAATCATTTTAAGTTACAAAAATTTCAAGATTTCCCTTTTTCTTTCAGGGAAAAAAAGGATCTAAAATTATCTGAGCTCAGAAAAGGAATGTGAGAAATTTATTAGACTGGTGAGAAATACTTTTTTCACAATTGGGTAACTCATACTCAACTAAGTGGAATTATATGTCAAATTCTCAAAAAAAAGTATTTATCTCTAGATATATTTTATACTTTTTTAGCTAACCACTAAAATAAAGTTTTAACTCCGAGTTGTTTTTTTTTAAAGAAAATTAAACTCCCCAAATTAAGAGCTCATATTGAATTACATTCCTTACAAAAGGTAGAATGGGTAGATTTCATTCATCTATTACTATACATAGGTGTTGCCATTGTGCAAACTCAAATGGAATATCCTTATTAAAGGTATATTTCTATTACTTTTAATTGAGATGCTATGGCAAGACAAAAAAAGTTCTATGATAGAGAATAAAAAAGCCTAGGGAAAGGGTACAAGAATTGACAGTTTAGGAAAGATGATATATTGACAATATTTGCTTCTAAAATTACTCTAACGTATGCCTGTTTTTATTAACCAGTTTTTGCAACTCTGCATGGTATTGCGATATTTGCTGTATAATCTGAAACAGCAGAAGTACACCACCAAGCTCCATATATCCCTCCCCTCCATCTCTCTGGACAGGAACTGTGGGCCTAAAGCAAGCATTCCAGAAAAACAGAAACTGTTTCCTCTGTGCCTGTTTTCCTGCTCCAACTATGAGCCTGCCTGTGAGGTTCACCTGGAGGAAACACATGATTTGTCCCAGAAGTCAGTAAGATCCATGCACCAATAGTTATTCACTGAGCATTTGCAATGGCACAGGTACTATTCGAGGTGCTGGGTTGTACCAGTGTTTTTAATAGTAGTCCCCCCCATCTGCAGGAGATACATTTCAAGACCCCGCTGTAGATGCCTGAAACCATGTATAGTACTGAACCTGACTGCTGTCAGTCGGAACATGTTTCTGTCCATTTCTCCCACCCACAAATTTAATGCTCTTTCCTTCTTAACTAAGCACTTATCACACACTGTGGCTGTAACTTTTGCAGTTTGAAGTGCGACAGAAAAACTAGAATGAATTTCTTTTTCCTTGTTCACAATTTCAGGGTTAGAAGATTCGTTCTTATCACAGATCTTAGCAAGGTTAGCATACAATTTTTTTCTTTCCCTTTTAAGTCGAGAAACTTTTCACTTAAGGGAAATACTTTATGTCTTCTATCTGGCTTATCTGAATTGCCAGCATCGCTACTCTTGCACTTTGGTGCCATGGTTAAATAAAATAAGGATGATGTGAACATAAGGACTATGATCCCATGACAGCTGATCTGAGAACTGAGACAGCTCCTAAGTAACTAACTAGTGATTAATAGATAGTGACTACAGCATGGATCTGCTGGACAAAGGTATGATTCATGTCGTGAGTGGGACAGGGTAGGACAGTGAGAGATTTTATCACGCTCCTCAGAACGGCATACAATTTAAAACTTATGAATTGTTTACTTCTAAAATTTTCCATTTAATATTTTCAGATTGCAGTTGACCACAGGTAACTGAAACAGTGGAAAGCGAAACCTCAGATAAGGGGGGACTACAGTACTTTACAGTAACATCCTTTGATTACCTTTTCTATTTATATGAACAGATGCATATTATGAAATCATTTTAAAAGGCTATTCTGGTGGCTCATTTATAACAAACTCTAAGCTCTGTTTGCAAAAGAGTAAAACTCTCAATTATGTTGTGCTATGATCAATTCTAAAGTTCTACAGTTTAACATAGATATCTCCACAGTAAATCTGAGACTATCTGGTTAAAAGGCTAATATTATTTGGAATGCAAGATCACTCAGTGCAGAAAAATGTCCAATTGACCAAGTTCACTATTTTGTAAACAAATATTTTTATATAAATACAAATATATACATACATACAAACATAAATGCATTATACATTTAAAACTGAGTTTCACTAATAAAATGTAGTTACCTGCAATAAATGTAAAAACTGAATATATGACTGTGCTAAAGTTTCCTACCTTTTCTGAGATTCTGTTCTCGTGTTATTAAGAATTTAATTTGAAGATTGTTCCAAATTTAGAGGTTCCAGAATTGTATAATTCTAAAAATTAGGTCATTTAAAAATGGTTGGGACTTCTAAGATCTGTTAAGAGAAAATGGTTATTTTCCAGGTTTCTCTTGCCAGCTTCTATTCACTCAACACATACACATCAACCCCTGGCCCGATCAAAGTCTCCACTCATCCACTGTTGCAAAGGCATCTCTACTGGCCCCTGTGCTTTCTGCTATCTGTCCTGGAGGCTGAACCTTTTTATTTCCTGCCCACCCTGAGTACAATGCGGTAGCTATGTAAGAAGAGCAAGGAATGGAGGAGTCTCCACAATGATCAGAAATGAATTAAAGAGTAAAAGTTATAAAAATACCAAAACGGGACCAGAGGCAGGGGAAGAGGAGAGTTTATTAATAAAATAAACGTGCCCTGGAACTGTGTGGTGGGAGTCATCTACAGATGATAAACAGAAACACTAGCTAGCTTTTGTTATCACCTTCTTTTACTGAAAAGCTGAAACAGGTATTATACATATGAATTCCCAAGAGAAATAAGCAAATGTAGGAAAATAAAATTTGAAATACTAAAGAAAGAATAATAGAAGTTTTAATACAATTATACATGGCTTAGAGGTCAATGAGTACACAAAAAATATGCAGCTCAGAAGCTGCCCATCAGCAAACAAAAGTATTTAATAAAGTATAAAAGTATACAAAAAGTATAAAAAGAAAACATAAAATTCCCCTTTCTGTTCTAAGTTTTATATATGTGTGTACATACATATACACAATTAATACGTATATAGACATACTGAGATATTTTCACAATGTAGGCTTCAAACTTTATAAGTGATTGGAAAGTTGATAACAACAGGAGATATGGTCTTATTTTGGAGGCTTGAATGATTTTCGCAAACACATTTAATTTTAGTATCTCACACTGTTACAGCCCATGTTTGTGTGTACAGATTGCCATACCTAATAGCACACAGCAAGTATCTTCGAGGACTTCATTGCATATCCATTTTGTACCACAAGAAAAGAGTTCTACAGATGCTGTCTTCCTATTGTAGATTTTCTGGAAGGTGTTTTAAGCACTTTGCAGCTGTAACGATGGTTGCTCATACACTGGGTTTAATTCTGTTGTTCAGAATTCTAGAAAAATTGATCTCACATTAGCAATAACCTGTGTGGTCCACAGATGAGATGAAGAAAATATAAACAGATGGGACACATCTGTTGATCATAAACATTTCTTCATTAGTGTCATCAGATTTATTTGTGTTATGTTTTTGCGAAAGACTCTGACAGGGATTATATTTAATCCATATTTTAAACAATCAAAACCTTGGCCATTTTTTAGAGGTGTGGATCGATATGACACGTAATACATATGAACATTTTTTTCTATGGTCAGGATGGGTCCTTGATAATAATCATGCAATGTTGGTCACATCCAAATTCTTCTAACAAAGTGTAAGTGCACACTGCCTATTCACCTACCCTCCAGATCCGAGAAGACAGCATAGTATAATAGAATTAATCAGTGGTAAAGTAAAAGCAAAGAAACAGGGTTGTACTATCCTCAACTATGCCATTTACCTTCGTGATCCAGGACAATCCTGAACCTCAAACTCCTCATCTACAAAACAGATACAATACCATGGAATACACCCATGAAACTCTGTGTAAAATGCCTATGGTGGGGCTCAAAGGATTACAACACAAGTAACAAAAATGATTGTAAATGACTACACTCAAAAACATTGATGTCCCCCAAATAAAAGATGTGCTATTAATTTCTAAATCTTAACTTACTCTTGGGGAAGATTCAAATCACAGAAAAACCTATAAATACTTTTTTCTTCACTTTTCTGCCTGGATCTCAGAATTACTTTAAGGACCCACATGAGTTTACATGAAGAAAGGCATTTTTGAAACTGTTATAGCATTAGAGTATTATACCCCTAGATTAGAAAGACCTAGTCCACGATTACAGGTTCCTGTCTCCCCACAACCTCTAAGAGATGGCCTGAGGCAACAGGCCAGGGGTCCCGGGCAAGAAGGCAGGAAGGGCTTTGCAAATCCAGCACCTGCTGGAAATCCTCATCACTACAAGCAACCGCTTGGTACACATAGAGACTAATGGAAACCATCCTTGCAACTGAAGGGCACTGGTCTTATTTCATAAGCTATCAGTAAAATAAACACCTCCCCACACAATGCCTTCCCAAGTAGGGGGAATAAATTATTTAACAATAAAATTATTCTAACATCACAAAGATCCACAAACTAAATAGCATTCTGAGTCCAGGACAAACTAAGTTTTACTTAAAACTTCAAAGTCACAACAGTTCTGTCTATGTCATCCCCTTCTCCACAGTGTGGTGTCAGAGCTGCAGGGCAATGAGCAGTTGCTGGTGACAAGAGGGGGAATAAAAGACTGGACAAGAGCAAAAGAAAGGCATTCATGGATTGACTGTGAGAACAATGACCAACACTAGAATTCAAATCTAATACAAAAGAAAGACAGACCTAATACACAGGAAATTCAATGTGACAGTCATAACGAGGCTACTGAATACAGCTACCAGTTACACATCATGAGTGCCTTTTTCTTTCCTGATTTGAAACACATTGCATTTTGCATCACAGACTAGTGATTTCCAACCCTGGTGTATCTAGAATCAGCTGGGAAGCCTTTAATAAAATATTGAATGCTGGGCCCCACCCCAGACCAATTAAATCAGAATCTGGGAATAGGCTAGATATGTAAAACAAAACAAAACAAAACAAAAACCACCTCCTAAGGGATTCTACAGTAGATTCAGGGATGAAAACTCTGCATTTAGACCCTTTTTTCCAAAATAGTAACTAGCTTTCTCAATACACCATGACAAATTCTCTTTAAAAAAAAGTTCCCCACTGTAACAGGAAGTAGTTGAAGATTCCCAACGCCATGTAAGTGCTCAAGTTTAAGCAAGAATATACCAAGTCCAGCACATTTGCAAAAACAAAAAGAGCAAATGGTGTCCTCAATGTACCTGTAAATTCTTGGGAATATCTAAGATATTCTAAGATATCTAAGTCTAAGAGAGCTTAGACTTTATATGGCATTCTCTCAAGTAATATTATAAAAAACGTTAGAAGCAAAAAAATATTTTTCCACGAATAATTAAGATTTCTAGAGATAAATCAAAGATGAAAAGAATAATTTCATTTTTATTAGGTGCTTAATGCTTTGTGGAAAATGCCCACAGAAGATGTCTGTCTCATCATCCATTACCACAGACAGCCAATCTTGATCACATTCAATACCAAACAACCAGTAGCTGAGAAACAATTCTGAATCCTAACATCAAGAATATGAAACAACTGGGAAGTGGGATAAAAAGAAAAAAAGTTGAATACTGAAGACAGTTTTCACATGATGCAAAAAGCTCTTAAAGTAGCAATTATAAAACTTTCAGAGACAAGGAAAATGTAAAGATGAATTTGGAACATACAGTTTCAGTCTTCTGCACACACTCCTCCTCCCTGGCTAGGAGAGTCTCTAACAGGGAGAGTGGTACACGGAAGGAGAGTAGCAGAGGACCCAACCCTCTTTAAGAAGCCTCCTCGCCAGAATGTATCCCCAGCTGACAATCCATTGCTGATTAATCTTGGGATAGTACATTTGCATGTCTCCCATTTTCCCCAGAAATAGAGGAATAAAAAAGACCACTGATTTACACTGTAATGATCAACAGGGATAAGGGATTTTAAAACTGTAGTGTTACACAAAAGTAACACATCACAATCACGATTATGCAGCAGAAGGGAGAGGCGTGATAGGAGGTGGAGAGGTGATAGGTGCAGAGGAAAAGCCAACATGTGTGAAGAGGTGGAAGCCCATGTGGAATGTGGAACACAATGGTATACACAGGAGGGCTGAAATATGAAGGTCAGTTCAGCTCAGCAGCAAACTCAAAATAAGTAAATAATATATATTTTTTAAAACCTACACAAAACAAAACAAGGAAAGAGATGAAAAAAAAACCAACACCAGTCAAGATGAAGAATAAGCAGCCCGCAGATTAAGGCTTAAAAGGAAGAAACAAGAATGAAGTGGGAGAATACTAAGGGAGAAAAAAAACTCCAAAACCTAGAGTCTAAAGAAATGGGTGGCGTTCTGGTTAGAGGGGACAGGTAATTTAATCCCACTCATTCTATCAGCATTCCTGAGACCATGGATCTATGCAAGAAATGTTCTGCCACACAAAATACACATGGTGGAATTTGAAAGATTATAAAATAAGACATACAATCTACAATTACACTAAAAAAATTATACTTTAAATGCTCAAAAGTAAAAGATGTATTATTAATTTCAAAGTTCAGACTTATTGCTTGGAAATTCAAATCACAAAAATGCCTATACACTCTGTGTGTGTGTGTGTGTGTGTGTGTGTGAGTGATTCTTAGATTTTTCTCCAGAAAAGGAGCAGGGGAAGAGTATTACATTTTGTACTTTAATATACTGCTCTAAAAGTAATTTCACAATCAGATCTCCCAAGCAAGATGGCTAAAGCAAAAGGGGGAAAGAAAATTTTAAAAAGGTGTGTGAAGAAAAATAATTAGCTTACATAGAACACTTAGTAATCTGGCCACTTATTAATATGAGAGAAAGCCTCACAACAGGGTTCTGACACTGTGTTTCTCCAGGTTCCTCCCCCCGGGGTGAATGCTTTTTTTCCCCTGGACTCTCACTTAGCTGGTGCAAGTAAGTTACTGTACCTGTAACCAGAGCCTGTCTCCTGCCACGGTCCTGCCGATGGCACTGCACTGGAAAGTGGCAAACTGGCCGGCATTGACTTCCACATTCTGAATCCGCAGGAAGTGGGGGGTTCTGGCTACATGAGGAAAAAGAACGAAAGATATGAAAAGGGGAGATCTATAACGAATATGTGTCTTTTTCAATCTATCTTTAATTTGGGGCCTTTTCATTTTGTTCATCTTGGGAGAAAATAATGCTTTTGCTTATATGAGCTTTAAAGATTTCACTAGGATTGTAAAAGATATCATGAATGGTTTTGGTGTGCTTTGTAAAAGAATAAAAACAAAGCCAAGCATTCTGGGATAGAACCAAACAGAAAGAAGATATTTTATTGTTCCTGCTGTGCAAATTATCATAGCTCAGCAGTCTGCTTGTAATAACAGATCTGTATTAATAAAGATTATACTGAAGCCTAATTGATGTTTTGAACAAAAACATATTAGATATTTATACTAGCGACATGAAAAGAACAGTAAGAAGTTAAATGATGTTGTCAAGGAAACTTTTTAACCGAAGTACAGAGCTGTGCATAATATATATTTTTACACAACTAACTGGTATGCAACATTATTTATGTAATGTTTTTCAGCTACCAAAAATACTATCCCTATAGACACACTCTGTGAAATGATTCTGGAACTGCAACAGCATGGCAATTTTTGCTGATTCTTATTTCCAATTCAAGAAGTAGGAAGGATTGCAAATCCTAAATAGCACTGACTCATAATGTACATTGTCCATATGGGACAACTGTTTAAATGAGGTATTGTTGTATCTGATCTGGGAAGTGCAGACCAATTTCTGTATCACACTGAAAACAGATGTCCAGGAACTGGAATGATAGGTCAGGACTTAAATTTTATGACAAATTCTACTTTTAGGAAAACATTCTTTTATCACAACAATGATAGAGTGAAAGAGTAGCAAAGTCAGGGAGGGTGGGCAGTAGAAAAGGATGAGAATAAGATGATAGTACTTTCTGGGAGGGACACGTAAATCTGGATAATAACTAGAATAAATTTGTTATGCCTTGCCAGCTTTTCCTCATTGCCAGTGTGTCTTTAGGTCATGTCTAGACACTTAAAAAAAATGGTGCCCCACTGCTGAGTGCACAAAGATTACAGAGCAGTGCTCACATTGGCCTGAGAAGAACATAATTAGGAATGGAAGTGGGTTACTGCCAAATACAAAGAAATATGCATTTTAATGTCAATAACACACAGGAAAACCCCATTACTAATTTGGAGGCCAGTAATAATTCAGACAATGTATTCATGATGCTCAGCATACAAAATGTTCTCAATGACTTCCAACAAAGCAGCATAACTAGGGACCATTGTTTCTTAATACTAACACATTAGTGTACAATTCTATGAACTCTGTTTTTCACTGATTTAATCAAATTACCCCTTGGCTCAAGAATAACATAATTCTACAGTTTTTATAGATCACCATAAAAAGTCCCTAAATCTAATTTCTCTTTTACTCTTGGTTCCTGAAAAACTAAAAGACCCATTGTTTTTAGAAGATGGAAAAAGGTAACATTTATTGGGTACTTATGTGCCAGAATCTTTTCCACTGAGTATCCATAAATGTTCTGTGAGGGACATACTTTCTCCATTTCTCTGATGGGGGTAATTTGTGGGTACTTGGCTAGTAAGTGTCAGAAGCAGGAAGCAAACTCAGGACTATCCAATTCCAAAACGCAGGTTTGGTCCAGGAAGCCACAAGGCCTCTCCCAGACTTATCCCCGCCTCTGCCTTTCCTTACACTCTTCAACCCACTTGGAGGGGCTCCCCTGTCTGCCTGTTGGAATTTTAGCTTCATTCGAGGCCCTTCTGAACGCTATTCCCTCCATGAAGCTTCTGTGAATCATCTTATCTTGTTGCCAGACCTTCTAATATCACAATAGCAATAGCACTTGATGTTAATGCCTTACACATAGCAAATACTCGATATCATCATTAATTTATATTATTGAAAATTAGTAAAACCACACACATCTCCTTAAACTCTTAAACACTTGAGATTTCAACTTCTGTAGAATTCTACTCTCCCACTTCACCTCTGATACAAGGGAAACTTTTACCATATAAAAATCTTTATAACCATTCTGATTTTAGGTTTACCTACACCAAATGTCCCCAACATGAACAGACATCATTAAGAAGTCTGAGAGTCAGTTAAATTAATAGGAATACATTAGAAGCCAAAAAGCTGTTTTTCTTGTCAAGGAAGTTTAAGCAAAATTGAGTATTCCTTTTTCTAATCGAACAGCAAAATATACATCAATTTTAGTACATATTTCATTAACTGGAAACTTTTTCAAATGTTTTTGCCCCCATAGAATAATTCTAAACACATTCCCAAAGCCCTGCAAGCCGAAGCTGGATGACTTGATATAACTTCAAAGGAGACATCAGCACAACAGTGTAGGCCACTTAGAAAGCTCATTGGAACACCTGCATCCTCCATGCTCTGCTCCAGGTAATAACCATGACTGTGTTAGTGGAAAAAAACCCAAACTCTGTAAAATAATTTAAAGAAGTTTATTCTGAGCTGAATGCATGCGACTGGGCCAGAACACATGGCTTCAAGAGGTCATGATAAAATGTGCCCATGGTAGCTGGGTTATAGTTTGGCTTTATACGTTCGTGGAGACAAGAATTACATATAAGATCCCAAGTCAACACCTGGACAGCAGACATTGGTTTGGCCCAAAAAGGCAGGACATCTTGGGGTGGGGGGAGGTTACAGGTTATAGGTAGATTTAAAGATTCTTTGATTTGTAATTTGTTAAAGAAATGAAGCTTTGTCTAAATGCTTGGAATGTTTTAATTTAAGGATTAAGGATGTCTGTTAAGCAGAGACATTTATCAAAACTCAAGTGATCTGTTGAGTAAATTTATGGCCTGCAGGCATGGTTTAAGCTTTGTCTGGCATAGCCTTAGGTCTGTTAATGAGTTACAAAGGATATTGCCGAGAAAGGAGGGGGCCAGACAAGGCATGTCTAACCTCTCTTCTCAAGGCCAGCAACTCAGCTCTAGGGTATTTCTGGGATCCTCTTGACCAAGAGAGGGTCCATTAAGGCAGTTGGGGAGCTTAAGATTTTATTTTAGTTCACAATTTTGATACAGCATTAATAAAGATACATCAAACCCAACATCTAAAAATCTTCTCAACTGGCTGCCCTCTGGTCTTAGAAACTGAGTTTATAGTCAGCTCCAACCATTAATTTCATTAATCTGATTTTCTTTTTGTTTCCTTGTTCTAATCTAAATTCTTCTGTCCCTTTTGTAGATCTCTTACCTTGAAACTTTTAACTCAAATGCCTCTCTCCAAGATAAACAACCTTTTTTGGTGAAACTTCTAGAAAAGTTTCAGATGGGGGAAATGTGGGGACCCATTCAGATCTCCAGAGTTGATAAAAAGATAATTTTGTGAACTAAAATAAAATCTTAAGTCTTCCCCCCCACCGGCTGACTGAATGGACCCCCTCCTGGCCAAAGGGGATACCCTAAAACTGAATTGCCTGCCATGAGGAGGGAGGTCAGACATGCCTCATCATCCTCCCCTCCCTTCTTGGAGATATCCTTTGTAACTCATTAACAGGCCTAAGGCTATTCGAGACAAATCTGCAGGTCCTCAATTTACACAACAAATATATGTCCAGTGATTTGTCTCTGATTAACAGACTTCCCTATCTTAAAAACATTCCAAGCCTTTAGACAAAGCTTCATGTCTTTAACCAAATACAAGTCAAAGAGTCTTTAAACCCACCTATAGCCTGTAAGCCCTCACTTTGAGATGGCCTACCTTTTCGGGCCTAACCAATGTATGCCTTCCATGTATTGATTTATGACTTTACCTGTAATCCCTACATCCCTGAAATGTATAAAACCAAACTGTAACCAAACCACAGCGAGTCCACTTGCTCAAGGCCTCTTGGGTGTGGCTCTGGGTCATGGTCCTCAAATTTGGCTCAGAATAAATCTCTTTAAATTATTTTATTCAGTTTGGCTTCTTTTCCATTGACAATTTTAAAGTGAAAACATTTGAGCTAAAGGAAATGCAGAAATAAAGCTTATCCGAACTTCCCTTATTTGACTAAAACAGAGCCACCCAAAAAGACAGCTGACATTAACTTCCCTCTGAGGGAGTTTCCAGCTAAATCAGCCGTCTGGAGACAGATTGCCCATGGCCATTAGCATCCAAAAGCCCAACAGAACCTTCAACACTTTCCCATTAAAGCCCTAAAATCACCCTCTCTTTTGTTAAATTTGGAAGATAAAACTTTATCTTTTGTTATTTAGAGAATTTTACAATACTGGGAGCTCTGGCCTGCACGTGTGAAAATAAACCTTGTCTTTTCTCCAATTAATTCTAGTTTATGTTCTCTTGTCAGTTAATGAAGTAGGTCCCAAGACACGGACCCAGTCCATATCCAGGAAAGTTACTCATGCCCCCCCATATCCTAAGTGCCAATCCTCCCTCCCATACTTTCTATTCCATGGTACATTACCTCACATACAAAAGTCTCTCTACCTATTTCCAGAACTCCTGAAGATTCACTGCTCTATCTTGCTGCAAGTCACTGTAACCAGTTAGGTCTCCAACACAAAATGTCTGGGTGTGTAGTCATTTTTCATGATAACTTGGGTTAAGGGAGTGTTGCACTTGGGGACTGCTATTCTAGCAGTTTCAACCAATCCTGCATAAGACCCATAGGGTCAGTTCTTGAGGTGCTGTGCTTGAAAGCTTTTGTTAACTATTCTTTAGTATGCATCCCGTATTACCCCAGTTAGAGTACAGCTACTAATTAAAATAACAAGTCTCCCTAACTCCATTGGCAGGGACAAAACCCCCATATGATATTCATATGTCAGGGGGCCTGGTCTACGCAACCTATGTTCTCCCCCCTTTAGTTTATCCTCTCTCCCCTTTCTCCTTCTGTTAGCACATCTTTCTATCTCTGAGCCTTTCAGTGAATCCCCACCCTGGCAGCGCCGAGCCTCCCACAGTCCATGATTGGAGGGAGGAAGCAAGCGAAGTGGCAAAGGAGCACAATTCCTCTGATTATCCCTCCACTTGTGAGAATACCGCAGCCTTCCTCCACAGTCTTGGAAATGCTTCCATAAACGTCTGGTGCCAAAAAGGTGGGGACCACTGCTTTATAAAATTAATAAAGGGCCACAAGGTGGGAACTATGGTAGGGGAAATATATATATAACCAGCCATTGTTCCCCAGCTTGCTTTCCTACAATTACTTCCTACTCAGGAGTCATCTAGCTGATGGTAATAAAGGTTCTTAGCTTTCTTCATTGCTCCCATAGATAACATTACCCTTGTGAAACCTAGGCTAGCTTTTAACATATCTTCCAGGCCTTGCATTCCAGTGGAATGGCTGACCCACCCAGACCAGTGGCCCATACCAAGGAACTGACTCAACTGGTCTTGCAATCCTCACCTAAGAACTGACTTAGCAAAGAAGACAACTTCCACGCCCCTGTGGTTCCACCTCAACCCAGCCAATTAGCAGATCCAATTGCCTAGCCCATTGCCCGCCAAACTATCTTTAAAAACCCTTTCTCCCAAATTCTCAGGGAGACAGACTGGAGAACTTCCTCCCATCTCCTCACATGGCAACTGTGATGTTAAACTCTTTCTCTGCTGTAGCCCCTGCTGTCTCAGCGTATTGGCTTCCTCTTGAGCAGCCGGCAATGAACCCGATAAAGCTGTAACACTCCTCTTCTTCCTCCTCCTCCTCTTCCTCCTTCTCCTATCTCCTCCTCTCCCCACCAGACTGCCAAGAATCTCAAAATCCCTCTTGATTTTCTTACGCAGTACAACTGAGCTCTCCTAATCTTTCTCAACCACAAGAGCCCATCAAGGTGGTGGCAACAAAAGAGCTCAGATCCATGTTTCCTACTCACTCTCCAATGCAGAAATGCAGGGAAGGTTTTCTTTCCTATTGCAACCTTTCCTTTCCTGCTATAACCATTACAAAGAGATCTGTAGCCTTCAAAGGCTTCCACACTTTTCTTCGAGCAGCACAAGGCAAAAGCTAACACATATTTAGTTTGAAACATCCTGAGCCAGCTTCTCATTGACTAAAATCATGCACAGAAAATGAATTTCAAATCTTGAAATTTTGCCAAGATTTTTACTCCTGAATTTCAAATCTTGAAATTTTACCAAGAGTTTTACTCCTGAAATGCTTGCTTCTTAACAAGCATTTCAGGAGTTATTTTAGAACAGCAAAGGTAGGCTACCAATGTTGTTTTCTTTCATTTTTTTAATATTATAGCATACTTCTGAACTGTCTAAAAAATGATATCATTTCTTTTCCCACATATCTTAAATAGCCTCCTGAAACAACTTAGACTATCTCCATTTACATATTTCTTCCTCTAAGATGACAAATAATACTAAAATATGTTCAAGATATTAGGAATCACCTTCATTCTTTTTTGTATGATTTGTGATTTAAAATATACATTTTTCACATTTAGAAGATATTTTAATAAGAAAAATAAAATACAGAGAAGTACTTAATTTTTAAATCATATATAAATTTATTTCTGAGAAGCAACTTTTGAAATATGCACACTTATTTCCAAAATGGAGAGCATCCTGTATCCTGTTGAGGAGACACACAGAATTTTCACCTAAAGCTTGGGCCTCCTGAGATAGGCTGGGAAACCTGGATTCATACAGGCTCATAGCGAATTCAAGTATGTTCATGTAGATTATTTATTTGCATTAGGTTAGGAGACAGATGGAAAGCCAAACCCTAAGAACAGCTGAACATGGGGTCAGGATGGGGGATAGATGGGGTGGATAAAGGTAAAAAAAAAATTCCTACTGAACCAAAAAAGGAAGCTTCAGCACCTGGTAGAATCCTCCCTCCTGTGGATGTAGCACAGGTGGCTATGTTATTCATGGGCTTCTCTGTGAGAACTGGTGGTAATTTCTGACTTTCCATGGTACTCTCAGAACAACCCTTGGCCCTTACAGAAATTTTACATCCTTTAACTTGGCCTATTGATATTTTTATGCCTTTTTATATCAACCATGGACTTTTTTAAAAAATTTAAGTAGATATTGTCAGCATTTTTCCTTATTAACTGTTCACCTGAAACTATCTGGTTCTGCTTACTATATATCCTTGGTTCTCAATCAGGGGCAATGTTTTTACCCTGGGGACATTTGACAAGGTCTGGAGACACGTTTGTCTGTCATAGCTGGTATGATGGTGGTGCTACTGGCATCTACTAGACAGAGGCAAGGGATGCTAACATGCACAGGATAGTCTCCACAACAAAAATTAGCCAATACTAAAATGTCAATAGTACCAAGGCTGAGAAACACTAATATATATCATATAGACACAAGATTACTCAAATTCTCCTGCTATTTAACATTGGGGTGTTTCTTTCCATTATACATAATTCCAAGATAAACGTTCACATAATTAAATCCTTATATATACTTATTATTATTTTTTTAGGTTAAACTTTTAGAGACCAAATTACTAAGACAAAAACTACACATTTTTGCCAGTTCTGAAATGTCGGCATAGAAGCAAGATTGATTCATTCCTCCCCACAGAAAACCAAAAAACAAATCCCAGAATATCCCAGAATTCAAATATGAGGATGAGACAGTTTCCAGTGTGACAGACAAGTGAAAAAATTCTGAGCAGATGGTAAGAGAACCAGACCTCATATCTGAGATGTGCCTCCCCTTCCATCTACCCGCACAAAGCATACAAAAAATTTCCTCTAACTCACGGGTTTCTAAACTGGAAAAGGTGAGACTGAGATGGACAACCCGTTCCCACACCATTTTGGGTTCCCTGGCAGGACACTTGACCCTGCCTCAAACCACAGAAAGCATCGGGAGTGTATGAAGGGAGAAATATCCCTGGGGACAACCAGAGACAAAGGCAGGTGGGACTACCATCCCCAGGCCTGCAAACTCTGCTCTGTAACTTGTCCAAAGGGGACACCAAATCAGCAGCACCACACTGTAGGAGGATCATTCCACAGGGCCCCTGGGCACAAACCCCTAGCCAGCCTTCCTATACTACTGGGATATCCCCTGTGGGACCTCACCCATTCAGGATGAGTGGCACTCTGATTGTGAACCAAGGCAAACCTGGGCTTAAGGTAGCATCTAATTCCAAAAAAGAAACAGCAACCTGGCGGGGGGGGGGAAGAAAATCAACAAGTAAATTACAAAGAATCTCTAGGTAAACATACCCAATAAAAATTGAAACAAGCCAGACAAAGAAGACTGGAATAAATAACTAACCATTCAATGCAAAGACATAGACGTACATCCACAAAAAAACAACAGCAAACAGGAAACCATGACCTCCCCAAGTGAACAAATGCAAGGAACCAGTGACCGACCCTAATGAGATAGTGATATATGAACTGTCTGACCAAGAATTCAAAATAGAATTTTTAAGGAAACTCATTGATTTCCAAAATAACACAGAAAAGCAATTCAGAAATTTATCAGAGAAATTTAACAAAGAAATTGAAACAATAAAAATCAAACAGAAACGTTGGAACTGAGAAATGCATTTGCTGAACTGAAAAATTCATTAGAGGCCCTCAACAGCAGAATGGATCAAGCAGAGGAAAGAATCAATGAACTCAAAGACAGGATATTTGAAAATTCACAGAGGGGACAAAAGAAAAAAAGAATGAGAAGGAACAAAGATCACTTTCAATATATAGAAAATTACCTCAAAAGACCAAATCTAAGAATTATTGGTGTTTAAGAGGGAATTGAGCAAGAGTAAGGAGTAAAAAGCTTCAAAGAAATAATAGCAGAAAAATTTCCAAACTTAAACAATAAATATCCAGGTAATTTCTAAAAGAAATTTAGAGAACACCAAAAAGATTTGAGCCAAATAAGGCTACCACAAGGTATATAATAATCAAACTCTCAAAGATCAAGGACAAAGAGAGGATCCTAAAACCAGCAAGAGAAAAGATTGAAGTAACATGTAAAGGGAGCTCCACTTCATCTGACAACAGACTACTCAATGGAAACCATACAGGACAGGAGGGAGTGGGAAGACAACTTAATGATGCACCTCAAGGAACTAGAAAAGCAAGAACAAACCAAACTCAAAATCAGAAGAAGGAAAGAAACAACAAAGATCAGAGCAGAAACAAATGAAATTGACTCTAACAAAAATACAGAAGATCAATAAAATTTAAAGTTGGTTTTTTCAAAAGATAGACAAAATTGAGAAACCTTTAGCTAGACTAAGAAAAAAAAAGAGAAGACCCAAATGAATAAAATCAGAGAAAAAAAAGGAGACAGGAGACATAACAACTGAGACTATAGAAATACAAAGAATAATTAGAGACTATTATAAACAACTTTATGCCAACAAATTGTAAACCCTAGAATAAATGGACAAATTGCTGGACACATACAACCTACCATGACTGAATTGTGAAGAAACAGAAAAAACCTTAACAAACCAAAAATAAGTAACAAGACTAAAGCCATAATAAAAAGTTAATGAAATTAAAGCCATAATAAAGAGTCTCCCATCAAAGAAAAGACCAACACATGATGGCTTTACTGCTGAATTCTATCAAACACTTAAAGAAGAATGAATAACAATTCTATTCAAAGTCTGCAAAAAAATTGAAGAAAAGGGAATACTTCAAAACTCACTTTATGAGGCCAGGATTACCCTGATACCAAAACCAGACAAGGACACAACAACAACAAAAACATAAAACTACAGGCCAATATCCCTGATGAACACAGTTGTAAAAATCCTTAACAAAATATTAGCAAACCAAATTCAACAACACATTAAAAAGGTCAATCACCACGATCAAGTGGGATTCATACAAGGGGTGCAAGGATGGTTCAGCATACACAAATCAATAAATATGATACATCAACAGAACCAAGAGCAAAAGTTATGTGATCATTTCAAAAGATACCAAAAAAGCACTCAAGATTCAGCATCCCTTCATGGTAAAAATTTCAAAAAACTAAGTATAGAAGAAACATATCTCAAAATAATAAAGGCCATATATGTCAAACCCTAACAGCTAACATCATACTGAATGGAGAAAAATTCAAAGGCTTTCCTCTAAGATTTGGAACAAGACAAGGATGGCTACTTTACCACTTTTATTCAACATAATACTGGAAGTCTTGGCCAGAGCAGTTATGCAGGAGAAAGAAATAAAGGCCATCCAAGTTGGAAAGGCTGAAGTCAAATTAGCCTTGTTCACAGACATGATCTTCTTTTAGAAAACCCTACAGACCCCACTAAAAAACTGTTAGAACTGGTAAACGGATTCAGTAAAGTTGCAGAATACAAAATAAACAGAAAAATCAGTGGCATTTATATTACCAAACAGCAAACAATCTGAAAAAGAAATCAAGAAATCAATCCCTTTTATAATAGCTAAAAAGAATATAAAATATCTAGGTCAATATAAGCAAAGAAGTAAAAGATCTATACAGTTAAAAGTATAAAAGATGATGAAAGAAATTGAAAAGGACACAAAAAATGGAAAGATAGTCCATGCTTGTGGATTAGAAGATGTAATATTGTTAAAATGTCCACACTACCCAAAGCAATTTACAGACTGAATGCAATCCCTATCAAAATACCAATGACATTCTTCACAGAAAAAAAAAAAAATCCTAAAACTTATATGGAACCACGAAAGACCCTGAACAGCCAAAGCAATCCTGAGCAAAAAGAACAAAGCTAGAGGCATCACACTACCTGCTTCAAAATTTACTACAAAGCTATAATAAACACATCATCATGGTACTGGCATAAAAACAGACACACAAGACCAATGTAACAGAATGGAGAACCCAGATATAAATCCACACATTTACAGCCAACTTATTTTTGACAAGGATGTCAAAAACATACAAAAGGGAAAGGACTATCTCTTCAGTAAATGGTGCTGAGAAAACTGGATAGCCATACACAAAAGACTGATACTAGACCCCTATCTGTCACCATATAAAAAGTCAGATCAAAATGGATCAAAGACTTAAATCTAAGACCTGAAACTATAAAAGTACTAGAATAAAGTATTGGGGAAATGCTCTAGGACATTGGTCTAGGCAAAGATTTTTTTGTGTAAGACCTCCAGAGCATAGGCAACGAAAGCAAAAATAGGCAAATGAAATTACATCAAGCTACTACAAAAAGCTTCTGTACAGAAAAGGAAACAATCAACAAAGTGAAGAAAAAACCCACAGAATAGGAGAAAATACGTGCAAACTATCATCTGACGAGGGATTAATAACCAGGAGCTCAAACAACTAAATAGCAAAAAAAAAATCCGATTTAAAAAATGGACCAAAGATCTGAATAGACATTCCGCAAAAGAAGGCATACAAATGGCCAATAGGTACATGAAAAAATGCTCAATATCACAAATCATCAGAGAAATGCAAATCAAAACCATAATGCGATATCATCTCACCCCAGTTAAAACAGCTTTTATCAAAAAGAGAGGGAATAACATGCTGTCAAGGATATGGAGAAAGGGGAACCCTGTTACATTGTTGGTGGGAATGTAAATTAGTACAGCCACTATGGAAAACTGTATGGAAGTTCACCAAAATACTAAACATAGAACTACCATATGATCCAGCAATTCCACTACTTGGTATATATATAAAACAAAAAAAGACATCAATATATTAAAGAGATATTTCCAGTTCCATGTTTGTTGTAGCACTATTCACAATTGCCAATACATGGCATCAACTTAAGTACCCATCAGTGGATGCAGGATAAAGAAAACGTAGTATATACACAATGGAATATTATTCAGCCATAAAAAAGAATGAAATCTTGGCATTTGCAGCAACATGAATGGAAGTGGAGGCCAAGCTCAGAAAGTCAAATATTGCTTGTTCTCACTCATATTTGGGAGCTAGAAAAGTAGATCTCATGAAAATAGATTAGATTGATGGTTACCAGAGGACAGGAAGGGTAGGGAGGTGGGAGGATGAAGAGAGATTGATTACTGGGGACAAATATGCGCTTAGAAGAATGTAGACCTAGTGTTTGATAAATGAGTAGGGTGACCACAGTTTGCAATAATCTATTGTATATTTCAAAATAGCTAGAAGAGAATAATTTGAATGTTTCTAGCATAAAGAAGAGACATATATTTAAGGTGATGGATATCCCAATTATACAGATTTTATCTTTACAAATTATATGAATGTATTAAATCATTACACATACCCCAAAATATGTACATCTATTGTGTATCAATAAAAAAATAAAATTATAGAAAAAAGACACGTTTTTAAAAGACTTTTGACACAAATTGTTAAACTGCTTTCCATAAAGCTTAGAACAATTTACATTTCTACCAGCAGGGTGTGAGGGTGGTTTCTTTACCAGCTCTTCAAAACCACTGAGTGTTATCCTGTCATTCGCAGCAACATGGATGAGCCTGGAAGACATCACATTAAGTGAAATAAGCCCAGCACAGAAAGACAAATATTGCATGTTCTCGTTCACATGTGGGAACTAAAAAAGTTGACCTCTTTGAAGTAGAGAGTAGAATAGTGGTTATTAGAGGCTGGAAAGTGTAGGGAGGATGGGGCATAGGGACATACTGGTTAATAGATACAAAATTACAGCTAGATAAGAGGAATAGCTTCTAGTGTTCTATAGCTGAAGTCCCCAACCCCCGGGCCACAGACCCATACTGGTCTGTGGCCTGTTAGGAACCAGGCCACACAGCAGGAGGTGAGTGGCAGACTAGCCAGCAAAGCTTCATCTGTATTTACAGCTGCTTCCCATCACTGGCATCACCACATAAGCTCCGCCTCCTGTCAGATCAGTGGTGGCATTAGATTCTGCATTATGGTGAGTTGTTAAATTATTTCATTATATATTACAATGTAATAATAATAGATATAAAGTGCACAATAAAAGTAATGCACTTGAATCATCCTGAAACCAACCCCTGCCCCTCACCCTGGTCCGTGAAAAAATTACCTTCCATAAAACCAGTCCCTGGTGCCAAAAAGGTTGGGGATCACTGTTCTACACCACTGCAGATGACTATAGTTAAAAGAAATTTATTGTATATTTTCAAATAGCTAGAAGAGAGGATTGGGAATGTTCCTAGCACAAAGAAATGATAAATATTTGAGGTGATGAATATGCTAATTACTGTGGATTTTATCATTACACATTGTATATACGTATGAAAAATCACTCTGTACTCCATAAAAGTGTACAATTATTATGTGTCAATTAAAAATAAAATCAATTTTTTTTTTAAAAAAAGAAAAGGACTTCAGAGAACTCTCTTATCCTCTGTTTGCCATGTGAGGACACAGCAAGAAAGATAGCAGTCTGTAGCCCAGAAGAGGGCCCTTGCCATAACATGACCATGCCAGCACCTTGGTCTCAGACTTCTAGCTTCAAAAACTATGAGAAATAAATTCCTGTTGTTTATTAAAAAAATACTCAGTATTAACTTCTGTAATCTTTCTTGGGAAACTTACAAAATCCATGCACTCTGATCTATCAGCAAATTTAATAAAATATTTGAATATCAGGGTTGTCATTGGTTCTGCTAAATGTCTATTTATCCATAGCAAGCCTGGCTTTGGAAGACTGCTTTCTTAAGGGCCATATTTTGAGCACGGTAATGCTCATTTAACAATGCAATCTGCTAATACAATCGGCCCTCCAGATGTGTGAATTCCACATATGTAGATTCAACCAAGCAAGGATCAAAACTATTTGGGACAAAAACCATATAAATTAACAATACAATAATAAAAACAATACAAAAATAAATTTAACAACTACTTACATAGCATTTACATTGTGTTGGGTATTGTAAGTAATCTAGAGATGTTTTAAGGCAGCAGTCCCCAACCTTTTTGGCACCAGGGACCAGTTTCATGGAAGACAATTTTGCTCCAGAAGGGGTGGGATGGTTTCGGGATGATTCAAGTGCATTACATTTATTGTGCAGTCAAACCTCTCTGTTAATGATATTCTGTATTTGCAGCCACTCCCCAGCGCTAGCATCAACACCTCAGCTCCACCTCAGATCATCAGGCATTAGATTCTCATAAGGAGCACAAAACCTAGTTCCTCGCATGCAGTTTACAGTAGAGTTCACACTCCTACGAGAATCTAATGCCGCAATTGATCTGACAGGAGGCGGAGCTTATGCAATGATGTTGAGCAATGGGGAGTGGCTGTAAATACAGCTGAAACCACTCACCTCCTGCTGTGCAGCCAGGTTCCTAACAGGCCACAGATCAGTGCTGGTCTGTGGCCCAGGGGTTGGGTACCGCAGGTGTAAGGTATACAAGAGGATGTTCACCATTTTACATAAGGGACTTGAGCATCTGCAGATTTTAGCATTGGGGGGAGGGGTCTTGTCCTGGAACCAATCCCCTCAGGACACCTAAGGATGGCTGTAGTGACTGTCCCCAGGGGGTGTCTGTTAGAATACAACTTACACTTTTAATTAGGGGGTCAAAGATACAATTGTGTGATATTCAGTCTTTCTTTCTTTATACCCATCCTTAATAAAGATATGTTGCACAGAATGACAGTTATCACTTCTCCTTTAGAATTATTTTGATCCCCAATGAAGCTTTCTCAAAGACTGTCCATACATATTATTTCCACGGTGAGGTTAAGGGTCTAAGAAATTTATGCCTCTGTTCAAATTATATTTTGGGAGGGGCCCTCCCCTGGAACCAATTGATTGTCTTTGGCTTTGGAAATAATGTTGCTTGGTTAAGAAAAAGACTGCCAGAAAAATATAATCTGGGTAAGATAATAAAGCCACACCTCAAATGGAAACCAGATGAAGATATACAATACTATTAAGCGTAAACATGTTCATAAGCAAATAATCCTTTTCAAATGAAAGATAATCTGAATGGAAGATATTAACTCATCCACCAGGATGAATAAGACAAAGGGACTGCAGAATTCTATATCCCATGTCAGATTTCTCCAAGAAAATGAAAGTCAAACTTTCTGGTAATGATGTGTGCAAGTTTTTTTCAATAAACATTAATGATTTATATAATCTTCCAAAGTTTTAAGATGCCTGGATTCTCCTTATCTAGTGCTGTAAATCCTTGAACCATTTGCAGGTGGCAAGCAGTTTAAGGCTGATACTATTTTAAGATTTGGATTTCAGCACATGTGTTCAAGCATCAGTACTTCATTCAGCCCTTTACCATCTCTGAATATATGCAAAAGTTCCTATACCTAAGCCTTAGAATTTTTTATTTGTAAAACAGAGATCTTTTATGAAATAGGGGTGGTATAAAGATTAAACAATATGATGCAGGCAAGGCATTCTGTGTGTCTGACACTTGGCCCTCAAAAATGTTCCTTACTACTTGAAATAACTGATCTATCACTGGAAACTGGAAAAGTGCCCAAGAAAAAGAGCTCTACAGCCAGAAAAGTTTAGATTCCATACTGAGCTGGATGCTCTGAACTTTGCCAAACTACTTTAATTGTAATACCAGGTATACCACCTTTAGAAAGGAAAATTTCAATCTATCTCATATTCAAAAAGAAAAATTCTCTCTCTCTCTCCAAATTTATAGGCCCATTTGTCTCCCAGATACCCTTTCAAAATGCTATGCCAGCTTTCTTCTAAAATCTGTAGGAGTTCTAAAAAGTAAATATCTTCTATGAATAACAAACAGGTTCTTGGTACAACTCTCCTATTCTCTCATCCCTGCCATATTGTTGCTTCTTACTAAGAAAGAATAGAGGTTTGGGGGTATTAATTGATCTCAATCAGCTTTTGATCCCAAAGCCAAGAATTAACATTGATCAAGATACAAATTTTTTTGGATATGTTTCATCATTATTGATTCTTCAAAGCCTGCATCAAAATAGTAGCAACGAAATCAGAGATGAGAAATTTGCAAGATCAAAGTGCAAACTGAAGTGGGACAAGAGGACTATGTCCTAACCCCCTTCTATTTTAATTTACATTTTGATGTAATGGCATAAGTTGAAATGCACTGGATGCATGCCCAACTGCCAGAATAAACAGTTAATGATTTTCTCTATTTGTGCAACATATTTGCGCAAACACAGAGCTAATTGCTGCCAAAAAGAACAGACTGGTACTGCCTACTCTGACACTGAAAACCAATATATTTTGCAAACATTTTTTTGAATTTTAAAATGAACACAACTAAATTCCCCCATCTAAGAAATCAATCAATTTAGCTGGTTAGTTTAATGATTTGCAGCTAATTCTATAAGTCTATCAAGATATAGTACCTAATAATAATAAATAATATTAATAGCTTATAAGCTCTTTGAATATGCTAAGCATGGCTATAAGTTGTTTATGTATACTAACTAATCTAATCTGTACACTTACCCTGTGAGGAAAACACTATTATTACCATTCTCATTATATGAGTAAGTTTATAGGTCTAAAAAGGCCAAGTAACTCTTGTGACAGAAGCAAGAAATTTTAATCTTAACACAGTTAGGTCAACATTATTTTTGTTTTGCTTGCAAGTTAAGAATCAGTCTTGGCCGGGCACAGCAGCTCACACTTATAATCCCAGCACTGGGAGGCTGAGGCAAGAGGATTACTAGACGCCAGGAGTCCCAGACCAGTCTGAGCAGCATAGCCAGACCCCGTCTCTGCAAAAGATAAAAGAATTAACTGGGCAAGGTGGCTCACGCCTGTAGTCCCAGCTATTCGGGAGACTGGGGCAGGAGGATGGCTTGGGCTTAAGAGTTTGAGGCTGCAGTGAGCTATGATAGCACCACTGCACTTAAGCCTGGGCAACAAAGCAAGACCCTGTCTCAAAAAAAAAAAAAATAAAAAAAAAAATAAATAAATAAATAAATAAATAGATAAATAGATAAATAAATAAATAAATAAATTTTTAAAAAGGTCTTAATGGAAGAATTATTCAAGTGAAGAAACAGATTCAACATTCTTACCAGAAAAAAATAAGTTAGGCAATATACATAAATAACTTTTAGAAGTTGACTGTGTCTTGAAGAATGACAGTCCATTGGAGAAAAATCCAAATTAAGTTCCTACAAGTTTAAAAAGGAAATGTCAATTCTGAGTCCTATGCACCTCTCAGCCAAAGTGCGTGGTTCTGTATACTTACTCAGCAGAACATAATTCCAAAAACAACTCTTATTTGTACTTTGTCACTATTATTCTCATTTTAATTGCACTAGTTAGTAAGTCTTCATAAAACAATCTAAATTTGGAAGTAGGCAAACAATGTATGGTTATGCAAATTAATAAATGAATAAAAAACATTTTTAAAAAATAAGATTAATTTTCAACTTAGGATGCCATATTGTGAACTTAGGATTTCTTAAATGTTTAAAGAAACGGCTGACTTACTTCATATTGTCCAAGTAATAGTACAGAATAGTCTTGGAGTTTGTATTCCATTTATCCAACATATAGCACATAGGTTTATAAGGGCTTTATATTAAATATCTTTTCTATTATTTTGTGTTTTTAAAATTGGCAGCAAAATAGTGGGGCTTGATTCTGTACAAATGTAAGATTTTAGAATTCAAGGTATCATACATGCAAATAACTTTGTATTTAATGTATCAAAATAGCAACATATAAAAAGATTACATACCATGGCTAAGTGGGACTTATCCTAGGAATCCTAGGTTGGTTTAACATCCAAAAATTAATCAATATAACACACTACACCAATAGAATATAGGACAGAAACCACATGATAATCTGATAGACAAAGAAAAAGGACTTGCTAAAACCCCAAACCCTTTCATGAAAACACGTATCTACAAACAATGCACAGCTAATATCATGCTGAAAGACTGAAAGCTTTCTTCCTAATATTAGTAACAAAACAAGTGCTTCTGCTCTTTCCACTTCTATTCAAGGTTATACTGGAGGTTCTAGCCATGGAAAATAGGCAAGGAAAGGAATAAAAGGTATCTAGATTGAAAAAAATAGGAATCTGGATACTCTACTGGAAGATGACATGATTTTGTATATAGAAAAGCCTAAGGATCCACCAAAAAAACAGAGCTAATAAGCAAGTTCAGCAAGGTGTCAAGTTTCAGTATACAATATATAAGGTCTCAAGATCAATACAGAAAATCAATTGTATTTCCACAAGCTAGCAAATGAACAATCCAAAAATGAAATTTAAAAAATACAATTCCATTTACAATAACTTAGGAATAATTTTACAAAAGAAGAATTTAATACAAAACTTCTACTCTGAAAACCACGACTACTGAAGGAAATTTTAAAAGACCTCAATAAAAGGAAAGACATCCCATGTTCACAGATCAGTAACCCTACTATTAAGATGGCAATAGCCCCTCACCCAAAGTAATCTACAGATGCATCACAATCCCTATCAATAACCCAGCTGCTATTTTTTTGCTAAAATTCATAAGCTGATGTTTAAATTCATATGAAAACACAAGGCATTCAGAACAGCCAAAACAATACTGAAAAAAGAACAAAGCTGAAGGATTCACAGATCCCAATTTCAAAATTTACTACAAAGTTACAGTAATTAAAAACAGTGTGGTACATACAGGAGAATGGTCATATAGATCAACTGAATTCAATTGAGGGTCCAGAAGTAAACATTTATATTAATGATTAATTGATTTTCAACAAGGGTGCCAAGGCAATTCAATGGGGAAAGAATAGTCTGTCCTAACAAATGGTGATGGATATCCATATGCAAAAAGAATGAAGTTGCACCACTTTCTTATGCCATACACTAATATTAACTCAAAATACCTCATGGACCTATATGTAAGAATTGAAACTATAAAACTCTTAGGAGAAAACATAGGAGTAAACCTTTGTGATCTTGGATAAAGCAAAACATTCTTAGATATAAAATCAAATAATACAATTGGCACAAGTGAGAAAAGAAAAAATAGAAAACTGGACTTCATCAAAATTTAAAACTTTTGTGCTGCAAAGGATGCCATCAAGAAAATAAAAAGACAATCCACAGATTGAGGGAAAATATTTTCAAATTATGTGTCTGATAAGGAATTTGTATCTAGATACATAAAAATTCTTACAACTGAATAATAAAAAGATAAATAATTCAATTAAAAATGGGGAAAGGACCTTAATAGACATTTCTCCCAAAAAGATATACAAATAGCCAATAAGCACATGGGAAGACGCTCAACATCATTATCCATTATGTAATCCAAACCACAAAGAGATACCACTTCAAATCCAAGAGGATGGCTATGATAAAAAAAGACATAAGTATTGGCAAAAATATGGAGAAACTGGAATTTTCATGCACTGCTCTTTGGAATGTGAAATGGTACAGTCAATTTGAAAAACAATTGCAAAACACAGAGTTACAAAATGTGACCCAGCAATTCCACTCCTAAGAATACAGCCAAGAGAACTGAAAACAAATGTCCACATAAAAACCTGTACACAAATATTCACAGCAGCATTATTCACAATGTCCAAGGAAGAAAACAACTTGAATGTCCATCAACTGATGAATAATTAAATAAAATGTGGTATATCCATACAATGGAATATTACTTGGCTTAAAAAGGCATGAGGTATTGATAAACACTATAACATGGATAAACTTTGATATATTAAGTGAAAGAAGCCAGACACAAAGACCACATATTGATAATTGTATTTAAATGAAATGTATAGAATAAGCTAGAGACAGAAACTAAATTAATGATTGCCTAGGGCTGAGATTAGGGGCCAGAGTGAATGGAGAGTGACCATTAATGGGTACAGGGTATATTGGAGAGGGGTACTGAAAATGTTTTATAATTCATTATGGTAGTGGTTACATAACTCTGTGAATATGCTAGAAATCACTGAATTGTACATTTTAAATAGGTAAATTGTATGACATGTGAATTATATCTCAATAAATCTGTTAAAATTCTACTGGGCTTATAAGACATAAAAGTATGTATCAGCACCACATGGTAATAATAGAAATACCCATATATGCATAGCTCACAATGTATTTAAAAACAGGAGACAACATTATGAAGCTGATAAAATGCTTCTTCAGTTTTTCCTACCAGGAATGTTGAACCAAATTCAAAATATATTTTTATCGTGTATACCAAATACAAGAATTATCTATGTTTATTAGAAGTGGTCTTAAGCTAGAGAGCTGCTGAATCTGCACAGCCATCTCCACATTTCAAGCTGATCTTGCATCTTATTGTCACTACATTAAAATCAACTTTATGAGCAACTGTATACTTGTATCAGAACAGCTACGATTAAAAAATGTTGTAATGCCTACTCATAAACCTATATGAATCCAAATAGGAGCCTTTACAGTGAAGTAAACGAGATTCAGCAATTCTGCATCCATTTGGAAAGCATAGTTTTAGATATGAAATATTTATGTTCCTTTAGGATTTAAATTTAATGAGCATCAAAATTTCAGAATAATTGATTATTATTAAGAAATCTTGTTAGGAAATCTCATAAAATATTACCCGTAAAGCTTTCCGTTTTAAGACCAAACTACTGCCTTCCTTAAAATCTTTATTTGCATGTTTCCTCCATAAACGTAGAGATTCAGGAAAAAATAACTACAGAAGGGCTATCATCATAACCATTTAAGGCTTACAGTTCAAAATGCTGTTGTACCATACATCATCTTGGTACAGAGCCTGTTTTGCAATTCTGTGCCTCCTAACGGCAGCTGGCAAAGCCAATTACGTATTAGCACAGGTATTCTCCAAAGGAGAAAACATAAACACCGTTTCTATGGCTATAGGAAGCTGGCCCCTAAGGGAAGAATGAAACTGCAGGAGACACATTTTAGGAATGCACTGAGAGGATAAGTCTTTATGACTTTGCTGAATACAATGACTGAAATCCAGTGGAATGGAAGGGGCTACCTTTTAGGAGGTATTATGTTGGCCAGTGGCCAGATGCAGAAGAAGGAACCCAGGATACATAACAGGAAGCCCTGTGCAACCTTGGCTGCCCCAACACACCTGCACCCAGTGCAACATCTGCCTTGCAGTGAAGTCTGCTCTAAGAAACAGGGAGATAGCATATGTCATTAGAGCGCTCAGAACTTGGTAGGTGTGCAGTATTACTGGATCAGAGGCCATGGACATGAGTGTGTATTAGAAGATCCTATGGCACTTGTCTAACCAGAGGCTATTACTCTGAGAATCTGGCCAATTTCCAACTCAGGTAATTGTATTCTGCTTCCTAATTTTGCCTTGCTGTTTCAATTAGGTACAGCCTTGATCATTTTCTTGCCTTTTCAGGAAAGGAGGAGGGGGTAGAAATTCTTCTTGAACTCTCCAGTCTTACTGACACAGAAGAAAAGGTAAACGAAATATGAGACAAAAGTAATGCCCACCTTAGTAATGAATGAGATGACTGCTGTGGGTTAACTTCCACGTTTGGCAAGCTTTACAACACCGAACAAAGACATCAGAGAGCAAAACCCCTGTAGGCAGGATCAGACAACTGTGTCACCACCCCCATCAGATAACAACCACATGGGTCTTGTCTACAACTACAAAGAGGGACCTAATGATCTATTCAAATCCACGCAAGAAAAAGCTGAGACATTCCTGCAAGTGTTTACATTTCTAATATTGTGGATATAACCATGCTCTCATTTGGATAGGAGACATCAGCAGAGATCCATGAAATGTACGAACTAGCCAGTTTCTCTTTAATGCCAGAGAGCCCAAAAATAAAGCAGGCTGCCATCCCTCAGATGGCCAAAAATTTAAAGTCTGACAATATCAATTTGGGGCAAAGATACAGGAAAAATAAAAACTATCATGCAGTGCTGGTAGGAATATAAACTGGTTCAGACACTTTTTGTAGCAATCTGGCAGCATCTAATAAAACTAAAAATGTGTCTACCCTACATCCCAGCAATTCAACTTCTAAGAATATACTCCACTGAGGTTCTCGCATATTGCAACAAGAGGCACATCCATGAATGTTCACTGCAGCAATGTTTTTATAGAGGAAAATGATGGGAATACACTAAATGTTCATAGAAGAATTTTTAAAATGTAGTATATTCATATGACAGAATATCATGGATTGACCTAAAAAATGTAATACTAAGTGGGGGAAAAAAAACCCAAGAATACAGAGAAATGTATTATAGCTTGATACCATTCATTAGAACTTATAAAAGGCAGGCATTACTTTTTTGCTTTTATGAATACATAGTGATCATGGGAAACACAGCACACATGTACACACACAGGCATTTGCAGTGTTTCACTGCTTAGCACTGTATTTTTCTTGGTAAAAGTCAAGGCCTAGTTACCATGACAGAGCAGAAAAAGCCAACACCTTGCTTCCCTAGATCATGCTGATAGCTAGAAGGGAATGAGCACACAATCTAGCTTGCCCACCCTGACAATCCCACCCGGGGCTTTGCACCTAAGATGGAAGATGCAAAGGCCTGGAGTCAGTGAAGAATATCCAGCTATAGGAAGCAAGGGTCACCTTGCAAGGGTAAGGCGGACAGAAGCATGGCACCAGCTCCCCATATCCTCGAGGCTGGCTCCCCTGCTATAGCAGTCACTGTGGTCTGCCTGCATAGTGTCACTTTGGGGACCTGCTCATTATCTGAACCTAGATCACCAAGTATTCTCGGGGCTTCTATTTGGCATCCCATTCTCTTTCAATAGAATGCGTTTTCAGCTTAAAGCAGCTACAGTCTACTGCTGCAGAGTATAGACTAGAGACCGTACAGATGGAGGTACAACGATCAGCTTACCACTGGGGTGGCCCCTGGGGTGGTGGGAAGAAATAGGGCTAGCAATCCGGACTATTTTATTTATTTAAGGAAAAAGGTTCACATACAAATATGACAAACTATTAAGAATTGTTCATACTGGATGTCAAATAAGTGTGTTTATCACCCATTGTACTTTTTAAAAGTACTAATTTTTAAAAGAGGAAGAACAGCCATTTCTAGGGTCCCCAGGTGGTTTTAAGTAGGTGTCTTATATTTGACAGATCCTAGGCCTGTTTGGGGCTATGTCGTTTGAAACTATGTGATAACTACTAAGGAACTGTGCCAAAAACATACTGACTTAGGAACAAAATGCACAGGTTCTCAGTGTTTAACCTTGTGCTACTATTGAAAGGTGAAATAAAAAGATCATGGCAACAAATAAACAGGCTCTTTTGCAAGGATGTTTGAGCATACCAAAAAATTCCTTTATTTCTCTTTCCTGATTTTCATTTTAAGATATTTAGATACATACAAACCATGGCATTTCTGAATGAATACATGTTTTTGGATTTCCAGGCTGGCAAAGCAACACATGAAGATTTATCAGGGAACTCTCTTGGCAGGATGACTTTTCCCCAGGTTTTAGTCCCTTCTCTTAATCTTTAACGTAAATATACCCCCAAGGAGTACCCAGACATTTAAAAGTAGAGACAACTTACTACATGGATGTCCTAACACCTTCACTTCATCAATAGCGAGGTAGCCTTGGTGTCCAGAAGTTATCACTTCAAAAATCACCTGGAAAATTGAGAAAGATTTACATTATTCACTCATTCTGTTAGACTTTTACCAAATATCTCCTATATATAAAACACACAGTTTGACTCATTCATTCATTAATTCATTCATGTGCCTAACATCTGCTAGTCAATGGTCCAGGTTCTAGAGGACAAAGATAAATAAGACCCCACTCCAGTCTTCAGGGAGGTCAGTGCATAGTGAGTTAAATAGCACCCTGCCTCAACAACTCACTTGGTAAGGCACAGGGGGATGGTGGTTGAGAGTGGATATTTGTAAGACAGAGGTTTGGAGTCATGTACAGGGGGCTGGAGATACAGCAGGGAACAAAGCATCAAGGTCATTAAGATCACAGAACTTAAATTTTGGAGGGAAGACAATCAAATGACCACACAAAAATAATATTGTAATAATTATTCACCAAAATCAGAGGGTGGGTAATTACCCTGAGAAAACCTATAATGAAAGGATACTTCGTGGGGTTAGTGGGGAGCAACAAGTTCACTGTACGAAAGGCAAGGAAGCGCAGAGGAGGAGGAGCAGGCAAAGAGGGCAGCATTCTGGTGAGTAAACTACCCAGATGGGAGGTGGGGGCATAGAGACAGAAGAGTCTTTGTGGCTACGCGTCCAAGAGTTTCAGAAAATGGAAAGGATTCCCTACCCAGAGGCATAGTCAAGTGTGTGAGAGATCATGAGCATGAGAGAAAGGCCTAAGGAAGACTTTATAATATTTTATTGTATGGTAAACCCACCCCCCATACACACATTCAGATTTTTTTTCCTTAAGAGGCAATGTTAAGATTTAGGTAACAATTTTGAAGGGGACTCTTGGACCAGATTGAAACATGTGGGGTCCTAGGTTTTATACAATCAAAACCCCAAATACAGTAAGTGTTATGAAAGAAAAGGACTACCTGAAGGACCTCCCATGAGGAGGTGAGATTTGAACCAATAGCTGAAGGGTAAGAATGAGCTAAGAGGTGAAGAGGGTAATGCTCCTTCCAGGGCACGTGAGGGCCCTGAGGGCCCTGAGGTGGGGCATGAGCCTGGCCAGGAAGAGGGCAGTTGGGACCCGAGGCTGTGCAGGTCAGCTGTGGCCAGGTTACAGAAGACTCTGTTTGCAGGGCAGACACCACGAAAGATGCCCTGTTAACAATACAGAGAAGAGACTGAGCTAACTGAAATTCAGGTGGCAGGGGTATGAATTAAAGAGAGTATGACATAAACATTTTCACATTGCTGAAATCCAGAGGGCGTCGGCAATTCCTTTACCATTGGAGAAGCAAGACAGGAGGAAAAGGGCAATATTCCTTGAGGTTCTAAGAATGATGGACTTTTTTGGGATGAGGGAGCCATTTCATAGAAATAGAGGCTAAAAGAGAAAGAAGAACCAGTAAGAGGTCAATAAATTTCCTTAACTTGATTAACTGCCTAAAGGTGTCAGCTATCAGGCTATTATTTTAAAGGTCTACATGAACATTATTTTAACTTCCATTTATACACAGAAAGAAACTATATTACCAGGGGACCATGACTCATGATATAATAGGAAGACCATAGTCTTAAAACACAACCCAGCAATTGCACTCTTAGAGATTTATCCCAGAGAAATGAAAACTTTCATTCATATAAAAATCTGCACACAAATGTCTATAGAAGCTTTATTCATAATAGCCAAACAATGGCAACAGCCCAGATGTCCTATCAACTGATAAATGATTAAACAGACTGTGGTCCAACCATACCATGGAATACTACTCAGCAACAAAAAGCACCCAACTATTGAAATACCCCACAACTTGGATAAAGCTCCAGAGAATTATGCTGAGTGAAAAAAGCCAATCCCAAAAGATTACATACTCTATGATTCTACTTATGTAACATTATGTAACATTTATGTGACATTTTGTAATGCCAAGATTTTAGAAATGGAGGACAGATTAGTGGTTGCCAAGGGAGGAAGACGGGGCAGCAGGGCGATGGGTTTGCTTACAAAAGGACAACCTCAACAATCCTTGTGTTGTTGGAACTGTTCAGCATCTTCACTGTGGTGGTGGATACACAAACTTACTCAGGTAACAAAACTGTACAGAACTAAATACACATGTGTGTGCCTGCAGGAGTACAAGTAAAACTGGGGAAATCTGAATAAGCTCTGTAGATTGTTACCATTTGGGGAAACTAGTAACATGTACCCAGGAATATCCCTATTATTCTTTACTACTGCATGTACCTCTACAATTTTTTTTCATAAAAATTTCAATTTATAAAAGTAATTATAAATTTACCATTTACTAAGCACATGTTACATGCACTATGAAGATATTACTCCATTACCTTGTTTATTAGTTCATGCAAAAATTCCTTAAGGATTTCATATTTCAAAAAATGAAAAGTAAATGTCAAAAAAATGCAATGGGTCTATTGTAGATACAATCTTTAAATTCAATCTAACTCCAAATATGATGTTTTCACTTCTACACGCTGCCGGAGCAAAAACTTCGATCTTAGGATGGCATCATTTATGTTTATGTGATGGATGCAAAGCTGGAGGAAGCACTCGGCAGAGTCTAACAGGGAAAAAGCCCAGACGGCTTCCTAGACTACAGGTACAAGAAGTCATCCCAGAAACTCTTGCTAGGCTGTGCCACAATGCTATTGCAATAAAATATAAAACACACAGGGGAGAGAAGAGGCACAACAGGAAAACAGAAGTGACATCAAACTTCGTCTTATTCATAAGCTTAATATATTTTTTTCACTGACAATACAAGAGAAAGGAAGAAATGTCTGGATCTTCTTCCAATGGGACCCTGCTAATTTATCTCTCTACTACTAAAGTCTGTAAGAGGACAACGGAGAGTACAATAAGAAGATGGATATTGAGTGCAAGTACAGGGAAAAGCATCCAGAGGCCCTCAAAACAGGGCCCCCAGATAACAGCCACAAGGGGAAGCAGCAACAGTAGGCACTACTGCAATCCCCAAGCTGCTCTGATACAATGGCCAGTGCAGGGACAGCCAGGGGGTGGCTGCCCATCCCACTGCCACCAGCTACCCAAGAGCACCACCACTCTGGTCATAAAAATGTATTTTGAAAGCCAAACCTAGAAACATCCGTCAGACCTTCCTACATTCCATCTTCCCTGCCTTCCTCCCTTCCTCCCTCTTACTCATTTGTTCATTCACCTCAAGGCTCTACTGAGTGTCACCTCTCTTCCAGGCACTGTGATAAGCACTTGGAATGTGTCATGAACAGAACAGATGAAGATCCCTTTCCTCATCAAAACTGTCCTTTATCTTGTAGAAATTATATTTACTTTATCAACTACAGGGCTGAAGCTTCTAATAAACATAGAATTATCCTTATTCTTTGAGGGATGCATTAACTTTTAAAATACAGTGTTCAACAAAACATGCTCATGTGTATCCATTTTAAATTGATCTGTATGTGTAAATTTAATCCATAGTATTTTATTTAAACTAATATAGGGCCATGGTCCTACCAAAGAAAAAGAGAGTGAGAGGAAGGAGGCAAAGAAAATTACAGTCCTAGAAAAGCCATCTTAACTTCTCTGAATCTGTTTTTTCACCCATCAACCTCAAAGAATGGATGACCCTCAGAAGTTTTACACTAAAAAATTCTGAGTCCTTTAGTCCAAATATTTATAGAATATTTACTACATGCTCTAGAGGATCTAACAAAAATTGGACAGTTTTATAAAATTTAAGCTTTAGTTAGAAAAACAAAAGGGAACATGAATGACGAAAGAACAGAACAAGACAACAATAAACAGCCAAATGACAGGTTCAAACAATAAGGCGCTCACAGAAGTGTGGTCCTTCTCTGCCACAGAACTATACTTCCTCCCTACCAAACAAGCCAGGAAGCCTATGACACAACACAACCTTCAACACAAAGTTTCGGCCTGCTAGTATAAACTACAGACGTCCCAGCAAGTATTTGCCCTTCATCCCTATAGACTAGAGGCAAAGAGACTCGCCAACAAGCCAACACACTCCAAATTTCCCAGCAGGATGACCTGTCAACAAGGCCACAATATAAGAATTAAACTCATGCTTTTTCCTGAAACTTTATTTGCTCCCCTCAGTCTTTTTTCCAACTAGAAAATCAAGAGGCAAAGAAAGACAGAATCTGATCATAAATACACTCAAAGAACAACAGCCTGCCCCTTTCAGCTAATTAGAAACTTTTGAAAGTAAACATCTCAAAATTGGTAGGTTCCAGCACTGACTCAGAGCTAAGTGTAGAGACAAGAAGAGGAAAACATTCTTTGTCAATATGTTTATATGTGCATGTCTACACAATTAATATATAATATGTAAATAAAAGTAAATAAATAAAAGTTTCTTATGTCATATTTAGGTGTTTATACATAAGAAGGTAGATTATGTGTTATAAGATTGAAGCAGTAATTTTACTGTTTCTTTAAAAATTGAAGCAAGTTTTTAAAAAAAACCATTTCCAGCTCTTAATAAACTCCTAAGTGACTTATGAGTACAAGTTTTATGAACTGCTTCAAGTTTACAATTCAGTATATAATAGTTTCAATACATACCACAATTATAAAGTAGCTATGATTTGTACTGAAAAGTTTCCTGTTTTGAAATAAATGATTAAATGAAGATATCTGAATTTAGATGCTATACAGCAGTCTTAGATTGACTACTAACTTTATTTTAAACACCTGACCATTTATAAATTTTTTAAATAATAAACAAGAGGGTTAAAACATGCAGCTCAAAAGATGAGGCCCATCTTAACCTGGTTTCTTAAAAACACATTTTAGAATCCCATTAAAGGTTTCATTGTTGTGATTTCTTGCTATCCGGCAATTTTCCATTTTGTCCTCCTTTCAAGCCAGTGCCCTTAGCAGGAAGGCTGCAGAAGCAAAAATATTTTTTTCTCTTTTTGTCAAATAAGAAGCTACTCTATTGAAAGTATAGGTATTGCTCTCGTGAAGCATAGCAAGTGTATGCAGAGCCCAGTGGGAATCACAGGCATGTTTAAAAATACCAGCATCCAGGTCCAGAAAGATTGAGGCCAGAGGAAGCAGAAACATGAGAGCACCAACGGTACCATTGGAATGAGAGAAAAGGAAAGTGTAAGAAACTGTTTTGGGGATGTGCCATGTTTATTTTTATCAAACAGAACAGTATATTGAAAATCTTCTATACTAGATGTAAGGCTTGGATTTCTTTAGGGAGCCACAAAGTCTTTTTTTAAAACAGAATAATTCAGTAATCCAAAAAACATTTTATTTGTATACTTTCATGTCCCAGGTATCTTTTGTATATGTTACCTTATTTTCCCCAGTTAAACATACGTGGTAGATCATACTAACTCTCTTTTAGGGATGAGTAGGATGACTCAGAAGATTAAGTAATTTTTCTGAGGTCACACAAGTAGTTACAGAGTTGGGGTGTAATCCTAGGTCTATTTTGCTTCCATGTCTGGACTCTTTTCATGTTACCAAACAGCCTCAACTAGCAAGTATGAGAGACTACATACGTAGTAGATGTATATATACCTACACACACACACACACAAATACACAACCATGCATATATACACATACATATTTGTCCTTTAATGTGTAGAAATAGATGTTCTAAAATTTTTACTTCCAGATTTAAAGAAGGGATGTAGTAATCATCTATTTGACCTAGAAACATAGATGCAAGGAAGAGTGATACGCCATAGTTTTAACAACGTAAAGTTTAAGACAAGAGTTGGCAAACTACAACCCATGAGCCAAATCTTTTCTACTGTCTGCTTTTGAATTGCTCACAAGCTAAAGATGTTTCTTATAGTTTTCACCAGTAGGAGAAAAATCAAAGAATAATATTTTGTGATGCATGAGAATTACACAAAGCTCAATTTTCAATGCCTATGAATAAAGTTTTACTGAAACACAGCCATGCTCATTCATTTACACATTGGCTACAGCTACTTTCCTACAATAACAGCAGAGCTAAGTAGTTGCCACAGAGAGCATCTGGCCTGTAAAGCCTAACATATTTACTATATAGCCTCCTGTTTTTAGAGAAAACTTTCCTGTTTGGCTCACCAACACACTGTCATTACTCTGGTTAACAAGAAAGCATGTGTCAAAAGCAATACTTCATCACAGCCAAATACAATATGCCTTGCACTCCATGTGGGAGCCTCATTTTCCAGCAATGACAGGGAGAAGACCCTGTCCCTGGCTTGACTTGTTTTCAATTATAAAGTACATGTATAGTATTTTAAATGCCCGTATAAGCTTACAATATCATTACCAAATTTTTAAAATAATATATAATTGCAATATACCAAAACAAAGCCATAAAAAACTCATTGCTTTGTAGACCCCAAAACACTGTGCAAAATAAATTAAAATGAAATAAAAATCAATTCATTTAGAAGTCAGATCTTCTATAAAGACATTATACTATTGAGAATTTGTAATACTTTAATATTAAAATCTGACCTTCAGATCTCATCTGACCTTTTATTTGCTTCATTGTTAGATTTGGACTAAATGCTTTTGTTTATTTTCACCAAAACAAACACAGTTTAAAAAAAAATGTCTTTGCCCTCTAGCACAATCTAAATTGTGATTATTTGAAAAGCTGTGGATCAGTATGACAGAATCACAGAGGTATCCCTTCTTATTCTGGAATAATTCTGTCACAACACAGAACTTCACTTCATATCACCTTTTTCTTTTGGACTTGGCTTAACAGAAAATCGACTCAATCTTCATTATTCACATATTCTGTATTTGTGAATTTGCCTACTCCTTAAAATTTATCTGTAACCCCAAAATCAATACTTGCAAAGCTGTCATGGTCATTTGTAGACATGCACAGAGCAGCAGAAAATTTGAGTCACTCAAGGCACATGTTCCCAGCTGAGGTCAATGCTCTGTCTTTTTGTTTCAGCTTTCATACTATAAAAAAGTATCCTTTATTGTGGTCTATTTAATGCCATGTTTTTCACATTTTTGTGCTTTTTATTGGTGATTTTGCTTTTTAAAATGGCCCCAAGTGTAGTACTTAAGTCTAGTGCTCCTAAGTGCAAGGAGGCTGCAATGAGTCTTAAAAAGAAAATGCAAGTGTTGGAGAAGCTCCTCCAGGCATGGATTATAGTTCTGCTGGCCATGGGTTCAGTGTTAATGAATCAACAACATAAATTACATAAGGCGTCTTTAAACAGAAACACACATAAAACAAGGTTAGATATTGATCAGTTCACAAAAACACTGTGACCAGAGGAATCTAACCCCTTCTTTCCCATAGAAGCAACAGTTCAGTATTCATTAACTCAGTGTTCTTGGTGACTCCACAGAACATAACTATAGAAAATAACTGAGAATCAACTCTATTAGTGTGTTTTGGTTCACTCTGAATCCCCATTCCTATCAAAGTACTGTTTTGCTGATGGCTCCCAGATATTATTTGCAGCCACAGGATGTAAGAAAATGTAAAATAGAAAGAATCAATATTCATTCAATCCCTCAACTAATAACATCTCTGGAGACAAGATGTTGTATCCCTACAGCCTTTGAAGACTCTGGGAGAAGCCATTTGCTCTCAGATAGGAAACCACCAACTAAACCACTAACTGGTGCTCTCATTCACTCATGAAAAGCCATCCTGGATGCTGGCCTGTGAGAGGTTTGACATCAATCTTTTAGACGCCTGCCAAACAGGAGATGGGGAAGGAGTTTAACATCACAGCTTCCCTGATCCTCCCTGCTTCAGTGAAGAGCAAAATTAGCTTTCCATGCTGCCACTTTTCCTTGCTGTGTGCAAGCAAAGAAAAGGGATTTGCTTACCAACACAGATACCCGCCAAGGAAAATGTACTGGTGGAAGTCATTAGTCAATTTCCCTAGAACAAGGGGATTAAATGGTATATGTCTGTCCTCCCACACGTTACCGAGTAGATCCTTCTGGTTTTGATTTAAATAAAAAGCAAAGTTGGGTCCTATCCCTTTACAAAAACTTTATGTTGTTTATGTCAAATGAGTTAAATAAAAAATAAAAATATATACAGTAAAAGAAAAGTCTCTGTAATATTAAAGAGCCAAAGCTAAGCCACAAAAAAGTATGTCATATTGAGTAAATGCAAAATATTACAGCATTTGTTTATGTTGACATGTTATCAGAAAATAAAATCCTACTTTTGGAAAGGTAATGGCACTCAAAGGACAGCAAAATTTGCAATGAAGCTAATTATTAGAGCTTGTCAGGCCTAGTCTTAAATGACTTCACCTGTTTTTCCTACCAATAAACATGGCTTTCCTCACTTTTCCTTTTGTTTCCTCTTTCCATTTAGAAAAGAATGTGATAAGGTCACAGCTCACATACTCATTCTATAAAACAGGATGTGGACAAAAATTAAGGTAGAAGGAAAAAACCCCACAGCTTCAAAGTTTATAAGGGACAGTGCTGATACGCAAGAAGCAGTAGACCACACAGAGATAAAGACGGTAAACAACAGATGAACTACTTATACTTGATCATCAAATAATAAGTACAAGTTGAGAATGAAATTTAGAGATGTGGTAAGTTTTTACAAAATAAACAAAAATATGATCTTTGAGGATAAAAAAAATCACACAAATTTTTCTACTTCCTAAATGCAGCTCTAAATCAATATTAAAGTGACAACCTACTGTGTCCCTAGTGGTTTCTTAAAACATATTTATTGTTCGTCTTTTTTAAGCGCAAAATGCAGAGAGTATGGGGCAGCTGCTTAGACTAGCTTTCCTGCTTGAGAGAGGATTATATTTCACTGCCACATCAAATTCTCCACATTGTCTAGAGGCATGAAGCAATTCACTTGTCCTGCACTTGGAATAAGGGCCATAGTCAAGGAATTTATGGAGTCAAGTTATGCTCTATTTTTCAATTGATACATATAAGTATTTCCCAAGTGTACTTCAGGGAACACTAGATGCAAGAGCTACTCTGCAAAAGCCCAAACTGATGCCCAGACTCCAGCTGGCCATGTGTCCATAGTGGAGATTCAGAAATATACTTAGGCTCTGAAATGGCCTGCAGAACAGAATCTGTTTGACTTTGTCTAAATCCGTGTTTCTTCCTATTTGGTCAACTAATGCCCCCTAACATGCCCTGGATTTGTGGAACACAATCTGGAAAACACTCACTGATTCAGCTCTGAAACACCGTCTCTAAGCAGCAAATGTACATGGGCCTGCTGCCACTTTACACGGCTTCCTAGAAAATTAGTGGACTGGATGCAAATACAGGAAAGAAACAAGCACTGAGGCAGCTGAGCAGGGAATAAAGGTTGGAGCTAAAAGTGAAGGGATGGATAAGATCAAGTCACTCCTATTCCCTCAACTCCTCATTTACCAGGAAAGATGTCAGACCTACAAAGGGCAAATCTTGGTTTTAGGCTCTCCTCCTTCCCTACCTCACCCAAAGTGCAAGCTCCTCTGTGTCCTTCTTACACAAAAAATTTAGAGCAGGGCCTGGCTGGAATCCACTCATCATCTCCTCCCAGGACTCTCTGGCACATCTAAGGAATTTGTTTTAACAAGCAGGCTCTAGCCAAAAAGACTCTCATGTTTGATGACTTTATCCCCAAATCCCCCTTGGGCCTGCCCAACCTTCCCATCCCCACCCTTCATGGAGAGGCAGGGGGAGGGGAGTTTCCAGCCTACCTATGCATCCTTCTCTTTTCAAAGTGACCATTTATATTAAAGGTCACTCCCTCCCTGGCCTCTGACTGGACTCGGAATCGCTGTCTTCTGAAAGCAGGGAGAAAGACTGTGCGGGTGAGATTCCAGAGGCTTCTGTGGGTGCGTACACGATTAGAACCCAGAGAAATCAATCGTGGCTCCTTTGCTTCAGGGGTGTGGGGGTGGGAGAGAGGAAAGAGGAGGGGGAGGCAGAATCAAAGCCGAGTTCTTTTTTGTTTTTTATCAGCGCAATAAAGCAAGATGATGAATGTGAGAAGAAAATATTATTCTTCAAATGGCAGGAAGTCAATGTCTAAATCAAAGGAAGCAGGTGCCCTGAGGAGGGCAGGTAGCCTGCACTTCCCTGCTGTTCCCAGCCACAGAAGGGCAGGTCTAAGTAGCAGCAATTAGGACAAATATTAATTAAGGAATTAAATGTCTGTTAATCGCCAAATACTTGACAATTTATGTTTTAACAAACAGCAATTAACCTGCAATTAGCTGTATTCTGTGCAGGTTACCACTGTGATGTGTACCTGTAGAACATAAATAGTAAAAACTACATAAAATGACTACTGTGGCAAGAACACTTTGCTAAGAAACTTTTCAAAACTCTACAAATGCCTAAATAATGTTAATGCTAGGGGAAAGACTATGAAAACAGGAGATGCCCAAGAAGACCTACTGTGTATATCAAAAGGACACAGGGTAGTTGTTCTAGTTCGATTGAAAACTTCCCCAAATCCAACAACTACAAAGCTCCAATCCTGACCAAGAAGAAATACGGCTCCCTAATTTGCAGCCAAAATTATGTGAGAAATGGAAATTCTTGATAAAGGCCTGGGAGGTAAAGGGAAACAGGAGCCCAACACAGTACACTTGGTGCTCAAGATATAGTCAAACAAGTCCAGGAAAGGGTGAATTCCATGGACCCTCACCTCACACTTTTGTATGATAGCAGTTCTGGAATGTTCTGACAGAAAGGAACCTGGCTCACTTTGCCTCACCCAGCGTTACACAAAAGGATTTGTTCCTGGAACTCTTTCATTTTACACCTTTGACATTCCACTAAACACAGCAGGAAGTGTCTTAGCAGGGAGAAAGCACTCACCAATAACTGTTTCCCTTTTTACTGTCTTCCACACATCTTAGCAATCTTAATGGGGGCTAAACAAACCACCATCATCAATCGAGAGGCTAGCATGTCCCAAATGTGCTTTTCCTTCCATCTTCACACTCTGCACAGTCATTATATTCAGCCCCTTAATTAGGGAAGTAATTAGGCTCATGAAATTAAATCAGTTGCCCACGCTTATCAGTAGGCAGGGCCTACTTCCGTGTAACCCAAAGTGTATATTGTTTGATGCTGCCCATTTTCAAACAAGTTATAATAGAAATTCCTTTAAAAGAGTTTATTTACCCATATAAACTCATATCAAAACTACTTACTAGTGTAAAAACTATCTTATAGAAATAAAGTATTTTAATATACTAATATTTCAAGTAAACATTGACCTTACATTACTTTTTTAGATCTCTATAATGTATCTTGCAGCCTAAATAATAATATAGAGGTTCTGTTAGGGGAAGCTGACTGCCTGTACCCTGAGAGAGGATCTCCTTTAGATACCCATGCTCTATTATCTTGTCTTCAGCTTTCAGGCCCAGAAACACCCTATCTGTATTCTAAGAATGCACCATTTGGATACTGATTTTTATGTACCATGTTCACAAAAAAAAAAAATGACACACACATGCATGCATGCACAAATAGAAAAAGATTCTTTTATATTTTACAACTAGAAATATAGTAGTCACAAACCAGAGTCACATCTTCAAGCCAGTACAGAACTCCTTGTAAAGAAATCTGTATGGGAAATCACATCAAAAGCAAATGGGCTCTTGCATGATTCCTATTTTTAAGAGCATCAGGATACAGCAGCCATCTCCTCAGTAAGGGTGTGCTGCCCCATGGGCTGGGGCGTGGATCTGCAGCCCAAGGAAACCCCTCTCCTGGCTAAACCTGACAATTTACTATTCTGGCTTTTTTTTTTGCCCTGGGATTTTTTTTTAATGACCATCTCCAGTTATGCTGTCACCTTAGGCTGGGGGTAGAAATAGAAAGGATATGGTATGTGTTTTCCTTTTACTTCATATCTGTTAATACAGCTTGTCCTTTTCATCCCAACTGGGAAACATCATTCAGGTCTTATATGGTGATTTTAAAGACTATGGTTCAGTGTTTGGGAAGTTTCTCCCTGACATCCCTCTCACAGCATCCACAATGTGCCATTTACCTAATAGCTTATGTTGCTATTAGGGTAATGACTTCAGTATGTTTACTACACAGCAGATAAAGGGGAAATAAGAGGAAAGTGCTACCTTAACTCTGCCTTTAAAATATCAAAGGCTGATGCTAGGTTGGACTGCTCAGGAATTAAATGAACAAGTGGTTTTTCAGTAGATCTACACCCTTTACAGATGTTGATCAGTAGGTTCTTAAAAACTTAGCAACATGGTATTAAAGAATCTCTACAAATCCACCTTTAAATTCAAGGCATGAAGCTAACCTAATGAATCAATCAGTGCTAGGAACTGAATGTTTGTGAACCCCCCAAAATTCATATTGATACCCTAATCCTCCCCAATGTGATGGCATTAGGAGGTGGGGCCTTTGGGAGGTGATAAGGCCATGAGGGTGGAACCCTCGTGATGGGATTAGTGCCCTTATATGAAGCAGCATGAGAGAGCTTGCATTTCCAGCCTGCCCTTACCATCACCCCACTCCACCCCATCCCACCCTCCACCATGTGAGGACACAGCAAGAAAATGGCCATCTGCAAACCAGAAAGAGAGCTTTCACCAGAATCTGACTATGCTGGCAACCTGATCTCAGACTTCTCAAACTCAAGAAGTGTGAGAAATAAATGTCTGTTATTTAAGCCACCCAGTCTATGGTATTTTGTTACTGCAGCCCAGCAGACTAAGACACTAGCGACGCAATAAACTTTAAAGTGAATCAAAAAGCTATGAGGATACAGTTCTGATTTAATTTGGTAAACCATGCACTACTCAGTGATGTGTGAGAGATCACAGTGAAAAGTAGAGGGGGTTAAGATCAGAGGTTCAAAATTGGGATGGCAAAACATTTTATCCAAAGGTGCTTAAGAAAGTAAGAATTCACTGAGAATGAAAATGGTCTGATATATAGGACCATCCTACTTTCAATGTAGTTTGATAATTCCCTTTTAAAGTCTGGTCTCCCAAAACTGTTTATAAAGCAAACCATTCCTTTAATGCACTTGACTCTCTGAGCCAGGTATGTAAAAGGCAAATAGAAATTCCAGATCTGCATGCTAAACCAGTGCCTTGTGACTCTGGAGGCTGTGAAGGGTCTCAAGAGAGCTCACTCTAGAGGTTTTTTGTGGGTACTGCTAAGGCCAAAGAGAAGAACATCAGGGCAGAGAGGACCAGAACACAGCTTCTGATCTTGTTGAGGAGTGTGTCCCACTGACCCCAACCTAGTAGATGCCTGGAGGCAGAGGAAGAGCCTAGGATAGGTCCTAGAGGGACACTGGCAACATTCCAGATCTCCATCTTCCCTACTTTGGGAAGATCTCCTCCAAAAGTAGTTTTGTAATCCCACTCAGCTTCTTAGCCTGAGACACCATATAAAAACCTGTTGAAGCCTAGCCCAGCCAAACCCACTTCCCCTGCTTGCTTTTTAATTTTATGAGAGAGGAAACTCTGTCCCCAAGGCCATATTCTTTACTTAAACTACTGATTGGTTACTAGTACATTTATATAAAAAGAGGGTATTGGTTAAATAGAGTATTTTCCTTCTGGAAGGAAAACTAATTTTTACTCTTTCTTGTTTTATAAATAAAAACAGTAAATGTGCACTGGGGAAAATGGATAATATGACAGATGGCAGAAAGAAAAAAATCTAGTTACCTGTTATCCCACTAGCTATGGAGATACCAGTTTTTTATGTATTGATTTCAGAATGTATATTACTCTTTATTATATATTTCATAAATTTAAAAGCGGAATTTAACATTTTGCTTTATACCTGCTTTATCCATTTAATAACATAAGTTTAAATACATCATTAAATTTTCTTCTATAACATTATTCTTTTTTTTTGTTTGTTTGTTTGTTTTTCAGGATAAGAGGACAAAAATTCTTTATTCGTATATTCTCCAACCCCATCCCCACCTAGGAGTGAGTCTTGGGAAACTAATTTTTACTCCTTAAAATCTTTTCTTTTTTTTTTTTCATATTGTTATTTTTGTCCAAATTTTTTTTTTTAATTTATTTTTTTAATTTCAGAATATCATGGGGGTACAACACTTTGGCCATACACATTGCCCCTGTTCTGCCCGTGTCAGACCCACAATTGTGGTCATCTCCCAAACTGTGCTCCCCACATCCATTCAGTGAGAGTTTTTCCCATCCCTTCCACCCCCCTCCCGCCCGCCCGCCCGCCCTCAGATGAATGTTATTGCCCTGTGTGATGTAAGTGTTCATCAGTTAGTACCAGTTTGATGGTGAGTACCAGGGGTGCTTGGTTTTCCAATCCTATGACACTTCGCTTCGAAGAATGGGTTCTAGCTCCAACCAGGATAATACCAGATGTGTTAATTCACTGTTGTTCCTTATTGCTGAGTAATACTCCATGGTATACATATACCACATTTTATTGATCCACTCGTGTATTGATGGGCACCTGGGTTGTTTCCACAACTTTGCAGTTGTGAATTGTGCTGCTATGAACATTCGAGAGCAGATGTCTTTATTCTAAAATGTCTTTTTTTCTTTTGGATAAATACCCACTAGTGGGACTGCTGGGTCAAATGGTAATTCTACTTTTAATTCTTTGAGGTATCTCCATATTCTTTTCCATAGAGGTTGTACTAATTTGCAGTCCCACCAGCAGTGTATGAGTGTTCCTATCTGTCCACGTCCCCGCCAACATTTGTTATTTGGGGATTTTTTGATATGAGCCAATCTCACTGGAGTTAAGTGATATCTCATTGTGGTTTTGATTTGCATTTCCCTGATGATTAGAGAAGTTGAGCACTTTTTTATATGTTTGCTGGCCGTTATTCTGTCTTCTTTGGAAAAGTTTCTGTTCATGTCCTTTGCCCATTTTTTAATAGGGTTGTTTGATTTTTTCTTGTTGATTTTCCTAAGTTCTGTATAGATTCTGGTTATCAGCCCTTTATCAGAGGTGTAGCATGCAAATATTTTCTCCCATTCTGTAGGTTGTCTGTTCACTCTAGTGATAGTTTCCTTGGCTGTGCAGAAGCTTTTCAATTTGATCAGGTCCCATGTATTTATTTTTGTTGCTGCTGTGATTGCTTTGGGGGTCTTCTTCATAAATTCTTTGCCTAGGCCAATGTCCATAAGAGTTTTTCCAACGTTTTCTTCAAGAATTCTTATGGTTTCATGTCTTAGGTTTAGATCTGTTATCCATTGTGAATTGATTTTTGTGAGAGGTGAGAGGTGTGGGTCCACTTTCAGTCTTCTACATATGGCCGTCCAGTTTTCCCAGCACTATTTGTTGAATAGGGAATCTTTTCCCCAGTGTACGTTTTTCTGGAATTTGTCAAAGATCAGGTGACTGTATGAGGTTGGTTTTATATTTGGGTTCTCAGTCCTGTTCCATTGGTCTACGTGTCTGTTCTTGTGCCAATACCATGCAGTTTTGGTTACTATAGCCTTCTAGTATAGTTTGAAGTCTGGTAGATAGATGCCTCCCAATATGTTCTTTTTGCTTAAGATTGCTTTGGCTAGACGGGGTCTTCTCTGGTTCCACACGAAGCATAGAATTATTTTTTCTAGATTGGCAAAAAATGATGTTGGTATTTTGATAGGGATCGCATTGATTCTGTAAATTAATTTAGGTAGCAAAGCCATTTTTACTATGTTGACTCTGCCTATCCAAGAGCATGGTAGGGCTTTCCATCTATTTACGTCCTCTGCAATTTCTTTTCTCAGTGTTTCATAATTCTCTCTATATAGGTCTTTGACCTCCTTAGTTAGGTATGTTCCTAAATATTTAATTTTCTTTGTTGCTATTGTGAAAGGTATTGCATCTTTAATTTGTTTCTCGGCTTGATTGTTATTAGCATATATGAAGGCTATGGATTTGTGTGTATTAATTTTGTATCCTGAGACTTTGCTGAATTCATTTATCAATTCCAGTAATCTCTTGGTTGAATCTTTGGGGTTTTCTATGTATAATATCATATCGGCTGTGAATAGGGAAAGTTTGACCTCTTCTCCCCCTATCTGGACACCCCTGATTCCTCTGTCTTGTCTAATTGCTGTGGCCAGGACTTCTAGCACTATGTTGAAAAGAAGTGGAGATAGTGGGCACCCTTGTCTGTGCCAGTTTTAAGGGGGAATGCCTTCAATTTTTCCCCATTCAGTATGATATTGGCTGTGGGTTTATCGTATATGGCTTTAATAGTTTCTAGGAATGAGCCATCTATGCCTATATTGTTAAGAGTTCTTATCATAAAAGGGTGCTGGATTTTGTCAAAAGCCTTTTCTGCATCTACTGAAAGGATCATATAATCTTTGTTCTTGCTTTTATTTATATGGTGAATTACATTTATAGATTTGCGTATGTTGAACCATCCCTGCATCTCGGGAATAAAGCCCACCTGATCGTGATGGATTATTTTTTTGATGTACATTTGAATTCGGTTTGCAAGGATTTTATTGAGAATTTTTGCATCTATATTCATAAGGGATATTGGTCTGTAGTTTTCTTTTTTTGTTGTGTCCTTTCCTGGCTTTGGTATCAAGGTGATATTGGCTTCGTAGAATGAGTTTGAGAGGATTCCATCCTTCTGGATATTTTCAAATAATTTCTGCAGTATAGGCACCAGTTCTTCTTTGTAGGCTTGGTAGAATTCAGGTGTGAACCCATCTGGTCCGGGACTTTTTTTTGTGGGTAGATTTTTATTACTGCTTCAATTTCGGTGCTTGATATTGGTCTGTTTAGAAATTCTGTTTCTTCCTGGTTGAGCCTAGGGAGGTAGTCTGTTTCTAAGAATTTGTCCATTTCTTCCACGTTTTCGTGTTTGTGGGCATAGAGATTTTTGTAGTATTCAAAGATGATGTTTTGTATTTCCATGGTATCAGTTGTGACTTCTCCTTTTTCATTTCTAATTGAGCTTATTAGAGTCCTTTCCTTTCTGCTTCTGGTCAACCTGGCAAGTGGCCTGTCTATTTTGTTTATCTTTTCAAAGAACCAACTTTTCGTTTCATTGATCTTCTGTATTGTTCTTTTGTTCTCGATTTCATTTAATTCTGCTCTAATTTTGGTTATTTCTTTTCTTCTGCTGGCTTTAGGATTGCTTTGCTCTTCCTTTTCCATTTCCTTAAGATGATTCATTAGTTTACTGATTTGTGACTTTTCTGTCTTTTGGATGTGGGAATTTAGGGCGATAAGTTTTCCTCTCAGGACTGCTTTTGCTGTATCCCACAGATTTTGATAACTTGTGTCCCCATTATCGTTTAGTTCGAAGAATCTTTTGACTTCAATTTGAATCTCCTCCTTGACCCAATAATCTTTCAGCAATAGATTGTTTAGTTTCCAAGTTTTTGGAGGAAGATGTGAGTTTCTGTTGGAATTGATTTCTAATTTTATTCCGCTGTGGTCTGAAAAGATAAATGGTATGATTTCTATTTTCTTGAATTTGTTTAGATCTGTTTTGTGGCCTAGGATGTGGTCAATTTTAGAGAAAGTTCCATGAGCTGATGAGAAGAATGTATATTCAGTGATATTTGGGTGGAGTGTTCTGTAGATATCTGTTAGGCCCAATGTTCTAGAGTCCTGTTTAGGTCTTTTATTTCTCTATTTGTTTTTTTGTTTGGAGGATCTGTCCAGTTCTGTCAGTGGGGTGTTGAAGTCCCCTGCTATTATGGCATTGCCACTTATTATGTTGTCTAGATCTAGCAGTATTTGCTTTATGTACCTGGGTGCTCCTGTGTTGGGTGTATAAATGTTTAGGACTGTTAAATCCTCTTGTGAGATTTTTCCCTTCACCACTATATAGTGTCCATTTTTGTCCTTCTTTACTTTTACTGCTTTAAAGTTGATGTCATCTGAAATGAGGATGGCTACTCTGGATTTCTTTTGGTTTCCATTAGCCTGGAAAATTGTATTCCATCCTTTCACCTTGAGTCTGAATGCGTCTTTGTGTGTAAGGTGTGTTTCCTGAAGACAACAGATACTTGGTTTGTATTTTTTAATCCATTCAGCCAGCCTATGTCTCTTCAATGGGCAGTTCAAGCCATTTACATTTATTGAGAGAATTGATATTTGGGCTAAATTTCTGATTATTCTGTTGGGTGGTATCTTTTGTTTTACCTCTTGCGTCATTGTGGAATCTGGTTTCTGGGGTTTTAGCTTTTGCGCAGTTTTACATAGGTGGGTGTCTGTTGCTCTGTTTAGTGTATAATGCAGGTCTAAGCATTTCTTGCAAAGCCGGTCTGGATTTTGCAAATTCTATCATTGATTGCTTATCTGGAAAGGTCTTTATTTGTCCCTCATATAAGAAGCTTAGTTTGGCAGGATACAGAATTCTGGGTTGACCTTTGTTTTGTTTTAGGAGATTGATGATGTCTCCCCATTCCCTTCTGGCTTGTAAGGTTTCAGCTGAGAAATCTGCAGTGAATCTGATCGGTTTCCCTTTGTAGGTTACCTCCTCTTTTCGTCTTACAGCTCTGAGGAGTGCCTCTTTTGTGTTTACTTTGGTCAGTCTAATAATTATGTGGCGTGGTGAATGCCTTTTCACGTTGACTCTCCCAGGAGTCCTGTGTGCTTCTTGTACTTGGATATCGAGATTTCTGGCTAAGCCATGGAAATTTTCCTCTATTATTCCTTCAAATAAATTTTCCAGCCCATGCGAATTTTCTTCCTCTCCCTCAGGGATACCTATGATCCTTATGTTTGGCCTCTTTACATAATCCCACATTTCTTGTGTGCTTTTTTCCTGCCTCTTGTTTTTGTGTTCTTTCTCTTCGGCTGATTTATTTAGCGCATAGGAGCTGTCTTCTAGCTCTGAAATTCTTTCCTCTGCATGGTCCAGCCTGTTCTTAAGGCATTCCACTGTGTTTTGTAGATCCTTGAATGCTTCTTTCATTTCTAGGATTTCTATTTGATTTTTCCGTAATATTTCTATTTCTTTGGAGAATTTTTCGTTCATTTCTTGCATTTTTCTTGTGGTTTCTTTGTGCTGGGATTCAATTTTCTCTTGAATTTCATTGAGCTTTCTTATAATCCATAAACGAAATTCCTCTTCTGTCATTCTACCCATTTCATTTGGGTTGGTATCCATTGCTGAGGAACTGATAATTTCTTTTGGGGGTGACTTTTCACTCTGATTTTTCATGTTCCCTGAGTTCTTTCGCTGGTTTTTTCTCATCTGGCCTCTTGGTCGAGAGCTGGGGGTGTTAGAGCTAGTTTATGGCCCTGTCACCAGGCCCACAATTATTGTTCCTTGGCAAAGCCAGGGAGAGAAGTAGTGGCCTGTATTGCCTTAGGTGTATTTTAGCAAGTTTGGTGGATCTTGAGTTAACTCTGACCTGTGGTCTTCTCCTCTTCCCAGTGGAGTGTGGTGAGAATGACCTCCCAGCTTGGGCTCTGAGCTAATGAATTGTACTTGAGGATATCAGTCCTCTGCTCCCTATTAGCTAGGTATTCTGTTATGTCCGTGGCAGACTCTGATTCCCCAGTTGGGGTATGCGAAAGCCTCGTGCTTTGGGAGGGGCCTTGTAGCTCCTAGGGGTTACTTTGACCCTGCTCCTCCTGAGGTGCAGGTAGAAACACCATTTCTTTTGGCTGCAGTGTGAGAGCTGAGTTGGGAAAATTCTACATAGCTCAGAGGTTGCTCATCTAGCCACGTGTGGCTGCCCTTCTGATGTGTGTCTCCGCGTGATACTGGTTGATAGGGGGATCTCCAATTGTGCACCCCTTTTCCACCACTAGACCCCAAGGCGAGGCGGGTGGCCGTCTCTATCCCCAGCAGTCTCCACCGGGGGGATGTTCCCATGGGGAGGGGGGAGTAGTGGCCGCTGGAAGCGCTCTTGGATGGCGCGAAATTCCCTATTGAAGTGGGCAGGATTATGGGGAGCTGCTCTGGTTCAGCCTGTGGCTCTTGAGGTATTTGTTTGTCATGGGAACCAGCAGTTATACCAAATGAGTCACTATAGCCAGCAACCTTCAAAATGAGCGATCTCTGGGGTACAGGAGGGCTGGGACCTGAAGGGCGGGCACTAGGACCAGCATGTAGCAGACTTTTCGGAGGCCAGAGCCGGGGTAGCGGAACCAGATGGATGAAGTGCAAACTGTTTCCAATACCCAAAGGTCCCGCCGCTACAGTTCCGGGATCTCGTCCCACCTGGAACCCACGGATGCAGCTGTCCCTGGCCTCCACAGGCAAAGCCTGTCTCGCCCCAGCAGAAGAGCCCCGGGCCGGGGCGGGGCGGAGCTAGAGACGCGGCTCACAGCTCCAGGCGGGCGGCTTTATAGATGGCGGTCGCCGCCAGCCTGGCACACAGCCGGGCTCCGATCGCGCCAGGAGTGCAGTTTTTGTCCACCGGCCACAGCGGCAGTTGCTAGCAGCCTCTAAGGGCGTGTCCCGCTCTCCGTTAAACTCCTGGGCCCAGTCCCGCTGACTTCTAGTGGCGCAGTGCTGGCCTGCGGGTTCACGTGTAACATTATTCTTAATGGCTGCAAAATGAATCTTGTTTTGAGGTAGTATAAATTGACAAAGCCTCTATTTTTGGGAATAATACTGCTTCTGATTTTTCTATATTATAAATAAGCTGCCATGAATATCCCTGTTGTTAATTATTTGCAATCACTCTTCATTATTTCTTTAGGATAAATCCCTAATAGTGGATTGGTAATTTAGACATATCTAAGTTTTTAGCACTTTTAAAACTTATTGCCAAAGTATACTCTAAAAGATCTTAACAATTTAATGTGTACACTAACAGAGCTTTCACTACCTCTTCACTTCCATTCAAGAACATTTATTTATCACTCATCAAAGGCCAGAAATTGTTGTAGGCACACGGGTATAAAAATAAATTAAGCAAGGAATTTATAGCCCATTTAGTCATCATTCCAGGGGTAGAGGAATTGGGATTGATGGATCTTAACTAATAAACACCAAACCTCTCGTATGGATTACCGGATGCCATTCATGCCCATTCTGAAGACAAGCAGCCCTTGAAAGGCCCAGTTTTCCCATCCCTAAGTCTAACCAAGCACCTAAATCAAACATGAAAAATGATCTTAGATGCATGTTCCAGTTGGCTCCTTCGTGGGCCAAAGGAATTAAAAAAGAGACAGGCAAAATACTGCAATCCTCTTCTTGCCTCCTCTTAGCTGGAAAGTAATTGAGTATTCCCAACATCAAGCTATTTTTAAAAGGTGCTGTGGACAAAAGGAAAAAGCTCCCTAAATGCCCACTGTCACTAATTTCCACCTTTGATCCAAAGTCAGGATGCTCTCGGGTTCAGGCGTCCCATCAGGAGGGCAGAAGGGATGTGAAGTCAGGATTACTTTTGCACCACTTCTTAACTGGCCCTGGGCCTCCACCCCTCAGTTATGTTACATAGGAACTCAAAGTGGGCATTGCGGGTCTCACAGATCCTCCAAAATAACTGGACGGGACTTGCAGCAGCCCCTCCATGACAAGGACTCAGTCTACATATGGTATTTTCTTCACATTGCTTACATGGTGGAAGCAGAAACCTGCACCTCACTAGCTCATCTCCATGAGGGCTCATTTCTTAATGACTCATTTACTCCTGAGAGCCATTTACAGAAGAAGGGCCATCTTCTTTTAGACTCAAGTGCTATGTCTCCCTGGGTCAGATACGGCTTCCTTAATATACAAAGTAAAACATCCTTGCAGATAGCACTTCTTGCCCTGCTGCAGGTTATTGCTTTTATATTCCTAATATATGCCAGGCATAAAAAATTTTTGAATCATGTTTTTTTGCTTGTTTGTTTTTACTAATTTCACAAAGCCTTAAGACACTCCTTATCAAATAGCATAGGTTTTTCTTACATTGGTATATTAAAAAAAAATTTCTTATACCCTCACTGATTATACTGATATAAGAAATTTATATTTTTAGAAATTAGAGGATGCTTCAAACCATGCAATGAAAAGAAAAGTGCATACCTGATAAAAGTTAGGCCAGAAAGTACTAATGGCCAGTTCTGCCCTGTTCCATGTACGTGTTGGGTCTCCAGATATATTCCAGATAGGATTCCCCAGAGGCCCATTATTGACCTTCACGTAGACATTGAGTAACCCAGGAGCAGAATTACTCTTGCTGGATACAAAATAGTGAAAATCGATGCAGTGCGTGTCATTTTCTTTAAGCTGGGGTAAGAGCAGGTGGGCTCTTTGCCCCTCAGATCTCCCCGATGCATTCACCAGCATGAAAGATCCTGCAAAAACAAAATCAAAGGATAGTCACAACCCTAAACACTACTTTCTGGTCATCTCTGAAAAGCCACCATCATTTATGAGGGTTTTGCACTGCAATTTCACATAAGTTATTTAAGCTTAAACTGCCATTTCTCTCATACCTTTTTCATATGTTTCTTCCTCCTCCTACCACCCCCAATGTGTTCTCAAGTTTCAGTGAATTGAAAATTCCCTGGATTAGTCTCCTAAATAACAAAAATGTACCATAATGTTTGTAGACCTGCCCTGACCAATCTTGTGGTCACTAGCCATATGTGGTGATTTAAGTTAAAATTAACTAAAATTCCTCAATATTAAATATTCAGGTCCTCAGTCACACCAGCCACGTTTCAAGTGCTCAACAGCCACATGTGATGAGGTGCTAACACATTGGGCAGCACTGATACAGAATGTCTCCATCCAACAGAAAGTTCTACTAGACAGCACTATCCTATAATGGTATAGGATTACCACTTGGTAATCACTTGGTATAGCCTAGAGAAAGACAACAGAGTAGTCTGGCTTGTGGAATCTTAGAAAGCCCTGTGATGCTCCTTGTGGTCAATGCCATATGACTCTCTTATAGCTGGGCACCAGTACCCCTCTCCATTGTCACAACTGACTTCTCCTTGACATTGGGGGTGTTTTCCCAACAAGGTGATGACTGATGCAATCATTGCCCCAAGTGGAGGGTGACCATTCTCAGAAGTCTCTATGAGTTCTTTGTACCTTGGCACCCATGGCACTAACCTACCCATGAGTGCCCAAGAGTTTCCAGATGGATTCAAGCTTCCCAGCTATCTTGGCACTTGAGCCCTCTTCATGTCTAAGATCAACAGAAATAGCAATTTTAAAAATTACATGAATTTTATATTTCACATAAAAAAGATAAAAGCAAAATGTTTTAAGGTAAAAGGGAAAATAGGTTATCATAAGTCCTCTTTAGCAGAAAGGAAAAAATGTATTGACACTCTAAGGAGGAAGTACACCTACACCAGGAGTAAAAAATTGAAAAAAAAATACTATCTAGGTGAGGTTCCCTCATTGTGAATCACAATGTCCAAAGTGTGCTTATGTATGTTTGTGTTTATATATGTTTCATTGTATATCCACACATATCCATAAACTACACAATACTAGAATTTCTATCTTGTTTACATGCTATGATTTCCTAAACAACAAAACAGGAAGACCACCTTTCCCAAAGAATTATAATGACCACATAAAAATACAAATGCAGATATCCTTTACAAATTAAGAGGCTATTGCTAATGGATCAATATTATAGTATGTTTGCTTATGGTTGTTACCTTTACAGTGCCCCTACATGAGGTGAGCTGGTTTTAACACCATTAACGATAACTAGAAATTGGGTCACAGAGAGATTTGGAAGCAGCTTATCTAGGTTTTAGGATGGAGTTAGTGGCAAAACCAGAACTTTGAGCCTCTGAGTTTCCAGCCCGTTACTCATCACACCACAGTCCAATAACGCCATGTTTCTTCATGTGCCATTTGAACATATATGAGGAAAAACAAACCCTTTCACAACAGTGAAGGAAAATCATAGTAGCTATTTTAAAATAGAGCAATTTTCAAGAGATGAATGTTATGCACCTAGAAATATAAAAGCCAAGCCACATGGGAAGGGTTATCTATGGAACATATATTTCAGTAGTAATAACTTTATATGCAATTTAAGAAAGAGTTGGGGGCAGAGAAAGAAATAAAGAGGAAATAAAATATTACCGAAATAATTTGGGTTAGTTATCATTTACAAAATGAAAAAAAAAAAAACTTCAAAACATGCAGGATGGGCCAACCCCATCACAAATCTAAAAAAGCAGGTTTATGACATGAGGTAAAGATTGCATTTTTCTGCTCTAAGTAGAACATAAGCTGATTTATTCCACATTTTATCATTTGGGGGCTCTGTCATCTGCAGAATAGTTACCACGTATATTCCTACTAGTGGGGCTGAGGCATGACATGACCTTGAGGGCAGCTTTGAGTCACCAAAACCTTTAGTATCGCCACACTGCCAAGAATATTGTTTCTCACATTGTTCACATCAATTAAACTTGGGCAACCACGGGTGGTAAGCATGGCAATACGCAAAGGATGGCAAAAAAAACACCTTGTCTGTATCCTGTGAAACACGTCTGGATGAAGCTCAAACAGAGGATTCTCTGTCTACATGTTTCCATAAACCAGGTACCTTTCTACCAGTTCAGTGAATCACCTAGGTTTCCTAAAATGCTATTTTCCTAGCTATGCAGCCTGTCCTCCAATGCTTAGTCCACTGTGCTCCACTCCAGCACAAAATGTTCTTACCGTCAGCCTTTTGAGCTGTCTAAAGTACAAAGGCATTTTTATGTTAAGAACCAGGTGAAATTCAGGTATAATCTAAGTCACAAATACTCAAGTGATCCTAATTTTATAGTTCTTTCTCCTTCTTTTTTCCTGCTTGAGTAAGAATGCGGTCAGTTGTGTTACAAGGCATATTCTGTAATGCAGATTAGCTCAAACAGGATTAGCAAATAGGAGAGTACATCCCTACAGCACAAGTCCCTTTGGTTCACATGCAATTTTTTGTAGGACTTTAATGTTGTGAAGTGATCAGGGGCAAATTTTTCCTCAAAGGGGAAGATTTATCAATACATCATGGCCTTTAAACAAAGCTTAAAACTCCTGCAGAAGTGCCTTCCCTTAGTACAAGGAGTAGCAAGAAGGGATTTAGTGGTTTCAAGGCCATTCCTCTTCCCACTCTGTTAAATTGTCCAGGAAATTGCAAGAACAGATGAAGAAACTGTGAAGCCTCTTCTCCCTTCCTCCGTGTTTAAAAAGGAAAAAAAGAAAATGACTGATGAAGAAGACAAATAACAGATTATATTTTTAAGCTGGCCGGAAGTGGTCTCTATTAGAAGGGGAAGGACTTCAAGACCTCTGCAGAGAGTGAAGGGGTAGAGGCTCAGGCTCAGGGTTAAGGACTGGCTTACCAGGATCCCAAGCCAGAGGGATCCTGTAACTGTTTTTGCTAGTTCTCTGGCTACAAAGCTGCAGAGGTTTTGAGGGGTCAGCCCCAACTTCATTCTTCTCACAACATCCATTATTTCCAAATTGTGATTTTGTGAAATTAGTGGGAGGATTCTCAAGGCAGGTGAGTGGCATTGTGCAAACGCCTACTCTATGCGCACTGTCTTCCTCTGGCATGTGTTCTGGCCCTCAGGAGGCAATTCCATCTGGACTGCCCCTGCGGTCACAAGCAATCTCCTAAACAGTCCAGAAGCCAGTTGAGCATCACTCTGATTTCAACACACATAATTTTTTAGAAGAAAAGTCTCTTTCCCTGGGGCAGGGGTGGGGAACATTTTCACGTTGGAAGGCCGAATTAATTTAGCTGTAATCAAATAAGGCCTCATTCAAGAAACTTCAATTAGATATGTGTAAAAATGTACATTATTTTGTAAAAATCTAACTACTATGTAATTAATAATTTCAAAAAATGAAAACTATGTGTTAATTTTCAAGTTAACTAACTTTTTAATGACTTTGTTGTGTCTGTTTTTTGTTGGAAAGCATTTGAATATTTGGTTGCAGTGCGGAGGTCCGCAGTTTCAGCTGATCCTCTAGACGGGTATCAGTCATTTGTGACCGTAAGGGCATCTTGATTTGGGTTAGGTAGCAGAATGTAAATTCACAGTAATAAGTGGTTGAAAAGCAAGAAAGCATTTTTCGGGCATGTTGAGGAAGGCGTGGATATTCTGCATTTTTCCATGTTTTAATTGGATCTTTCTTAGCATAAAACAATGTCTTGAAAATGTCATCTACTCAGAGCTCAATCAATTCCACCTGTAGTTCTTTAGGTGCCTTTGGTTATATCAACTAGGTGAGGCTGAAATGCTACAGTACAAAAGGTGGCCTTTCTACCCACACAAGTGTTCCTGACAGCACTGCACTATTATCTTCCAATGAATTTACAGAAGCAAGTATGAACATTTATGTTTAACAAAGTCTAGCAATCCAGACCATGTGGGTAATGTCACAGTTGTGCATAAAAAGAGTTGTACAGGAGGGAAGAAAGAGATGCTTTTCCGTTGGTTGAATTTATCACCTACCTGCTATGAAAGTAAAGTCAATTCACCAACCAATGTTTAAAGAATTAAAGGATTCAAAGCATTTACATTCAATTTTAGACTATTAAGTCTGTTTTTTAAGCTATTCCTATATGGCTGGATGTTTAATTTTCACCTTCTATTTCAATATTTTGACTGCGAGGAAATGCATTTTCAAAGAGTAATTCGGTCTCCCTCTGTAGTTGCTTCCTTACCTCAAATTTTTTCCCCTATAAAAAGCACTCCAACTGGGTAAATAAATAAAAGAAATCATAATTCAAATTAGCATAGAAATTCTGGTTGTGTTCAGATAACAAAACCTTTAAGTCACTAGTATATAAGTAGAGAATATAACACTACAGGCAAATGAAATGAGCTCCACACGATGGAGTCAGCTTCAAAAGGAGCAGTCTTTTGATGTAGACTTCTAGGTTTTTAAGAATAATTATTTTGGTTTCCCCGAAAAGGAAAACTCTTATGATAATATGCAATGTTCGCATTCCCAAATCTTTGGGTGAATTAAATTTAGCTAATCATATCCATTGGCAAATGCTTTTGATTAGACCATCTTCCATCATTGTTTGTGACAGCAGTAATAACTACATAGAATTAGTTATTTCTTTCTAACCCATCATTAAAATTTGCATTGGTGTGGTGGAGGCTCTAGATTTGTCAAGACTGAGGAAACCGTATGAATTCTCTTCATACATTTGAGAAACTTTGTGCAAAAAACAAAAAAAGGGAATATTTTCCATTATCTAGCAGGAAGAAAGAATTTCGTGTGTTATTCCATACTTCAGCTGACAGAGAAGCAGCATTTTATGAACTTTAAAGGCATTATAAAATTCACTTTTTAAACTTGCTAGTTTTAGCAAAAATACTCAGATCATTTGTCTTTCCCTCTCTTTGTCTGTTTTGCCTTCATTTTTTCCTGTATGACCATGCCTTCAAATTTGTGGATTTAGGATTCAAGAGCTACATAAAATGTTTACAATTTCCAACACTGCAGGCATATCTCCTAACTCTAGTTTATGTGGCCATTTGTGCTTTTTCTGACCTATTCAGATATAACCAGTTATAACAACTCAGTTCATTAGAGCAGTGCTTCTCAAACAATCCATGATGGAGAACCAGTTTTTTAAAAAATTTCCAATGCCTCTTAGACCAATTTATATAAAAAACAATAAACATGAATTGCTAGAAAAATGAAACAAAAATAGATACAACATGCAAGCCCCAAATTTGTTATTATTCAATGAAACAAACTTAAAATTACTCTGTCAATTCCTATAAAAATTTTCTAAAGACTTGCTCTCAATTTCCATGCTGGTCATGGACCAGGAACAAACAATGTGTGGACCAGCTCTGACCCAAAGACAACACTGCATAGCACAGGCTTAAAGTTAAAGTAAAAAATTAAAGCAGTATAGCATCCTGGGGACCCAAAAATACATTTTACCCCAATGGTCGATGAAACATGTTGAAAGAAAGGAATGAAAAAAAAAAAAGAGAAAATCTCTGGTTTCTTAGACCAAAGGTGATAGTTATAAAAGCCAAGTCCTATGAATATGAAAGAACATTATAGAAGAAAATGAGGAGGAAGAGTGGGAAGCAAGTGGACAAAGAAAAGGCAAACATGGCTACGGTGGATGGAAAGGCTGCAGGGACACTCTAAATACAGAAAAGAACTGGCTTCAAGGCAAGGAGAAAACGAGAAGTTTCCGGTAGGCCATGGCCTGTGGAATCACTACGTATGTTGGCAGATGTTAAGGAGAAGGGGAGAGGGCAGAGAAGTAAAATGTGCCACCCTGTGCATAGGCCAGGTGCTCTGGATACTTGATCTCATTAAATCCTCATAACAGGCTGGGCGCAGTGGCTCACACCTGTAATGCTGGCACTTAGGGAGGTTGAGGTGGGAGGATCACTTGAGGCCAGGAGTTCAAGACCACCCTGAGCAGCACAGCGGGACATCTGTCTCTATATAAAATAAAAAAATAAGCCAGGTATGGTGGCATGCGCCTATCGTCCCAGCTACTTGGGAGGCTAAGGCAGGAGATGGCTTGAGCCCAGGAGTGAAGGTTGCAGGGAGCTATGATCGTGCCACTGCACTCCAGCCTGGCAACAGAGCGAGACCCTGCCTTGAAAACATAAACAAATAAAATAAAATCCTCACAACAGTGAAGGCCCAAAGAAACAGAGAGCAGAGTGGACCAACTAAGGAAGCCTAGAGAGAGTATCTGACACAGCCAGAGGGAATTTAAAGTTTTTACCTCTAAGCTCCAAAGGCAATGCTCTAAGACCAATATTTTTCAAACATTTTAACTTTAACTCATAGTACAAAATGTATTGTACCTCGCAACCCAGTATACATATGTAAAGCCATGTTTCTCTACATACATTTACGTACACATACATATACTCAAGGCACAAAACTTTCATTAAAAAATGTGTGTCGCTCTGTTTCTGACCATGTGTGTATGTGTATTGCATGCACATTTTCTACCCTAACTCCATTATTATTATTTTTTTTTTGCAAAATAAATAAGTCAATGCTGGCTACAAACCACAATTGACTTCACAGCCCACAAATGCCTTAAGACCCAAGCCATACCGCAGCCCCTCCCCAGTAACCAAAACTACTGCGTTCTGCCTCCTTAGTAAGAAAGTTTTTTATTTTTAATTTGTCCTTTAAAATTTGATATCATTCCCCAAGGCTCCTAAAGACTATGTCTTCTCTGACAAGAAACCTTGTGCAATGGGGAAGAGGAAAGACTGTGGAGAAACAAATGAACTCAGGGAGCAAAGCTCAAAGGGAAGAAAGTCTCCACAGGGAGGTGCTACCACCACTTTTAAAATGCTTATTAGCACCCATTATAGCCTGATGAAAAGGTGGTCTCCACAGGCACATCCACTTTCTGCAGACTAGATGTCATGCATCCTTCTTAAGCTACTGCCTCCTCTAGGCCCCTTTTAAAAATCCACCCTCGTACAAACATGAAATACTGCTTTCTCAGTAACTAGAGAATAAGATGTGAATTTAAAAAATGACACATCTCCTTTTCTATCTGCTCTCTGTCCTTGCCTTCCTTGTGGGTTCTCAACAATTAATGAACAAGATCATCTGTTAACTGCACTAATTTCTGCTATGTTCATGATGTGCTGGTGAAGATACAGTAAGTGGGCAAAGAAGTAACACTGTATCACCAGGGAAGCCCAAGCAAAACTCTCTAATCAACTGCACAGCCTCTTTACTCCCTCACAGGGACAGAAGCTGGTGGGCTCATCCTGGCATGTATCATTCTTACAAGTCATACCACTTGGTACATGGCACCCTGTTCTCCTTAGGGAATTCCATGTCAATCTAGGTGCTATAAAACTAATAGCAAGCATAGCCCTACACCTCAAATGTACATACAGCATTTACTTTAAGAAATTTATATTCAATATCCAAAAGATATTCAATTGTCAATTTAGTGATTCACAGCACAACTGAATGGCTATTTTTATTATTGTTCGTAAAAATAGTGAGCTGACCAAAATACATTCTTTCACCTTAACTAGTCACTTTTAGCCATGGCACGATTTATCTGAGCGTCCATTATGTATTGGGGCATTTAGAGAACTACAGTCAGTCAAAACTTGGATTCATTCCTCTAGCAAGAACCTCACATCTTAGCTGTTTATCATATTTTTAATTTTTTTATATTCAGTAAAGAATAAAAAAATTCACAGAATTAACAAATCAGATCCATTAAGTTCACCAACATTTACATAAATAATCACCTGACAAAGCTGTAAAATCTGTGGATTTAGGACTGTCAACCAATCTTAAAAAGGAGTTTTAAGACACAGTTTTCATATGAGACAAGGAAGTGTTTGAAGAAGTTCTTAGTGAAGGGAAGAAACCCCAGGGGTTCCGTATAAAGAAGTAATGTGCTCTCCTTTTATAAGAAAAGTGAAGCTTTAATGAGAACTAAATTATATTACAGTGTGTCATTTAGACAAACTGCTTCAGTGACTTAGCTAGAAAATACTAGGTGTGAGCTTTATAATTTATAAGGAAAAAACAAACACTGAGCGCAAAGCAAACGCAACCTTTTAGCTATCTGATGACGCTAATGACTATATCTCAGGAAATAAGCCACAAGTACAACAATCGAGCAGTGACAGGTAGACTATTTAGAATGTTCTTAAGAGACTGCTTAATTTCCCATACGTCAAGCTTTTTATTGATTGACATCTTTAGAAATGGGTTCGCTTTTGTTCTTAATCTCAGAATGACACAAGCCATCACAATATAAGCTTCCGCTTATTTTTTTCCCAATTACTGTTGATACGGAGATAACTTTTTTTTCGTATGTGCATCTGGTGATAATCTACCAACTAAACTACGACTTGTTTTGAAGAAACTGGGCAGTTAGGTTTTATATAAAGTGTGGACTAAACTTAAATATTTAAAAAGTGCATTGTCTTTGACACATTTAGCACAACAAACACCTGCTACTGGTACTCAAAAACAGCTTGCTAAATCATCCTTTGTCATATGAAAGGGTTCAAAAAACTCTTAAGGGTTCTGTCAACTTCTTTCATGGAGAGCTCCCCATATTCTGAAGAGGAAACCAAAGGATTTTTCATTAGACCAGGCAGGGTCAGAACCCAGACCCATCCAGGGATTTTCACTGTTTGAACAGAGGGCAGAAAGAAAGAATTGTCAAAATGTAACACTGTTAGCAGAGGGAATTAAATGGGTCTCCACATTAAACTGATGATACAACGTTGTATTTATAAATTATCAAAACAGTCTGGAATTTAAGGAATCAGAAAAACCATCAAGATACCAATAAATAATTAGCAAATGATATGAAAAAGCAATTTGCATCAGCAGAAATACAGTTATTGAAGACATGCCTGGGAAAATATTTCTCTTTACCACTACACCAAGAAATTTAAATTAAAGTAAATGCTGGGTATAATTTCAACATGAATAATTTTTTAAAATATGTAACAATTTCAATAGCACATGTTTGTGAGGTTGTGGTGAAGCTCCCACACAGGTTCAGGAAAGAAGCAGGGTAATTTATTACAGCATTCCAGGAGCAGAGGCCGTGAAGAGAGTCATGCTCTTTGCCCCTCTTAAGCAGGCTGGTAGACAAATCTCACCTACAAAACTTACTAGCTCTGTGACCTTATAAAAAATACTCTTATCCTGAGTGCATTAATCTATAAAATCAAAACAAGCAGGACCTATTTTGAAAGACATGGACTAAGGCAAGCAAAGTACTCCTTGCCCTACTGGGCAGGATGTGAGGAGGGCTCTCTAAGCAGGACGGGAAAAACTGGGCTCTGCGTTCAAACAGCCTGCATTTGTATCTTGACTCAGCCACTCACTGTGTGTCCTTGAGCAGGTTAGCTAACTTTTCTATGCCTTAGTTCCTAATCTATAAAATGAGGTAAGACTATACCCATTTCTTTTTCTTTTTTTTTATTTCATAATATTATGGGGGTACAACACTTTAGTTATATATACTGCCTATGCACTGCCCAAGTCAGAGCTACAATCGTGGACATCCCCCAAACTGTGCGCCCCACACCCATTCAGAGACAGTTTTCCCATCCCCTCCACGCCCCTCCCACCTGCCCACCCCCTGATGAATCTTAATGCCATGTGTGACATAAGTATTGATCAGTTAGTACCAATTTGATGGTAAGTACCAGTGGTGCTTGTTTTTCCATTCTTGTGATACTTCGCTTTGAAGAATGGGTTCTAGGTCCATCCAGGATAATACCAGATGTGTTAATTCACTGTTGTTTTTTATTGCTGAGTAACACTCCATGGTATACATACACCACATTTTATTAATCCACTCGTGTATTGATGGGCACCAGGGTTGTTTCCACAACTTTGCAATTGTGAATTGTGCTGCTATAAACATTCGAGTACAGATGTCTTTATTATAGAATGTCTTTTTTTCCTTTGAGTAAATACCCAGTAGTGGGATTGCTGGATCAAATGGTAGTTGTACTTTTAGTTCTTTGAAGTATCTCCATATTACGTTCCATAGAGGTTATACTAATTTGCAGTCCCACCAGCAGTGTATGAGTGTTCCTATCTGTATGCATCCCTGCCAACATTTGTTGTTTTGGGACTTTTTTATATAAGCCAATCTCACTGGAGTTAAGTGATATCTCATCGTGGTTTTGATTTGCATTTCCCTGATGATTAGAGAAGTTGAGCAATTTTTTACATGTTTGCTGGCCATTATTCTGTCTTCTTTTGAAAAGTTTCTGTTCATGTCCTTTGCCCACTTTTTTAATGGGTTTGTTTGATTTTTTTCTTGTTGATTTTCCTAAGTTCTGTATAGATTCTGGTTATCATCCCTTTATCAGATGTGTAGCATGCAAGTATTTTCCCCCATTCTGTAGGTTGTCCCACCTCACTGCTCCCAGGAAGGAAGTGAAAAACGCCATCGGCTGCTTGCATGCTGATCACTCACTCTGAAGACTACACCCATTTCAAAGAGGTTGTTGAGTGAATTACATGAGATAATTCATGTAAAAGGCTTCTTAAAAGCCTGATACAGAGCAGAGATGTGCTAAAGTTTGGCCTTGGTCCCATTTTTTACCCCAACATATTTGAACTTAGCCTAGGAAGATGGAATAGCTGATTACCTCTGTCAGGGTAATTTCTGGCACCCCTGAATTTATGTGTATCAATGATCATGTGATTACATAAGTTACCATCATCCATCTTTAATCAGCATACCAAGGTCAGGAATACAAGCCAGGTATACTACTTGGATTTATCATCAATATCTAAATATTAATTTTCAAATACAAATAATCATTCTAGATGTAACTTGGAGTAAAAAATATCCTAGTGTGCTTTAAATGTTGAAATGTTATCAAATCTTTTAAATTATAAATATACACTTTTTAATTACAAGAGTAAAATGGTGATTGTGAAAACTTCTAATGTTTTTGTTTGTATGTTTTAAGTGACAGGGTCTTGCTCTGTCACCCTGGCTAGAGTGCAGTGGCATCACTGTACCTCACTGCAACCTCAAACCCCTGGGCTCAAGCTATCCTCCTTGCCTCAGCCTCTCAAGCAGCTGAGACTACAGATGCATGCCACCATGCCTGGCTAATTTTTCTATTTTTTGTAGAGATGGGGTCTCGCTATGTTGCTCAGGCTGGTCTCAAACTCCTGACCTCAAGTGATTCTCCTGCCTCAGCTTCCCAAAGTGCTAGGATTACAGGCATGAGCCACCGCTCCCGGCCCAGAAAGCTGCTGCTTTTATTTACAAAACCAATTATTAAGAACTTTCAAATAGTTAAACAGATAACTATATTAACTATTAATATGAAAAGCAGTAATAGCTAGCATTTATATAATATTTAGTATGTGCCAGGCATTCTTCAAGTGCTTTCCATATATTAACTCTTTTAATCCTTACAGATAAGGAGGAAACAGAAGCATAGAGAGGTTAAGTAACTTGCTCAAGATCGTGTAAGTAGTAAATGGAAGAGATGTGATATGAACCCCAGGCAAATAGTCTCTGCTCTTAAGCATGACACTATGCTGCCTCTCAGTTTATGGATAGCACAGTAGTTAGATAACTTTAGAAATAGCATTATATCTTCTTTAGTATATATATAAATAAAGTCTAATTCTGATAAATAAACCTAAGATACCAGAGAACGGAAAAAGATATGAACATGCTCACTACTGTGGGGAAAAGTCCAAGCTAACCTGCTGGAGAATGGGAAACCACGAGGAGCAGAGATCAGCCTTCCCAGCCAGGACCCAGCTGACCTGACAGCTGATGCAGATACATGAATTAGCCTGGCCCAGATCAGCCATGCATGGCCCAGATCAGCTGGACCATTCAGCTGATCCCGGCCCAAATCGCTGACCCATAGAATTGTTGGCTATGGATGCTGTTTTAAAACACCAACCTAGAGGGTGGATCTGGGTGATAAATGTATGAGGTTCACAGAACTAAGCTACCTATCCATGTGTATTTTGAACATTTGTATTCAACATTTGTATGTGTATTTTCATAACTGAAGTTTTAAATGATTTAAAAAAGTTTTTAAAAAGCTAACAATATCTAAATGGGCTGAATTTTGGATGATGTTATATCATTGAGAATGCACTACAGAAAATTAACATGTCTTTCCTGGGTATTCAATTGGACATAAGATTCAAAAAAAGGATAACTGATTTGGACATATAACTTGACTAAGCTAATTTTTAAAAAATCACTTAATGCATTTATATCAATACAGATTGTTTGAATAACACACAAGTACACACGCACATGTATAAACAGTCATGCACCACATAAGGACGTTTTGATCAAAGATGGACCACATATACAATAGTAGTCCCATAAGATTATAATATGGTATTTTTGCTGTACCTTTTCCAAGTTTAGATATACAAATACTTTCCATTGTGTTCAAATTGCCTACAGTATTCGGGATAGTTTAACATTTTGCACAGGTTTGTAGCCTAGGAACAACAGCCTACACCATAGCATAGATGGTAGGCTCCGCTATCTAGGTTTGTGTAAGTACACTCTATGATGTTCATACAATGAGGGAATCACCTAAGGACACATTTCTCAGAATGTATCCCTGTCGTTAAGCAATGCATGACCGTATTATACGTACATATACACAAATACACAGGGAGAGAGAACAACAGAGATAAAGAAAGAAAGGTAGAGGCGGGAGAGAGTGAATTTTATAAACAAATTTACTGAAAAAAGAGTAAGGATGGAAAAGTTCAGACTTTTGGCAAGAATGGTGCATGTTACCAAGAATATTCCACTTATACCCATAGTATCTTTGGATATGCCATAATATATTTAACAATGTACCCACTGTTGGGTATTTCACTTATCATTTGTGAAGAATTGCTGAATGAAGCTTTTGCTTCTCTCTCTCTCCTAGTGTTTTCAGCTCCTCACCACAAACATATTCAGATATATATTTCTATCACTGTATGTCCAAGCTTGGTTGGATGGAAAGTTACCTTTATTGAGTCCACTATTTAGTTTTCAGTTGTTTCATTCTTTAGAACTCAGTATAACTTCTTACATTTCTAATAAAACCTAACGTTTTAAAACTCATCTTTCATAGAGTTCTAATGAGTTTTTTTTTCTGTCTCTAGCACAACCACTTTGAATTTTTCATTTTTATTAAGCTTTGCTCAAAATGTACTCACTTGATGATAAATTGATCTGTTTACAAGGGAAATAACTGTACACTTGGGAAAATTCCAGGGAAAATTCTTTATATTAGCTGTTACAATAGCAAAAGACCAGATAGCCAAATGTTGGCTAAATGTTTTCTGTTTACACATGTTGCAAAATGTTTTCTGTTTACACATCGGCCCAGTTCTTTCTTTCCCTGTTTTAACTTTTTCTTTTACTTTTTAAAAAATTTTAAAAAAGGTCACTATAAAATGTCAAAAAGTAAAGGGTTACAAAGGAGAAATTAACCACTTCTTCCTGACTCTCACACAAACAGAAACTTATCTTATTTTAGACAATGACAATAGTGTATTTCCTTCAGAACCCTTCTTTATACACATATGAACATATACATACACATATAAAAGGGTTTTTTTTTTTAGCCTTTTCCTATTTTTTTCAAAGAATAATAAGCTGCAATTTGTTCTGTCCCTTCACCAGTAATATAACATGGGCAACTCTTCAGGCCAATATGGACATGGAGACCCAGCTGCCATTTTCAAACCTGCTACTACAAAGTACATCCAATGAACAGCCATATGAGCACACTGGTGTTTTTATTTCTATAGAATAGAGTCCTACAAGTCAGGTTTCTGGCCAATAGATACACATGTTTTTAATTTTCCAGTGTTTTGATTTATTGAATATAAATATTAAACAATTGCTCCAGACATGTAAACAGTACATTTTTTTCTTTATTAATGATCACAGTTAGTGGTTTACATAAAGTGACTCTATTATTTCAGAGAACAGAAGACTGGCTCATGTGGAAGAGAATTCAAGCCCAAAAGAAGCTGTCTCTTGTCCTTCCCTTTTCTAAGTATGGGTGATCATCACCACTTCCTCTTCACTTGGTTATTCTTATTGCTGTTGTTCTTGCTGAACACATACTGAGTAGTTGCTAAGTGTCAATCACTCTCCTAAGCACTCTGTATCCATTCTTTCATTTGGTCCCTTCAATAACCCATTGAGAGCAATATTATTGTCATTTTATATTCCAAAAGGTTAAAAAAAAACTTCCCCAAGGTCATACAGAACACCAGGATTTTAATCCAGTCTGATTCTAGGCCTGGTATGTTAACCTAACACATAATCAAGATTTCTGATTTACATCTCTGAGTCAGACAACCAAATATTGGTGGTGTATGCTGTCTGAAGAAAATTTAAAATAGAGGAACAAAAAAATGTACTAGAAGCTTTAGGGTCATCTTCAGCTTTGAATTGCAACTCTTGAAAAATAAAATTAGTTAATTCTCAAATTACATGGGCTATTCTCTTATTAAAAAACAAAATTAAAACCCACCATGCTTATGATGACAGTATGGAGCCAAAACTAGTTCTATTATTTCTTCTCAAGTAAACAAAAGAATTTGTGACAGAATACAAGATAAGGAAATGAAAATTAAATCTATTATTTTTAAAACTACCAAGGTTCAATGAAAAATATGAATTTTAAATAAGACATTTAATATAATATAAACAACTAAATCAACCCCTGAATCTCTTCAGAAGCCCAGAGGATACTGTTTATTCTTGTTACTTCCTCATGCAATAAAATGATACAATAACACTCATGTGGCTTTACTTAAAAATGTGATTTAAAGTCAAATTATTCAAAACAGATGTCCAATTCCTTTAGCTTACACAACCCTAGAGAAGACAAACATTATCTACTAAGTGCTAAAAGAATCTGAAGGTCAGAAACATATTTGTGATGAATCATAGAGGCACTCGATGCTAAGTACACTCCATCTTCTACCACAACAGAGTCACAGGTTCACAGGTTGTCAAGAGACAGCACAAGAATCATTGCCAATGTTCGTTACTATACAAATTACACTTTTGTTCTTACTGATAATGAAATGTGAAGAAATGTGTAAGAGTTAACAATATTGACGGTCTTAAGTATTTTTATTCAAGGCTAATTTCTTTCATTTAACCAATGATTTTGCAAATAACTCATACAAGGAATTGCTTTTAATCCAGGTGCAAAAACAAACCATACACACATAAACACATTGGATAGAACTGCAAAGCAATATGACAGTAAGTACACAATAATATAATTTTTTTTATTAATATGCAGGGAAAATATTAGCTTGGAATAGTAGACCAATGGTAATCCAGGGTAGTGATATTGGGGACATGGGGAAGGATAAAGAGATATTTTTGAGTTATGAACAAATGACTGTATATTTACACTTGATCTTAGCTAAAAGGCCGAGAAGCAATTAAATGACTGTATATTTAAATGGATAGTGAGAGGCTGGATAGCTGATAGTGTCCAAAATGATTCTTAGCACAAATAATGTAAGAGAACAGTGATTTTAAATTACGCTGACAACTGAATATTACCTGACAAAAAAACCCTAGTAAATTTTACACTTCTATACCACCAACCTTGCGTATTATCTGAGATATGGCAAGCACTCAATTAGTTGTAGAATTAACTACCATAATGCATTATGAGTAAGAAATGGCAATGGATGCATTTTAAAATTACTTTACGGGCTTGGCGCAATGGCTCACACCTGTAATCCCAGTACTTTGGGAGGCCAAAGCGGGAGGATTGCTCGAAGCCAGGAGTTTGACACCAATCTGGGTAACACAGCAAGACCCCATCTCTACAAAAAATTTTTAAAAATTGGCTGGGCAGGGTGGTGGGCGCCTGCAGTCCCAGCTACTCAGGAGGCTGAGGTGGAAGGATCACTTGAACCCAGGAGTTCAAAGTTACAGTGAGCTATGATCGTGTCAGTACACTCTAGCCTGGGTGACAGAGTAAAACCCTATCTCTAAAAAAAATAAATTAAATTAAATCACTTTATGTATCTTACTGGTAGAAACATTTTTCTTTAATTTTTCTCCTTTATCATTTATACAATTAACATAGTAGGAAGAAACAGAAAACTTTAAATATTTCACAAATACCTTCACAATACATTCCAAATTTCTGAGTGAGGCATTCAAGGTGTTACTAGTCTATAATTACAACCTTCTCTTCAATCACTCCTTAAATCTACCATGCATGTGTACTGAGTAACCACTGTCCAGGCCCTGTGCCAGACACCACTGATTCAAAGTTGAGTATGACTCAAGTCCAATTCTTAAGTCAGGTGTGGCAGGAAGATAATGATATTACTTATCATTGCTTATCAGTGCTGTGAACAGGGAGACAGTCCAACATTCACCAAGGGCACACAGAAAAGGGGCACTGGAGCTAGCTCAGGGAGGTGGGGTGCTAATGATGACTCTTTAGACAAAGGGAACTCTGAGATGAGACTCCAGGATTAGCCAGGCTGGAGGTAGGAGAACAGACTGAGGAATCAGCATTTGTTGATTCCACAAACATTTTGAGCAGCTTACAGGTAATACACACTGACATTGGGCATGAGGAAGACATGTCCATGGCCCTTCAAAAGCTTCAAGTCTAACATAGTAAACAACCACATAATCAAATAATTAGAATACAAAGTTATAAGGATTATGTCAGAGACATACTCAAAGCCTTAGGTGGGAGAGAGGCACAGCAGAAAAAAATTGGCTAATGCAATTTTAGGATTATCGTCAGGGTAAATTAAGAACTAAAGTGGACCATCACTGAGAAATGGTAAAGCACAAACAAATGCAAATCATGATTATCAATATCTTGGAAGATGGAGAAATACTTGTGATTCACTTTATTCACTGTGCAAACTTTAGGAGGATTAACCAGCACTCAACAGCTAAAATCAAGATGTGATTTAACCACAGGAGGAGCAGCATTTCCACAATTGTTTTGGGAATCACAGTATGGCTTTCCAGGAAAGGAACTGGGCTCTTCCAAAAGTAATAGCAGTTCACATTAAAATGCTTTGTTCTTTACAGCTTGGTGTTTGGCTTTTATAAAACTTCTTTCAAGAGCTAAGTTGCTGCCTTAAGTGGTATTCTAGGGAGTTAAACTCCCACCTTGCACACAAACAGGTCAGTTACTTCAAAACTAACCATTATTGTTACAGGTTTGAAAGCTACTTTACCCCCATGAGAGTTAACTGCCAGAGAGGCAGTTCTTTTGGAGAGTATTTTAGAGCACATCTTTAAACTTTTTCATTAGGCAGAATTACTTCTGCAGAGTCTATATGAGGCCCAGAGGAGAAAACTGAACTGAAGGGAACAAATATTTTAAAATTGTTGAGAAAAAAATATCCTAAGTAGTTTTATAATATTTCAAATAAAAACCATTCAGTTGATTTAATATGTAAAATTATCAGACTTTATGTTGATTGGTAGGCAGTGAAATGAAGAGATGAGAAGATGGGATACTATCTATTTAGAATTATCTATCAGCTACATGGAAAATTAAGTCCTAGAGAGTAAGTAGACCACATCAAAAACTGACCAGCCAAAACAGATGTCTTCAAATCCATGCATTTACTCTGGTGACTCAGAACCTACACTCAACCATATACACAAAAATTATGTTATCTGGTTTCTGCACCTTCAAAAATTCACAAGAAAGGAAGAGACTGCTAAAGAAGACACCCAGGCAACAATAAGAAAACTGAGTTGTCAAGAGGGAAGACATTATAAAATATAAATAAACAGCCACAACAAGTTCAAACACAGCAGCTGGGGTAGCCAGGAGCATAAGTAAGCCACTATGCTGTAGCAGGTCTGCAGGAAAACATTTATGTTCTTAATGATGGCCTTAGCTTACCACAAACAGGTTAGTTTACATTCAGTAAGTCAGGGAGGTGTCTGATACAGAGTTTAGAGTGATTTTCGCCTAAAAGCAGTAAAGTAAATCCTGGTACAAAACGGTGGCCAATTTGTCAGCCATCTTGAAAATTCAGCTTTTCAGAACAACTTCACCTGCCGAGGACTGAGACAGCCACGCTGTGGCACAATTTCAACTTCAGTTTCACTTTTCATTTCAGAACCATGATCTTTCATGATAAGGTTACAAAGATCCACTTGCATGCAGCCCAATCTCTAGCCTAAGAGAAGACACTGGGGCCCTTAGTTTTAGGGCCCTAATGCATGTGCTAGTAAGGACCTTATAAAAGAACTCCAGGTGAACTGGTCAGACTTCGAATGAGGTGATACTCAGCATAAGAAGCATCCAATAATCACTTACATCGGAACATGCTCAGATAAATCAGCACTCCTTAAAAAAGCCCTCAGTTTAATAATGGCCACTCACTGGCTACTCTAGGAAGAAAAGATTTCTTCATTTCTTTTCTTGGGAAGCTTAAAATCTAAAACACTTAAATCCTCACCATTCACCTATCCACATGGAACTGCCAAGCCCCAGATCAGTTAAATCAAACCCACAGTTTATATTACATTTTTATACTAAAAAAAAAAAAAGACAAGCACTTAAGCAAAAGGATGGTGAAATTGTAAAAACTAATCCTATTATCAAACTTTCCCCCATTCCAAACCTAATGGCAGAAAGCTAAATATGACTATAGGAAGAAGTACAGTTTCCATAGAAATCTCCCTTAACAGGTATGTATATATCACAGTTTCTACTGTGGACTTCTGATAGCCTAATTAATGTACGGAGGTCATAGGCATCCCCAGATAACTTACCCAGGCAGGCTGCACACCAAGGCCTGTGGCTGGGGATATCAGGATTCGGTATTAATGATTAAGAGGACTCATTTCCTCTTTAGATTTAAATGAAGGTGAAATTCTTCAGTCTTGGTCACATTCCTTGAGCCACTGCACTTAGTCTATTCAATATCATAGGGACGACACTCACAGTCTCAGCAGAATGAGCCCTAGCAAAAGTGTCGGGTTTGATTTCCACCCTCCTGCTTCCCATTTCACTTCTCTTACCCTCCATCTCCTTGCCCCTCCATTCATTTGCTTAAGAAGTTCTTCACCTAAGTCGGAGAAATCCTTGGGAGGGGTTCACGGATAAAATTCAAGGGGACCGTGAACTTGGATGAGAACAAAACTACATTTTAATTTTCAATACCTTCTAATTAAATTCTGCATTTCCTTCAAATATAATGTAGGCAGCAAACCACGAAAGTATTAGCAGTACTTGTGATTTGGTCATCACTAAAAATGACAGATTTTCATGTCATTTTATTGTGTTGCATTCACTACTTTGAAATTACCAGAGTGAACAGATCTACTGCTAGAGCTCCTTATTAGTACACTGATAAATACATTTATTAGTATATCACAAATTTGGTTTTGTTTTTAAGATTTGGATACCTTAATTTTGATTTAATTGGTTCCACAGTAATCTCACGAATTTTATATCATACATTTAGACACATCATTCTGAAAAGAGGTCTGTAGACTTCACTAGGCTGCTAAGGGTATCCATGGCACAAAAACAATTAAGAACTCTTGTTCTAAATGCTCATCTCTTTCTGGGATTCCTCTTCCCTTATGACTATTTGCATTATAAAGAAGTTTTCAAAAAGCATAGAATTTCAGGCACCTAGATAAGACGTAAATCTGGAAAAGAGGGGTTCTCCCCAATATTCTTCAAACACATAGCCTACACATCCCTATCCCCCTGTTTTTGGGGGGGTAGGTACTGCTGTCTGTATCAGGATTTTGGCTTCCCACCTATATGAGAGTTCTCTCTCTCTTTTTCTCTAATATCAAACAGTGCTCATCCCACTACCTCCCCTGAGAAAGGCTGGCAAGATTGTGAGTAAAAGGTAAAGACCCATACACCAAGTTGTGTCTTAACCCCACCAAAACAGACCTGATACCCTAGGAAAAGAATCAATCAAAACCTCAACATTTGAGTTAGTTTAACAGAAGCCTTCAAAGGCTGATGGTTTTTAGTATTGTTTTGGCTTTATTTTGTAGAGTTTTTAGGTTCATTTCAATTTACCCAAAACAAGTTATAGAAAATGCTGATTAGGTGCAAGTATAAACATTTTAGAATATTATGCTGTCACTTGCGAGGCTCTGCTGCAATAAGCCAGATTGCATTCAAATATTAAAGATGTGAAAATCCTCAATGAGTAATTGTTAGCCTCACTTAGTTTTCATATTACTATAAATAATACTGGGTTGTGTTTCATTTTAATCATTATTCTGTTTACTTTATAAGCAGAAACTTAAAGGCACAAAGCATAAAAATTTTTAAGGGGATTTACAGAACTGTAAACCTCTAGTTTAAAAAAAAAAAAACTTGCAGGGCATGCCAGAGAGGCTGAGAAATCTTACGTTCAACCATGCAGAACACATCTATGAAAGGTCTAGACACGGAGCCAAGAGCCCAGGAGCCCGGATTCAAAAATGAAGAGGATATGGACCAGGGCTTCAGGCAGCTCACAGGCTTGTCCTACAGGGGGATACAGACATGTTGCAGGCAGAACTAAGAATACAGCCTGGCTGTAGAAGTACAAAGGTAGCACAAAGGACAGAGGGATTAAGAAGGGATGGAATAGGGAGGTCAGATCAGAAATGTCTTCTTTTTCCAAGAAAGAATTTTTAAGGCATGTATTTGCCATCTGTGCCAGAGAATAACTGGGATAAGGGTTGAAATAGTAGGCACTTGAGAGCACTGGTCAGCAAGGTTCCTTTGAAATGGTAGGGGCAGAAACCAGAGGGCAGGAGATGGCCTGTAAAACAAAGACTGGAAGGTTGAGATAGAGTAAGGAGTGGGTCTCTGCCATGCACAAGAGTATCACAGGCTGGGTGAGGTGGCTCACCCACCCAGCACTTTGGGAGGCTGAGGCAGGAGGACAGCTTGAGCCCAGGAGTTTGAGGTTACAGGGAGCTATGATTGCACCACTGCGCTCTCGCCTGGGTAACAGAGGGAGACCCTGTCTCTTAAAAAAAAAAAAAAAAAGAGCATCCCTGTGCAAATATGGTACAAATCACAGATCCTTACTCGTCAAATAAAATCATTCCTCTGCAATATACATCTAACACAATCTCCCTGCAAATTGGGTAAACTTTGTTTTTAGTGTTTCTGCTAAATACAAGTATTCATTACTTCTGTTAAATGCAAATCTTCCAGAGGGACAAGATGAACAAGAGGAAACAGTGGAGAAAGAGGCTGAGCAGATGATTCCCAAGTTCGGAAAGACTAATGAGTTCTGTGACTTCAGCAATTGGGTTTCCCAAACCACATATGCCAGCAGGTCCTTTGCCTGGGATCTGAGACTGAACGAGACAGACCCCAACTCTGCCCTCACTGAGCACATAAATCCATGTTTATCTCAATCCATGGTATCTCTTCCAAACTAAAAGAAGGAAAATATAGAAATACTCACAATTCAACAAGGATCAGAAAACTCTCAATAAATTTTCTCAAATGTGAACCCCAAATCTCCTAGCCTTCCACCTTCACTTTTGCCTGGGTTTCCTGGAAAAGGGGGCCAGAGAAAACACTTCCTGGCTTACATGTAAATGGTAGTGAGGGAGGGTGAACAGGAATGGGTTGGTTACTGACCTGGCTGCAGTTTTCAAGGCACAGCAGATAAAAGTAGCGGTAAAAATCCCTTAATCTGCACACAGTCTGCCATGGGGGAAAAATTTATTCACCGGCTCTGGTCTCCAACGGTCAAAGTTTGCCTCACAGGGCACCGACCGCCCATATTCCTGATTGATGCACTGGCAGCCATCCCAAAAGCCTGAGTCCCCCCCACAGGAGCGGCGTCTGCTGTGACGGCCAGGGTTACAGGGCACCAGTGGGTACGTTTGGGCCAAAGGTACCCGGGGGAGGTCGGGGGGAAACTGAACCTCAGAAGCTCATGCAAACTCCAGGTTACCAGGCAAGAATGTTGGTTTGCTAGATCTTGATCACAAGCAACATCAGAGTAGGGGGATGGATGTAACAAGGGGCCTGGCTGGCGCAGCAGAGGTGCCACGACTACCTGGCTGCCACCATGATGGATCTAGGTAGAGACCTGACCTGTGTGTCTAAAGAATGCAGTGGGAATCAAGGAATCTCCCTGGAGGGGATCAGGGAAATAGAGCAGAAAGCAATAGCCAAGATCCTAGAAGATGCATAAACTGGGTCCAGCACCTCGTACACACCAATGTATATATTACATACCTATACATATACATGTATCTAACATATTAAATACTTGGCTTCAGTTTTACATGGACCTCATTTTTCAGAGGTTCACACAAAACAAGGAACATCAGTAGAAAGCAGAGAGAATAAGTGAAACTGCTCAAATCTCATTTATATGTTTGGATTTCACATGTCCTGCACTGTGGGGCAAGACTTCAGAATTCATCGTCTCAGGAATTCTGTTCTGCAATCAACGGAAACAGTACTTTTTAGACAGTCATATCATTAGAGTAACAAGTGAATTAAATCATGAATTGTTCTTTTCTTTATTGATTGACTGGCTAATCAATCGTCCACTGGAAGGTCAGCTCCAGGAGGACTTGTTTATAGATATCCTCAGCGTCAGCATGCTATCTAACACTTAATAGGTGCTTAGTTAATAATGTCACCTTCTTTATCTAGTATATGGAATGCAAGGAGCTGGCCTATAAGGATCACATGACTGTCTACTGTAAGAGCTCTAGCTCTTATCCTTAACTCAAGATTTCTCTCCAAAACATTTCCAAGAACTATGCTAAGTATTTCACATATATGAACACATTTATTACAATTATATTAAATCAAATTATATTATACTGGTAACTCCCATCACAATAATAAAAATAGGGTTTGGTCCCAGAACTCCCTTTTTAATAAACAGAAATATAACTGCAGTTTCTCAAAGCCATATTCCAAACGAGCATTGGTAATCCTGTACTCTTTCAAAATGGGGCCTTCCCTTGCCTATTACCTTTATTTATCCTATTTGATAAGAAAATTAAAATATGTGTGAAGATTTAAATCCTTAATAAGATCTAAGATAAACCTAAGCTTAGTGGGCTTTGATTTACTTGCTGGAAATACTTAGGGCCCAGCAGAAGGAACTTTATAACCCAAGAAGTTGAAAAGATTCAAACAGAAGATTTGTCTTCTCTCCCTCTTCTAGTAGGAGTTAAGAAGAAGAAAGCCCTTAAAAGAAGTAAGTGCTTTTTTCTCTTTGCTTTACTTTGTAAGGGTCCTATCATCTGCCTCTTCATCTTTGTCAACAGCTCTAAGGAATGAATATTATGATGCAGTCTTAGCTTGATTCCCACCCACACCTCAATTCTGTATTCAAGGGCTTTGTTCTAGTTCTGTATTGATACAGAAAAGTTGACTGTAGAACTGGCTATAAACAAGCCAAACAATAGGCCTACTGTTGGAAAGGTAATGGCTGAAGGAACCTGTGACTGAGCGCCTGATGCAAGGTGAATGAATGGCCTTGAGGAGGGAGGCCACAGTCCTCCAGCAGGGAGGATGCTCCAAGGGCAAACAGAGAGGAAGACAGAACTGTCCTGCCAAAGGCCTGTTTTTCTTGCCATAGAAATCCCAAAGTGAAACGTAAACACAGGTATACTCTCACGTCTCTTTCAGCAAATCATCATGTAGTTGTTACAAGAATTTTTCCTGTAATTTTCAGCCTTTGTGTGAAGATTTCCTTAATACAGAATCCCTGAAGCCAGCGTCCCAGTTGTAGAGTAAGGCTACCTGTTAGCGCTTTATTAGATTTCAGTGCCAATCAGACCTCAAGCTGCTTATTTAAAAACAATTTTAATAATTTTAATCTAGTTACTTTATTTCAAGGTTTAACAATCTAGTTTCCCAGTTGCTTATGAAATAAAGCCTGGCGTCTTTAGCATGGCACAAGGGAACCTTCAAACTGAGCTCAGCCTACCCATTAAGTGTGACCATCTGTCAACCCATCTTTTGTGTGCCCCACTGTACCGCTCCTCAGCCACAGAGACCATCCTTGGATTTCCCACAGCAGAGAAAAGCCAGCAACTAATTCTGCAGGAGTCAAGAAGCACTTCCCAGAAGAGATGGACTGTGATCTTGAAAGGAGATAGGGGAAAGTACAAGGAGAGGGAGTGGGAAAGCATTCAGAATCCTCAGGTTCTCTGAAAACTAATTTCAGGGGCAAGAGCAAGAGAAGTCTGCCAGGAGATAACGCTCTTACCTGTGAGTCTTTTTTTTTTTTTTTTCTTTTTTTCTTTTTTTTTTTAAAGAAACAGGGTCTTGCTCTGTCACCCAGGCTGGAGAGCAGTGGTGTGATCATAGCTGTAACCTCGAACTCTAGGGCTCAAGCAATCCTTTTGCCTCAGCCTCCCCAGTAGCTGGGACTACAGGTGTTCACCACCATGCCCAGCTAATTTTTTTTTTCTGTAGAGACGGGGTCTCGCTATGTTGCCCAGGCTAGTCTTGAACTTCTGGCCTCAAGCAATCCTCCCACCTCAGCTTCTCATACCTATGCTGAGATTATAGGTGTGAGCCACTGCCCCCAATCTGTGAGTCATTTATTAGTCAGATGTTTTTGAGATGAGTATTGCCTCTGTAGAAGCACCAAGAATATAGATATTGTTTGTCACCCGAATATACATCAACTATCTACAGCTTTGATATGGAAATGACTACAGTGCCATTCAAAGCAGGCACACTCTGAGGACCTTTTCAACTGGTCCAATAATTATGGATGTCAACATAAAAAACAGAAAGAGAAGAATCTCTAAGTAAAATTTATGTTGACTTGGGCATTCCTCAAAATATTTTTTTAAATTCCTCTGTTAGAACTGCTATAGTAGTCACATTGAATGTTTGTATGTATGTATAAAATGTGACTGTCTCTTGTTTATAAACCTTTGCGATCATGACAATTAACTATTGTTTTTAAGGCCAGCATGATATCAACAAGCATAGACAAGAACAGAGCAGGCATCAGAAAATTTTTCCATTCCCATGGAAAGCAGAAGGGAATCCAGGATATTGGATCATTAACTTCACTAATTACAGATCAGCCATGGCTCAGTATTTTAAAGGGGGAGCATGAAGAAACCTTGCCTCTTTAGGGCTTTGTCCACAATGAATTATCTCAAAATTAAACCAAGCCAGTGAGTGAGTGTTATTATACCCATTTTGCAGAAGCTGAGAAACAGCAACTTACCCTAGGTGTGTGTGATTCCCAGGTCTGCCTTTTCTAGCTTGGCCTACTCACTGCAGAGATGCTGCTTTCAGCCACATTCCTGACAATGTTAAACATTCGAATGATGCCATCAATTCTCCTTACGCTGATTCTGTGTTCACTAAGCTACACAAGTATCTCTCCAGGTAGTTCATGTGTTAGCCAGAGGAAATAGTGCCCTCTCAGATGGATGATTATATTTTTCCACTGCAAAATAATAAATTGGAATTTAACTTCACATAAGTCTTTTGGGAGCTTAGTTACCAAGAAGCTGATCCATTCTCCATGTACTGACAAAAAGCTCACTTAGTTCTAACAAACTGGAAGGCTGAGTTCAGTACTATTCCTTCCATTTTACAAATAAAGGTTTGTGATTTAGTGGGGGGCGGAGATGGGATGCTAAGGCAGGTCAGTTTCCAAGTCTTTGCAATTAGGACTGTATCACTGCCTTCTTCCTTCCTTGTGTAGTTTCCACCCACCAAGCATGGAAGGCACAAAAGAAAAGGAGCTACAGGAAGCTCTGTGTGTGGGGAACAATCCCTTTAGACGGAAGAGCGTTAAGCGGGGATGTGAATGGGGCAGTACTTCCCAAGCCAAGAGGTCTTCTGAGCTGCATGCCCATGCCAGCGTCTCCACATGGGAGACCATGTCTCATTAGTCACCATATGCCAGGCATGTCATATAACATCTGAGACCTTGCATAGCATTTTAACAATTTAAGAGGGGATGTATACAGAAGGTTAGTAAGTGACATTGTGGCATAAGTCACTCAAAATAGATATACTCAAGAACATTCTTATAGTAAATAAAGCTGCAAATTCTCCCCTGGAAACTTTTAAATATAAAATGTTCATTTGCTGGGGGCAGTTAGTTAGCACATTCATGGCTGAGGGTAGGAGATAATGCTACCTAACCTCCAAGGATATGTACGTAAAACAGTTACTTATTTAAAATTATTTCCCTGGAAACAAGTCTGTTAAAGGTCAAAAGTCTGGGTCTGCTGGATGAAGCAGTAAGAAATGAAGCTTCTTTTCCATACCCCTTATATAACAATGTAACGTTTACACAGAAAACTTCTAGGTCATTAAAAATCTCTTCGTAAAAGTATTTGTCAGTATAAAAAAATCCTAACATTTTAAAAGTTTAAAAAGTAAAGATAAAAAGTCTCCCAATCTCTCAACCCTTTAATTTCATGCCTCAGGGGTGACCAACTGCTAACAATCTGGTGTGTGCACTTCCACATATTAGATTCTTAAGGTTAAGGAGAAAGCCAAAGAATATTTTTGTTCTGGTACCTGCATTTTCAAGTACTCGCCAGTATTGCCCAAACTTTCGTTCCATAATAGAGTTTCAAGTAAAATGAAATTAGGCTCCATCACATTTTTCACACTAAGTTTTTTTGACAAGACCCGTCAAGATTTTACATAAAAAATTGACTTGATTCTTACAAAAGTTAAAAACCTATGCAGAAGTATAAAGGGGCAATATACTAGATCCTGATTATTTCTATTTTAGCCAAGAGAGGTAAAAAGAAGTACGAGACCAGAATTGGAAGTTCAAAATATTCTTTCCCTAACATGCTCTTATTTCGTCTGTATTTCAGCAATAAAAATCAGAGGTCACATGGTAAAAGAAGAATGACAATTACTGGAAAATGATAGGCAGCAATTTCTTTAAAAGCAACTACATCCATCATTTCCTTTGGCCAAAGGAATTATTTTCTTTCATCCTCTTATGGTACATAAAAACTAATATTGCCATCTAAATTTTCTGTTTTGTGAAACTTCAGGGGGAAATCCTGAAATGCATCCTAACAAATGGCCAATTCAGCAACTCTCAATTCAGCAGTCTAGGTCCAACAGATAGAGAGATAATTTTATGCCTCATTTTCTCTCCAACACCTGCTCTCATTAGCTCAGCTTCTTTGAATGAAAAGACAACCATACTGAAAAAGTAATTCCACTGACTAACAATTTACAAAATCAGTTTTCATTGAAGTTCAAAACTGTAAACCTGATTAGAAAAAACTGCTCCTTGATTGAAGCTGTTTATCTTGGTGGACAACAGCAGTTCCAAGGAGAATCAGCTTGGTATAGAATATTATTTTAAGCACTTTCAAGAATAGTTTTTTTTCCCACATTCTATTTCTCCCTTCCAAAGGCACGTGTATATCTCCATCACTTCTAATCAATGGAGTTGCTCTATCAGTCAATGAATAACTGGTGTATGGGAAACAAAATGAAGAGAAGATTCAGAAACCCGGTGCAACTTTCTTGACACTCACATTTTTGATGCACTGGGTGAAATACCAAAGAATGAGGGAAGGTGGGATTCTCACTCTTCTTGGCAAGCTTCCAGCCAATGTACTCTGGCAAGATTTCCTCCAACAGCACAAAAGCAAACAGCCTTACTACTGATTCTTGACTTTACCCAGAGCCCCCTGGCAGGGGTGGTGGGGGTGGGCAGACCCAGCATCAACTTCCACCTTCAAAATGTAGACTGTCTCTCCTTTCCTTCCTCAAGCTGGGCCTTAAATTTCCATTTCCTTAACTAGATAACTGATATACTGATAACAGAAAACATCAACTTCCTTTGATAGGGACTGTGGAAAAGAATGGCATGGTCTGAATTTGAAAGCTGCACAAAGGAGGAATCACTATCAATATTTTTCCAATGGCCTGAAGGCTATCTATTCTGCCTTTTGCAAATGCTAGTCTTTACAGTGAAACTACTAGAATATTAGGCAATATGCTGCTTTTTACATATTTGAGGTCATGCTATTAGGTAGAGAACATTTAGAAGGGTTGTATTTTCCTGTTAAATTGAACCTTTTATCAGTGTAAAGTTACCTATTTATTGCTGTTAAGCTTCTTGCCTTAGGTCATCTTTCTAAAATTTTAGTTCAGCTACACCAGCTTTTCTTTTGTTTAGGCTTTATAACCTTTTATTATACCCTTTATACATCTTCATATTTAAGATATGTCTCTTGTAGGCAGCACATAGACTTTTTCCTATGCTTTCCTATCTGACCTGATAATCTGCCTTGAAGAGGAAACTATTATATTTGTGTATATTTACTATAATAAATATGTATGTATCAAGCCACCTATTCTTAGTTCTTTTTTCTCCCCTTTACTGCCCTCTTCTGGATTGGGTCTTTTTATTGTTATAATTTCCATGCTGGCAGCTTGTTCTTCACATATTGCTTCTCTATTCTTTTTGTGATTGCTGCAGAGATTACCATCTGGCTCCCTGAATTACTGAAATTCAACATCAATTTGTACTTATGCTACATCCTGAAAAACTCAAGAAGCTTAAAACACGAACTCCATTTTCTTTATCTTGACTTATGTGCTATTGCTGTCATGCGTTTTAAATATCTGAGACCTCAAAAGCCATTATTATTTTTTGTTTTTACAATTGATTTTTATTCAGACTTATCCCAATATTCCTTCTTGCCATCACTACTCATTCCTTCTTGCACCATCATGTTTTATCTAGGATCACTTCCTTTTGCCTAATAACTCCCTTTAGCATTTCCTTTAGTGCAACTGCACTGGTAATTAATTTCCATATTTTTGTTTTATTGGTATGAAAATAACTTTATTTCCCATTCATTGGATGTGGAATTCAGGTTGGTAGATATTTTCTTTCAGTACTTTGCAGATGTCAATCCACTGCCTTGCAGCTTCCATTATTTCCTTGAAAGCTGGGATGTCTTTCTTCTCTGGCTACTTTTAAGACTTTCTCTTGTCTTTGGTTTCTAGCAGTTTGATGACAGTATGCCTAAATATTCTTTGCATTTATCATGTTTGGGTTCATAACTCTTCCTTACATTTGTGGCTTGATGTTGTTTGTCAATTTTGGAAAACCTTCAGAGATTATCTCTTCAAATATTGCTTCTGCCCCTTTATGAGTCTGCTTTCCTTCAGAGGCTCCAATTATGTATGCTAGGCCTTGCATGTCATACGGATTGTATATTCCTTCCTGTGTTTTCCATTCTTTTATTCCTCTCTGTATTTCAGGCTAAATTTTTTTTTTTGTCCAAATTTTGGTTAATTAACTATCCTTCAGCTGTGTAGAATCTTCTGTTAAACCAACCCACCAGATTTTTAACTTCTTATAGATTTTCATTTAGAATCTCCATTTGATGGTTTTTATAGAATCAGTTCTCTGTGAAAATTTTCCATCTTGTCATTTAACTCTCTAAATATTTTAATCATTGTTATATTAAAGTCCTTTGATTAGTGTTATATTAAAGTTAACTCCAATATCTGGATCACTTAAGGGTTTCTATTTTTATGCTTTTTATCTTATTGATTTTCAGTTAAGTGCTATGTTTTGGGGTTCCTAGTTATTTTTAATTGAATAACATTGTAAATAAAAAGTTGTAGAGAAAATTTGAAGCTTCAGTTGATGTTGCCTTCCTGTAGAGAATATTTACTTTTGTAGCTGTCAGAAGGATAGGTTAGGAACAGATTACTTTATTCCAGTGCTTGAGTGGTCAGAAGCTGGGCTTCAGTCCCTGTAAGAACTAGGTTTTCAGATTCACTCTTATTCCTATGGTATATCTCTTTGAGGTCCCTGTGAAATCTTGGGTTGTTTACCAGGGTTCATCCTCCTTGGCATAATATGAATTGTAAAGCTCTTTGAGTCTTCCAAAAACTCAAGTCAGCTTTTCGGCTTCCCAGATAAGATTTTTAATTCAGCAAATGCCTGAATGGGAAAAGGTTCACCAAACGCTGGGCTCATTTTCTGGGCTACCTTCTCTTTGGAATATTAGCCCCACACATTCTTGCTGTCTTACAGATCTCAATACTTTCAAATACTGAAATGACACTGATATCCCTTGCCCCTTCCACATATTCTATTTGTTCTAAATGAAGAATAGTCTGAAACAAATTGGCCACTGCTTGGAATGGAATTCCTATATTGTTATCTAAAAGCTCAAAGAAGAAAGCCTTGAATCTTAAATCCCCTCTTCATTTTCTCCCAAATTACATATATTTTCAAATATACCTTGGGACAAATTGTTGTAAACATGCACATACAAAGCAAGTTCTTATTGTATACTGATGCATTGGTACACGAATTGCCCACATGTGAAGATCACCTAGGTTCAAATGTTGGCTGTTAGACCTTGGAATAAATTACTCAATCTTTGCATCCATTTCGATATTTGTGAACGAGAAATAATTTTACTACCTATATCACAGGTAACTATGAGAATATAAATAAAACACAAGAATGTATTTAGGAAAGTACATACTACTACATGTTGTAAAAACTCAATAAATGTTAGCAAACTATTGTGATTACTAGCATCAAAATAAATATTAATGGAAGTAGCATCTTTTGTATCATGCTTTCCTAAAGACAGTCCCATGGTTTATACTGGAAATTTCTCTCTTGACTTTGTCACTTATGGTGACCTGCCTCTCTCACTCCCATGTTTTGCTCTCAGACTTTCCTGAGTAAGGACACATCTCATTGCTAATTTCTACATCATGATTGGTCGTTCTCACCGGTACCTCAATATTTTAAAGTGTTTCCAAAAAGTCTAACTATCATAGCCACATAGAAACATATTAACAGACAATCTGATTCTGTTCATTTCATTTAAAATAAAAACAGACTGAAAAAAACTCTTTTAAAAACACCTTATAGTTAGAAGCAGCATGCCAAGAAAAATGCATCAGTATCTGTTCTTCATTCCCTATTCAAGAACTGGAGCTAGAGTTACATCTATCTTTTAGAGATTTACCTTAATCTACCTTAATCTGAATAATTCTAGCTACACTTCTTTATGTCTAAAAGTCTGACTCACCTAGGATTCATTCTCTTTCCTAAAGCTTGCTGGGGCAGGGAGTGTGCACAGGATGCAGGGAGGAGGTTTGGGGAGAACGTCATTGAAATGCACACCAGCCTTCTCCAGGAAAATAACACTTTCTTGATAACTTGAAACATTCTGAACCTCCACTGAAATCTGAGACTTTCTGCCTACAATCATAGACATATAAATTTAATCCAGAGTGAAATGAGCAAAGCATCACAGTTGGCCACCGGAGGAAAATCCATTTCACAGGTAAAAGGAAAAGCCAGAATCATTCTGGGTGCAATACATTGTACCAAAAAAAAAAAAAAAAAAAAAAAAAAAAAAAAAAATATATATATATATATATATATATATGAGGCAGATGCCCTCTCAGAGCAGGGCAAATCAGCCATGTGCTCCCCTATGGTAGAGGAAAGGAAAACTGAGAACTTTCAAATTCCAAAGCTAGAATCAAGGCTGAAACATACTTGCTAGTTTGTTTATAAGGAAATCTACCATATTTACACTGAAAGATATTTAACTTCCTGAAGTTAATGTGCTACTTTATACAATAAATTACCAATGGTTTTAAAAGAAAATGAAAATATTTCCTTTTAGAAATAGTAGCCTAATCCTTACCATGTAAAGTAGGAACACTCCAAAGCAAATTTTATTTTTAAGCAGTTCCTTGCAATTCAGAATTTAATGAAAACAGACATTAGATGACAGTAAACCACCTTTTCTTCCATGTGAAATATTGAGGTCTGCCTATTCTTGCATGAGTAAGGTTTATTAGCAATATGGCAAACAGCATGGTTAAACAAGAATTTTTCATATTGGTTCATCTGACTACAGAAAGACAAAATCTCTTAGAGCTGCCTGGCTAATCTCAACTCTGAAATGTTTGACTTAAGTCAGGATGCAAAGAAAGGCCTGGCATTCTGGTTTCAGTTGACCCCGGCAGACTATTGTGCAACGGCTCCTCTAAGCTGGGCCTGGTGCCCGGGGCAGCGATGCACAGTCTGGTGGAGAAGGCAGGAGAGGGGACACCAACCCAGATAGAAGGAGGGAAATACAATGTGACTGTGGGGCCACCCTGTGTCTACATCTTCTGAAATGTACATGTATTTGGGTGCAAATTCTGACTCATTAACAAGCTGATGGAACTTTAATATGGAGCTTTCATCTATTTTTGCATTATCCATTTTTCTCTTGAAATAGCTCTCTATACAGAAGCACCCATTGTCCCTCTTCTGTGAGGGAAGACACTTGCTGTCTGCCCAGTGTCCACTCCTTTCAGGGGACTCTTAACTGCACAGAGGCTGAGTGGGTCTGTCAGTTATGGTGAGCAGATGCCTTGGGCTGCCCAATGAGAATCTGCTAATAGTGAGTACCTCATTTAAGTTCAGGTATGTGACTTTCTCCATAAGATGTGCAATATGAATGCTGAAAGGTAGGATGAAGGTCCCTTCTCCTTTCCAATCTTGAGTTGTAGGGAGATAAGCTTGAGGTTGTCATTGGTCACCTCTCATGCCATAGGGAGAAACTCTGCCTAAGAGTGAAGCCACAGCATAAGGGGAAGTGAGCAGAGCTCTGGAAAGCGAGACACAGCCTGGTCGGCATTGTGTGAGCCTCTGGATCCAGCTATACCTGAAGCCAAACTCTAGTCCTCTATTCCCAACTATATAAGCCAATACATTCCCATTTATGATTAAGCCAAATTCATGTTTCAGAAACTACAACCAAGCAACCAGACCAGGACACAGTAAACAATGCTCTTTGTCAGCCAAGAAGCAACTACTGGACAACTATCTACAAATTAAATTCTAAGGGACCTTCTAAAGATTCCGAGTTTAAACCTGCTCAGTTGCTGTATCCTTGAAAATTAAGAGACACTCTTAAATAGGAAGAGACATCAAATAAAGGGTAGGTTACCCAAGAAGTCTCAGAGATAAGATATAATGTGGTGAAAACAATAAGAAAGGCAAGAGGGACAAACATCATAAACAGGTCCAGAAACCCTGCTATGATTAGGTATTAGAATTAGAAGAAGGCAGTAACTACTCAGGACAGCTGAGCAGAGTTCCAAACTCAAGGAGCAAAGCAAAACAATACCTTGTGACAGGGGAAGGCAGGCAGGAGTCAGTTCACTAAGCATTTAATGAGTGCCTTCCAGTGCTGGGCACTTCACTAGGCAAATGAGGTAAGATTAATAAAACATGGTCCCAGCCTTCCAATCCATTGTGGGACACAGCAATATAAACCAATAACAATCTTGTAAGGATAATAATAATTCTGTGCATAGGTTACTGTTACAGAAGCATGCGAGAGGCCCCCCAAGCCCAGACCAAAGCATGAGGAAATAACATAAGCACAACATAGGGTATCAGTTGCTGCAATGATACCCTAACATTCCAGAGAAAAATAGTTTTTACCAGTTGTAGGCAACATGAGAAAACAGTCAGAAGTGTTTGAAATTACCTATGATTCTTATGAAATGAAAGTCACTGTTTTATTCATTGTACAGTAATATAAAAATTTCCTTTATATAGAAATGAAAACAAAGAAATCCACCAAACACACCATTGCTATATCTAATGATTGATCTATTACTACGACATACAAATTATTTGTCTTGCCTCCCCCCACCTCACTCTGTTTTACATGTGTGGAGTGGACACTGTGATGTGCTGCCTTCTCCTGCCGTAGGACTGACTGACTCTCCCAGCTGCAGCGAACACCGCTGGCCATAAGCTGTCAGCCTCTAGCACCGCCTTGGATGAAAAGAGTTCTCTTGCCCAGGGTAATCCACATCCAGTGACTGGTTAACACCAGTTTATAAAAACTCAGCCTCCTTACCCCGACTCAGGATAACTCTGAAAGGTCATCAAAGCTTCAAATGTTTCAAATAGGGTCAGCTGAGGCCTTTGCTGAGCCTGTATCACAGATTGGGTGGGGGGAGAAGTAGGGCTGCTTCCTTCCCTTCCCCAGACACTGATCCCAGGAGCACCCCCAAGAGATATCCTGCATGTCAGAGTTGGCTTCCCAGGTCCCAGGAAATCCAACCTGCAAAAGTGTGCTATTTCTACGGACAGAGGGGACAGCCACAGAGATTCTGGAAAGAGAAGGAAGTCTTATTTCTATATTACCTCTTGAAAGATGAAGGGGAAAATCAAAAAAGCACTGCCAAAGTCAGAATAAGGGGAATTTTGTCTATAACTATAAAAAAGAAAAATCAATAGAAAAATATTGCTAATCAGACTGTTTGATTTATCCTATAGGATATTTAGGTTTCAGTGGATTGAAAACTTTTCACAAAATAAAAGCTTTGATCCTAAGAAAATCCTGCAGGATCTGTGTGTTCATAAGAAAGTGAGATGCTTTTTGCATGAGTGTGAATACTAGTATTACATTGCTTCACAAAAAAGGTGACTGAACACACAACCTAATTTATGTAAAGAGTATAGATCTGGACATTGTTCAGGTTTTCATGAAGTTTTCAAAGATGTCTTACATTAAATCTAGAACTTACCAAATGTAAGCTCATGAAATACAACAATTTTGAACACAGTTGTCCATATTCTAATGATTGTTTCAGTAAAAAGTAATTTCAGAATCCCAAAACTATTTTAGTTTCATGCTCATTTTTGATAGATAATAATGAATTCCATCCAAAAAACAACTCCTCCTCATGAAGCCCTTTAATAAAATCTCAGAAAGATTTTAACAGATGCCTCAGGGAACTCTTCAATCCGACAAAAGTCTAAGGATTTTAACAGCATGCCTTATAGATCCTGTCTATTAAAAAGCACTGTCTCTAAAAATCTTAAGGGGGTAATATCTCAGCAAAAGCCCAAGGGCTTATCTCAAAGCAATTTATGGGTGTGGCTTTTGTCTAGTAAAGTGAACTTCAGTAAGATTCACAAGAGACCCACAATATTTTTAAGATAATTAGTCCAACAGAAACACTGCCAGTTCAGACTAAAATGGACAGAGACAGTTCTAATGAAAAGAGGCCTTTAGGCTACAAAGACGCTGAAAGTACCACAGGCAGAAATCATTCTGGGAAAGCTACTCAGCAAAACTGGCTGTTTCTTACAGAAGAGGAAGGATGATTCAGACGGAAGTCAAGAATTATGGAGAATCATTCCCAGGCAGTAGGACTGAGTCCTAATCAAGTAACTGCATCACATGCCAGGTGTTTTTTCAGAGTATCTATGAACCAGTGACTCCTACATGCCTTCTGTTTCTACCCTTTCAGAACAGGAGGTGCTACATGGCAGTTCTCCTCTGCCTGTCCTACCAATGTATGTTGAGGGGAAGGGGAGGGCATATAACTTGTCTCTTTACTTCACAGTCTTCAGACTAAGAAGATCTATACTTGAGGAGCTATACAAAACCACACTGAAGACATCTCTTCTGCCCCTGAACCTGTCTTAACTGCTGAGATCCTAGACTCTGACTTGATGTCCTAATGAGATGAGACTTCTAGATCTTGAGGGAGCAAGCAAGTGTACTTTCCATGTGGGAGGGATATGATGTGAATTCTTGTGGTAGAGGACATTGGGTGGACTATATTTCCCAATGATGGCCACACCTATATATATATATATAGATAGATAGATAGATAGATAGATACAGATACAGATACAGATATAGATATATCTCTCTCCTGTATGTGTGTGTGTGTGTGTATGTATCTATCTCCTGATATCTCTCTCTCTCTTATCTATATATATATAGACAACTAATACATATATATCTCTCTATAGAGAGAGAGAGAGAGAGAGAGATATAGATATATATCTCTCCTGTCCCTCATGATCTTCCTAAAAGGTGACATTGACACTCCTCTGCTGAGTGGTAAGGTCTGTTTTCTCTCAATTTGAACTTGGGGAGGGGGGTGCTTTACAACTTCAGTGTAAGTGATGCTGGATGATGCCCAAGGCTGGGTCATACAAGGTGGTGCAACATCCACCTGCCCCCTCAGGATGCTTGCCTTTGGAATAGAGTCACCATGTTGGGAGGAATCCTAGACCACATTAAAAGGCCATATGTCTGTACTCCCACCAGCAGTGCGGTCCCCAGCCAAGAGTCAGCATCAACTTCTAGATTTCCAGGCCCTGGCCTTTGAGACCTCCAGCTGAAGCCCCACACACGATGGAGCAGAGATAATCCATTTTCACTGTGCTCTGTCTGAATTCCTGAATTCCTGACAACAGAAACTGCGAGGCATAACAATGATTGTTGTTTTGAGCCATGTGGCAATAGACAACTAATACATATTTCATATCTCTGTGCCTCAAAATATTAATCTTGTATATAAATTCCATATTCTAGTATAAAAATGAAAGTTTTAATATTGTTTATGCAACAGCTCATTCTAGCAGGTTTTGTAAACACTAGCCTATAGTGTTATGTCTGAATTAGTACTAATGACGACTATGATACTTTATTGGCAGTCTTGAAATAGGTCTTCCCCTGAAACACCTATCATTAAGTTCTGAAAATGCACAGGAATATTCCCTCATATGCCCTGAACAAACTCTGTAAGGTCAATTGAAGAATGCATAGTCCCAACCAGAAATGCCTATATCACTTGTGATAGTGATACAACATAATCACAAATGCTTTGCTTGATAATAAGTTAAAACTGTCAGTTAACAATGAAGACTCTCAGAAGAGAGAGGGCCAGTTGAAACAAAAATCACATAGGCTTTTTATTGATGTTTTGTTTTTGTTTTTAAGAGGCAATAGAATTTAAGTAAAGAGCTGGAGCCCCGGAGTCCAAAAATCTAAGTTCAAATCTCACGTTTGCCAGTTATGAACTGTGTGGCTTTAGCTAAGTTCATTAAGCTCTCTGTGCTTTTGTTTCATCTGTAAAATAAAGACTGTATGAGTCAGGGTTTTCCAGACAAACAGAGTCAATTTTGTGTGTGTCTCACACACACACACACACACACACACACACACATATATATATATATACATATACATATATATGTGTATATATATATATATATGGTGGGAGGAAGCGGGGGGCGGAGAAAGAGAGAGAGATTGAGATTTTAAGAAATTGTCTCACTCAGTTGTCCAGGCTGGCAAGTCCAAAGTCCGCAGGCCAGCAGGCTAGAAACTCAGGCAGAGCTTCTATGTTGCAGTCTTAAGAATTCCTTCTTCAGGAAACCTCAGTTTCTTCTCTTAAGTCTTTCAATTGATTAGATGAGGCTCATGCACATTATGGTGTGTAATTTGCTTTACTCAAAGACTACTTAAATGTTAATCTTTACTCAATCTCTACTGATTTAAATGTTAATCACAGCTAAAAATACCTACACAGCAACATCTAGACTGGTGTCTGACCAAACAATGGGGCACCATAGCTTTGCCAAGTGGACACATAACATTAACCACCACAAGAATAAAAAAAAAAAATAGTACCTACACCTCACTGGCTGGTTGTATGGCGTAAGTGAGATAACGCCCATAGGTGCTTCGCATAATGCTAGGCAAGGAGTAAATGCTCAAAGCATGTTAATTATTACTGGGATGGCCCTGGCTTATACCTATTTTTCTTGCATAATTATTCATAGCACACTCACATTCCTTAGTTATCACTTACAAATTAACCTTGCAAACCAGAAGATCATTTAGCCTCATGCTTTATCCTCCCTTTATGTGAAAGTGGCTCTAAAGGAAAAAGGAAGCAAACATGCTGGATGTTTCTGAGAATGCAGGTCCAGGGCATCATCTTCTTCAGCTCCACGTGCCGTCACCTGCTCGAGGAACTGGACCTACACTCACACTCCATCACAGTAACAAAGACTCTGAGTTATGAGTCAACAAGAAAATTCAAATTACAGTTATTGTATTTCCATTTTGAGTATCAGCAAGCACATAATTCATTTTAGAAACAAAACTGACTTAAAGCAAAGCTAAATTCAAAACCATGGTACTTAATGTGTTTAAATACCTATTATAGTAATTCCTTTCTCAGGTTCTAGAACACTTAAGTATTATATACTCTGGTAGCCTCAGAAATAGTTTAAATTAACCTAGGTTTGTTTGTTTGTTTGTTTGTTTAAGAGACAGGGTCTTGTTCTGTCTCCCAGGCTAGAGTGTAGTGGTGTGATCATAGCTCACTGAGCCTTGAACTCTTGGGCTCAAGCAATCCTCCTGCCTCAGCCTCGCAAGTAGCTGGGACTACAGGCATGTGCCACTGTGTCCAGCCAACCTATGGTACTAAAGAAAAAAACAAAAAGAAAATAACACAAAATCTCACCTTTATATGCCCAACGGACAAGAATTTTGAAGTGTAAGTTAAGTTTTTTTGTTCCACTGTTTTTGCATGCCCTGCTCCCAAGCAAAGGGGTCCATCTTATAAATTTTCTGAACCTACAGATCATACTGGCATCATACAGAATGCTCAAATCACCTAGAAAAGGCCAGCCACAGCTTCAACAGCATCAGTCATTTCGTTTTCTAGCTAACTGGCTATTTTCATGATTATGCTAATGTCAGAGTATTTTAAGCAACCCTGGTACTGAATAACCTACAAATACTCGCTGAATAATCAAGTTCTAATCATCCCTTACATTAAGCAATGATTTGAGCCAAAAATGCCCGAATCTTTCTAACCTGAAGTTAGAAATCCAACTATTCTATTCCTGTAAGGAAGCATTCTGCAGAAGGGAGGCTCCCAGAATAGCCCCTATATCTTTTCTGAATTATACAATTTGGGGTTATATTATTATCACTTATAATTTATAAAGAGCTCAGTGTTGCTAGAAATTCCTGTATATGATCTGCTTTTCAGCTCTAGGAACTTAAAACAATGCCATATGTCTATAAAATAAGAGCCTGATTTTTGCACATAACTTCTCCAATTACTTTCATAGTACTTTACAAATTACATCTTGTCCTTTCATCTCAGATCAATTTGGAACACACACACCAAAAGAAGTGAAGCTTGTCTTACACAACAAAAATCCCACTAAAATTTATATTAGTTTTAATACAACAAACACAATGACCAAAGCATCTGGGATTTCCAAGGGCATGTCAAAGCCAAATAGTAGCAGCTTCTGAAGTTACAACAAAACAAATTCTGCAGCCAACTGTTGTACCATGTTTCTAATAGCTTTTATTCTACATAAAGCAAATTCATTGAACAAACACAACATCACAGAGGCTAGTCACCGAAGGTACATTTCTGACCATTTGTCAATTTCTTACTACACCAAGCTCTGAAGTCTGAACAGGAAGTTGAATCTTGACTGAAAATAATAGACACATTGACAATGGCTTTTCCAGCAAAGACCCTGCCACGACAGTGAGAAACCTGGATTACTTAACACTGTGAATTTTTGGAAGTAGATCTATGTAGTGATTCTTACAGCACCCAGGTATCTTCCCCAAGAGCTTCAAAATATGATACCTTCAGAGGAAGAATTTGCCTAATCACTATATATGTGTCCTCTAGTAAATAATTTATTTCTCAACTAATCACATGTATATCTTTCCTTGAAAACTATCTAAAACAAAATTTTATACTCAGGGAGGTTTTCACTGCCAGTGAGTGATCCTACCTGAAATGTTAATTGGAATGTCCAAAAATTAATTTATTTTTGTATTGGTGTAGGAAGGTAGAGTTGCTCCTCAAGGGATTTATTTCAAAGTAAAATACAAATAACCTTTGATAATATTAAGACCATTGCTCTACTTCTCAGTAAAGACAATGAATAGTTGACAAATGTGATCCAGCCCTTGATGAAAATAAAAAAGTGTACATATTTTCCTCAAAAACTAAGTGCAGTAAGACTGTGATTGTCCAGAACTTTCAAAAAGCTTAAATTCTTGCTACTTTATCCCACAACTCTGCCTAAACACAATTCTGGAACAGAATACATTCAACGCCATCTCTTAAAAAGCTTATCACTGCACTCAAAATTTTTAAGTAGTAAGATGAGCGATTCAGGATAAACTCCATACCCTACCCCATAAACAAACAAAATGCAGAGTCTGTTGTGTTCAGTGGTGACAGAAGACTCAAATCAAACTAGGCTAATCCAAAAGGGAAATGTATAGGTTCGTGTAACAAATAGGTACAGGAGTAAAAATGCTTTCAGGCGCTTAGTGGAGGGAAGATACAAAAGACGCCTCTAACACATCTCCATCCTTCAGCTCTGCCCTCCACTGACTGCCTTCATTTTAGACAGGATGATTGTCAGCTGCAATGGGCCTATATCCTACCTATTCAAGGCCCTTGGGAAATAGAACACACCTCTTCCTAGCAACTGTGACATAAATCTCATGATTCACTCTGATTGGATGAACTCAATCTCTACATAAGTACAGTCATGCACTGCATAACCACTTTTCAGTCAACAACAGACTGCATATATGATGGTGGTTGGAGCAATAGGCTATGCCATATGGCCTAGGTGTGTAGTAGGCTATGCAATCTAGGTTTGTGTAAGTACACTATGATGTTCACACAACAAAATCGCCTAAGGACAAATTTGCCAGAATATATTCCTGCTGTTAATGACGCATACTGTAATTATGGACACAGGCAGACTGAATTACGTGGACTTGCAATATCTAAGTCAGATCCCCACTTATGAATAAAATATTATGGCTGAGGGAAACTGAGGCTCTGATTAGCCACGCTTGAGTGGCATGTTCCACTCCTACAGCTGGGGTTGGGCTCCACCTGAAACATACAGCCTACAATAACAGGGGTGGGGCCCTAAGGAAATGTGGGTTTGGTACTGAAAGGAAGGGAATGAACATGGGGAAGTGACATGCAACATTGCTACATTCTGTTATATTACATTTATCAAAACAATAAAATGTATTGAACTATGTGAAAGAGATTTTAACTCACAAGCGTTGAAAGAAAAGAGGAGCCCCATTTAGCTCCAAATTAACCAGAGCATTCATTCCATAAAGTACAATACAATATTTGTTAAATGATTTTATTACCTCACCATAAAAATTAGGATACTTAATACTCAAATATTGAAATGTTTGACACCAAAATAGAAGGGCAAAAGTAAATAGATAAATAAATAAATAAATAAATAGAAAGAAAGAAATAATGAAAAGAAGGAATATGGAAATTCCCAAGGAAGGAGGACCCAGGTTAGGAAATTCTTTTCCAAAAAGGAGCAATCTCATTTCTACTAAAAATAGAAACATTTTAGAAGTACCACATTGAAGTCTTGCCATGACCAAATGGAAGAATTCTACTTCATGAGGCTCACAATTACTTATACTAACAGGTCTTGTAAATGATCTTGCAGATCCTTTGTAATACTCTATGAGGTTTACATGTCACGTTCACTTAAGATATCTTTAAGAGTAATCTAATACCCATGATGTTAGAATTTCAGTAACACACAAACCTATGTTTTATTTACTCATACATATAATTTTTCAAAGAATATTCCACATATCTACAAACCCACGATATAAAAATGACACTTTAAATTACCAATCTAGTTTCAGTCACCCATCTCTGGAATGCAAATACATTGATTAGCTAGAGTAGAGTATACTAGTATTTTCCCGGATATAAAATGTGCATCTATTATTATCTTGAATATGAAGAGAGTGTCATCTTGAATTCTAAGGCAGGCAAATATGTAATTATTATGTATACAGATACAGGCTTACTTAAAATATTATGCACAAAAATGTCTTTAACATTTATGTACATTATTTTGTTTGTTCCTCTTAACACAGAACAAGTTTGTATGCTTTGAGCAATACAACAAAGCAAACAACAAAGTTTGTATGCTTTGAGCCATACAAATATTGTCACAAAGGTAGCACTATTATCATCCTCTATATTCAGGTTTCTATTATTTATGATAAAAATGGTACAGATAATCCAAATGGCAGATTATCTGAAAATCATTTCATTTTTATTTCAAAATACAGTTTGGTATTTCATAAAATGCACATGGTTGATATTGTGGGAATTAACAGTACTGAATGTGAATTATTGGAACTCACTAGAGATCAGAGGAAAAAAAAGAGAAGAAAAGTGGTTCCTTATTGCAATACTTATATAATGCCATCATTTATTTGTGTAACCATTTTTATCTTTTAAAAATATATTTTCATATCCATCCTTTCATTTATCTTTTCAAGCACACTACATATAAGCAGCACAGGTATTATATCAACTGTAATACCAGCACAGCTGGTTCTACAATCCAGTTTTCCTAGATAACTTCCAGGACACTGTTTCTCCATTGGACTGGAAAAATCTCTTTCACCATAGTTCTACCCTACTTCTTATTCCAGTCTAGAAAATAAAGCGCCCTTCCATACAGATGTATGGCACAGTACACGTCCCCTACACTCAACCCAATTCAGCATCACTCATGAGTGAAGTGCCTCCCAGGCATCAGGTACAATGAAGGCAGGACATTTTGGCTTCTGTTGTACAAATACAGCAACTGTGCCCAACTAAGATCACTGATGGGCTGGAGCAAGACTCTCACAGGAAGAAGATGCAAACATTTATTAAACACTATTTTCCAAGGGTAAAAAGACATACAAGCTCTAGTCCCTAAACTAAAAGAATATGCTCTCAAGAGAAGGGGAGAGAGGCTTATAAACCAGCATACAGCTATGGAAAGTGATACAGGAAAGAGGTAAATGTGGAGCATGTTTTCTTTCACCTCTAGCATTATGTGAATTTTAATAGAAAATTGAGAAGGGCTACAAGGCCAGGGCTATCTTTAATGAAATTAATTCCACAGTTACAAGAAGAAAAAGAAGGGGTAGACAGCAGACTGGAGAGTGATGTGTGGTTGCGGGAAGGTACTGATTTAAGATCAGAGAGATAATCGTTTGTCTTTCTTTATACCTATATTAACAGGGAACATATGTTTATTCTACTTTGCTGCAAAGCACAATCACAATGTCCTGCACACAATCCATACACAATAGTTTTTTATTAAAGAAATGGAAGCACGTCTGTGCCTAGAAAAAGAGTAAAAGAAAATACACCAAAAAGTAAAGAGTTGTTTTCTATGGATAATATAATTAGAATTACTTTTATTTTGTTTTATATTTTTCTGTATTTTCCATGATGAACAAATATTACATTCATTATTAGGAAAGAGAATAACAACATGAACTTTTTTATTTTGTGGAAATTTCACTTGCTATAATCATCAAATAGCCAACATCTTTAATTTCGTAGTTTCTGCTTTTCGAGGAAACAAGTGAGCTCTACAAAAAAATGGAAAGAAACCATTTTACTATGTCCAGTTCACATTTTCAAAGTAACAACATTTGACATCCCTGGATAGCACAATTAACAAGTAAGCCACTCTTTATTATGATCAGAAATGAGTTTGGGTGTCAGTCCCAGTGTTACATCCACTCCAGCATGCTATTGGATGGGCAAGCACTAGAAAGGCACATTAACAGGCTGACCATTTTGCTAATGTAGCTTCCACTGAATATAAGTACTTCATGAAATGTATGTTTTATGAAATATAAATCTCACACATGGAGGTGAGAATGTGGTAGGACAAAAGTTTTCTTCAAGAGTGTGCAGCTTTCCATGAGACAATACAGAGCAGGCTCACACCACCCATCAGGGCCCCCTCGGTGACATACAGAGGTCCTCAGTGTCACACAGAGGTCCACAGTGTTGCTTCTGTACCTGAGCTCTCTGACTGACATCAGGATGATGGGGATGCAATCCAATGAGGACGAACAACAAAGTGGTCTGAGAGTCACCCTTACGCCAGACACGTGTAAACGGTAATACTAATTATCCTTATGGAATAAATGGTGTGAGGATTAAATGAGTTAATATATGCAAAGCTTCTAGAACAATGCCTGGTACATAGGAAGCACCAATAATATTCTATTAAATATTATTCCAGAAAAATGTAAGCTTCAAGGCATCAGAGATTTCCACTTGTTGTGCTTTCTGCTAACTCCCCAGCTCCTAGCACGTAGACAATGCCCAATAAATATTTAGTGAATGAATAAGTATTGGGGCAAGAACAAAGAGGCAAATGCTAGGTCTGAGGGGCTGAGGGTAGGATAGGGAATAAGAGCCTCGGGGCTTGCATGTCAGAGATAACATAATAAGCCAACAGTGCACAGCACTGCAGAGATCAGTGGCTACCAGCCAATCTCTACACCGTGTAATTTAGAGTCATTTTAGCCCAATTATCTCAGCCTTCAAAGGATCTTAAGTTACCTTAGAGCAAAAGTTTCCAAACTTTCTCGGGTCACAATGCTCTTACCTTTCAGTGATTTTTTTTCATGGTGCCCCTAGGCCAAAAGAAAGACCTACCTGTTTAGTTTATTGAACAGCTAAGTCTAAATAACCTCATAGAAGTCCTTTGCATGGTGTCCAGCTGATATCTCTGTGTTTCTCTTATAAATTCACAACACTATTAATTTGTTCCAGTGCTCCTAGGTACCTTGGCACAAAGTTTGGGAACCAGGGCCTTAGCAATTCCCTGTCTTCTCTTTAGGACAACTGCAACTAAATTTGTAATGCTATTTAGTTCAGCATCCTGGCTTCCAGCCACTTCTTCCTAGTCAATTTCCTCTTTTAATAGCTGGATGGGAACTCTGGTCCCGGTAGTACTGATGGCCACTGCTTGTAGAATGCAGTGAGCCTTATTTATACCAACTGAAGCTAGAGAAGACCAGTATCTCCAAATCTTAAAAACAAACAGACAGATACTTTTAAGCACTAGGTATAGATCCATGAAGACAAGCTAAAGTCTGGAAAACACAATAGAGATTCCCTTCATCCCAGGAGCTCCAGCAAGTAGCCAGCACCATCCTAGGTAGCAATGCCCCCAGAGAGCTGCTGTGGGGCCAGAGTTCGCTCACTGAGGGCTGTGACATAACATGGTCGTAAGTCAGCTCAGGCAAAGCACACTGGGACAGGTAGGGCTTTCTCCTTTACCACATCCTGAGAGAGAAAGCCATATTTTAACCATATGGTGTTTTTTCCTATTATAAATGGAAAAGCAAAGCTTTTAATCTTAGTAATTGGACAGGAAAAGAGAAAGTACAACTGTATTAAAAATGTACCTTGCTGACACGAATAGTCTACTAGCTACTGAGAGGAAAAGAGAAAAATAAGAAAAAGAGGAGAGAAAAAGATAGAAGAAAACCATGAAAGTTATGAAGAAAAAATGAGCAATAAAAGTAAAATTTTTTTAGTAATAAAGGATCTCTTCTCACAAAGAGAATGTGACTGAGCAAAAAGCAAAACGAAACCACCAGCAGCCCCCAAAACACAACCACGTCCAACTGCTCTTGGGCTGGCTGGTGCGACCGAGACCCCTGTGCACCGTTTCCTGTGCCCCCACTGTGAGTGTGAGGAGCTGTCTAGACCAGCATGACCCTGTGGGACAGTGAGAAATCCTATGTCCTCCAGAGGCTTTCTCTAAAAAGGGGCATTACAAGTGCGAGTGCAGCACGGGAAAGTGGGGCCAGCTCATGACAGGGTCCAGGTAATGCTCAGAGAAGAACAAGGTTGCTCTGACCTGGGGGAAACAGAATTAGGGGTGAGGGGGCACTGTGAGGCCCAGATGGAGACCCAGGATTTGTCTGTGAGGTGACAGTATGAGTGGCCCAGGAGTGGGGCTGGAGGAAGGACAAGGGGACACTCACTGCTGTGACTGCCATGAAGCCAGCTCAAGAAGCCAGTAAAGACAGACCCAGCCAGCAGGCCTGACCGGCGGGTCAGGGCTCAAGGCCCCTTTGGCCCCAGGTTGAATTTATAACTGCCTGCTGGGCACCCCCTCCCGTGGGCACCTTCTGCTCATGGAACCGAACATGGGCGAAACACAGCCATTCCCTCTCCCCTTGTCCCCATGCACATCTTTCTGTTTCCTTAGTCTGGATTCATGCCGTCTCCAAATTGCCTTTCACCCAGGTAAACACCACAGTGTCAGCTTCCTCTACTCTGTGTCTCTTCAGGGAGGGGAGGCAAGAGGGTTTCTGCACAGGGGGAGCTTTGTAAGCATCCTGGGCCACCGAAATATTAAAGCCTGCAAGGGCAACACAAGTACAATGGATACTACAACTGTGAGAAGCGTTAGCACAGTCCCAGCTACTCGGGAGGTTGAGGCAGGAGGATCACCTGAGCCCAGGAGTTTGAGGTGAGTGAGCTATGATCACGCCACTGAACTCCAGTCTGTGTGACAGAGCAAGACCCTGTCTCAACTAAAAAAAAAAAAAAAAAAAAACAATAAAGAACAAGCTAGAGATAACACTTCTATACTTCTATCCCACACAGAGATCACATCAAACAAACAGCCTAAGGTACTTAAACCACACCTAGAAATAATCTGTGCATATGTTTATTTTATTTATTTATTTATTTATTTATTTTTGAGAGAGGATCTTGCTCTGTTGCCCAGGCTAGAGTACACTGGTGTCATCATAGCTCACTGCAACCTCAAACTTCTGGGTGAAAGTGATCCTCCTGCCTTAGCCTCCCAAGTAGCTGGGACTACAGGCGCTACCACGCCTGGCTAATTTTTCTATTGTTTGTAGAGACAGGGTCTTACTACGTTGCTCAGGCTTGTTTTGAACTCCTGGCTTCAAGCGATCCTCCTGCTTGGCCTTCCCAAGTGCTAGGATTACAGGCATGAGCCACTGCACCCAGCCTCTTTATTTTATGTGCAATGTTCTTTGGCTAATCTATCTATTGGCAAAATTGTAAGTACATAGTATATAAAGTGCTAATCAGAACAGACACTCTCAAGCCAAATACAAATCAATGAATTCTATCACTAATGTTGCTTTTTTTTTAATTCACTACAAACAAAAATGTTATAGGTGGAGACTGTCATGACTCAAACAAATCACAACGGAAGGAAAGAAATTTTCCACATTATAGCCCACACTGGGCATTCTGCAGTACACTAGATATTTTAGAGTTTGACTCAATAGCTCTGAATATACATACACTTCCAATGAAACTGGAAGGGGAAAAAATAGTATTGAAGTTCAGAGAGAGGGAAAGTATCATTTGAAAGTACACATCCGGGGCAAGTTGTTGCCAATAAATATAAATGAAACAAATTACTTGGTGAAGGAAGGAAATATAACTATAATTGGAATCACATCTCAAGCAGATATGTTTACAAAATGGTAATATAGTAGTTCCCACTTATCTGTGGTTTCCCTTTCCAAGGTGTCAGTTACCCACAGTTGACTGTGATCCAAATCTATCACTTGGAAAATTCCAGAAATAAATAATTCATATGCTTTATATTGTTCACTGTTTTGAGTACCCTGATGACACCTCATGCCACCCCACTCTGTCCTGCCCAGGACGTGAATCATCCCTTTATCCAGCGGATCTACACTGTACACACTACCAACCTGAGTCACTTAAGCTCAGTTATCAGATCGTCCACTGTAGTATTAGTATCATAGTGAATGTGTTCAAGTAACACTTACTTTACTTCATAATGTCCCCAAAGTGCAAGAGTAGTGATACGGACATACTGTCATAATTGTTGCATTTTATTATTATTGTTGTTAATTTCTTCCTGTGCCTAATTTATAAATTAGCCTTTATCATAGGTATGCACGTACATAGTGTATATAGGGTTCAGTACTACCCTGGGTTTCACACATCCACTAGGGGTCTTGGAAGTATCTCCCAGGGATAGAGGGGAACTAGCTTATTCTATCATATTTCAAAGGGTTACTTTACATAGGCTGCTTTAACACATTAACCCATTAAGTAACAAGAATGTCTTCATATTTCACAGTGACATTCTTCTAAATTCTAGATGGAGAAGACTGAAAAGCAACTGTCCCTGCTTGGCACAGCCTAACTTGTGCTACACTGTTCATATGCTGAACAAGACATTGTTTAATTCCAAGGAATCCAGACTGTGGGAAGTGTGTCCATAACAGACTATCATGGAATCGCCTTGCTGGGGCCATGGAGCCAGACCAATGTCCTGGGGCAGTGAAGGTGAGTACCACCAGATGGATTTTTCTGCCCATCACTGACAATGAGGTCAGTCCCAGGAGGGAATGAGGAGGTGGGATTTAGCCTGGGGTTACAGAAGAACTTCCTTTTCTTCCTCGAATCAGTAGCCCCTTGGTCTGGACTGGCAGGGGGATGCTGACTTGTAGAGCTTGCAGTCCTGGGAGGCAGGCTGGATGAAGCCAGAAGAATCAAGGGGGAGGGAGATGGGAGCAGCCAAAGGGAGGCCCTTTACTTTCTGCCCTCAGGCCACAGCGGTGCTGGCAGCAGAAGCCACCTGCAGAAGGTGGCTGTGCCCAGCGGGTCATCAGCCTGGCAACATAAGCTGCCTGGAGTCTTCTGAGGGAATGCTTCTGAACCAAAGAGGTCGGGGATCCCCAGGGAACAAACTGTCAGACCTATCCTGGGGTTGGAGGGGTTCCTTGAAGGGGCTGGTTTCCAGCAGTAAAGCTGTCGGGGGCTCTGTCATAATTTCCTCGATATTCAGGATCAGCGTCTGCTGCCAACAGACTCTAAGTGTTCTTTCCCCAGGAATCACACAAAAAATAAAAGCAAAGCAAGTTTAACTATGTAAAAATGAATAGATTTGGGGGTTACTGTCCGAGGGCTTGGAGGGGCACATTGTGTGATAACCATCTTTGATTTAGTTGGAGGCACCTGCTGACCAGAACAAGCCAGGGCAGCTTAGACCCAAGTATTTAACTGGCCTGTGAGCACAGCAGGCCCTCACCAGCAGGACCCCTGGCGGCGCAGCAGGCAGGAAACAGATGGGCACATGGAGACGCCCCCGCCGCTGGGGAGAAAGCTTCCTGCTACCATTCAGCACAGCATCTGGACAAGAGTGGACATGGCTAATCTGGGGAGAGGGGAGGGCAAGCAGACGAAGCAAGGAGCGCTTTAAGAGACCATGTCTTTTCCCAGATGGTCCTGCATAGTCTCACCCTAGTTTAAGGAAAAGTGATAAATATTAACATAAATTAGCAATGTACTTCAAAAACAGGGATTGATGACTGCATAAGTTAATATGTGCCCATAACTGTCCACTTTATAAATCCCCCCAGTGGCTCCTGGCTGCTTACTGGGGAAACGCCCTTCACGCAGGGGCCTGCCTCCCTTCCCTTCTCGAGTGTCACACCGCAGAAGTACGAAACCACTTGGAATCCCTCAAGCCTATTCTCTCTACCACACTGACCATGTAGAGAACTTTGATATTCTTTCCTCAATTCACTGCTCAAGCCTTATGTCCCCCAGGAAGCTTCCTCAAGCCTAACCTCAAAAATATTAAACTTTTCACTCCTGAGCGTCCTTGGGTTCCTTCTATAATCCTCTTCACCATTCTGTACTCTACCTGTTTCCATGTGTCTGGCTCTACTGGAGCACGAATTCCGTGTGGGCAGGCACTGTGTTCAGGCTCCTTGTACTCCAACATGGGATCAACAAGCCTATACTCATGCATTTGTGCATTTACTCCACCAGTAACAATAATAATGGCACTTAATGTGAATGATGCATTTGACAGGCAGCTGCACAGAGTGTTTTATAGACATTTAATTATAACCACAACTCTGTGATGTAGGATTTATTATTATTTCCATTTTGGGGATATAAAAACCAGGACCAGAGATGTAGGTAGCTGCCCCAAGACATCATAGCTACTAAGTTCAAACACTGTTCAAGTGCTTAGGGCAGTTCTTTATTTATTCTCTCCCAGAATTCACTGTATACCAGGTTCTGGAGTAGATACAAAGATGAATACAACCTCAGAGTCCAGTGGGAGGAGACAAGACATGGAAGGCAGCAATTGAGTGTTACAGGTGCTAGGATGTCAGTCTGTACCTGGCAGCAGGAGGCACAAAGGAGGGAAGGATTAATCTTACCTTAGAATGGAGTCTAAACTGTTCCGAAATGACTGAAGTAAAGGAAGTAGATGTGGTTAGAGACATTTTAAAGTTCTCATGGAGAGGCTATACCCAGATCTAGCCAAGGAAATTAATACTAGTTTCTTAACTATTAAGCTACTTTTCACCTCAAGTCTCTTTAAAACAAACTTAAATTAGTTTAGTAGAAAGAGTGCTAGTGTATAAAATCATATTCCCTAGAAATGAAGTGATATTTTTCCTTAACAACTTTAGTGAAAAGCTTCCTTCAAAGAGGATGTTGGCCAAGATAAAAGGAAACTAACTTAACTCTGGGGGAGGGAGATGAGTAACTTGCAAAATACACGGGCAGATCTGACCCAGGGAGTGAGGTTAAGGACAGATACCATTTTCATTGTGCACCATCTACCTTGCAGAGCTTTCCTTGATGGCTTGAAACATTTTTCATCCTTAAAAGCTCAGAAAGAGAGGTTGCAGCCTCAGTCCCTACCAGCCTCCAGGAGCCTGACTCCATGTAAAGATGAGAAGTCCAAGTAATATGACACACAGGAGTATGACAGGCTGCCTGGGATCTGCACTCAAATTCCAGGACTTCTGAGAATCATGTAGTGCAAACACATGTCCACTTTTATGATTTGACCCCAATTATCCTACCAGAGATAGTTCTTTCTACCCATCATACTGTTATAGGAAAACAGAACAGCCAAAGTTCATCCCTATACAAGTATGCATTATTTCATGCAGTAGATATGAAAAAAAGCATGGAAACCATTTCATAAATTGAATCATTTTAAATCATTCATAAAGCTAGGAACCCTTTTGTAAATAAAACACATCTTTTGTCCACCATGTGAGTTTATAGTGGTATATTATTAATTACTAGAAAAGAGAAGTAGTTCAATAATAACTCCCAAATGGTATGTAACATTTTATTATATTTCTATCAATTTATTCCACACAAAATATTTTAGGAGTTCCCACTCTATCTTTCCTTAATGTCAAGTTTACATTGGATTACCAATATGATTTACTGAACCTGGTCTTACTTTAGTAATAAATTATCATCACCCATAGGTAAATAAACTAAATAGAAAAATTAAAAGACCTTCAGTTATAATGCTTAATTATAATTTATCAGTCCCTAATATATCTATGTTGATCAAATCAATTGTGTGCTACTGATAATTGTAATGACAACTAAATAATGAAGAATTTAATTTTATAAAAGAAATTTATGGTGATAGGACATTTTTAAAGTATCATTTTAATTTATGTATTTATTTTAGATGTAGATAAACATAGTAAGTTTTCCATCAGAGTGTTAGGCAGCAAATACATGACACTAGAATTAAATTCAATGGGGGAAGTGGAATAAAAATGTGACTCCAAGGAGAAAAAGGAATGATGTAAAATTTCTAAATGTTAAAGAAGAACTTGTTCATGAAGTAAAATGAAAATAATGGGCCTCACATTACTCTGGTACTTAGATTGCAGGTGATATATTTAAAATAATAATTATATCATTTTATTTTTAAATGCCAATATTTATAATTTATTGAAAATAAATCCTTTACTCATATTGCAATTTATGATACAAAACTTTGCATGTAAATTTACACATGTATGAGGAGAGTACCTCATTGTTTTAAAAAAATTCTTCTAGGCAATACACAAGGAAGAGTTTGAGGTCAACGGGTTGGAAGGTCTGTGTGCTAACTGCTTATGCCATGCCAACTCTGAGACTCTAGCTTCTAAGGACTACCCCATCAGAGAAATATTCATTACCCAACAGAACACAATCTTCCAGTGGCATTTTACAAAGGCAATGCAAGTCCCATCAGACACTCTTTGCAGAAAGGGCTCTGTCTTCAAAATCTGAGAGAACACTGCAAAGGGGACTCCACATCCAACAAATGGAGGCCAGATTTATTGTCCCATGTGAAACAAATAAAATATAGACAAACTGTATAAAACAACAGTGTACGAGACAGAGGATCTCAGGCAATGAAGGACAATAGGCCTTGAAAGACAGGAAACAAATGAGGCAAACCCTACAATTACCCCAGCTAGTCCTACTGAGAGAGTCTCCAGGCGGTGGCCCAGGTGGGGGGAATTCAGGCAGAGCCCAGCAGATCCCCAGTGTTGAAAACACAATGTAAGAGAGAGTTCGGAGAGGCCAAGGAGACTAGAGTTTGCAAGCCAAAGTACTGAAGAAAGGAGAGCCACACACAGAGAGAGATTCCTGGAGATCTGCAGAGCATCCCCTTAGAGCAGGGGTCCCCAACCTATGGTGACTTGTATAATTATTTCATTATATATTACAATGTAATAATAATAGAAATAAAGTGTACAATAAATGTAATGCTCTTAAATCATCCCGAAACCATTCCCCCTTCCCTGGTCCGTGGAAAAACTGTCTTCCATGAAAACAGTCCCTGGTGCCAAAAAGGTTGGGGACCGCTGCAGTTGAGTACTAATCACCACAAGGAGGTAGGAAACTACTCAATTCTGGAGAAAGACTCATTAGAGGTAATGAAGTCCGCACTTGGCCAGGAACAGTGCATATTCCCACCAGCCAGACTGAAAAACCTCATAATTCACAGAGGACTCAGAAGGGTCTTGCCTCAGGAGTGCGGAATAATTAACTCTACACTACACACTGTTCCAGTTCCACCTAACAGATTTTAGAAACAAGATAAAAACATATTAAGCTATTTCCAAATAACTTAACATATCCCAGAACAAAGTTCAATACTTACAGGAAAACAAATATATGTGGTACCCAACAATGCAAAGTTCACAATGTCTGGCATCTAATCAAAAGTTACCAATCACACAAACAAACAGGAAAATATGACCCATAATAAGGAGATAAGTCAATTGACATGAATCCAGAACTTACATAGATATTGGAATTAGTAGACAAGGACATATTAGAAAAGTTAAGTAGAGACGTGGAAGGCATTAAAAAAACCCCAAATATAATTTCTAGAGATGAAACCCACATTGTGTGAAATGAAAATTATACTAGATTAGAATAACTACAGATTGACATTACAGGATAAAAGATCAGTATATTTGAAAACATAGCAATAAAAATCATCCAAAATGAAACACAGAGAGAAAAGAGAATTTAAATAAAAATGAAAGCATCAGTGGTCTGTGGCGTATCATCAAGAGGCATAATAAATATATAATTAGGGTTCCCCCCCAAAAAAGAAGGGAAAGAGGGATAGACAGAAAAATTATTTGAAGAAATAATGGCCAAAATTTTCCACACTTGATTAAAACTATAAACCAACAGATCCAAGAAGCTCATGAACCTCAACACAAGAAACCTAAAGAAAACTATACCAATAATTAAATAATTAAATTAATAATTAAATTAAATAATAATTAAATAAATTAAATAATTAAAACTATACCATAATTAAATTGCTCCAAACCAGGTACATCATAATCAAATTGTTTCAAACCAAAGATAACAGAAAAATTTCAAAAGCATCCAGAGGGGGGAAAAAGACATATTATGTACAGAGGAACAAAGATAGGATAAAAGTTGATTTCTCATCAAATACAAGATGGAAGAAAGTAGAGCAACATCTTTAAAAGAAAAAATGGTCAAACTAGAATTCTACATCCAGCAAAAATATCTTTCAAAACTAAAGGCAAAACTGAAACATTTGTAGACATACAAATGCCAAAAGAACTCATTACTCACAAACAGACACTCTAAGAAATGAAGGAAGCCCTTTAGGCCTGCGGTCCCAACCCCCAGGCCGCAAAAGGGTACCCGTCTGTGGCCTGTTAGGAACTGGGCTGCACAGCAGGAGGTGAGAGGAGGGCAAGTGAGGGAAGCTTCATCTGTATTTACAGCTGCTCCCCATTGCTTGCATCACCACATAAGCTCCGCCTCCTGTCAGGTCAGTGGCAGCATTAGATTAGAACAGGAGTGCAAATCCTACCGTAAACTCCACATGTGAGGGATATAGGTTGCACACTCCTTATGAGAATCTAATGCCTGATGATCTGAGGTGGAGCTGAGGCAGTGATGCTAGCATTGGGGAGTGGCTACAAATACAGATTATCATTTGCAGAGAGGTTTGACTGCACAATAAATGTAATGCACTTGAATCATCCCGAAACCATCCCCCCACCCCGGTTCACGGAAAAATTGTCTTCCATGAAACCAGTTCCTGGTGCCAAAAAGGTTGGGGACTGCTGCTTTTTGCAGAAAAAAAAAAATGATACCAGATAGAAATATGCATCTACACACAGGATTAAAAAGCAACAGAAATGATAACTATATGGGTAAATATTTAAGATTATTCCTATTATTTAAATCTCTCAACAAGAAAATTGTATTAACAAAAGTAATAACCATGTATTGTGGAGTTTCTGAAAGATGTAAAAATAAAATGTATGATGATGGTGGCAGAAAGGCTAGGATAGAGAAATGAAATTTCACCACTTAAGATTCTTATAATGCATTTAAAATGATATAACATCACTTGAAGGGAGACTGTCATAAGTTAAATATGTATACTATATGAATAACATTAAAGTTAACCCAACAAAGGAGATAAAATAGGATCATAAAAAATACCTACTCTAAAAGAAGGCAGAAAAATAGAAAAAAGACAACAAAAAATAGGGCAAATAGAAAATATGCAGCAAAGTGATAAATTTAGCTTAACCATATATATGTCAATTAAAATGCAGAGAGTACCAGATTAGATAGAAAACCAAGTCCCAACTAAATGCTGCTTACGAGAAATGCACTTCAAATACAAAGATTCAAGTAGGTTAAAAGTAAAAGGGTGGAGAAGATATACCTAATATTAATCAAAAGAAAGCTGGAGTAGTTATAAGAAAAGTAGATTTCAGAGTATAAACTATTACCAGAGATAAAGGAGGTTATTTTATAACGACAAATTGGCCAAATGACTCATCAAATGACTGCAACAATCCTAAATGTTTATGCAACTAATAATAGAGTTTTGAAATGTATGAAGCAAACACTGAGAGAACTACAAGGAGAAATAAAAAAAATCCACAATAATGATCAGAGCTTTCAATACCACTTGCTCAATAATTGATGGAACAAGTAGACAGAGAAGCAGTACTTTTATACATAAGATTTGAAAAACACTATTAAACAATTTGACCTAATTGACACATATAGGACACTATACCCAATAACAGCAAAATACACAACCTTTTCAACTGCACACAGAGCATTTGCCAAGATAGAACATATTATGGGCCACAATAAATCTCAATGAATTTAAAATTACATTTAAAATATAATACCAAAGTATGTTTTATGGAGTTAAATTAGAAATCAATAACATAAAGATATCTGGAAAATCTCCAAATATTTACAAACTAACATACTTTAAAGCAACCCATGGGCCAAATAAATCAAGAAAGATGAAGCCAGGTGTGGTGGCCTGTGCCTGTAATCCTACCAACTTGAGAGGCTGAGACAAGAGGATCATTTGAACCCAGGAGTTTGAGACCAGCCTAGGCAACATAGTGAAACCCTGTCTCAAGAAACAAAAGAGATTATAAGGCATTTTGAACTGAATGAAAATCAAAACACATGTATCAAAATTTATGGGATGCTATCAAAGCAGTACTTAGTGGGGAAATGTATATAATCAGGTGTGTTAACTTTGTTAAGCCCTAGAGTAAGTGAACTGTCAAGCTTATTTCAGCATAGAATTCTTCAGTTTGTATTTTTTTTTGGAGACAGAATCATCTCGCTCTGTCACCCTGGCTAGAGTGCACTGGCATCATTGTAGTTCACTGCAACCTCAAACTCCTGGGCTCAAGGGATCTTCCTGCCTCAGCCTCCCGAGTAGCAGGGACCACAGGTGCACACCACAACAGCCGGCTAATTTTTCTATTTTTAGTAGAGACAGGGTCTCACTCTTGCTCAGGCTGGTCTTGAACTCCTGCACTCCTGAACTCAAGCGATCCTCCCACTTGGCCTCCCAGAGTGCTAGGACTACAGGCATGAGAGAATGCTTCAGTTTTGATAAAGCTTTAGATCTTCCAGAACATAACTTGGAACTCAAAAGTACCTATCATTCACTTGGCACTCAGTGATACACTAGTTATCATTACTAAATTTTTCATTCAGACATGTCTTATCTCACCTACTAAATCAGAATCTCTTCAATGGGAAAGGCCATAACATAAGTTTGCATCCTTCAAATAGTGTGGGACTCCTGCCCAATATACAAGGGCCGCTGTTCCCTTACTTTAGGAGTCCCATTACTTTTATAAAAGAACCTCATTTTGCCTCTCTTTATTGATTTTCCCTCCAAATATTAAATCCATTCCCATACTTTATAATCTCTTCCAAATCTGTTGCTTTTACCCTAAACTTCCCCTCGAACACTAAACGTCTATTTCTGATTGTATAGTAGCCATCACTAGACGGAAAACTTCCTATTACTAGGAAAGAAACATGCCCCAAACCACATATATCACTTTATCTCACAATCAATTTTCCTGCCTTCACAGAACAAATTATAAATTAGTGGATATATCGCTAATGACTACAAAAAGCATGGCAGATATGAGGAGAGAGAAAAATAGACAGATTTGAGAGATGTTCAGGAGGAAGAAAGTCCATGAACTACTAGCTTCCTGGATGAAGGGAAGGAGGAAGCAGCTGGGATTAGTCCCCAATTTCTAATTTAAGCAACTGGATGGATGGATGGATGGTGGTGCTCACCAACTGATTTCATTTGCTATTTAGCATTACTATCATCCCTCTCCAGTGAACTGGAGGATGGAGGTTTCTCAGGACCTGTTTTTCACGCCACCTGTCCTTTTGTCCATTCAGTTGCCTGCATTGAAACTACACACCCTCATCTGTTGATATTGATATCTCATCTGTTCTTCCAGGCCCATCTCAAAATCCTCCAGAAAGCTTTTCTTATTCCCTGCAGTTTGATGTAATCTGCTCACTTGTTGATGTTCCCATAAAATCACAATTTTAACACGTCACTTATTTTACTGCCTATGTGCTCAAGGAGGTAAACCCTGCCTAGCGCAGTGTGTACACACAGCAAGCCCAAGCAAGTTTGCTGGAGGAGGCTGCTGAGACCATGGAGGAATGGGGATCCCCACAGCAGCCACCAAACACCCCTCTCAGCACCCATCTCCCACAATCTCTGAAGAAAAGTAGCTCACAAATTGAGTAATATCAAAACTCAAGTATAGAGATGTGCACACAACCACAAACTGCTAAACATTTGAAGAAAACCAAGAAAGAGAAGCAGCAAACATAACAAACAGTATAAATAACACTTCAGCAAACAGGTATTAGAGCAAAGAAGAGATTTAAAAAGGGGTCTGAATAGTCTGAATAGAAACAGACTGCCATGTTAATTTTTTTTTAAATGTGATTCTAAAAATTTTTGAAAGATTTTTAGCATGAGATACATATTTGGTCTAAATAGAAGAAAGGATATAGCTGAAGAATAAATTAGTAATCTGAAAGACAAAGCCAAAGAATTATCCTACAATACAACTCTCTCCTAAACACACACACACACACACAAATACACACAAAAAGATGAAAAAATGTGAAAGAAAAGACAAGCAAGAACTCCTATGTTTTAACATATATCTAATATTAAAAAGAATATTTAAAAGAATAAATATTTAAAAGGAGAATATTTAAAAGAAGAAAACATATAGAAAGTAATAGAGGATACTAAAGAAATAACAGAAGAAAAATATCCAGCATTGAAGACACACATTTTTAGTCCAGAGGACTCACCAACTTCCAAGCAGGATGAGGCCAAGATAGCCCACATCTGGATGAGAAGCCCTGTGGAGCCAGGTCCTCTGTCTTAAACACCCGAGTATTTCTTTATAGGGCTAAGGGATATTCAATATTTGAACTGTGGCACGGAAGGAGAGCCCAGAAACGAATGCCCAGTTCTGTCTTTGAGAAATAGACTTACTGGCTACTGAATCCAAGCTTTTGATCTTTCTCAATCCCAGCAAAGTTTCTGCAGCAAAATTCCTCCTTGAGATCACAATACACTAATGCTTTTACTGTACCTTTATATTCACATGCTGTCCTCTCCCCCTACTCCTTACTCCCTCCTACTTTCATTTCCAATTTAAAACATGAGAACCTAGCCTTGGCATATCTTTATCTTTTGGGAAAGAAAGTAAGAGACCCTCTAGAAGGGAAACATCATTAAAGTAGGCATAATCTACAGTCACACATAAGCCACAGGAAGTAATTCATCAGCTTAATATTTCATAGAGCGAGGTGTCTAAGACATTGTTAGGTGCAAATGAGCAGCACAAATCAGCTTGGCCAGGTTTTAGAAATACCCTGCTCTCTGCTTTAGTTCAACCTCAGACTGACAAGTCTGCGCTCCTGCTGCTCTGGCTGCATTTTTTCACACCCTATTCACATTCTGTGTCATGGCACCTAATGTTCATTCTTCAAAGAGCTAGACCATCTAGACCCAATTTCTCCTTCATAAGCAAGTGCACTTTGAATAAGTATCACTGTCAAAGGGGAAAAAAAACACTTTGCAAGTTTCAGTTTTCAACATTCAGTGGTAAAGTTGGCAACTGGATATTTTAAATTCCCGACTGATTACACAGCTCTCCCATGCTGCTTTGTAGAGTTTTATTTTCATACAGCGCCATGACAATCCATCATACTCTGTCCCCTAAGGGAAGAGAAAGAGTCCACCTTTTTACACACAGCTGCAGGAGATTCCTGGAGCAGATCATGCCCCTATTGTGCTAAACCCACGGAGCTTAATACTTAACAGGCTCACTTCCCACTGCAAAATACCATTCACCTTCAGTCCCACAAACATAAGTGGGGCTGCCTCCAGGTACCTAGACTAGAAAGAGAAAAGCAGCTTATAAAATACGCTCCTGCTTACGGCAGGGGAAAGATAAAAGGAAGAGCAATAGCAGCACACGACACATCTAGCAGAACATAAATTTGACATTTTTAAAAATGTCAAAAGTCACTTGAATAGCTGAAATGAGGAAAAAAGCAAGACTTACAGGAAGTGAATGATGGACAGAAAAGAAGTGGGAATTTGAGGAATAATTGTCAGTCACTCAATAATGTCTCCTTCATCCAATATTGTTATCACAGAGATAGAGTTGGTAACGAAAATACATTAAGTTGAAAATGGATTTAATTCATTTTTTCTTGATTATGAATCAGTGGACAAGGGCCTTGATGGACATATCTATCATATAAAAGGTTTCAGAACCAGGGTTCAAATTCACCCCACTGACATACACTGGAACTTAATTTTACAGAAAGTAATCCCAGATATTAATCTCTCCAGGGTCTTTCATAAACAGAGGTTGCCATGTATGTGCCAACATCACCCCAAACCCTGGTTACACTAACTCTTTCAAGTTTTGAGAATATGATTATAATTGCCTGATAGTACTTCCCAATGAAGTTCCGAGGGATCTGCATGCCTGTATAGCAGTGCTACAGAGAAAACCAGCCCCTTGTGCCCTCTCAGGAATACCAAAGAGCAGACAATAAATTCTCCTCCCTCTGGCTCTCAGCTCACAAACTGCACCTTGGGACTGGCTACAGCTACAGTGCAGACATGGTGACTTCGAGCCTTCCAAGCATCCTGTGCAAAGCCCATGCAAAGTGTCTGGCTGGGGATGTGCACTCAGGGAAAAACACTCCTGCTGCACAGGCACAGGATGCCAAGGAAACTCTCACTGTGCTAAGCAGTGGCTCCAGTGGAAACTGGTTCAGGGCCTGCTGTCACGGACTGTTGCCACTTTATTAAATCACACTTGCCTCTCCTCTGCGCCTTGTGGAAACTAGTCCAGGAAGCCTCACTGATTGTTGCATATTTTATTCCTATAGGATTGTTTCACGAGGCCCACTGCTTGCCTATGTTGCAACATGACTGGTGGCCATTGGCCTGATATTGGTTGGAAAAAAGGAAATCACCGGACAAAAGGTAGAATACAAGTATTCAATTGTTCAGAAAAAAAAATGTAAATTGTGGATGTGTTGATTTTATTAATTAAAATATAAATTAATAGCTTCATTAAAAATATTCACTTTGGCCTAGCAGAAAGTATGAAAGGTATTAAAAATGGAGTTTTAGTAAAAATCATGTATTTCAAATAGGGGAAAAAAACTGCTAAGGGGGATAAGCCTCTCGTTGAAGTCTATTTCATACAAAAATGAAATAGGCTTGATAAATACAATGCTTTATGAAGGTATATACATGAGACATTTTGCTTTAATTGGTCCATAGATTTAATGCCCCCCCCAAACTCCAGAGACAGAACTTTTCAAATCTTTGTTCAAATCTTCCCTCCCCCCTGGCCACCCCCACATGCATACAAGCTACTAAGTAGGTGCCTCTCAGGAGACTTGGGCTCACATTATTTCCATTGCAACTCCAGTGCTTTATGAATCAAGGACAAATGCATATATCCACTGCTTACAAACAGGCTTTGCTCAAGAAATTCATTTGTAAGCAGACTATATAGAAATCATAATAAATGTTCTTATGGGAAACTATGTACTTCAAGTAATTTGTGTCCCCAGGCTATTCATAATGAATCAACGTAACGCACTGTATCTCTCACAGCACTGTAACAAGCTACTACTGAATTTAACTACCAGATTACAGGCTACCAGGGGAAAAGTCAGTTTTGTCTTACATTTTGAGGACCAATCTCCACCCATACCTCAGCCCCAATGTGCCAAAGGGCAAAGGGCAGTTCCTGAGGCCCAAAAGAACAGGAACAGGATTGGAGCTGAGGAAAGGTGGGAGGGGGTGAGAAAGAGGGGTGGGGAGATGGGTGGGGGCTTTTGCTAATACAGATCCCCAAGAATAGATATTTCTGATTCCAGCTGGTTCTTTCCTTGCCTTTCCCTCCACCCCACCCCCAGACTCTACCTCCCTCCTATTATGAAAGTCAGCATGTCCTGCAGAGGCTCAGGACTAATCACTTTCTCTGGACAATTCACTGCTGAAGAATGTGAATTCACAGATTAGCCCCTGCAACAGGCACAGGCCTTGAGGTTTTCTTGGGGATTTTATTGCTCCTATCCTTAGGGTGCTTCCATCTTCTGTTTCCAACCCTTTTTTATTTTCTTATTCTTTCCTCCCTAGTTTGCCACCCTCCCCTTCTCATCTCAAACTCTAAGAGAAAGACCAAAATCACAGGGCGGGCTCTAGTAAAAGTTATCATCACTACAAACTTGAACCGGGCTCTGGTTATCCGGAGCATTTAATCATCAAAGGGCTGGGTTCAGCGTGGACAGTAAGCCAAGGGATGCAGAGAAGGAAGGAGCTGGGGCCTGAGAGGAGGTGCGGAGGACAGCAAAGGTGGTGGTAACAGGGGAGGGCAGTGGCCCTGTGGGGATGGAGTTGCCTTGCCCCTGTACCCTGCCCTGGAAAGGCCAACACAGGAGAGCACAACTGGGCCAGACAAGGAGGGTCATGAGTGGGACAGGCCAGGGGGAGAAAAGTGTTCCCAGCAGGTGTCCACAGAAGAGGTGGGGAGGGAAGTGGAAGGGGAGACCTACGAGACAGTGAACTTGCTGAGGGTCTGGTTACCCTTTAAAGCTCTCTTTGTGAACTAACTCACTGAGCCATACCCATGAGCTAGGTGCTATTATTTACAGGTGGGAAATGGGGCACAGAGAAGCAGAGAGATTTGCCCAAGCCCTGGAGCAGAAAGCTGAACCCAGGCTCTCCTCGAGGTTTACTCTCTTACCTGCCTCCTCCTATGGGCATCCCAGAGAACACCAGGCGTCTAGGAGGCTGAGGTCAGAGAAAGCCAGGCTAGAAGCCTCACCAGAATATTCACCAGCTCCATGGACTGAGACTAGTTAATGAACCTCTTAAGTCTCAGGGTCCTTAATTGTCAAACGTGGGTAATGATAGCCGAGAATTAAATGCGCTGGGAAAACTTACGAAGTCATCTTACTTAGAGCAGGTACTTCATGATTAGCAGCTGTCATTATTACTGTTGTTATTAAAATCTGAGAATGTCTGTATTGCTTATACTTCTTCCAATAGGGAATATACCACAAATCAGAAGTAAATATCTTTATAGTCACTGCATATTCACTTTGAGTAATATAGAATATTAGAGATTTACATTTTGAGGAAACACAGGAGACAGTTGTGATATAATACAAAAAACTAATATAATATTCTTTTTTCTTTTTCATGTAACGTTCCTTTTAAATTTATTTTTAACTGACACACAATAATTCTACATATTTATGGAGTACATGTGATATTTCCATACAGGCATACAATGTGTAATGATCAAATCAATTTTATCATTTCTTTGTGCTGGGAACATTCAAAATCCCCCCTCTAGTTATTTTTGAAATATACAATAAATTTTTTTTTTTTTTAATTTCAGAGTATTACAGGGATACAAATGCTTCGGTTACATAAATTGCCTTTGCACCCCCCCAAGCTATAAGCGTGCCCATCCCCCAGACAGTGCGCAGTGCATCCACTAGGTGTGAATTTACCCATCCCTTCCTCCCCACTCCCACCTGCCCGACATCCTATATAATATTCTTTATTCAAAGAAATTTTCTCATAATTAGAGTTTAACTTCCTATCCAACTCATCAAAAACTTTCTTCAAGATTAGCTGAAATCTTTTGATATTACATATGTAATTTCAACAATTCAACTTCAGTCCTTTGTCAAACAGTAAGATTAAGCATGACAAGAAAGTCTCAAGTATGTCACCAAAGTCTCATGAAGTCTCAAGTATGTCACCAAATTCAGGCTCATTTTCTATTACTTGAATCCAATGAAGAATTAAAAATTAGGACAACTCTTTGCTTTAATCCTGATAAAGGCAGAGTTTCCTTAAGAGAGGCAGGGTATGTTTTCTATATGTGGTTAGGTTCACCCATTTAAATTAAGCAGACACACATTGTATCTCAGGAATCACCGCCTAGAATCCCACAATGAATAAGATCTATGTTCCACAGTTACTACCAAATCCAAACCACCTCTTCATGGTAGGCAGGGCCCCCCCCACCCCAAGGCTAGCACCCACCCTCTGCTTCTCCTCCCCGCCTTCAGCCACCTACTCGTAAACCACAGCATCACACATCTCTAATTATCTAGGGGAGTGTGAGAAGACACAAAAAGGGAAAATTAAATTCTACTCTGTCGATTTTGTTTCTAGTTCACAGATTTGATGAAACAGAAATGAAGAAAGAAATATATTGGCAAATACAAGGTTTGGGGACTGCCTCTAGCTCTATCTATTGCTCATAACAGACAGACTTCAGTATGTTATGAATATGCATAAGATGCCAGGACACAGGAACACACATCTTCCCTGGGACAGCAGGAAGGATTTACTACTTTATCTTTAAAGTTAGAAAAAAGTGTGAAGAATCCGAGGATAAAAAAATAAAAGGTTATGCCTGTACCTTCAGAGTAAATTATGTGAGACAAAACCTATACCCACTTAACAAATGGTAAAATTGCATAGACTCTGCAGACACTGAGTCAAATATTATAAAGTGAAAAATCACATATATTCAAATATTATGTATATCTATTTCCTCAGACACATAAAAACCACCAACACAACAATCCATGATCACAGTCTTGGCAGATGGAGGAAAACAGTCTGTTCCATGGCAAGAGTGACCCCATCGTGAAGCAAAACCGCCACAATGACCGATGTTTGACCCCTGCACACCAAGGTGTTCTGCAGCTAGGTCTTTAAACAATGCCTATGGCATAAACGACCCCTCATAAAGATGCTTAACTAACCTCCCCAGTGGCCACGAGTTTCCCAAGAAAATCTGAGATGTGACCAGCTGCACATGTTTTACCAAAAAAACTTGCTATATGTAAAGGGTATTTTCTGGAGCATGGGTATGGGGATCTACTGTCTCTCAGCCACCTGAGATACCATCTCTGCTTGTAAGTTCCTATTAAACGTTTCTTTCTGAGGAAGTGGATTTATCAGCCTCTGTCCCCCCGCCCCCAGCAACACTGAATGTGGTCTTACCTTCCAGCACAGCAATTCTCTTTGCTGTGTGTGGTTCACTCTTAAATCAATCTATGGAATATTTTAAATTTTTTAATTGCTATATTTTTATGTCTAGATTCTCCCTCAAATTAGTCTGTAATATATTTTTAATGTCCTTATCGTTCTTTGCAGATCCTATTCTTTTATTATCTGTAATTGATTAGTTTGATCTTATTTGTTGTGTCTACTGACTATCTCATGCCAGTAAACTTTCCAATATGGTTGTAACATTTGTCTGTGAGCTTATAATAGTTCAGACTCCTTCATCCCCTGGAGGTCCTATGAGTGACCCGGGTTGTGGGGGGTGTCCCTGATGAGGTCATCTGAGGTTCACTAATGTGCAGACCAAATTTTACATCAGTTTCTGAGCTTGAGCCTTCCACACAATGAAAACTTGGCTTATCAAACATGAAAGGGGAAGCTATGGGTCCAATTTCCACTGCAGATTCAGTTCAGAGTTTTTCCAGTGGCACTGCCCTGCCCCAGGCTCAGCCCATTTCCAGTGTGCCCCCGGGTTTGAGACCTGCAGCCTCCGATTAAAACTCTAGACCTTACTGCAGAAATATTCTCAAGTTATGCCCCTTGCCATTCAATGTTGTGGCCTCCCTCTTCATTTCTTACACCTGAAGAATTCCCTTTCTTGGTTCTAAGCTTGAGTATGTATTTTTAAAATATTTTTAATATTAAAAATTTGATATGCTTTTCTAGTCTTTTCTTTGATTTAGGAGTAGAAGGTGCTACCCATTTTTAATGGATTCTGCCATTCTGAAGAAAAGTCAACCTTCTCACCTAACATCAAAGCTCTCTTTTATCGTGTTAATAGTAAATATACTAAGAATCTACCTTTTATAAAGATTAGTACACAATAGCAGGAGGATTGCTTGAGGTCAGGAGTTCAAGAACAGCCTGGGCAACACAGCCAGACCCTGTCTCTAAATATAATGTTAAAAATTAGTGGGGCACAGTGAGTGGCACATGCCTATAGTCCCAGCTACTTGGGCGGCTGAGGCAGGAGGATCACTTGAGGCCAGGAGTTCAAGATTAGCCTGGGCAATGTAGTGAGACCGCTTCATACACGCACAAAAAAAAAAAAAGATTAGTATTCAGTTCTGTATATACTTTGTATAGGAAAGTATAAACCATGCCTTCTGCCCTCTAAGAAGTTAAAGTCCAGACCAAAAGATAAGACAGTTGCACATGGAACAAATAAGTAGCAAGTAAATAATGCAATTACTAAGGGTGAAGAAGTTCAGAAAAACTGCTTCCCAACAGGCTGTCCAAAGAAGGAGTGGGATACAAAGCTCAACTCTCAAAACTCTTTGGGCTTTAACAGCATTTTAGAAAGGTTTTTATCTCAACTGTACCAAGACTGAAGTGAAAGAGCTTACAGACAGAAGCACAGCATGTTACTGAATAGGTTCAGAAATCTTACAAGGAACTAAATCGTTGGTAGCAATCATTCTGGAGAGAAATGAGTAGAAACTGGGAGGGAAGAAATGACATGCTGTGGTGAGGGTATGAATATGGGGATTGAGTACAGCAGAGACACTGGAGGTAACGAGGTCGGTTTTAGAGATAAGTCCACAAACTTGTGTTATCAACAGGTAAATGTTAAAGACAAATCTGGAAACATGGAAGTAGAGAAGGATGTCAGATTTGGAGATGCGCTTCTGCAAATCACCAGAACAGAAATGTTGGTGAAGCCTGAGCAGGGAAGGGCAGCACCTCAGAGCAGAAGATGACCAAGACGGAGAGTGATTTCAAGTGTTTCTGTCACTTTCAACATAAAGAAAGCCAATCAGAGAAATAACCACACTCTAATATAATTTCCATTGGCTCAGTCTGAAATTGTGCCCTTAAAAAAAAGAGATGTCCCATTTTCAAATGTTAAGGCACAAATGACAGAAATGCTGGGAGCAGAATGTCATTACATACTCAATGTAGAAGGAACACGGACTGATTCTAACGAACGTCTGTATTTTAATGAAGATAATGTCATGAAAAAGGATTTAATGGCAGTGAGATTAAATCTGCTGACAAAGACTGAAAGAGACAGTCACTTGCTCAAGGGAAGAAAGTGATCTAAAATACAAGCACGATTTTATTTCATTATTATATAAAGTTTAATTAAATATTTCCATTTTCAAAGTCAGGCAAATGATGTCCATTACCAAAAGCCTTTGTGCTGATTTGAAATGACAATGTAACAGAACATAGACATGTACATCTTCAGATTTCAACCCAGGTCCATGGGTAGAGAGCAATCAGAGAACAGCATTAATGTGATAGATTTCAGATCCATACTAATGATAGCATATGACAAATTTACACAATGCCCCATTTGAACAGTTTTAATTGAATTTTGGTTACAATGTTCAGAGCCCAACTCTCAAAACATACTGTTACGTTCAGAAATAAGCTTTTGGAATTGCCTAAAGTAGCACAGAAGTTAACTATTACTCTGGCCTGCCAATTCTTGGATCACACCTCCCTGGCTGCAGGGACTGGTTCAGGAATGGGCACATGACTCAAGGTGTTTTATTGAGACTCAACCCTAGGACTTCTTACATCAACTACTGCCGCCCCTTTTCCCTTGGTGTTAGGGTGTCTGATCCAGTAGGGGAACAGCCTGCAGCTGTTCTTAGGCATCTTATCTCCACAGGGAAGAGCCCACCCTGACTGATGATGAAGCCAACACAGAGGAGAGCAAGGATGGCATTATTTCAGCCTCCAGACCCAGCTACACCTGAGAGATTACACTTGTAATTTACTTACATAAACCAATAAATCGCCCTTTATGAGTGTGAGTCCACCTGCAATAGGTATTCACCAGATAAAAGAGTCCTAATCCAAATGTTAGTCAATATCTTGAATAGTCTGCCATCAAATTCTTTTCAGAATTGCATTTTTGGTGTTCTGGCTACATATAGGAACATTTGTTTTTTCCCCCCCTTACTATCTCATATTTTAGATTAAGCTCTGATAATTCTCAGTTCATTAGCTTCAATTTATAGTCAGTGAAGTAGACACGTGTTTCAGTTAAGAGCCTCCAAGTACAGGTAAAGGAAGTTTTCAATAACTCAGATCTAATTATTTTACTCTTCAATGGGTCCCTCATTTTCCTTAGGATGAAATTCAATCACATTTTCCCTTGACTTCCTTCTTCAGCCCCTTCCCTTGCCATTTGCTTCCCCACGGGCTAAGCTTTCAGCCATGCTGAGTTTCTTTCAGCTCTTCAGACATGAAGAGCTGTGATTTTTCTGCTGTGCTATTCAGAGTAATGGCTCTCCCAATAACAGTCCCTGTCTTAATCCCTAGAATCCATGAATATGTTAAATTACACAGAATGGGGAAATTAAGATTGCTAATCAGCTCCCCTGGAGATGGGGAGCTTATCCAGATAGGCTCACTGTCATCACAGGAGTCCTTACAAATGGAAGAGGGAGGCAGGAGGTCAGAGTTAGAGAAGAAGATGCCAGGCTGCTGTCTTTGAAGAAGGAAGAAGGAGCCACAAGTCAAGGAAAGCAGGCAGCCTCCAGAAGTTGGAAAAAGCAAGCAGATTGATTTTCCAGATGGAATGCAGCCCTGCCGACACATTGATTTCAGCCCAGTGAGATGCATTCTCCAGAACTGTAAGATAAAAATTTTTTTCTTACTTTAAGCCACAAAGTGTGTGATAATTTGTTACAGCAGCAATAAGCTAATATAGTCATCTAGAACATTCTTCCTTTCTCCATCTTCCCACCGTAAACCTTTACAGTCCCTGAGGTCTCAGATTAAACACCATTCCCTTTCTGAAGCATTGTATGATCACCCATGTTAGCTTCCCTTCTTCCACGCTTCTAAAACACCCTGTGTTATCAGCATTGGTTTTCCATAATTATAATTGCCATAATACAATTAGAATTATACTCTATACTTGTCTATATCCCCAATAAATTGTAACTTCCTTGAGGATTTGTTTACCGTTGACTGCACTACCCAGCAGAGTGCCTGAAACATAATAGTTTTTCAATAATTATTTGTTGAGTGAATGACATAATCCATGAATGAATCAATGAATCAATAAAGAGATGTCATACTTTGTGTAGAACTGAAATAGTCTAGCTTTCTTATTGTAGGCAAAATTCAATTTACTAGGACATTGGGTTCAAAAGTGATGTGATCACTTGCTCAGATTAGTCTATGAGTCTTTTCAAATTGCAATACAGATTATTATTTATTGTTCTTGCACATTTGTAATAGCAGTGAGCTGTCACACAGAAGTGTCAGAAAACAGCTCAGAAATAGAAAACTATATTTCCCTTAAACGCTAATGCTGAAGAGCACCTGGTGCCTTCTGTCTCCAGGGCTCACCTTTGTCCCTGTCGTCCCAGTGGTAATCCTCACTGGCCAGCACCACATCCAACCTTTGTAGTTCCAACAACCTTGCCTGCATGACATGACATATCTGTTCTGTCCCCATGCCCTTAACTTTGAAGGCACTGAAATCTTTTACTGGGTTAAATAAAACAATTTCCTCACCCAGTGGTGGTCCCTTGGAAAGAGACAGCACATCCAATGCTTTCCCAAGTGACACCAGGAAGCAGTGGCAGGATCCCAAGCAAGCAGAGTCAGAATATGAAAGGGATGGCCAGAGCAGACTGCCCAAGTCAAGGACCCTCAGGAAACAGGGGCCAGCAAATGAAGCTTAGGAGCCGCCTCAAACTGAGAAAGGTGGAAGAAAGCCTCAGAGAAGGAAGAGGAGGAGAAAAAAAAGTTCTTCTGCCTAAAGGCTGCCAGACTAAGAGAAAGAAGAGAATAGGATATTTCTAAATGTGGTTTCTCTACAGCACTCTCTGATACAGTAACCATTAGCTACATCTGCCTATCTAAATTAAAAATGTATTAATTAAAATTAAAACTTCAGTTACTCATTGGCGCTAGCCAGATTTCAAATGTTCAATAGCCACACAGGGCTAGTGGCTACCATATTGGACAGCACAAATATACAGTCATGAGCTGCATAATGACATTTCATTCAACAATGGACTACACATACAAGGATGGTCCCATGATATTTTAATGGAGCTGAAAAATTCCTATCACCTTGTGACATCTTAGTTATCATAACTTCATAGCACAATGCATCACCCACCTGTTGGTGGTGATGCAGGTGTGAACAAACCTACTGTGCTGCCACAGTTGTATAAAAGTATTGGCCAGGAGCAATGGCTCACACCTGTAATCCCAGCACTTTGGGAGGCCCAGGGTGGGAGGATCACTTGAAGCAAGGAGTTTGGGACCAACCTGGGCAACATAGCAAGACCCCATCTATAAAAAAATATTTTAAAAATTAGCCAGGTGCACTGGCAGGTACCTGTAGTCCCAGCTATTCAGGAGGCTGAGGTGGGAGGATCACTTGAGCCAAAGAGTTCAAGGCTGCACTGAGCTACAATTGCACCACTGAACTCCAGCCTGGGTGACAGAGTGAGACCCTGTCTCAAAAAATAAAAAAAAAATATAGCACATACAATTATATATAGTACCTGGTACCTGAAAAGGATAATAAATGACTATGTTACAGGCTTATGTATTTACTATACTATATACTTTTCATTTTTTTTTTAATGAATGTTTGAGTACTGTATTTGGTAGACAATTAAAGGAATTCAATTTTAGCTATACATAATTTTTTTTAATTTCAGAATATTATGGAGGTACAACACTTTGGTTATATATATTGCCCATACACTGCCCAAGTCAGAGCTACAATCGTGGACATCCCCCAAACTGTGTGCCCTGTACCCATCAGGTGAGAGTTTTCCCATCCCCTCCTCCCCCCTCCCACCTGCCTGACCCCTATAAACTTTTCATTGTTATTTTAGAGTATACTCCTTCTACTTATTAAAAAAAAGAAAAAGTTAACTGTAAAACAGCCTCGGGCAGGCCCTTCAGGAGGCATTCCAAAGAAGGCATTGTTGTCATAGGAGGTGACAGCTCCATGCATGTTACTGCCCCTGAAGACCTTCTAGTGGGACAAAATGTGGAGGTGGAAGACAGTGATATTGATGATGCTGACCCTGTGCAGGCAAATGCTAATGTGTGTGTTTGCGTCTTAGTTTTTAACAAAGTTTAAAAAGTAAAAAATAAAAATCGTCTAACAATGTATTTCTTAGAACATATCCCCATGATTAAGCAATCCATGACTGTATTACCAACTCTGATCTTTACAACAAAAAAATAAGTTGGACAAACGAAAACTTGGATTACTTCTATGAGAACACTTGTTTAATTATTTGATTTGTTCATTTCCATGACACTAACTTTTCAAACTGGTAGCCGTAAGTTAATAGGGAAACTTGTTTCTTGTTATATTATAGTCCACATGATGGCTACAAATAAAGCTTGAAACTTATTAACTGTACTCTCAGATGCATCTGATCTTGCCCTCAGCTACTCCCTTTAGAGTAATATGGGCCTACTGTTGCCCCAATATCATGCATATTATTCCATTGCCTTAAAGGAAAAACATGAATTTATAAACAAAGGATTGATAACTTTCAGACATTTCTCAGACTATATCCCTGTCATTAAGTGATGCATGACTCTAAACATTTTCACCATCACAGAAAGTTCCACTGGGCAGCACTGTAACAGAATTAGTATATGCTTTGGGCTATTTAACATAACTGCTATCAACCAAAGAGGAGAGATTTAGTACTTTCAATGTTCATACTAATAATAGGTATAATTAATTTGGGCACTGGAACAACTTTATTGCTTAGGATATAGTTAGACCAATATTTCTAAGATGCCCAAATCCAAATATCCCATAATACTTAATATATTTAGGCAGGGTAGTATCCTCTCACTTTAACAGATACTTCCAATGACATGTACCCTAATCAAAGGTAAGGACTGGTCAATTTAAAGAATGATTAATGATGCTTCATTGAAATTTTTCCTTTTACAATCAGGAACAAGATAAGGATGCTATGTATATTTTAAAAATCTAAAAGAATATACAGAAAAACTTTTAGAATTCATAAGTGAATTTAACAAGGTAGATGGATACAAAGTCAACATACGAATGTGGAATATATTTCCATGGACCGGCAATGGTTAAAAAGTGAATTTTTTAAAGATAACATTTACAATAGCACGAAAAATATCAAGTACCAAGAACAAATCTAACCAAAACTGTTCCAAGAATCTATAAGGTATGTAGATATAGACACACACACACAAACACACACACACAAATATTGTCTTGCTTCACTGAGCAAGAATAAAGAAGATTTAAATAAATGGAGATATCATGTTCACTGATTTAAAGGCATCATGTACTTAAGATATTAAATCTCTCCCAAGTTCATCTACAGATTTAATACAATCGGAATCAAATTCTTATTTGACACACTGGCTTTAAAATATGTATGGAAATGCAAGTAGAATCTGCCATGATTTGAATGTATGTGTCCTTCCAAAATTCGTATGTTGGAACTTAACCCCCAAAATGATGGTATTAAGAAGTAGGGCCCTTGGGAGGTGATTAGGCCCTGAGGGCTCTGTCCTTATTGATGAGATTAATGCCATAATAAAAGAGGCTTCAGAGAGCTGCATCCCCCCTTTTGCCCTTCTGTCTTCTGCTTGTGAGGACGCAGCAACAAGATGCCATCGTGGAAGCAGAATGTGAGCCTTCACCAGACAGGAAATCTGCCGGTACCTTGATTTTGGACTTCCCAGCCTCAAGCACTATGAGAGATAAATTTTGATTATTTATAAATTACCCAGGCCCTGTTATTTTGTTATAGCATCACAAATGGACTAAGACAGTATCTAAGACACTCTTAAGAACACAAAATAAAGGATAAGGTGGGACTTGGTCTAGCACATATCAAAACACAGGATACAACCACAGTCATCAAGACTGTGTACTTATCGGTGCAGGGATGGACAAATTGACCAATGCAACAGAATAGAGAACACAGGTACATAATTATACATACGTATATATTTATGTATTTACGATGATTTATGACAAGGTGGCACTGTAGAACAGAGAAGAAAGAATGGTCTTTTCAATCATGGTGTTGGGGAAAGTGAGTTTACATATTAGAAATTAGCAGGAAGAAAGTAAGGGAGGTAGGTAGGGAAGAAAGGAAATAGAGAGGGAGAAATAAAGGGAGAGAAAAAAAGAATTTGACCTTTATTTCACATCATGCACAAAAATAAAGTCTTGGTAGATTAAATATAGGGAAAAACTTATAAAGTTTCTATATAGAAGAATATCTTCCAAACTTTGCTGTACAGGATTTCTTAAATAATATGCAAAAAGTCTAGACCATAAAAGAAAAAAGAAATACTCTGACTAAAGTAAGAGTTCTATTGGACAGAGTGTAAAACAAGTCACAGAATGGAAGGAGACTGCTAACACACAATTAAGAACTTATAAAGTATAGTTAAAGAATTAGTAAATAAAATACCTAGGAACATATTTAACTGAGGGGGTGAAAGACCTCTACAGGGAGAACTACAAAACACTGAGGAAGGAAATAGCAGAGGATGTAAACAGATGGAAAACCATACCACGCCTATGGATTGGCAGAATAAATGTTGCTAAAATGTCTACCCAAAGTGATATACAGATTCAATGCAATCCCTATTAAAATACCAACACCATTTTTTGCAGATCTAGAAAAAATAATTCTATGCTTCGTATGGAACCAGAGAAGATCCCATATAGCCAAAGCAACCTGAAGCAAAAAGAACAAATTGGGAGGCATCAATTTACCAGAATTCAAGCTATACTACAAGGCTACAGTAACAAAAACAGCATGGTACTGGCACAAGAACTGAGACACAGACCAATGGAACAGGACTGAAAACCCAGATATAAAACCATCCTTATATTGCCATCTGATCTTTGACACAGCAAACAAAAACATACACTGGGGAAGAGAATCCCTACTCAATAAATGGTGCTGGGAAAATTGGACAGCCACATGTAGAAGACTGAAACAGGATCTGCATCTCTCAACTCTCACAAAAATCAACTCACAATGGATAACAGACTTAAACCTCAGGCATGAAACCATAATAATTCTAGAAGAGAATGCTGGAAAAACTCTTACACACACCAGTCTAGGCAAAGAATTTATGAAGAAGACCCCAAAAGCAATCACAGCAACAACAAAAATAAATAAATGGGACCTGATCAAATTTAAAAGCCTCTGCACAGCCAATGAAACTATCACCAGAGTGAACAGACAACCTACAGAATGGGAGAAAATATTTGCATGCTACACATCTGATAAAGGGCTGATAACTAGAATCTATATAGAACTCAGGAAAATCAGCAAGAAAAAATCAAACAACCCCATTAAAAAGTGGGCAAAGGACATGAACAGAAACTTTTCAAAAGAAGATAGACTAATGGCCAAGAAACATATAAAAAATGCTCAACATCTCTAATCATCAGGGAAATGCAAATCACAAACACAATGAGATATCACTTAACTCCAGTGAGAATGGCTTTTATCAAAAAGTTCCAAAACAACAAATGTTGGTGTGGATGCAGAGAGACAGGAGCACTCACACCCTGCTGGTGGGACTGCAAACTAGTACAACCTCTATGCAAACCTCTACCTCAAAGAACTAAAAGTAGAAGTACCGTTTGATCCAGAAATCCCACTACTGGGTATTTACCCAAAGGAAAAAAAAGACATTCTATAAAAAAGACGTCTGCACTTGAATGTTTATAGCAGCACAATTCACAACTGCAAAGATGTGGAAACAACCCAAGTCCTCATCAATACATGATTGGATTAACAAAATGTGGTATACGTATACCATGGAGTACTACTCAGCCATAAAAGAAAAATGGTAAACTATCTCTTGTATTATCCTGGATGGAGCTGGAGCCCATTCTTCTAAGTGAAGTATCACAAGAATGGAAAAACAAACACCACGTGTACTCACCATTAAATTGGTACTAATCAATCAACACTTATGTGCACATATGAGAAGTAACATTCATAGGGTTTCAGTGTCAGTGTCAGGCAGGTGGGAGGGGAGAGGAAAGGATGGGTAAATTCACACCTAAGGGGTGCTATGCGTGCTGTCTAGGGGATGGGCATACTTGTAGCTCTGATGTGGGTGGGGCAAAGGCAATTTATGTAACCAAAGCATTTGTACCCCTGTAATATTCTGAAATTTAAAAAAAGAAAAGAGTTTCACAAAAGAGAAACTCCAAATGGCCATAAGCATGAAAATGTGTTCAACTCTGTTAATACAGTAAAATACAATTTTTAACCACAATGAGATTCTATTGCACACCTATCAGCTTGTTAATTTAAATTGATAATTTAAATTGACAATACTCAGCATTGAAAAGATGTGGGACAAGAGTAACTCTCATACTTTGTTACTGGGAATGTAAATTAGTACAATCATCCTAGAAAAAACATGTCAGTGTTAAAAATAAGGTAGAAGTCACACATACTCTATACTCAAATTCATCTTTGCATGATTATGTTCATTAGGATACAGGTACAAGAATATTCACAGAAGCATTGTTTCATGGCAGCCTAAAAACAGAAATAAGCTAAATATCCATCAAGAGTAGAATGGATAAACAAAATGAGGTATATAGATACAGGAATATCGTTAAGCTATGTAAATGACTGATTGCGGTTACACACAATATTCTTGAATCTTAAATAATACTGAGAAAAAGAACTTAGATAAGCTAATATAAAGTGCATAATTTGACTTAGATAAGGTCAAAAAGAAGGCAAAACTAAAAGAGAGTGTAGTATATGCACAGGTGTTAAAATTATTTTTAGAAAAGCAACAAAGATATTAATATAAACCTCAAGATAGTGGTTACCTCTGGGCAGGGGAAGGCAATTGTGACTGGGAAAGGGTAACTGGGTGCTTCTTAGATATGGGCAGGGTTCTGTTTCTTGACCTGAATGATCATTAAGCAGATATCAACCATATCACTATTTAACTGTACATTCATATTTTATTCATTTTATAAGTATATTTCACCATAAAAATGTTTTATAAAAACTGAAACTTTGGTGGATCACATAAATATGGAAGATCCTACATCAAGGCACCTTGAATATTACATACTTTTTCCTTGACTCTCTCTAAAAATGTAAAATAATTAAAATATACATAAAATAACAATAAGAGTAATCACCATGTATGGTCTATGGGCAGCACATGGTCAAGAAGTGACTGAAGGGCAGGACCTTTACATGGACACAAAAAGTGAAGACATAGAAAGGATGAACTATGTCTGATCCTATTATCATTATCACCAAATATTATGTGGGGAAAAATAACTCACATTAGAGCAAGGCACATTATCAATTTAAATTAGCCTAAGACAAGCACGGTTCATATTTGTTTAATGCTAAGATGTGTCACAGAATCTGAGAATACCTATACTAAGCTTAAAGAGAAATGATGGATACAGGAAATTTAGACTAAAATAGGTGTTTTCTTCTTAAATATATCTCTGAAAAGATGTTACATTCTCCCTCATGACAACATAAAGGGATCATTTAATAGGTTTTACATTAGTTTTTCTTTTCATTTAATCATTTTGCCAGATTCGGTACTATGGTATAAATCACATATTCAGAGGCTCTCTCTTTACAGTCACAAATGAACAGAAAACATGAGCATTGAAATCACTCTGCCACATAATGAGCTTTAAAATATCTAGTCCAACTCCCTTATTTTACTGCTTGGTTGAGTTGTCTACCCTCCTCTAGGAATTACACTAGTTGAGTTAATCTATGCATCTATTTTAAAAATGTTTTTAAAAATTCAAACAGTGATTTTGCCACAAATACATCTGCAATATTTTCATTTTCAAGATTGGGCAATGAATTTTTGTCTAAGATAATTAAAAGAATATTAATATACTTTACTTATATTTTCAAAATACCATAAAGTCTAATTATTTTAGTGCTAATTAAGGCAACAAATAAACCTTTATTTCTTATTTAAGCAAATGTTCACACAAATCAGAAAATAAGAACCTACAGAAAAATCATAAAGAAAAAGATCATAAGGAAAACTCAAACTATCCACCTTAAACTATCATTGTAAACACCTTGGTTATATACTTCTAGACACTGCATATGGTTCTGTATTTTTGCAGAATGCAATCATAGCATATAATTTTTTAATCTGACTTTTCCTTTAGTAGTAATTATTGTATAAACCATTTTAAATGTCAACAAATGTATATCTACAGCTCCCCTTTAAGGCTTTAGAGTATTCTAACATGAGGATACCCCATACAAAGTTTAATCAACCCTATATTGCTGGATATTTATATTTATATATATTTACTATTATTAACATATTAAGATTTTTTTGAAAATCACAATCCTTCCAAATAGGGAACTGATTCAGTTATCTGAAGACTAATTTAAATTTTGTTTCAAAAGTAATACTATTCATTTATATGAAATATCCAGAATAGGAAAATCCAGAAAGACAGAAAACAGATGAGTGGTTGTCAGTGCTGGGGAAGAGGGAATAATTAAAAGTGACTGCTTAATGGGTAAGAGGTTTCATTTGGAGTGATGAGAATGTTCTAGAAGTAGATCATGGTATAATGGTTATACACCATTGTGAATGTATTTTACCACAATTTTAAAAATTAATATTTGAACTTAAACACAAGCAAAAAATTCTAAAAATAAAAATCACTAAAGCAAAATATTGCCAATATTCTAAGGTTTACCCACATTACTACAATTTTATAAATCAAAACCAAAAATGAGTACTTGAGATATTAATTTTTAACTATAATATATTGTTGTCTTGACCAGTAGGTGTTTTCAATAAATTTATCAAAAACTGGCAAATACAAATCAGGAACACAAATTCAGTATTGAACATCCTGAGTTTGAAGTATCTGTCTGGTAGGCTGCTAAAAATACAAGTGTGATTTGAAAGAGAAACACAGCCTAAATGTTTATAACTAAAGCTAGAACCCCACAGGTGGTAAAAGAACAATGAAGAATATTTATGAAATATTACATTATTTCAGGAATACTTACTATAATAATATCAAACATCAAGATTATTATGAGCAAATGGTATAAAAATTAACTTTTTAAATGCACATTGAGTTTGGAGAAGCATCTTTTATCATACTGAAATGATTGATAAATATGTTTCTGTACCCTAATTCATTAAACATGGGAAACCTGGAAAAGACTTTGAGGTGACTAAAAAAATATTTTTTATTTGTAATCATGATAAAAATACACATAAAATTTACCACCTTAACTATTTTTAAGAGTACAGTTCAGTGGTATAAAGTATATTCACATTGTTGTGCTACCAATCTCCATGATTTTTTTTTTAAACTACCTACCTTCATGGGTATTTTATTTCCCCTTTCTTACTGACAAGCTCACTCATCTCTGCCACTCAAGTAGGAGACTTCTAACCCTAGGGTACCTATAACCAGCAGACAACAGGACCACCCTTTCATGTGTCTCCTTAGAGAGTCCTAACTTGAATGGGTGAGTCCTTCCCCTGCCTCAATGAAAGCAGCATAGGGACCTCTGAAGTCAAGGCAGATACCAAGGTCAAAATCAAACCCCAGCAGAGAGGGGGATTCCTCAGGGAGAGAGAGTGACCATCAGTGATGGCAGCAGCAGCAGCAGCTGTAGACCTTGAATTTGAGATTAGCCACCCCCAACACTGCGGCTAAAGAACTCACAGGATTGCCCAGAATATTGCAGGAGCCACCCCGGCCCTGGACAGGAAAAAGGCAGGCTTCCAGGAGCTCAACATCCCAGGAATTCTGCTGCTGCTGAGATAACAGCGTGTTCTCCTTGGTGGTGCTCTCCCAGATTTGGGGGCCAGAGGAAGTGAGGATTATGCTCAGTTAAGTACTTTCAGAGGAACTGGACAATAGCCTAAAAGCCCACAATAGTTCACGTGCATCTAATAGCTGGGAAGCCACACTGGAAAATCTGCATAATTAACTCTTTTCAAGGTTGTCATCTTCAAGTATAGGAGATGTTAAATAAACAAAGTGAAGAGCCAAAGATAAGGATACTTTGAGTGCAGGAGCATCCTGTGTCCTGGGGACAGACCAGCATCGGATGTGGGAACATTAAGTACAACAGAGAAATAAAGGCAGCACCATAGAAATCTCCACAGAAAGAAGCAGGAGCACAGAGCACAAAGAACAAACATCCGGTGGGCCTCCGGAGACAAGGGGGAGGCTTCACCCACTGGTCAGTGTCATGAACAGCAAAGGCAGGTGGGGGAGGCCAGGCACCTGCAAGTACTTCAGGACAGCAGAGCGAGGTGAGGGAGGGACAAGGCCACATGTGCTGATTAAAGCCCAGCTCCAGACACTCAGCTCAAGTAGGTGTTCCATCTTCATTTTAGGGAACCTAGTAATCTAATGACTCAGGGAGATGAGTGGAGGTGATTCTGTCCTTGACATTTGGCATGACAAAGCACTGAACTCTTACCTGGCGATCCCTAGAGGGTGATGTGGCCATTGCAAAGGAAGGGGGCCGAAGCCACTGTATTTGCATACATGTCACAGATGTGAAATACAGGAATAGTGATCATGTTCACAGTCATCCTGTCATGATAATAATCATTGTTTGGCCCCTAAAATTACATGTGTACTATATACATGCATCTAGAGGGAAACAACAAGAGAATTCCTCTTGCAGCTAGCATTCTCAGGCTCAGTGCACCATGTGACAAGGGTCTCTTGAGATGGTCACCAGATGACTAACTAAATTAGGTTTAAAATTATGAACCATTGTGTTGTGGCCATACAGGTATAGGTGTGAATTTGAACAGTTTGATCCAACTGGGGGCCAACAACAGCATCCATAGATACTCAGACTCTACTAAAATAAGGGCAACTACACCCATTTAGTGTCAGAAGCAGCAGTGGCCTTCGAGCCTTCTCCTGGCAATGGCCCAGTGTATCAGGGACACTCCATTAGGTGGGTGATACCACAGTCCCCTGCTGGGACCTGCTGGGGAGGCAGTGAGCTCTGACTCCCCTACCTCTGGATTAGTCAGCCCAGGCAAAGGCAGGCTAGGAGGCATACCCATGCCCTCCTGCTCACCCTTTCAGAGCCAAGTGGTCTAAGCCTGCACATAATGCAAGTCTTTTTTTTTTTTTTTGAGTCTTAAGGTTATGCATATATATGTTTCTTTTCCTCAAAACTCAAAGTTAAGGGATCTGTATTCTGATCTGCAGCTCTGCCTGTGACTCAAGTAAGGACAAGAGGTGCCCGCTATCCACAGCACTGGTCTCGGCAAGTTCAGCAAAGTTAATGGTTCACACCAGTTAACTTGTATTTACATCACTGGCTTGTTACTAATCCCATCTGTTAAATCTATCGTCTTTGTGACTGCTGTGTGGCGTTTTGGTCCAAATTCACAAAAACAAATCCATGTTTCAAAAGTGGTTCATTTAAATAAAAAGTGACAAAAATAATAAGAAACTTTATAGTTCACAACAATATCTTGGTGAACAAAGCCTACAAGTATACACTGTAAATTAGTAGGAGCTGGTGTAAAAATGTCTTGAAGAGTGACGGTTTCATAGATTTCACCAAAATAGAGAAAGTACAAATAGGAGGGCAGATGATGAACAGCCAAAGGTCAGACTTGACCTGACCTGCAACGTATCTGCCCTGTGTTCTCAGTAAGCTGAGCATCATAAAACTTTCATGAACAATAGCATGACAAAAAGTTTACTGAATTTTCAAAATAGCATTTCTGTGTAATCCAATGGGGTTTTCCAGAACAAACATATTAATTTCCTCTATAAGCCTAATGAATGCTGTTAAGAAAGAAAAAGAACCCAGGATTACAGAGGCACCATTCAATATTATTCTCCACAAAGGAAAAAAAAATGTATAAATCACACTTTGAGAAGCTCCTAAAGCCAGGTGCAAGATTGATGGACCACATTATGCTCAGAGAGTAAGTAGCAGAGTCTACTGGCAGAATTCCTACATCAAATGACACTGCTGGCCACCAATCAAATACCAAAATACAAAAGCAAGAGAAAATCAAAAGCACTCAGTGGAGGACAATCACTATGTACAATACCTGCCAGCAGATAAGCCACTGAGTGTAGTCTGTGAATCAGCTCTTGGTACATGTGGGGGTCACATGGGGAACTGCTCTGCAACTCCGGTCTTTAGACAGGTGAAGAGTATTTTTTAAATGTATTTGAGGCTTGCTTTGTAAGCCATGATGTAGACTGGAGAAAGTAAGTCCTCTGACGTCGTTCCTCCTGGAGCACTGGCCAGGTTCCCATAGAGGGAGATCAGAGCTGCACCTGGCTGTGACTCCACACTTGATTTATTCCCAGGGAACAGCTGGCACAGGGCAACTCGGGGTCAAAGAGTCCCACACCGATGTTATTTTGAGGTCCCTGGCACATCACAAAAATGAAAAGATAGAAGTTTTAAATGGTGTTATTTTAAATGATTAACATATTAGCACTTTAAACACTAAAAATTATAATGCAGTATAGTTACATTATTCACAATGTAATGAAATACACTAAAAGTACTAATTCATGGTACACTGTCAGCTCTATGATCCAGCAGTGAGACATAGGTTTGGTCACATGATGAACACATTCTACGTTCAATCCTGTTCACATGTCTCTATGCCTTAAAGATTTTTCATTTCTGAAGATAATGCCGAAAGTCTGAGGCTTGGGCCCTATGGCCCTCTTGTCTTCCACCCTTACCCCACGACACACCCAGGTGCAATTCAACACCATAAGCCTCCCAATCTCAAATCACTATTGAAGAAAACAGTGAGAATGGGAGAAATGACCAAATTTTAGCCACACTTCCAAATGACCACATTTCTAGCACACTGAGCAAGGAAGAGGAAAACTGCCTTGCTACAATGGAACACTGTTATTTAGAAGTCACTTAGAAGGAAGGTAAAACTTTGAAGAGACCACATAAGAGAAAGTGCTAATTGTTAGAGACATTAAAAGCATTAACCGTAAAAGAAGAAAATAATTAATTAAACTCTGCATAAGACATGGTTCTAAGTACACATTCTCTCATTAACTTCTTAAAACAACATGAGGTGAGTCACGTTAACCCCATTTTACAGATGAAGAAACTAAGGCTCAGAGAAGTCAAGTAACTTGAACAAGATCACACAGAAGATGCTGAAGTCAGGGAGCTCTTAACAACTATGCTAACAGCTACCTTCTTACAGTGCATATGACACAGCATAATTAGAAACCACACACTAATACTTCAAAAGAATCTAAAGAAACAATTTCTAATGCTGAATGCAATCAAATTGTGGTCTGGGAATCTATTTATTATTATTTCCAAGTTGAAATATTCAAATTTCCAGCTTTTACTTGTGGAACATTCCTTAAATTTGGTCCTTGCATAGTCTGTAGAAGAAATCTCAAGGGCCATCTATGTAGATAACTTGATAATAAATGTTTTAAAAAATTATTTCACTGGTAAGAAACCATTTTTATTTTTGCCAATTTAAAATATAATTTTTCAAAAATTATTTTAAAATTTGTGATGACCTTTTAAAAAATTATGTGACAGTCATATAATCAATAAATAGCAAAAGTTTGAGAAATGTTAGCCCGTATAACAAGAGGTATGAGCCTCAGGAAGCTGAGCAGATATTTTCAGAGGGATGTTAGACAGGAGAAAGGCAAAAACATCCAGCACTGAACAGAGCAAAACAGAAGGGAAGAAACCAGAAGAGCCATGGGTTCTTCACGCTCCTTCTTGGTCTTTTCCTCTATGGAAAGAGAAGCCGGAGGAGTTTTTACACACCTCTAAAATAATCACTTCTCCTGGGCACAAAGTTAAAACTGAATTAGATATAGCAAACAAGACCACTATGAAGAATAACCTACAAAAATTATGATGATGTCATCTATAAGTACCTATTGGTATCAACAGCTTCAAATTATGGGTTGGCATTTTGGTTTATTAGGAAGCTCCTTTAGATATATTAAAAATCTGTTTACTTTTAGTATTGATTTTTTGATAAATATATTATCCAAAGAGGCTATATGCAGTGATTTCCCTGGAAAAGTTGGCACTTATTCAGTGATATTTGCTTTACTGAATTAAGTAGCAATACATGCTCACATATCTTTGCTATATCTGGGAAATTATCTTACCAAAGTGAAGGTAAGAGAATATTTATTTTATAGAAATATTAGGGAATGGTTTAATAATACAAAGTTTAGGAAACGATCTAGTCGTATAAGATCTAGTCATTATGGCTTAATTCTTCACTGACACAAAAAATCATTAAGTTCATTTTAAAAACAATATTTTAGTCAATTATTGGATTTTTTAAAAGATGGCGCTCCTTTATAAAACAAAAAGGTAATCATTATATTCAATTTTAAGTAATTTTCTCCTGTAACAATTTACCAGGACCATTTTATTAAGTAAAATCCTCTAAGGCCAAGTGTGGCAGAGGCTGCCAGCTACTCATCAAATGTTCTTTTCTTCTTCCTCTGGTGCATCCTACTAAACTTAATACTCCCCACTGCTCTTCTCTCCACTTCCAGACTTGGCCCACTAAAACCTCCCACAAGGATCCTCCAGGGACTTCCTCCTGTGCCATCCAGACATCCACTTGAGGGAAATCTTGGAAAATACATGTTGAAGATGGCAGAGTCCTCTTCAACCTGGATATCAGTGTGGAACAATGCTCCCAACCCAACTACTCGCAACCTGGGACCATGCTAGACTATTATACATAAAAATGGAAAATAAATGTCTGCAGTGTTAAGGTACTGACATTTCGAAATTTATTTTTCACAGCAGCTAGTATTACGCTAAGACATTTTTGTGTCCTATGAATTCTTGGCAAAAAACAAAGAACTTCATTTTCTTTAGAAAGCTCTTCAATCTTAAACTATGGACCTAGACCCCAGGGCCTACTGAATTTGGATCTGTCCTATTCTCAGAATTCTTTCAATAAGTCACCAGATATTATGAAATAATCATCTCATTTTCTCTTATAGAGACTTGTGAGGTAAGCAAAAATGTCTTACCTGAATGTAATTCATTATTTAGCTTCGAAAAGAACACATTTGTAAATTGAATCTTCGATGAACAACATGAGAAACTACCACCTCCCTTAAAGAGCAATGCATTTGGTCACAATTCATTTTTTATTTATTTGCTTGGTTGGTGAGTGGTTTTGTGTATTTTTTTAACCAATTTTCATTTCCAATTCTTAAGAGTTAGCAACTACTCCCATGAATTCCCTTAGGAGGTTATCTTTTTTTTTCTTTTTAATTTACTGAAGGAAAGTTCAACAGCTTAGAAAGCATTCGACATAAAAATTTGAAAACCACTAATTATTCCCCACTGATTAGGAGAAATAGCAAGGCAAGAAATGCAACAAATGGCGTGATTCTAAAGGGTTTCACACCACTTAATATTTTTGAAACGTTTTATTGAAATTGTCAAAAACGAAGTCTTAGAGATCTCTTCTTCAACATACTGTAAGTAATAATATAAGTGAATCAGACAGCAAAGAAAAAAAATCACTTAAATCAGAAGACCCCCTTGAAAGTAAGGCTGTTTTAAAATTCCTTTCTCTTTGTGTCAGTGGGTACGAAAAGAGGCAAATGAGGATAGCCTCTCTCTACCCCCTATGCTGACCTCAGAATCTGTGACCAAAGTTTACCCTACTGGCTGAAAAAAGATCTGACCTCTGGGATTTACTCTGAATCAAAACATGGGCAGGATGTTGCCTGTGAAATGCTCACATGGGATTTTCAACCTGCTCCTCTGGAGCTCAGAGGATTCTCTGTTCTGTGTTTTGCCGTGGTATGTCATTAAAGAAAATATTGTTCTTATCTACTGGGGAAGGTCACTGCTGACAAAGACCTCATGAAACGCAAGAGTAAATAAGAACTCTTAGCTGGGCCAAAGAGAGGAGGGAAAGAAGTGCAGGAGGGCACGTTCATTAGCTCATGTGCAAAGCCTGAGGCTGCATCTTAACTAAAAGTCAGGCAAAGCAAAGTCACCTGGGGTAGGAAGCCCAGGCCCCGTTAAAGGAGTGAAGAATTACACGTCTCCATCTGCTGGGGGACTTAAGGAATTACCCACATTTGAAAGTGTGACTTGGCTTAATGCTTATCAAAATTCTTATTCAAGATAAATTAAATGAGAAAAGAAAATACTACCTCATTTCATTCTGGGGATAAGAAAATGCGACAGCTCATAGTAATCATAACTATAGACTATTATTACTTAAAGGTTGAAATGAAATAAATAACATGTCATTTCTCTTTTCAGTGTCAGGGTCAACAGTATATGAACCAAATACAGGCATTTTATAAAGATACATTATCTCTCAGTGAAGGCAACCCCTCCCTGCAGAAGTACAATTATACTTGGGAAAGGAGAATGATATATCCTCAGCTTCTTGAAGATGCCAGCCAGAGCAAATGGGCAGATGGTGACTTCTGGCTCTCTTGATTATATCTATCAAATCTTCTTAGTGTTCTCAGCCTGCTAGGGACTCCAGATAACAGCCCCTTTCTAAAGTGAGTCCCAGGCTTCAAAAGCCACCATAATGGGTAGCCAATTAGTAGAGGAAATTAATCCTTGGTGAGTCTATGCCACTTCATGAATTTAATTTCCTTTGCTTCCATTCAGTACATTATTCTATTTTAGTACTTGATCTTTCTGTCAAGTAAAGCATTGGCCTCCTATGCTGAGCTCAGAAATCCGTGACCTCAGAAATCTTGTGTGTAAATCCTCCAATACATTCTTATCTCGTAGAATACAAAAACAGAACCTGTGCACAGTAGGTACTTCCTAAGTATTTACTGAAAAAAGGAGGATCAAAGAGCTAGAAAGATCATTTGCTATGTCTTCTCCCTCAAGCTTAAATATTAACTATCTGTAATAGCTGGACAAATCTATAAAGATCACTAGATTTCCCTGGTAACCCTTTCCATGGCTGTATTAACATAAAACTCAGAAAATGTTTATGTATCATGCCCTTAATATTAGCAAATTCTGTTAGAACTCATATCTTTGGAAATAAATGTGTTACCTTACATAACTGGGCTATTTATGGAAGGCATGTGACTGGTAAATTCACCTGTGGGATTTGTTATCCATTCATATGAAATTTCCATCAAGTGCAATTTCCAAGTCTCCCTTAAACATGTTTAGCCATCTTTATATCACTTTGTCACTACACACTTCATAATAAAAGGGGTAGAAATTATTTTATCATTGACAATATATATATATGACAGCTCCACACTTAAAAATCTCAGAAGCAGCACCACTGAATAAATTTAGATAGGCTCACTCGTATATGAATAAGTTTAAATAATTCACTTTATCAAACCCTCTATCTTCCAGAAAGGCTATACCCAATTTTGGGTATATGAATATTAATCCTATTTTCAATTTTTCTAGACCAAAAGATTTCATAAACTCTACCTTCATAGAATTAATAATATTCACATACAGTTATGTGGCTTTATACAATGTAATTTTATATGTATTATTTCATTTGATACTGTAGTGAAATGGGTATTTGTTAGTATAAAGAAGGACTACCTCTCAGTAACAGGAATGTTACTGAAAATGTGAATTATGATATTCATGGATATCTTTTTTGCAATGCTTCCAAAATCTTTTCCCTTCTTTGTTTTCCTTCTCAACCCCCTGGAGCCTTTACTGTAAATCACCAAGATAGGCATATCACTTAGGATGGCCTAGGTCAGTGGTTCTCAAAGTGTCTTCCCGGGACCCCTGAAGTCACTGAGACTTACTGAGGGAGGCCACATGCTCAAAACTATTTTCTTGATAATAATAAGACATTATTTGGCTTTATTATTCCCATTTCACTCTCAGCTGCTCACAGGTATATATCATTGCTATGATGCCCAATGGAATGGATGCTTATGTACTCTTGTTTTTTCAAATTTTCTCAGTTTTAATTTCTAATCCAGAAAATATCAATAGATATTACCCACATGAACAAAAGTTCTTTGAATGTTTTAAAATATTTTGAGAATATAAAGGGGTCCTTAAACCAAAGAGTTTGAGAGCAATTCAACAGAAAGCCCCCAAATCTCAGTGGCTTAACACAATAAAGTGTATTTGTCACTCACGCACATGCCCACTGCAGCCATCTGGGTGTATGTGTATGTGGGCAGGGTGGCTCATTTCTACATCTTCCTTACTCAGGTAGCAAGGCTAAAAGCATCTCATTCCACAATCGCCAAGGCAGAGAAGAAAACATGATGACTCTCATCCTGGTTCTAGAAGCTTCTGTCTGAAAGTGGCACATGTCACTTCCATTCACATTTCACCAGCCAAAGCAGGTGGGGTAACATCTAAATCAAAGGCAAAGGAGATGCACAATCTTCCCATGTTCCTAGAAGGTAAAAGCTGAAAGCAGTTATTGGACAACACCACTACCTACCACAAGGGCTATCTCTTACATAATATAAGGCAGCTAATTTCTTCCTAGCATCTTTTCCAGAAGTTATTCACCCTCCTGACTCTTCATGGGGCCTCACAAAACACATTTCAGGAAACATATGGAGAGAGACTATTTAAATATGATACAAGCTCACTTAAGTAATTTTTTTCAAAACAACTGAGAAATAAACATCAAGTGTAAACAAAATATATTATGGTGAATACTTGCTAAAGCTAGTACATAATGCTGTTGTGTAAAACGGGTACTCTAAAAGCCTTTGATGTGTAAAACCAATTATTTATAATAATTTGTGCCATCAACAAATGTCCAACACCTTTTTATAAGAGCAAGACCCAGATCAATTCAAATAAATTAACATTCCTGTCTGAACTGACTCTTCCAGCCCAAGTAACAAATTCACATGTCAATGGAGGATTGACCCAATGACCCATCTGCTAAAAAATACAAACTGTATCATTTTGTTTTCCAAATAACAAGCATTGATTGCAGTGTTAGAAAGGTCACTTGTCATCAGCTCAGCTGCTGACCTACTGGTAAATTGCAGCCTGTCACTCCACAGCAAGCCAGGACCACCGGCAGGACTAAGGGATGTTTTGTTTATAGAGTACAATTTGGGAGGTGACACCATTTCCACAAGGTGTGCATCTAACAGAATGAGTCTTAAATTCAGAAGGGATCGAAAGAGGAAGTGTCATGAAAAGGAACACAAGGGATTGCATAATTTCCCAAGATGACTACCAGAAACCTCATTGATTTATATTTACTTTAAAAAGCACTGCATCAAACCCAATCTGTACCTTCAAGTCTTATGCCAAGGACTTCAATACTTTATACATTTGCTACAGATAACAGAGTAAATATAAAAGACAGCTTTTTCAAGTTTCCTAGAAGGAACAAGGAAATATACAATTAAGAAACAACCCCACATTAGAGAACCTAAAGCATACTAATAAGGACTAGTCATTTGAAAAACAAATTTTCAGTGACATCCTCTCTAAAAGTGCCACTCTATTAATATGCTACCCCACATATCCAACTCAGACACTTACTACTGCTGCATAATCAGTCGTTTCAATTTGTCTGCCTACCAGATAGAGGCATTATGATTGTCCAGTAGACAATTAATTAAATAGCCATATTTATTTCTCTATCAACCACTTAAGCATCTAAATATCACTTTAAGATATAATTCATCACAATCTCCTAGAATAAAATATCAGTTAACTACACATTAAAGGCCACTTATTTAAAATAATGATCTGCACAATCATTTAATGGAGTCTGCCAAGAAATTCTGTATAAATTTTTCCTCTATTCAGCCCATATCATGTATAGGATATAGATGAATGCAAGCATGTATCCAGAAATAAAATTTAATAATTCTTTATGCATCTTCCTACAAAGTTTCAGTTAACCACCAAAATATCTACCAATAGGATAAGGATTTTTATATATGAGACACCCACTGAGGCATAAAACCACAGCGTGAAGCATGTTTTATTTTAGAAAGTCCTAAAATTATATCCCTTAAGTTAGTGGCTCCAAATTGGTGTTACACGAGTCTATCAGCTCTACTAAACCTCTCCAGTAATATCCAATGATCATCACAATATGCTAAAAAAATGAAGATGTGGTTCAACCTGAGATTTTTGAATAAACATATTTTCAACAAAATTTGACAAGGTAGCATTTTGCCTAAAATGCACTACTAGATAAAAATCGCCTTGGCATGGCACTAAGTCAGTGAACCTCAATTATGTGTTTTGCTGCCCCACATTTATACTGCAAATTTTGCTTAGCTTCAAAAGTATGGAAAAATTGCAAAAGTAGTGTAATAAATACACACTTCACCTAGACTTAATCGTTAACATGTTACCACACATTTGTACATGCTCTGTCTCTAAACATATACACATACTTTTTTTCTGCATAGATATCCTAATGCTTATATCTTTCAACATTTTAGCATGACTCTCCCAAGAACAGGGCATTCTCCCCTACATATTCATACATTTTTTGGTACTTATCCACTACCCAATTTCCTTATTACATCTTTTCTTGATACACTCTTACCAGAAGTTTTGAGTTTTCCTCTACAAGTACTCAGTTAAATATTTTCTTTTCTCCTCTCTCTGCCAGAAATCAGACGTCAAATCACTCTCTCCTTTCACATCCTTCACCGGTGAGCCTTGAAGAGAGTTTTTTCTCCAGCACCTTGTCTCTTCCTCTTCCTCTTCCCATTCTGTGTGGTTGGTAGTTCCCTGGATTCTGTGCAGCTGCCCAGGAAGCGTTGTGCATACCTGTGCTCCCTCCCACCCCTCACTGCCTTTGGACAGGGTGTTCCTGTCTGGTGTTCCCACCTGCCTGGGCCTCACTCAAGTTCTTGTGCCCCCTCTTGGGTGCCGCCACCTCCTGGAAGCCCTCCACTTGCCCTCATCCCACTGGTGTCCATCTGGGTAGCAGCCTCGTCAGGCTCAGAGCAGCCAAATGGAACACTCACTCACCACACCATTTCTACATGTCCGGGAAGACTGTGGGTTGCTTTAATCCTACATCCCCAGTGCCTGGAACAGTGCCTTTCACATGGCAGGTGCTCAAAAAGCAGTGTCCAAGTCAAACTAAAAAATGTAGAGATGAGTCTCCATATTTAACATTTTATTTGGGAAGAAAGAATTGCAATTTGGGGCATACATGCACATCCATATGTCTAAAGAACAAAGAGAAGGTTGGAGGTTTTATAAAAAAGAGAAATGTTATATATTGCTCTTTGAGACAGTTCTTTAGCACTAGGTAAGGTTCTGGTTCTCTGAGAGCTCTGATTTGTGAGCCACCTCACTGGGTAAAAGCTTAAAGTTGCAGCAGGTCATTTCAGCAACTCTTAGATAAAACTGGTTTCAGGTTACAGAAGACAGTTTCAGCAGCCAGGCTTGCAGAGAATTACATTTTTGGAGCAACGTTGTGTGTCCTGAGTGCTTTTTCCCTCAGCTTCTTGACTGTTTTAGTTGGGTATAACAAAAATGACCCAATTTGTATGATCAACTTTCACAGTGGGAAGGAACTTCCATTTCTTCCTGGTCTTAAGGTGAAAAGAATAATCTGGACCTAACAATTTTTTATTTAAATGTATTCAGTGCTTCGATTTCTTGCACCATGGAAAGTCCAGAAGATGCATAAGGGGGATGCTGTGATGATCTGGTCTGACACAGGAAGAATGAGGATGCAGTGAGCCAGAGCCCTCAGGCCACATAGAATTTCCAGGGCCTTCCCCCATCCTGGCATCAGCGTGAGGGATCCTCTAACGCCACCATCACCTGCCAGTGCGCTTGCCAGCCAGCATAGCAACAGCCCACTCCACACCCTTGTGATGCCAAAGATCCCACCCCACATAAAGAGAGGCTACTGTCCAACTGCCCTGGACCCAAGTGGCAAGTCTTCCCACACCTTGGGCTTTCTGGTCTTTAGAGAAACTGTTTTCAAATCAGCCCCATCCCCACCTGCAGCCCCCTCTGCAGTCTGATTAGGAATCTGCACTCCAAAGACTGAGGGACTGTCCCTGAACGTCACATCAAAACTCACTGTCCCTTTTTTGACTCTTATTGCCAAGGTGGGCTCCTTCATTCCAACAACCTGGCCTGGCCCAGCTCGAGTGCCCTGCGCTGTGGAGCCCGGCAGGTGGAACACACAGGACACGAGGGTGGACCACATCCTCAGTGTGATGTTCTCAGGCTGGGTGTAATAACCACCCCCTCGCCGACTGCCCTGGTCCTCACCTCTCCCACCTCTCATCCCCTACTCTACGCAGATGTTAACAAAAAGATTTCAACATCGGTCATGATCGGCCCATATGTTTATTCCATTACTTGGCTTCACATAACTCTTATGATGTCATCTTGTACAATTTTTATGGAAATAAAGCAAGAAATAAAACTACTAAAACACATATTTATATACACAGGCTAATCTGTATCACTTTTAGCAAATATTTAAAAAACAGCTAGCCATTATTCTTATTTTTTATAAGTTTCCAATCAGCCATGACAGAAATTTGGAACAAATTTAAAGGAAAACATTTGTTGAATACTAAATATAAACTACTGAAATAAGTGGTCATACATAATAGAATGGCTTACATTGGCCCCCTTAAAACAGTGAGATATTAAAAATCAAAACACTTTTTAAAGAATGACTACCTTAATCTCTAAAAGTCTGCACAGAAAAACAGAATCACTAAAAACATTACGCCTAGTGAAATAAGCCAGACACAAAAGGATAACCCTGTGTGACTCCACTTAGAAAAGGTACCTAGAGTGGTCAAATTCACAGAAACAGAAAGCAGAATGGTGGTTGCCAGGGGTTGGGGGGCTGGAGGAATGAGGGGTTGTTATTTAATGGATGCAGAGGTTCAGTTGAGGGAAGATACAAAAGTTCTGGAGACGGACAGTGGGGATGGCTGTACAACAATGTGAATGTACATAACTCACTGAACTGTACACTTAAAAATGGTTAAATTTTATGCTATGTATATTTTACCACAATTTTTTTAAATGAGGCAAAAAATAAAAAAAGTATAATTCAAGAACTAAAATCCTTGCTTCTTTCCTAATTCACGTGAAATGAGCATGATCACCGAGCATCTGGCACAGTGGTAGCCCTCACACCCACTCGTGTTCCCAGCACAACCAGCGAGGGCCACCAAGCGATATGTACTTGTTCACACTCGTGTGGAAACCACACTACATGTAGCCTGATGGTGTTTAACTAAGAGCTTCCCACAGATCACTGATCCGAAATGGTTTGTTTTTTTTTCATTATCATCAAAAGTTGTTGTTATAATTTTGTAACTTAGAAACTGCTGACAGAATACAACTCCAGTCCAATTTCTCTCGCTGCGTCTCATCATTCACAGTTTAAAACCTAACTGGAAACTCATTCTAAGCCTCGCCAAGGTGATTTGAGTAAGATTGAGGGAGGGCAAGTGTTCATTAGTGATTATATTACATCTGGATGTCAGGCAGGAACCTCAGTATGGAACACTTGCATCAGATATTCAAGGAAGGACAATAAAACTGTTTTCATTTCCTGGGTTCAGTGACTGGAAATATTCAGAATCAAGTAAAATAATGTCAAACACAAGGCCTACCACCAAATCATTTTAAGTGCTAATTTTTATTATAAAGGTAGACTTGATCATAAAGGAAATGTGTCAGATAGAAGTGGGGCAATTATTTCAAAGCCTACCATCCTGATAGAAATACTGTTAGTATTTTAATGGACTTCTTTTGGTTTGTGTTCACTTTTTAATCCATTCAAAAATTATATGAAGATCTATATTTCCTATTTCCTATTTGGTGTCATTTAGAAGAGAAAATAAGAATCTGGCATAAACTGCCCACTTCACAGAGAGTCAAAATTAAGCTAAGAGATTAATTCATACCAAATTTCCCCCTGAAAAATTACTTAAATAATAACAGAAGGAATATATTTCTTGAATATTGCACTGAACCGGGTACGAGGCTTAGCTCCTGATGTATATTATTGGGTCTCATCTTATCAACAACCCTATGAGGTAGGTTCTAAGCATCTCTCCATGGCCTTCAGGGTGCTACATGATCTGGTCCCCCACTCCCTCCCGCACAGCACACCCCTCCTTAGGGCTTTGCTCTTGTCCTTCTCTCCCCAGGATCACTCAGCCTGCATGGCCCCCCAGCTCTGACTAGAGTCAGGGCTTTGTTCAAAGACAGCCTCCTTGGAAAAGCTGTCCCTGTCTGTCACACCCATCACTCTCTAAGCCCTGATCCTGATTTAATTTATCTCCATGGCTCTTACCACTGCCCACCATTATAGCATATTCTTTCTCCTTTGGGGCTAACTGCCTGCCTCCTCTGTGGGATTTAATCTTCAAGAGGATAGAAACTCCTGGCTATAGCCAGGCCCATGGTAGTCACTCCACAAACATATATAACTAATATTTTACAGATGAGAAGACTGTAAAACTAAGAGCTTCAGAACTTGCCTGAGGTCAACAGCTACGCAACGGTAAAGCCTGCAGCTGACCCACGCAGGGCATGCAGCCCCCACAGTAGACAGCCTTCATGTTCATTTCAAGAAGATCCAAATGGATCCACCTGGGACTAAAGACTGGCCCCATCACTAGATGCATGCACTCACATGGGAAGATCACTCAAGGATTCTCAGAAGAACAAAAGTGGAGGCTGTCTTCCTCACCTACAAGCCTGGGTCAAGTTTTCCTTCTCTGAACTTCAATCTCCTTTGGTGTAAAATGACGATAATACCACCCAGTCTCCCAGGGCCACCATGAGGATCAAATTATGTAAAGCAAAAAAAGCGAATTTTGTCAACTGCTCAATGTCATTTACCTATATAAGATTACTTCGTTTTATAAGGCAGACTGATCAGGAAGTACTGAGTTGCTACTTGCCTATGATGTGGACTTTTTTTTTTTTTTTTTTTTTTTTTTTGTAGATAGGGCCTCCCTCTGTCACCTGGGCTAGAATGCAGTGGTGTCATCATAGCTCACTGCAAACTCAAACTCCTGGACTCCAGCAATCCTCCTGCTTCAGCCTCCCAACCAGCTGGGACTATAGGAGCACACCACCACCACACCTGGCTAATTTTTCTTTCTTTCTTTTTTTTTTTTTTTTTTTGTAGAGACTGGGTATTGCTCGCGCTCAGGCTGGTCTAAAACTCTTGGCCTCAAGTGATCCTCCCACCTGAGCCTCCCAAAGTGCTAGGATTACAGGCATGAGCCACCATACCCAGCCATGATTTAGACTCATTTGCTCTTGCTTTTGTTTTACTTTTTTAAGGGACAAAGCATATAGGAAAGCTAAATGTGATGCTTTGGTGTGCTGGGTCTGATGAACTGTATTTTGGACTACCTTTTAAATATTCACCACCAGAAAGTCATTAATAAATGAGGGAAAACATGGTATGATAGCATATATACTTTTGCCCATCTAAGAATGATCTTATCAGACTGAGGATCTAAGGTGCACTGAGGAGGGGATCTTTATTTGTTTCTCTCAGTGAAGGATCTCAAGCATCTATAACCATGTCTACCACATAGCAGGTGTTTAATAAATATTTGTTGAATGTTGACTGATTGAAAGAATGAATGAGATAATTAGACAACTGTCTGAATACTCTGTGCCAAAAATATTTCTCCCTGGATGCACACTGCAATTTAAGGGGGAAAACGTCTTTTCAAGCCCATAGTCATCTTCTCTTCGTTACTCACTAAGCCCTGTATAAGCCCTGAAGTGTGAATAAATAGGGAAGGCTTCCCTAGCACAAGGAAAATATGCCTGATAAATGCACCCAAAGGAAAACTTCAATTACTTTGTCTGTCAATCCATCTCCTTTTCCAAATGTGAAATTGACTCTAAACAAATATACATAGTCATTTTTCTATTTTCTGGGTCATCACACTGAGAGTATACACTGCTGCTCCATCCCGGAACTCCTGTCTGTCTGCCTTTCATGTGGGCACTGACAGACACGATCCAATCCTTAGTCACAGCATCTCCACGAAAATTAGCAACATCATTCTCAATTCCCAATATGTAAAACCAAGACATGGAAAGCTAAGTTCTATACAGTTGCATGCTGTACTACCTGGGAAAATACTAGGAGAATTATGTTTTCCCAACACCGGGATACAATTTCACTTAATTACAGCCTTTTTAGAGGTATGGTAGCTTAAGGGAACGACGTGGAGTATAAACAAATGTCAATTCTATGAGTATCAAATAGGTATGGTTACAAGCTACCTATGCAATTTTAATACTGTGGATAGGTTAGTGTTTAATTTTTCCTTTCTTTTTTAATAAAACAGGGCCATATTTTATACTTAAGATATAGAACTTATTAAATATAATATGAATTTTATAGAACTGGACTATGAAGGTACAAATATCGCACAGTAACAAAATATTAAAAAATCCACCATTGTCAAATTGTGTCGTTGTTCTTACCTCATAAAACGCTTCTTAATCTGTGTGATAATTATACAATGTGCTACTGTACCTAAAATGGCAGAATGCAATAGTGCTAACAAAATGTACCAGGTTAGTATTTGGATTCTTAATCAAGAATCTTGTGCTCAAAGTAGTGGTGATGGTGACAAGAAGGGATTCCTTTGGCCTCCTTTATCAAGGCAGGTGGATTATCTTGTGCCAAAAATAAAGTCAGGAGAGGCTATAGAAGATTCTGCAATACTTGGGCTTCTTTTTATAAGTTGATTTTTCCAAGTCATGCTTCAATGTAAAGAGCCACAATAAAGAAATCAACTACCTAACATGAAAAATTACAAATTTTTCATCAAATAAGATGATAAAGTAAGCATGAGTGCACTTTTGTGGAGAAATCTATTGGGACTAAATCTAAGGTCCCTTGCCACTCCTGTAGCCTAAGCCATCCCAGCCTTTCTGGACAGGCTGGGTACTCTTAAGAGGGCAGGAGAAGACCAAAAGGCCTTCAGGGTGAAAAACCTGTTTGGGAAAATGGACAGTGCCATGGGAGCACAGCACGGCTGTGTTCTCTTCCCTCTCCCCATCCCTGACAAGAATGGAGGAGGGAACTGGAAATTGGAAAACCAACTAAAGCATACCGCTGATGAAAACACAGACATATTCAAAAGCACATGCGCATACAAGAGAACAGGAGAGACAGAAAAGGAGAATGTGAGCTGTAGGGAAATAACCAAGAGCTAGAAAGATTTTGAAGTCCGGTAAAGCCAAAGCGCTGAAGAGCTCGATGCTCCCTTCTTTGAAGTCATAAGGAGTTAATCATGGGAAGAAGAGGGCAGGAGCACAGTGGGTGTCATAACTGCTAAAACTTAGTGAGAACAATGTTAAACTCTATGTCATGTTTAAAAGCTACCTTTACAACAGTACTTACTAAATGTAATTATTGCTACACTTAAGGGCACTAATGAAAAACTTTATAGTCATTAAAAAGTATAAAAATTGTTTTATTTGAAATCCAAATCAGAACAAAATATTTTACAATTTGAATCCTGAATGGGGCACACTCAATCATCCCATGTGTATAACAAATCTGCAGATCTAAAATTTTAAAGGGATGTTCAACGTCACAGCCTGAAATGATCAAGTTCCAATTTGATTAGAGTTCACTAGTCACCATCTTCCTACTCTTCCCTCCAAAAAAGTAGAATTCTAGCTGGTGTGCAATGGAACACATATCTTTCACTCACCAGAAAATTCACTAAGCACTTCTACGGTGGAAAAAATATCCACATCTATGCATCACCATTTTACATTCAGAACACTTTCAAGATCACTGGGCATCCTCCTAGATCTCCCAGGTGCCAAATGAGCCCCTGAGGGAGAAAGGTTAAGCCACCTCCAAGGTCTCCTATCCAGGATGGATGGAGACTGTTATTTGTATTCTTCAACCAAAGCTCCATCCATTACACACATTTTTCATAACAGACATCAATCAACTTCTAATATCTGCTGCTTAGAGAAGGATCAATTGGCCAATGCCCATTAATCTAGCTAAGGTGTACCCAAAGACAAAGGAAGTAAACTTTAATTAGGCTTCTAAGGGAGAGAAATTAAAAATCTTGTAACCCGTCCTCTTAACTGTACCATCCTCACCAGCAAATCCAACTTTAACTGACACTCTCAAAAACCAACACCTTCACTCATTCAACCAATATCCAGTGAACATGGACTATGACCAAGACTCCTATGTGCCTTTTATTTTAAAAAGAAAACTTAAAACTAAAAGCAAACCTGATGGCATCCATGGATCAGAAGTTGGTTTGGTCAAGGTGTTCACCTGTTCCCAATTGAAGTCATCATCTTCAGCTTGACTATATCCACAGGTGCTATATGGCTCATCAAAGAGGCAACCACCTAAAATGTAAAAGAATGAAAAGTAATGTAAATAAAAACGAGACCTCTGGAATAAGCTACAATGACTGCAGGAAACCTACACCTCCTCGACGCCAAACTACATTTGATTGGACCTTTCTGCTCAGGAACTGTGGACCTGACCCTTACTGTACTCTTGCTGAGTGCTACTGGTCATGCCTTATCCACACCGCTGTGTCAGGCAGTTCTCCAAAAGGAATCTAACGTCAGCAGAAGCCATTGAAAGTAAGACCTAAGCAAATTTAAAATTCATATTTTCCAGATGTATAGGAATTTGAAAAATTGATCTTGCATTCAAAACTTTAATAGAACTGCCTTAAGCATTCACTGTGTTTTCAATAGCAAAAAAAATTACAATTTGTCCAAAAAAATTAAAAGGGAAATGCTTTCACCACAATATTGGCACAGTGGTAGGAGACAAGATGCAGTACAAACCATGGACACAGCTTGCAAAGTACTTCTCAAAGAATTATTCTAAATCTAACATAGAAACAGGTTTCACTTTTAATACTTTGGAGATTTGAGGTCTCAAAATTAAGAGAGAGAGAAATTCACTCATAGTCTGCACAAGTTTTAAAGGCAAAAATAAATTCAAGACTAAACACATGGTAAACATCTGCTTAATTTTTGTAGTAGAAATGAAACTACTTAAATGAAGAAACAAAGAATAGAAAATGCAGTATCTATATAGCAATTCTGCCATTTCAGCACCACCAGCATTCAGCACTGTCATGATTTTAAGTCCCACCCATATCCTCTTAAATGTCTCCTGTTACTTTTTATAGCATCAGATCTTTTCTCCAATGCTTTGCACGGGGAAAGTGAGTGATTGTATTGATTGTGTTAATTATTATGAAAATTCTACTTTCCATTCTATAATGCTATTAATTATATTAATTTTAAAATTATAATTGCCTGCCAATGATGAGAATTACAAGTTGTCATCAAGAAAACACAAATTTAAGACTATTTTTACATTATGTCTGCAATGTATGCCCTGGTGGCAAGAAGATAAGTAAAACGGCCCTGTACAACCTCAGAGGGATAACAGATGTTAGAAGTCCAACTTCCATCCAAATGCTTATGACAATTCCGCAGCCTCCTACTCAGCCAGCCAGCTTCTCAACACATAAGGCACTCAAAATTCCATAAAGCACCCCTACCATGTAGAAAAATCCCCCTTAAAAAGCCCCAAACTCTGATTCCTGCAATGTATACCCATTTATCTTAGCTCTATGCTGTGAAGAAATAGTAAAATAATTTCAGCTCTTGCACAGGAAAGCTGATTATTTGAAAAGAGCTATCATGGTCAAAGTCTTCACTTTTCCAAGCAAAACATGCTTTGCTCCCTTCCCTCAAATTACTCCTACTAGAAGGTTTTCGACCCTTTACCATCCTGGTAGGTGTTCAGAATTCAAAGGGCCCTTGACCTTGTTGTCTTTTCAACAGTCCAGGCATGATACTGGACTTTTAGTGAGCCTGAAATCCCATAGGTCTTTTTCATACCAATGCCATTGAGCCACTACTCTGCTTTTGTAATAAGGTGAGTGACTTTCCAAATCCAAATCAGGACTGTCTGTCTGTCCTAAATCCCATCTTGTGTTTTCAGTACATCATTCCAGCCTGTTATCCTGGTCATTTCGATAGTAGTCATCCTACCTAGATTTGTGTTATCTGAAAATTTGATGAGCATGATTTCTACACCTGCTTCTAAGTCACTGATTAAAAAAAAAAAAGTTAAACAGGTTTGAGACCAGCCTGGGCAACATAGTGAGACCCTGTCTCAAAAAAAAAAAAAACTTAGAGTAGAATCAAAGAAACTCAGACTGTGTTAATCAGTCTCTCCCAGCTTTCTAGCTTTGTCTTAGTCATTAGCTCCAGGCCTGATGATGAAATTAGTGGCCCTGGGCAGTGTCTTCTGTAATACTTTTAGCAGTTCTCATCTCAATTAAACTTTCCGCTGGGAACAAAAACTCATAATAAAAGACACAGCACATTAACTCAGTTTTTCACCTTGACAACAACTGGTCTTTTATATCTCCCTCTCACTGAATTTTAACAAGTTCAGAAACAAAGTGGATTTGTTTAAAGTGCATAGTATTAACAACTTCCCAATTTGGGAGAGGAAATGTCAGAAGACAATGCAAACATTTATGAGAAATACTTTCACTTGGTTGCAAACTCTAATTTTGATGTAGAAAATAGCTTCAGAACTGTAGGAATAAGCCCAAACAGCAGTAGCACTAATAATATTCCAAAAGAATGAAATCATCGATTTTGATGGAAAAGGGTCCCCCAGTGGAAACAGACATAGCACCGTGATGAAAGTCCTGTAGTGCAATCTTAATCAGTGAGAAGCAGTGACAGGCATCCATAGAACAACTTAAGGCTGGTTTACAAAATGACTGTTGGCACTGAAGACAGAACCAACTATAAAGGTGAGCATTTGCACGCATGGCTGAGAGCAAACCCGGAAGAGGGTTATAATTTTCCCATTATACAAAAGCTGTTTTTATCACTTGAAATTAAACATATAAAGTATGATATGGTTCTTTCTGGGCCCATGAAGGATTATTGAGCCACTGGAAAATGGGATGACTATGAATTTCCTATTGCCCAACTAGGATATATCCTCCTAAACACCAATCTTCAGATCCACCACTGGCCTTCATCCAATAATTGTGGGACCCCAAAAGAGCAAAGGTGGCTCACTGAGCTAAAATAAAATGAGATTAAAGTAAACAACATCAGAATTGAAATAACCAGTGAAAGAGAGGACAATTAAGTGTTTACTTTTCAAGGCAGCTTTGGGTAGTAGCAAAGTGTGCGGGTTCTGGGGTCAAACACTGGCACAATTCTTCCACTGCTAGCATTGTAATTTTAGAGAAATCACTTAACCTCTCTCAACCCTAGTTCCTTTACCTATAAAATGGAGATAGCATACCTCACATAGCTATTTCTGATGATTAAATTAGACAGCAAATATAAAGTTAGTGTAACAGAGTCAGGCATGTTCAATCAGCACAGTTATAATTAGTTCTTAAATCCTTCTCACATATAGACCTCATACAATGATTACTCTCAGGAGTTCGTTTCATTACAGCTAGTTGGAGTATATAATTGAAAATTTAAAAGTACACTTCATAAGAAGGTGAAGAGTTGTGAGCATAAGAAGGTGAAGAGTTGTGAGCATTCGTGCAGGTAACACCACTTGTACCGCTTTTGAACATGGAAGTGCAAAGAACAGGTGGTTGACCAGGTTTTTCAGGTCAATACTTTGGAAGCAAATGAACAACTATGATAAGGAAGCATTTCCAAAAATGCTCCCTTCTTGATTTTCTGAATAACACGGACAATTTTGCCATCATGTACAAAGGAGTGTGGCCAGCAACAGACTTCCCAAGGTCTCTCCCCAACTGTCATATGTGGACTATCACCCAACAGCCCAGGGCTGTACTATATACTACTGTCAAATCAAAGTAAATGATGTCTCTTTTGTGTAGGGGAATCAGGACTAAACCAAAAGTCATACACGAGACAGAGGAAAGGTGATACAAGTTGGGTGGGGTGGTGTTTCACATCATTCATATTCTCTCCCTCTCTCATGCAGACACACAGGCACATGCATGCACCCACATGTCTCCATCATACCTTAAGAAAGGCTTTTCTTTAGGAACTATGAGTATGATACACAACATGTACTACGTGAAGAACGAGTTATTATGCAAAAACAAGTATCAATGGATGGCAACTACTTAGGTAATTCACAGTGATGATGATTTCTGTGCTGCATGGCCTAATCCAAGACATGCAGTGCAACACAATAACATAAAAATTAAATGAATAAATTTTTTAAAAAGTATAAGTTAAAAGGCAAGGCAGGTAGAGCAAAGAAAAGAATAAGATGACACCAGGAATATGGCAAGAACTCAACCCACTCACCTACCACAAATAATAAAAATGTCACTAGGTCATGTGCTAGAAGTTATTCACAGATTTCACTTTGAGTTTTGGGATAGCCAGTTCAAAGACGGAAATGCTATTGATTATACAGTTCACAGTCAGTATCTATAAGATAATAATAATATTAATACTAAAACTAACATAGGGACTAACATTTACTGAGAACTTGTACATTCCTCACACCAACTCTATAAGGTAGATACTACAATCCTCATTTTGCAGATGTAGAAACCAAGGCATAGAAGGTGACACAGCCTGCCCAAGGTCTCAAAGCTGGAAAGTAGTGAAGCAGAGATTTGAACTCAGGCATCCTGTCTTGGGGGCCCACATTCTTAACATTATCATATGATAGTATCTCCCAAACTGGAAACCCAAAAGAGACACAATACTCCTAATCCTAAATTCAGAGAGAACGGTCTTCCCAGAACCCTCGTAAGAAGCGACTGATGTAAGTTAATAAACACAGTTCTCGATAGCATCCATCAGAACAGAGCAATGAGTTTTAGGGCCTATTCAGTAACATGATAGCATGTGACCAAGCTCCAATTCCACAAACTTGATTTTGTGGGGAGCTCAGTGCATTCTAGATTAAAGCTGAAATATCCCTTAAAATTATCTTTATGGATACTGTTTCTCTCAACAATGTCTTAGTGGGCTGTCATGAGTTTGTGTATTTACTCCCCAACTAAAAATTACAACTATTCTGTGCTGTTATTGAACTGCAGACCCATGTGCTTTAGAAATCAGATGTAATAGAGTTAGGCCTGATATTTTTTCATGAAAACTGCAGGTTTTAAGAACAGGGTAGGAATTCTGCTCAAAAGCAGAATACTGATTATAACTGTATCTTAGTCACCATGGTATTCCCTATAGCTGGTATATGGTAGGCATCAAAAAAATGATTTTTAAAATAATAGATAATGAATCCCCAAAAATTCTATGTAAAATCTGGCTGTAATAATTTTGCCTTGAAATTTTTTAAATAAGTACAATACCCGTCTAAACAATGAACACAGCCCCACAAAACATCCAGCCCTCTCCTGATATATCTCAAGATGAATCATCTGCAAAAGGTGACTAAATCACTGAATATATTCATTTTTGTATTATGGTTGAAAACTATAAGCCAGTTAAACATTAATGAAGTCTCCACAAATTATGGCTTTTCATTTAGAAAAGTTGGACTCTTTTTTTCCCCTGGAAATTATTGGATACAAGGCTAGTTGTCTATAAAGATCTCTCCTGATTTAGGAAAATAAAATATTGTTATTTGCATATTAGAGGGAATTTATCTTTCTTCTTTCTTTGGAGTAGCAGAGAATGATTTGGTTGATCCAAGAATAGTATAAATTATTAAGGTATAAGCTATAAAGGAGAAGATGGCCTACTTTTAGCCCAAAGGAAACCTTATAAGGTCTTTCACGTGGTCATTCTACATCCTACTGAAGCTCCAGGCCTGGAGAGAAGACAAAAGAAATTGACAAGTCTTAGAGACCATCACTTGGAGCAATATTAAAAATTTTTTTTTGATTATGACCCATAGTCATGGCATCTTGACTCAGGATGGGTAAATACACATTTTACAAGTCAAATTTATCTCTACTGAGATACATGACTGTTTTTCATTCTGTTCTACAAGGAGAATCTAAATCCACTAAATTGATTTCTGGATCCTTCAAAGGTTGCTATTTGTAGTCTTTAAGGTTTTGGGATGAGAGATCCCAAACAGACCTAGGACCGTTTATTTAGCTTGAAGTTATTAATCTATTGTGTGAGAGCACTAACATAGTCAAAGTGCAACCTGTGAGCTAAAAACTTCTCTGGTATTAATAGCTACTAAGTAATTTCGTGAACATGGACCATGTACCAGCCAGATTATACCTAAGGCAAGATATAGTTATTATTTTATTTACTCTTCGCAATCAGTATGACTTTTGTCTCAATATGTCTGATTCAAACAACTTGTTACATAACAAAAACCACGCAAATATTTATAGGTATTATTTCATTTAAGAGCCTTAAGAACTCTAGAGGCAAGCATCAATATCCCTTGTACCAGTTATCAATGTACTGCACCTCTCAGCTCTAAATCCACTTTTCATTGCTTGCTCTGGAAAAATGTATCCAGACCCTTTAACTACGTTGCTGGTCCCAGTGGGCAAGAAGTTAACCTTGTCAACAGAGGGCATGGGAGAGACCCTGCAGGAAAAAGGAGTAGCCTCACAGAGCTCCCTGGCAGGTGCCTCAGCACACAGTGCAGGGGCCTTCCCTGTGCTTGGCTCCCCTGTGACAGCAACCTGCCCCTGCACTCTGCTCCAGTGGTGCTGTTGTGGAGTTCCTCCAGGGGAACATCCCCATGAACAAATTTTGCTGCCAACCAGAGGGCACATTACCTCCCAATTCTGCAGGTACAGCCACCCAGCGACTTCTCTGTCATGCATTGAGCCACATCCCTACATTGGATCTCAGCCCTGGAAGGGTCTCATCCGTGGAGATCTCTCTCTGCCCTGGGGTGGTTGGTGTCTGCTCTATGTATCTGCTACTCCTTTATTCTTTGTAGCAGTCCCCAACCTTTTTGGCACCAGGGACTGGTTTCATGGAAGACAATTTTTCCATGGAAGGGGGTTTGGGGGTCAGAGGCGGAGTTCAGGCAGTGATGAGAGGATGGGGAGTAGCTGTAAATACACTCACTCACCTGGACGTTTACCTCCTGCTGTGCGGTCCCCCAGTTCCTAAGTTTCATGGAAGATGACTTTTCCACAGATTGGGCGGGGCCACAGAACTCTGCGGCCTGGTCCCTAACAGGCCATGGACCAGTACCAGTGCACAGCCCAGGGGGTTGGGGACCGCAGCTTTAGAGCACTTGTTAGGTTGTACTAGCCAATCTCTCATATCCCAATACCCTGTTATAGTTAATTATCCTTTATATTAAATTTTCCCTGTTCAAATTACTGTGTTGCTACTGTCTCCTGATTGGATCCTGATCAATACAATCTTACTTTTACAAATGGCAGTTTAGAGTGGTAAAATATCTTGCCCCAAGTCACATGGATTTCAGCATAAGGCTAGCAGTTCAATCAAGGTCTGTATCCAAAGTTCCTGCTACTTCCAGTCTGCACATTTTCACCCACCTCTATAAAGAAAGTAAACAACCTGTAGTATTTATATATGGATTAAGTGAACTGCATTGTAAATAAGCTCCTGAAAGTATGTTTTTAAGAAGCCAGTGCAAATAGACAACCTACAGGATAGGAGAAAATATTTACAAGCTACACATCTGAAAAAGGACTAATAACCAGAATCTACAAAGAACTCAAGCAAATCAGCAAGAAAAACATCAAAAAAACCCATTAAAAAGTGGGCAAAAGCTTCTCAAAAGAAGATAGACAAATGGCCAATAAACATATGCAAAAATGCTCAATGTCAGTAATCATCAGGGAAATGCAAACCTAAACCACAATGAGATATCACCTTACCCCAGTCAGAATGGCTTTTATTAAAAAGTCCAAGAACAACAGATGCTGACATGGACACAGAGAGAAAGGAATGCTTATACACTGTTGGTGAGACCGCAAATTAGTGCAACCTCTATGGAAAACAGTATGGAGATTCCTCAAAGAACTAAAAGTCGACCTACCATTGGATCCATTTGATCCATCAATACCACTAGTAGGAAAAGAAGTCAATTTATCAAAAAGACACCTGCACTGGTGTGCTGCAATAAACACTGGAATGTTTATTGCAGCACAATTCACAATTGCAAATATGTGGAATCAACACAAATACGCATCAATTCATGAGTGGATTGACAAAATGTGGTATATGTATACCATGGAATACTACTCAGCCATGAAGAAGGATGACTTAATAATGCCTTTTGCAACAATTTGGATGGAACTGGAGACCATTATCCTAAGTGAAGTATCTAAAGAATGGAAAAACAAATACCACATGTACTCACTATTAAATTGGAACTAACTGATGAGCACACATGTGCACAGAGGGAAGTAAATCTCAAAGGAAATCAAGCAGCCAGGAGAAGGGAAAAGGGGATGGGCAAAAACTTACCTAATGGGTACAATGAACACTATCTGGGTGAAGGACACACTTTTAACCCCGATAGGAACAGCACGAAAGCGATCCATGTAACCAAAAACATTTGTACCCCCATAATACTTTGAAATAATTTTTAAAAATCCAATGTAAAAAAAAAAGAAGCCAATGGAGAACCATCAAATGTTAATTTCATAAACTTACAACACATTCAAACATTTTGAACAGTTCTGCCTTTAACAGGTTAAATTGATTTATACACTGTAGAAATCATTCTTCTTATTATAATTATAGTCCATTTAAAGTTATTTTGTAAAAAGACTAATACTCCTTGAGGAGTTTTCTGGAACATTTTTCTCATTTGTTCTAAATACAGAATGACCCCATTTAAGGCAGCCTTTATCAAATGCATAAGTGTTAAATGGATCTCTCTATAGAGAAGGCAGATCAAAAAATAGTGCTAAAGTACCCCCCAAAAGAATTAATGTTATATGTTCTATTTTCCTAAAATAACATGAAATCTCAGATGGTCCTGTCTATTTATTTCAAATTTAAAACTGTGTAAGATAAATGGCTGTAAACTATATAATTCAAAGGATAAACAGAAAGTAAGCTATAATAGACATAATTATTTTAAGAGCTAAAAAAAGAAAACCCTCTACCAATATGGCAGAGCCCCTGCTTTCTTCTTGTAAATTACAGTGACATCTTACATTTAATTGCCTGCCAAACAATAAAAGTATATAATGCCTCTTAAACTTTGAGTGCGCCAGTGATGTTTAGTGAATCAGACACTAAGCATTAGAGAAATGCTTTTACATAATTTAATCTAGCAAGCAGTTTTTACACATTGCACAGGCATTTAAAGGGCTAATGCTATGCTCTATTGTAAGAAGTGCTGTTTGTCGATGGATATATTTTATATAATACAAAGGAAATGAGCTGTCTTGTTCTTGAAGTTTCTATGGTTTAGTAAACTTACCACATACTTCATATTTCATATCAATCTATCAATTCCTAATTTTTTTAAAGGCTGGATTGCAACAAACATGTATTTTTCTTATTGATCTTAAAATCTGTTTTTTTTAAATGGGCAATGGAGTTATTTCTATTCCTAATTATTAATATTGTACAGATGCAGCCAAATTATTAAAGACTTGACTATTTCAGTTTTTCCATATACAAATAATTACATCATTGAGCTGCTACTGGATTTAATTAAACCATTCTAATTCCGTAAGTCAATTGGAATACACCTGGATATAACACTGTGTTCTTTTATCCTCTAGTCTATACCACAATAGTGAAAACTACAGTGAAAAAAATCAGTTGTCTGCCCCTACCACAGAAATAGGAGTTAGAAATGAAAACAAAATGATAAAATATCTGCCAAAAATGTCTAGGACAGAAGATAATCAATCTAGATCAGTATTTATCACCTGCTTTCTGGAGTTGCTTATGTCTTAAGTCCCAAACTAGAGCAGTAATTCTCAAAGTGTGTCCTCAGACCAGCTTCATCACTTGGGAACTCCTTAAAAATGCAAATTCTCAGGCCTTATCCAAGACCTACTGAATCAGAAACTCTGGGGTGGGGCCCAGCAATCTGCTTTAACAACCCTCCAGGTGACTCTGATGCATACTAATATTTGGTAATCACTATTCTATACCAACCTATTTAGCTAGAATCTTCTGGGAGCAGCCCCAGGAATCTGTGGTTTCAAGAAAAGGTCCCAGAATAACCTAATCATTAACCTATTTTAGAAAGAGTGCTCTAGAGATCAGTAGTTTCAAACATTTTTAAGAAGACATCAGTTTTTTAAAGGCACAAATATCCTGTTTGTATATTTATAAATTATATACATGTAGTACTCTGCATATGCTGATTGTTACACACATGCATATAATTGGCCTTTTAAAGCATCACTAGAAAATATAAATACATTGAAGTTCAAATATTTTCTTCCATATATCAACCGATCGTATGTATTCCTCAAAAAGGGTGTGAAGACAGTGATTTGGAGATCACTTCTCTAAATAACTCTTTTTAGTCATAAATACCTCTCAGGTGAATACGGGCAACAGCAAAGCAGCTGGATCAAAACGTTTAATGCTTTGCTCTAATTTCATGCTAAGAAACCCCTGATCTGTAATTTTTCTCCTAAGTGGAACTACTAAACAAGGAGAGATATCCTAGGTAGAAAATGATCCTGGTTACTGGTCAGAAATACACAGAAAATTAATAAAAAGTAGAATTTCATTTTATGCCCAGTAGCACTGTCAGTTTAGTATGATTTACAAATCCATCTCTTGATGATTTTAGTAACATGAAATCATTATCTGGTGCAGCTGATAAAAATAAATTTTTGAACTCACCAATATGCAATACAGCCAAGCCACATTATTTATGCGATTTAAAACAGCCAGCCAACTGTTTACTTTCACCACATGTTGATTAACCTAAACTCAACTAAATGTACTTCCTCAATGAACATTTTTTCTGCACATTACATTCATTGGGTAGAATCAAATTATAAGGAAAAAGTAAATATAGTTTCATATATCCTCTCGGTAAAAATTCATTCCAATTTCCTATCATTAGGAGAACTTGTTCTAACATAAAAACAGGTAACTTGTACGGCTGACTGTATTTAACTGGGATCATAGACCTGGGATACACTGAGCCTTGGATCTATCAGTCACATGTATCTTGCTGTTGGTATAAGAAGGAGATATGCTGTCTTCACATCAAAGGTGCATCTAACTTACATGATCTCAATGATGAAAAGAGGGCTATGTGTTAGAGAAGTCATTCGTTTAGTCCAGGAGTTTAACAATCACATGCCCCAGACAAGCTAGAGCTAAGAAATGAGAAAGATGAGCCTGAGCAAGAGTGAGACCCCATCTCTACTAAAGATGGAAAAAATTAGCCAGGTGTGATGGCACATACCTGTAGTCCCAGCTACTTGGGAGGCTGAAGCAGGAGGATCACTTGAGCCCAGGGGTTTGAAGTTTTAGTGAGCTAAGATCATGCCACTGCACTCTAGCTGGGGCAACAGAGTGAGACCCTGTCTCCAAAAAAAAACAAAAAGAAAAAAGAAAAGAAAAGAAAAGAGAAAGATGAACTGGTGTTCTCCCACCCCACCCAGTTGGTCTACTGCTCCTTCATCCTTCATGCGTGTGCAACATCTTAGTGTGACATCTCATTGAGGTCTGTGTACTTCTTATGTTTAAAGATCTACATTTTTACTAAAACATGGGTCCAAAATCCAAATCATCCATCTAATTCTACGCTCAAATGAGGAAAAAGCAATCTATTCTAATGCTAAGGGGGGACAGGGAGTGGCTCAGTTGGACTTACTGATAAACAATATGCTGGTCTTCAACCCAGACGTTCCCTAAAAAATTTTCAGGGACAATTTTGACCATAGGCAAATCCCTGAAGATTTATGTCCTATAGAATATATGACTCCTTTGTAATATCTATTACCTATCTTCCAGGGAAATGGAGAAGACTGAACTTAGTGGTGTATGTGAAAGTGTAGTCACTGTTACAAGGTGATGAACATCAAAGAAAGTCAGAACGATGCTTGGTACATGCAATCCAAAACAGGAAAACAAAGTAATGGACAATTCTTTATCTATTTTGCCTATACTGGTTGAGTCACCACTTCTCTGCCCAACACTGTATGCCCCAAACAATTTCCTAAATTTTTCCCACCATACCACAAGTTGAGTTTTAGCTCATGTTCATGCTTGACTTGGCCCATTCCCTCATTTCTAGACTCTGCCCTCTCCAGTATATGACACACACTCCCAGCAAGTTGACTTTTTATAAAATACACAGCTGAAAATGCTCTCTTCCTATTTAACTATTCATTAGTTCCTCCCTGCCTATGGGATAATATTCAAATTTTATCAAGTGACATATGTTGTTTTTCTGATTGGACCCATCTGCCTCTTTATCTTCATTCCTTGTCACCACTTCCCTTTAGCGTTATACTTTAGTAATTCCCAACTATCTGTAGATTCACTCCCAATGACTGTGCTGCCCACGTGGTACAGCTCTGCTTATGTATCCCTGCACCTGTTGAGCATTCCCCAACCCCCCACCCCCCGAGTCTGCCTGGAAAACTCCTGTGCACTGTTCAAATCCCAGCTCAGAGGCTCCCCCTCCTAGATACCTGCTGCTGATGCCTTCTCACGGATAAAACAATCACTCCTTCCTGTGTAACAGCCATCACTGCAAAATATATATGGGTCTTCTTGTTGTCTTTCTCGTACTGTATGGCAATATAGCTGTAGACATGCTTGTCTTCTCTACTACACTGTGAGCTCCCTGGACCAGGACAATGTTCTGTTCATATCTGTTTCCCCAGTCCTAGAAAGGGGCTTGCTACTCATTAAATACTTGCTGAATTTAACAGAATTTGTAAAGTTTGTTGTAAGAAAGGTAAGAATAAAAACCATTTATTGCCCTATCTTTATTAGAAAGGAACACCAAAGAAAATGTATCTAATGGACTCTATTCATGGAACACTCTGGCTACACTGAAGGAAAAGGAAATCCTGATTCTAGAGTTCTTGTCTTTTTGCTCTGACTCATGGCATCTCCCTTCCTCCCTGTCACCCCCACTCCTCCTAACCGGGGACTTCCATGTCAGACATTAAGTCAGGCATCAGGGAGGAAAAGGGAGGGGATAAGAGGGAACAGACAGAGGATGAAAAAGAAGTCCTTGTTCTCAAGGAAGACAACTTGGGGAACACAGAAGAGTTAAAAAGGAGAAATATGAAAAATGCTGTAGGAGCCAAGAGAAAGAACAAAAACTCATCCTGAAGGTCTCCTTTTCCTACATGGCCCAGATAAAAAAGAAAACCAGAGAGTCAGCAACTAGATGTAAGAATCTACTAAGATACCAATGGTCTGTTATTCTAAGACTCTGCATAAGAAGGCCATAATTTGGCAGACTTCAGCGTAAGTCAACAAAAACTGCAGGGATTTTACGTGTATCATACTGGAACTGTGGTTTAATGCCTCAGTCAGTTGTGTTTGGTTTCTTGTTTTAAACATAAAAAGAATGTCAGTGATTACATAGATCTTTCAAATATATGAAACATAAAAGTAGATAATACTTATTTGCTGTCAAATTTCAATACTCAGGCCATAAAGAAAGCATGCTTTGAAGAAAAATAATTCATTATATAATTTTCAAAATTAGGAAGCTGGATTCCATGCAAAATTTTCCAAGCTAAGAGCAATACTTAGCACAAAGATCATTGTGAATCAGCTTTCCTTCCAGCCATTTTACATGACCAATTAGTTGCTAAAATATAGGGAAGTAAGAGAATTTACCCTTCTCAAGGTCAACTAAACCTGGAGTCTCTTTTCTTTTTCTAATTGAGTGTTTACTCAATATCCTATTTACTTTTTAGCATGTATGATTTTACCACTAACTAAAGAGAACAGGTGAGCTGAAGAGAACAACCCTGGATCAAGAAGCAGCGGGTGTGAGTTCCACTTCTACCCCTGCCTGTGTGTGGCCCTGGACAAGGCAACCAGCCGGCAGAGTGAAGATCTGATGGAAAGAATGTAGATTTGCCACCAGAAAGGGCCAAGGTGAGTCCCAAATCTATCAACTTAAAAGACTTCCTCATCTATTCATCTATAAAACTATCCATCTTCTAAAATGTCACAGGATAAAATGATTTTTATATATGTGTGTGTTTATATATACATATATCTTATACTATCTATCTCTCTACCCACTTACCTGCCTATCCACCTACTTACCCACTTACCTACCTGTCTATCTAGTAAATAGATAAATGTTGGCTCTCTTTCTTTTCTGGGTCTCAGTGCCCGGCCTATAAAATAGCATGGATGAATAAGATCACTGGGTTTTCGAACTGTGATCCTCGTAACTCTCAGACTCTCCCAGATCCTGAAGGTGAGCCCACTGTAGGCTCTTCTGGAACCCTGTTTCAACAAGATATATTCAACTTTCATTTACTTTAAATGTTGGGGTTCCATGAGCAACAAAAGAGTTGTACCACAAAAAAAGGTAATATTTAATAGTATTTGACTACTTCAGGCCTAGATTATCTCTAAGGCCATATTTCCATTCTAAGAGTACATATTCTATTATGTTTTTCCCTCTTTTCTTTTCTTTCTTTCTTTTTCCCCTTGATACAGGTCTTTCTCTGTTGCCCGGGCTAGAGTGCAGTGGCATCATCATAGCTCACTACAGCCTCAAACTCCTGGGCTCAAGTGATCCTCCTGCCTCAGCCTCCCAAATAGCTGGTACTACAGGCTCATGTCACTACGTCCAGCTAATTTTTCTATTTTTTGTAGAGATGGGGTCTTGCTTTTGCTCAGGCTGGTCTCAAACTCCTGGCCTCAAACGATCCTCCCACCTCAGCCTCCCAAAGAGCTAGGATTATAGGCATGAACCATAGCACCTGGCCTCTCTTTTCTTAAGGACAGTAATTCCTTACCAGTGACATAATGGAGGTTAAAATGTGATGTTGTATATCAGGTGGATTGTTGAGGGGGAAGTTATTATAATATAAAAACTAAATAAAATGTTAAATAATACAAGCAAAAAGGATGGCTGAGCTCAATGTTAAAGCAAGAGGAGAAGGTTTAGGGGGAGGTTCTGAGGGGGTAGAAGAGACCCTAGTGATATGAAGATGGGTGCTAGGGCTGGCCAGGCTCCTTATCTATGAAAAAGCAAGAAACACAAGGTCACAGGACAAGGCATCCAGTGTTCTCAATCCTATGTGGCCTGGGACCCAATTGGGGTGATTGATCCTACCCCAGTTAATCCAAAATTATCAAGTCATATTTGCTGAAAGGAACATTTAAGAACACAGAAAGTATAATTTCAGTAGGACTCTCCTTAACCCACCCCTCTTTTCAGCACCTGCTTACTAATGTCTAAAACTATTTGAATAAATTTATATTTTCCAGTCTACAACAAAGAGGCTCAAAACCTAAAACTCAAAAAAGCACTATATGAAAATAGATTTATACAGCCAGTCCTCTAACCATATCTACTCCAAAAATTATTTATTTGGACCTATTGTGCATAGTCCCACACAAACAATCCACAAGTACAAATAACTAGATACTAGATATTTCTTATTTTGATAATGATTACATAAGGACATTGGACATATGGAAAGTGGTAGAAAATAGGTTCAAAAACAGAAGATAATATCAAATTCAATGACTTCATAATATGCCTGGGATGAGCCCTATTTGCTTCTAGAAACTATTCACTGGGATATGTTTAACGTAAAGCCAGGAAAATGAAGAGTTCTGTTTCTCATGAAGCTTTCTCTTTTTCACATGACTGACTTCTTGTAAGAAGCTGTAGTCGCTGGGATAAATTAAGCAAAGTGTCACCATCTAGTTTGTTTTAATAGTCTGAGTGTGTAATTTTATACTTGATTATATGTGGCTTGGATCTCTCTTTCTTATGGGATGCTCTTTAAGTAAGCTTATTGTTGGCTCTTGGCCATATTGGACACTTTAACCATAGCTAACCTAGTACTGGGTATGTTGTGAATAGAGACTAAACCCTTAGTGGATCAATATAGTATTGACTGGGCTTAAGAAACAGTAACCCTTCATGGGGCTAGAAATTTGCCTATGGGAAGCTTCATAGACTAGCTCAATTTCTGTAACATTTAAACCAATGCTCTAAAATGTGGCACTTTGGGAGCCACAACCCCCTGCCAAGAACAGGCTGTAATTATCAACTGATAGCTCTGCTTTAGGCCCTCACTGCAAAACACATCCCTGATCACAAAGTCCCTCCACCAGAATTACTACAGCCCATCTGATGGACTGAATTTGCCAGTAGAAACAACATGCTCATTTTACCCTGGAAAGAATGAGGGGGTGTACACCCCTTTTCAGCAGTACTCTTCACTGATGCAAAAGTGCGTGGGGTTGGTACTAAAAACCAAGTTGCATCAAGCTCAGTTTTTATCCCACATGCTCTGTAAATTTCAGAGAGATGTTTATCACAAAAGTGCAGTTATGACCTTAACCGTACGAGAGCAAAATGTGGCACCATTACTGATAATTCTCAATAAAGACCTTCATTCTACTAAACTTTAATATATTGTTAACTTCAGAATTAAAAAATAAAACCCAGGGGAAATCAGAAGATTTAATTAGGTCAGGGAAAAATATGGACTTGAATTGTTTAGGAAAAAACCTACTATAGACAAACTGTTAAATGGCTGCATCTCCTTTAAACACGGCGATATTAACACAAACAAATCCCGATTTACAAACTGGGCAGTAAGCCTTCACTTCCCTAATGTGTTTGCAGTAGGGCTCCTGAAAACACCAACTCTCCCTATTATACAAAATGTCTCTTTAAAAGTTACTGATCTCCAGTGTTCCTGCCCTGGTACTGTTCTCGTTCTGGTTTACATGCTTTGGTCCTAGCCCACAGATTCTGAAATGTTGAAGAGTTGATGAATCTCTTTGAGGATCTGAACAGAGTTATCCATGATCTGTCTCCTCAGGAAAAAATGCATGTCTGTGCAAATTTTATAATTCCTTAGGTTATAAAGCTCATAGGGAAAATTCAACACAAAGCCAAAAGTATGGTACATTGGCCACCTGTCAGAAGACTGGGATAATTTATTAAAACACAAATCCTTGAGCCCCACTCTAGATCTATGGAATCAGAATTGTTGGAAGTGGGGTTGAGGCTCTGAATTTTAGGACGTTTCCAGGTGATTGTGCTACTGGTTGATGGGCAGGTAAGATCCTCTGCTGTGGCCATTTCCCTATCCTCTCATGCTATTGTTCTGAAAGGGATTCTCTGGCACCCACTCAACTCTCTCTAGGATCCCAGGCTTGGTTATCTCCACATGACTAAAGGGCATCTCCACCAGCATTCTCTGCATCCCCACCCAGTCTTCACATGGGCCTGGGAGACCCCCACACAACCGCTCCGCTGCTCTCCTGCACATCAGTTCTTGGACTCTTCTGCACATTTACCTGGAGGTGCTTCCCACCCAACATCCCAGCAAACTTATGCTCATTCATCCATTACGACCCACTGCCACAGAATGTACTAGTTCCCCTCTCTATTCCTGGGTTATTAGCTCTTCACTTAATACCCACAATTCTCAGGTATATGACAGTGTCCCTTTATCACTCTGTACTGTGTGTGTTTGTACACTTGGCTTCCTGACAACATGGGAAGCAGGACCTGCCACCTGCCGCCCAGTGGGGTCACTCTTCACTGTTCATAATAAGATTGAAGGATGTCTAACTCACTTTTCTACACAGAAACACAGAATCGTGTCATCCTCTATGGGGGAAGCTGAAAGGGACCTCAGGGATCGCCCAAAGTATTATGCAAACATGGAAACTAAGACTGCGGGGTTTACCTGATTTATCAAAGGCAATCCAGTGAACATCTGAAAACTCTTGATCCATACAAGAGCAATGGTAAGTGTGGTAGGAGATGCCAAAACACAGGATCCTGACTCTCAATTTTAATTGAGTTAGGAATACAGGAAACATACGTGACTGACTTATAATTCAACACTATGACCAGAAGGTGATAAGGTATCAGTGATTGCTAAGGGGTTATTTCAGATATGGAAGAAAAAGGGAGAATTCATAGGGGAGAAGGCATTCAAAGGGTAGCTGGGAAGCTGGGTGAAATTTTGAGAGGCATATCCAGAGCATTCCAGAGAGCATGAGCACAGAGGAGAGAGGGCAGCATGTTGTACGCAGGCTAATACATGTGCACGAAATAAAAGTTTGCTGCAGCACAAATCATGTAAATGACTGGCTGAAGACCAGGCTTACAAAGGTAGATGGGAGCAGCGCAGTGCCAGGCTGGGGTCCACGTTGGGCAGGGATGGGATTATCCCACTGCCACATCTGTGATTCCACATGGCTATCCATAACAGCCTGGTGACAAAGGAGGGCAAGAATGTTTGCCCCTCTTACAGATAAGGGGGGCCGTCAGAATGACATGACTTGCCTACAAGCCAGAGATAGATAACAGCAGAGGTAGAATCTGAGCCTTGGTTTCCTAACCCCTAAGAGGTATGTTTTCTTTACGATATAATCATATATAATCACAGTAGGGTGACTATTCTATGGATGCTCCTTGCATATCTACTACATAAGTAAACTGTAGCTTTATTAAAATGGACACAGTAGACGTCATCCTTGGATTGTACCAGCCAAACAGCACTGACATCTCAACACCAGTGAAGATCCTTTAGACTTATTAAGTAAAGATTTGATGGTAACAGAAACAAATTAATGTTTAAAAGGCACAGAGAAGTGAGATTTATTTCATCAAATGGATATCAGAAAAAATTTACTCCTAGAATCAATTATCAATAATTCTGCCAAACAAATCAATCCTTTACAAACTAAAGCATGTTAATTAAGCAAGAGCACTTTGAGAGGCAATACTTTGCACTAGGCATGTTTACAGAAGAATAAGGGAAGCATAGAAGTAACTGCTTGTTTCCTTTTCAATTTGCATCAGAAATCTAACTGAAGACACTTAACCTAACACTGACAGCAACCACAATGAACTATCAAGAAAACACAGACACATGGCAAGGGTGCTCAGAGATCAAAATCTCTCTTTGAAATTGAAAAGAAATGCTAATGTATTCCAGCTCAGAATTGCTGTACTAGAAAGGAAATTAATATCAAAGCTAGAACAGCATCTACTGTTCCATGCCGTAGGATGAAAACAATGGTGTTTGGCTCAACAGTACAAGGAAATATAGGAATCTGATAGAACAGAGGAAATGAAGACAAATCTTGCAAAGAATCAAAATGGAACAAAGTCGTGCAACTTATCCCTGTGCAAGCGAAACACTAGAGGGAGAACAAGTTTTGTGTTGAAAAGAATATGACCACAGCAGCCTCTCAGCTTAAAACTCCATATTCCTCAAACTCTTACCTTAGCCTCCCACATAGCGAGCAGCAGGAAAGGAACCATTGCAAAATTAAAAAATTGTAGGAGAACACAAATATAATTAATGTAACCTATCACTTTCTGAAGGCAGGATTTTCTATATAAAAGGCTTGACTACACCTTGGGACAATGATACTTAAGTAAGGAGATGAGGGCAGATTGTTTTCATTTTATTTTGAAGCATCTTAAAAGACAAATGGCACATATAGCACAAAATAAAATTCTTGTACCTGTCCTCAAATCCTGCTTTTGCTTTGGACACAAATGCAATCAGCTGCCAATCATTTCAGTTACTCTTCCACAAGGCCAGCATGCCCTTCTCCTCAGCTGTGGCAGGATGAACATCCTCATCCATTTCCCAAAAGGCTGTCTTGCCATTTTCTCATGCCTCTTCTCATTTCTGGTTTTCCTTCTTACTATATAAAAAGCCATGCTGATTGAACAGATCACAATATCCAACTCCTCAAAGGATAAAATAAAATAAAAGCCAAGCTTATTTCCCTCTTTATGAAGTCCTCTAACTTTTAGCCCTAACTTGCCATACTCACCTCTGACAGCGCCTACCTTGGATCTTACTGGCTTGCCTTTTTCTCAAGCAATCTCTGGTTTGTCTGTGTTTTCACTGATAATTCTATTCCTTCCTTCAGGGCTATGTGTCCCTCCACTACTACTAGTTGTTTGATTTTTCTGATTATTATCTGCAGATTCTTGGCTCTAAGTATCACAAAGTATACCCTGGTAAATTTAAATAGAAGAGCCCTTTATCAGAAGGGCTGATAAATGGCATGATTAGAGAACCATGCTCTAGCAGGGACCTGAAGAGAAAAGACACAAACAGGGTTGGGCCACAGGAGCAGTCTGCTCAGGAACACCAGATGTTTATGGTCACTCGTCCAGCCCGGGCCCTCTGCAAAAGCCTCACAGCAAATCATTCTAACTAGTTCAAAGTTCAAATTCCCTGCATGAAGCTTTGAATTGGAGTCACAGATCCATATTCCAGCTGCCAGGGAGCAGACATAGGGGGCATCCAGCTCCCTTTGGCCTCCTCAGAAGGGAGAATTCTGCCTCCCACTTGTCTTGGGATCCCTCAAACCACTACTGTCCACTCCTGCTGCTTATTTCTTCATAGAACAGACTGTGAAAAGAATTAAGCAACACTGCTGCAAAGACGCTAACACAGGGAGTGGGACTGCCAGTACAATCAAAAGACTTGTTACCTTATTTTTAAGTGGCACAACTGCCTGGCAATTATTCCAGGCAATATGAAAAGAAGGCTGACATCTCAACACTCAGAGACCATGAAGACCGGCAGGCAGGTAACACCTTAGGAGCTAGAAGGCTGGTCCATGGCACTTGATGCTCAACGTCTATTTGTTTACTATTCACACACTCACTCATGATTCAACTATTTTCTTAGACCGTGTGTCCAGATTTGTTATAGATTTAAGTACCAAGAAGATGACAATTCATTTTCTATGAAATTCTGCTGATAATAAGCACACAAGTAATGTTGGGTAATTTGCACAGGGTCTCTTTAAACTGCCTGGTAAAAGATCCAGCACAGTGCTATGCACTTTAGGATTCTTCATAATCATTCAATGATGAAAAAATCTATGAGGTATAGCATGAAAAGGGTAAAGAAGAAATAGAAAAACAAAACACAACTATGCAACACTGGCTAAGGTTTAAAATGTCAACTGATCTATATTCAATAAGAAGGTCTAAAGCATTTTCACATACTGGATATATAAGCTTGTCATTTTGAAAAATAAAAAAGAATAAAAAGGAATACTGTTCCACTAAAGATGTATGGGGTAGACTTCAAGCATACATGTGAGCAGTTATGTTAGCAGTGCCAAAATGAAATCAGAGATGGGCCAAACATGGAGCAGGGGGAAAAAAGGTGAGTGAAGCCAAAAATCCAACAGTGTAATGGATCTCAAAATGAAATAGTATGCATACAGCCAAAAAAAAAATAGAATTACAGATGAAGCCAACAGAGAATGGTATGATTCCACCAAAAACATTAGCAAATACAGCCAAAACAAAATGATATGAACCAAGATAAAAATGCCATTTTAAAGAGAAGCAAATTTAACTATTTAAAATTTCTTAAAGGTATCATGTCAAAAGCTAGTCTGCAGTTATATATGAACTCACTCTGTTGATTTGAACTCTGTCTCTATGACATACATAGAATGAAAATGGAATTTGATACTTACTGATCACCTACTATGTAGCATTGCTTAACATAACTCACTTAATACTCATACCCAACAACCCTATCATATAGGAAATATTGTGCTCATTTAACTGATGAGCAAACTAAAGCATGGAGACATAAAAAGTTTCTCACGATTATATAAGCAAGTTAAGGAGAGTAACTAGCACTCAAATCAAGATGTGCCTGCTTTCAAAGCTTATTTTCTCTCACACAACATGCTGCTTCCTCTTAAAATTAAGAAAAGAAAAAAATATATATATATATCTCACTTTGACTTTACTTTCTGTCAAAATAAAGGAAAACACCTACCTCTACACAATCAAAATAATACAGCCTCACATGGAAAAAGGGAAACCTTATCCACCTCAATTTTTTTCTTCCACAAATATTGGATGATGTAGAGATCACTGGCTAGCTCTCAATGGATGTTTTACAAAATTACTAATTTTTCCAAACATGTTCAATCAAATTTATATGGCTATAAAAAAAATCTGTATCCCCTTCCAAACTGGCTTCAAGACTCTACTAAACCAAAGATTTGTAAGATGGTAAGGAGTCAGAAAATTAAGAATTCTTACAAAAAATAAACAAAATAGATTTTTAAACCAAGAGTATCCATCAAATAACTAAATAAACTTAGAAAACACATTCTTTTCCAAGTGCCCATAACTAACAAGCCAAAGGACATCTAAGCTGAGTAGGTAGTTTTCTCTGAGTATTGCTTTCATCACTCACAAGTCCATGTCTAACACTAATAAAACCTAAAATTAACCATTACTGTCATATTTCCTTGCTTTAGAAAACCCAGAAATTAAAAATATATATATACTCAAGGCCTATCATATGTACTTTTCTAGAATGTCATATAGTACAAGCACAAATGACATTCAGAATCACACCTCAAAGATCCCAAACATACAAAGATGCATTCAGTAGAATTCAACTTGGTTTATTAAAGGCAGGAAATTTGGCTAATCCACAAAAGATGAGATTTTTCAATAAGAGTTGAAACCAAAAAACATTTTATTAATTCATTTGATTATAAATGTATATGAGTTGGAGGGAAAACAAGAGGGAGAAGAAAAATCAAAAAGGTACTATTAGGTTTTGTAAATGCCAGATGGAAAAGTCACTTGTCAACAAATATGCACGGGCAGCGCACTGTAGCCGGCTGTGTGCTGACCGTGGGAACATGGTGGTGAACAAGCTGGAAGCAGCGTCGGCTGTCAAGGAGCCCAATGGTTAATTGTAAGAATCTATCGCCTAGTGGACAGGACTGGCCTACCCTCTAAAGGTTGGAAATGAAGCACACTTAGTGTCTGTGTTTGAAAGGTTTACAATCTTTGTGGAAAAAAACAAGATACAACAGAGCGATGGTGCTCAGGTCAAAGGATAATGCAAGACAGTGAGTTCAAAGAAGGGAGAGAACACTGTCACCTCCCTCTGACTCTCCTCTCTGCAAGAAGCCAAACTGCCCTTCACTGCCTTAGCCTATGTCAGAGGTGTTGATCTAGGGCTTCAAAAATTCCTCTGAGCACCCGTCCTCCTGGAATTATCTTAAAACCTGTTATCACAGAGCAAACTCCTCTGACCTGTAGGTCTCAACTACACACCACTTCCTCAGTGAAGGCTTCCCTCATCAGCCCAACCCACCCCAATCAAAGGTCTCCCTACGTCACCACAAAACTTACACTTCATGGTGGCAGCATTCAATACACTGTCATTATTTATTCAGTGTAAAAGAAGTACCAAAAATTGAGAAAGAGATCACTATTAGCTAGAGAAGAAGCTGTGAGGAAGAACCGTGTCCTGGAGAGTGGGGAGAGCAGGGTGGAGCTTCTGAGGTAGTGTGGGTAGACCAGAGGTGTGCCAGTTGTCTGGCCCTGTGCAGGTCACACTGCAAGGATGGATCCCGCTTAACCCTCACAGCAATTCCATTGGGAAAGAACTGCATAGACTTCCAAGTGAAGAAACTGGAATTTGGAGAGAATATGTTTTCTACCCAAAGTCACACAACTTTTTTTCTTTTCCTTATTTTTTAGAGACAGGGTCTCTTTCTAACACCCAGGCTGGAGTGCAGTGGCACGATCATGGCTCACTGCAGCCTGGAACTCCTGGGCTCAAGTCATCCTCCCACCTCAGTCGCTCAAAGAACTGGGATTACAGGCGTGAGCCACCAGACTGGGCCTCAAAATCACACAACTCCTGTGTGAAAAAACTGGCTTTCCAGACACAGGTCTAATTCCAAAATTACATGTAAAAATCATGATTCCCAACACCTTTGTTTTCAGATGAGAGACTCAAGACCCCAGGACATGCGTTCTCTTAGCCGGAGTGGCACTGTCAATGAAGGCAGATCATGGTGGTGGCAATGCACTGAAAAGAACAGAAGTGAATGTCAGTGGGAATGGAAATCCAACCAAGTCAAACATAAGAGCAGAGGGATAAAGAAAAGTCACATGAAATTCTAACATTTTAGGCTATTTACAATAGCTAGATGAGTCAGGGGAGGTTCCTGCAGGAGATGACAGGAGACACACTCAGCAGACAAGCAGACATGTGAGCTTCACCCCAAAGGTGTGTGGGGAGAAGTAGGAGCCACGGAGCACAGGCATTCTTGGGGTCTGTAGATAAGGCTGGAAAAATAAGCTGGGAACAAGATGATATTGGCCTTGAATGTTAGGCAAGGGCTTTTTTGTCCTCGAGGCTGGCACTTCCCAGCCTTCCTCATGCCACAGCACACACAGAAAACAAATATCTGTACATCGCACTAGGGTCACTGGGTATCAAGCCCAGTGCCTATCCTATGGGGCAGGGGTTCACGTGGAAGCCATCTGGAGCATACAGAGCTCTGCTCTGCCACAGGCACTAAGAAGACATTATCCTTGTTCCTACCCCAAGGGAACTTGCTTCCATTTGATCGTTCTGGCCTTTGATGCTCAACTCTGGATGTTTAAAGGCACAGTCACATTGGGAGTTCAGTTTGTTGACAACAGAGGCTGTGAAAGAGGCAATTCTAGGTGGGTGTCTACTCTTCCAAAAATGAAGAAATCAAATGAAGGAACTGTGGTGATGAGAGGGCACATATTTTATCCATATTTGTGGGGAAAAGAACTGTGCTGAAAGGGACCAACAGGTATGGAGGACAGAGCAGGGGTGTGGCAGAAGAGGGGAAGAATGTCAGCTTGTGGAGTATTGGAGGGCCTTAAATGTAAAACAGAGTTTTATTGGCTAGAATGGCCAATAAAGAGCCATTCTGAACACCTGGGTAGAAACTGACACGAGGAATATTATTCTATTTGCAGCTGCACAGTATATACCAGAACAAAAAGAGACTAGGCATAGCCAATAAGCACAAAGGTGATTTCAAAATTAGGGGAAAGGGTTAATTCCACCAAGTAGTTTGGAGGAAGATTTGGCAATATAAAAGCTGTTATGAAAAAGCCTTTAACAAGCTTGCTTTACTAAGAGGTTTAGAATTCATTTGAATGTTCTTTTAGGAAAAAAACAACAGAATTTAAAAGTGAACAAAAGGATATAAATTTAAATTTAGCTTATCAGAACTAAACTTATCCCCGTGGTATTTCCTTGTACAGTTATGAAAGTGATAACAAAGCAAAATATCCTTTAGTCACAAAACTATTCTATAATTCCAATTTTCCTACCAAAACCAAGATATTATATATTTGGGAACTTATATGGAAACCCTTATCAAGTGTTTAAGGCCTTGTACCAAGCCTCAAAACCTAATGTGAATAAGGACTTTGCTTAAGAAGTCAAAAAAGCACCAGCTAACCAACATTAACTGTCGTCGTAACGGTAGATAGCAGTCTTCTTAAGCCATCTGCAAACACAGGCTTTTATCAGACTTGCCTTAAATGAAATTTTTAAATGTTTGACAAAGCAGAGACAGGTTCTGGCCTTGGGAGGCAAACAATTTCACTCAAAAACAGAATTGTTTAACTCTAGGGATTCCTGCAATGATTTTTGGGGTTTTAATATCCCTAATGTGGAGATTAAGAATATATATCTATGCTTTATGAACCACAAAGCACTAGGTTCAGGTAAATCGTTAAAGTGAGTGAATCTACCAGCAAGACCCATCTTTCTGCCTGTGACCCTGTAAGCACAAACAATGCAACATCTCATTACCACGGCTCAGACTGTTAGGAGCACATAGGGTCAGACTGTAATTATAGTTACATAGGGCTCCAAGTCCTACTGCGGTCAGGACACGCACTTCCCACATGGCCCCAAGGAATATTTTTTTAAAACACACCCATAATCTCACTTCAAATAAAAATATTATTGGCTCACATCTCTGGATATTCCAAATTACACAAGGAGACCAGGAAGGTTCTGGGTTGTAGGGAAAAAGGCAATTAATGAGCTATTACTATTTAAAGACCAAATCCCTGTCAAAACAGCTTGACAAAAAAATGGGGGTTTTTAACACACACAGCTTGCAGTAGTGCTGCCAACAAAAACACTGGGTGGTAACTCTGCCAGCTAAAAGGGTGCTGTAATGGGGCTGGGGTGAGAAGACTGACTCTGTCCTCTGCCTGTTCCCTTTCCAGCAGTGCCCAAGAGGCTGCCTCCCAGTCCTGCTCCTGCAGTGCCCACTGGTTCTTCATAAGGACATTTGGGGTGCTTTTCCGGGAAAGTAACTCCAAAGACGAGCATCAGAGCACTAGAAGACCTTAAAAACACATCACACATGAGTGAAATTACTCCTCAAATGCAGTTGTCTCATCCTAAGAAACTTAGACCATTTAAGTTGTAATCAAGAAATGTCACCAGAGGAATTCTAAAATTATCCTGGAGTTAAACACCGGCTAATTGGTCTAAACTTTTTACAGAAGAAAAAACTTCTTGACATCCAGTCAACGTTGGTGGTTACTCCTATTCGGGGGAGGAGGCAGTTCTTGTGGCCCCCTCTCCAATAATGGGAATGGAAGGAGGTGGGTTCCTAAGTCAACAACCCTGCCTCCTGTTTTTCAAGATGTTTGTTTTAAGGGTGGCAATGAGGATTTTTGGTGTCATAAAACATTAATCTATTGCCATCACTAATGATGTTGGGATTATCTTGCCTCCTGTATTAATTAGTATTAGATTAGCCAAAGAGAGCAAGAAAACTCAAATGGCAGTGGGTTAGACAAGATATTATAATAGAACATTTTTCTAATATTAATATCTAGTATCTTCCTAACATATTAAGTGTGTGTAAGTAGCATGGGGCTGATATGGCAGCTCTGCTCCACAACATCCTCAAAGACCCCAAACCCCTCCAGCCCACAGTCCATGGTCCCCATGGCACAGCCCTCATCTTCACTGTCAGAAAGGGGCTCCAGCCAGCATATCCACATCCCGTGCAGAAGGACAAAGGGTGCACTCCCTCATCAAAAGGCGCTTGGTGGGTGTGGTGCAGGCACTTCCACATTTACACATTTTCAACCAGCTGTCTACCACCGTGCTGTTCACTACAGGGCTACGAGCCACATGTGACTATTTACATCGCAACTTAAAGTAGCTAAACCTAACTAATATTAAACATTCATTCTTTAAAGACACTAGCCATATTTCAAGTGTTCTGCAGCCTCACGTGCCTAGTGGCTACTGTACTGGACAATTCCATCATCACAGAAAGTTCTATTGGACAGTTCTGGTCTAGAGCCTAAGTCATCATATGGCCACCACACCGACTGCAAGAGGGGCTAGGAATTGTAGTCTTTCTGGTCAGGAACCATATGCCCAAATGAAATCAGATAATCCCCTCCTGGAGAAAAAGGGAAGAATATATGGGGGTGGAGGGAACTGCAGTCTCTCAAACACTCTCCTGAAAGCTCGAAGGTGTCAAAGACACAGAGACAATCCTCAAATACAGGCTTGTAAAACTTTCATACATTCCTTACATAACAGCAGCCCTCATGGAAATGCCAAATGTTATGGTTCAAATTGTGTTCCCCCCTCAAAATTCATATGTTGAAGTCCTAACCCCTCAGGACCTCAGAATCTGGCCTTATTCAGAAATAGGGTCATTTGCAGATTTGTAATTATTTCAGATGAAGTCATACAGGAGTAGGGTGGACCCCTAATCCAATATGCCTTGTGTTCTTATAAAAAGGGAAATTTGGAGACAGAGACCACACACAGGGAGAATGCCATATGAACATGAAGACAGATACAGGGATGACACATCTACAAGCCAAGGAATAGCAAAGATTGCTGGAAAACCACCAGAAGCCAGGACAGAGGCGTGGGATAGATTTTCCCTCACAGCCTTCAGAAGTAATCAACCATGCCAGTATCTTGATCTTGGACTTCTTGTCTCCAGAACTATGAGACAATCGATGTATGCTGTTGAAGCCACCCAGTCTGTGGCACTTAGTAATTGCAGCCCAAGCTCACTAATACACCACCTAAGATGACTGGCATATGAAACAGGAGCTCCCTGAGGCTCCCTCCCCTTCTCCTCCTAGGCCTGTTCTGGCGCAGACTTGAACAAGACATTTAGCCATGTCCAGGATGCAACCGAACCCTACTTCAGTATTCTGGACACCTCCATACTCTCCATTAATGCAAATGTTTGGGAGGGGTGTTTTGATGCTTTACATGTTTCATGCTGTTATATTAAAATAATTAATTGCTCCAACAAAAGCAAAACTTTAAAAAGATTGTGTTGCTTGTTCTAGGATCAAAAAAAAAAAAAAAAAAAGTCAGAGAAAAGCTATGAGACTGGGATTCCAAGGAAGGCCAAAAATCATGGTCACAAACAACAGAAAGCAGAAAGGAAACACCCTGGGACAAGAAAGGAGGTAAAAGTTTTCACCCACAGTGGGAAACAGCCCTGAAGAGTCTGTGCCTGGGAGAGATGCTAGAGTGGCAGAGGTCTGCTTTATCTCCCCCTACCCCCTACCCCCTACCCTAAATGTCCATGTACAGCCCTGATGCTCCTCCACCTCCCTCCATCCTCCCTTGGTGGAGCAAGCCATCAAGCCACCAACCAGCTGCTAAAGAAATGCAGAAAGGGGGCCCTGGTCCTATTGTCAAGGCTATGGTGGGAATGAAAAGGCAGGAGGAAGAGGCATTCCAGGTACCTCAAGTTGGAACTCTGAGCACATGATTCTACAGAAGGATCACTGTGTAAGGTGGTGAGGTTCTGCTGATTTAAAATACAGTACTTTGGGTCTATTTAGGGGCTCTAAAGCATTTAGTAGGCTGATAAAATTCTATACGCCTGAAAATACCTGAAGTATATCCACACTTTTGAAAGATATCATCATTAGATATAGAATTCCACATTGGCAGAATTCTCCCAGGACTTCAAAAATATGTCATTGTCTTCTGGATTCCTTTGTTTCTGTTGAGAAATCAACTAAAAATCAAATTGTTGCTTCTTTGAAGATTGTATGTCTTTTTTTTTCTGGCTGTTCTGGCATTTTCTCTTTGATTTTCAGCAATTTGACCATGAAGTACCTAGATATACTGTGCTTTGTGTCTATCTTACTGACATTTGTAATTTTCCCAAATCTCTGCCTTATGTCTTTTATAAATTTTGGAATTTTTCAGGGATAATCTTTTCAGACATTTATCCCATTATTCTCTCCTCTTTTTCTGGGACCCCATTTCCATGTTAGGTTATATTCACCACATCTATAAGTCTCTTAGGCTCTTTTCTGTATTTTCCATTTTTTGTCTCTCTTTGCTTCAGTCTGGATATTTTATTCTTTTTCACTACTTTTATCTTCATATATGTCTAATTTGCTCTGTAAATCATTTTTAAATTTTAGCTATTACATTTTACTATAGTAATTCTATAGTAGAATTTCTACTAACAGGCATCAAAATTCTCAACCTTGTCTTCAATTCCTTTACCATATTAATCACAGTTATTTTAAAGCACATATCTCTCAACTCCTATTTCTAGATACCTTGTAAATCTGTTTCTATTATCTGTATTTTCTCTTGGTTTTTGGCCACTGGTTTGCCATCTCTTCATACGCCTGGTTATTTGTGAATGGCTTCTGACAAGCAGAGAGGCCTGGACACTAGCAATTCCAGATCACCTAATCAGGGACTGCGATGAGTCAAACTGGTCTAGTATTTGCCCCAACAATCGTAGGGTGTGGCCTTTGGAGTCCCAAAGCCTGAGGTGTTTGCCTCTTCCCTGGCAAGCATTAAACTTCAATTTAGTGGCCTCACCCCCAGCCCGTGAGTCTTCTGAGAGCTCTGCTCTTCGATATTAACTGGCAGTTACCAAAGCACAGGCTGAGAGGCTGAGATACTCAGTCTTGAGGAGAAAAGCAACCCCAACTGCAGGGCTCACCACTCTGGACCTTCCAGATCACGGATCTGCTCTTTAGAAGTTCTCTGATGACTTCAAATAGATGGCTGTATATATAGTCCCATTTTCCAATTGTCAGCAAAAGGGTTGGCCTAAAACAACTTTTGCCATTGACTGATGACCTGATAAACTCTTTTTTCAAATATCTCATTTAACCCTTACAACAACCCTACAAAGTACTACCTATTATTAAACTTTTATAGCAGAAAAGATAGATGTTTAGAGAATTTGGGTAACTCACTCAAGTTCAACAGCTGACAAAAGACTAAGGATTTGAACCCAGTTCAATAAAACTTCAGAGTTGAATTTCTTAACCACTATATATATTATACTTTCTCTGATTTTATCCTTTATGCAACCTAAGTGATAGAAAGACTCAGAAAATGGCATGCTGGGGTTCAGAGCTAGTATTCTGACTTCAAAATCCCATCCCTTTGATGGTATTTCTACTAGAGTTTGGAATCTAAACACATTTAGCTTTTATTTTTTCCCATGAGAATATATAGTCAAACTTTAAACAAATGACATTTTGAGACACAGCCTCAGCTCAGTGGAAAATAAGATAATGTCTACGATCACAATTATCCTCATAGTAGCTCTGGGAAAATGTTGGGGTGATGTCCAATATAGTTCTCTTTTTTTGGACAAATAAACTGAAGGCCACAAAGATAAAGAACCTAGCCTTTGGTTCATTTACTCAGTCACTAAATATTTATTACCTACTACATGCCAGGTACTGTCCTAGACACTTCGGATATATTTTAATAGGTGAGAAGATATAAACAATAAACATGATATATAAGCCAATTATACAGATTTTAAGTTCTATGGGGGGAAAAACAGACCCTATAAAATGTACTGCGAGTGAAGAGCAGGTTGTGGTATTTTACTTTTACATAAGACTTTCTAAAATATAGTTGATAATTACTCCACCTCACTCCCACTCTATTCTTCATGAAGAAATGCTTCTTTACAAAATAATTGAACCCTTTTTTCACCTGCCAATTCAGTTTCCTAGATTCTGCCACCTTTCAATGCCCTAGGACAAAAACCTTAGCACTCAATATTCATTCAGCATAACTAGCTTGCCTTATGACTTGCAGGAAAACACACACTAATCATTCTTTTGTAACAGAATCCAGTATTCTCCATACTGTGGCCTTTTTGAGGCCCAAATCAGTAGACATATGTGGTCCGATTTTTTCAAACCTGATTTTACATATTTTTCACAAGACCTTTTTAAGAAGCTCTACTGAGTAATTCTTAAAAATGTATAGTCTGGTTTAGGCTTTAAAAAGGATTTCCCCAGTCAGTCTAAATAACATAAATCCATGTGTGATGCTTTCCCACTAATTGCAGAAAAATCTAAGTCAGAAGCCTGATTTCATGGTAATCATTCCCATTTGTTTGATGAATTTTGCAATTATTCCAGAATACTCATGAAGCCTCTCAGATAAGCACACACTAAGCCCAGAATAAGAGCTACTAAATAATGCATTCCTACTTTATATAAACAAAAGTATTATTAATTTTGATGGTTTCTATGGATATTCTTAATCTACAGTTTAAAAGACAAGCATAGGTTTCTCTATAAACTGGTTTACAGACCAAAACATATGTAAGGAATAATTAGACTACTTAGAAATTTCTCCTTTTTTGTTTTACATCCTAAATAGTCAAGGAAAATTCACTGATATTAGCCAACTATATACTTAATCCTATAATGGTAAAGCCCTGTGTCTACTTCTTAAGTAAAGCAGGAATTCCATTTGTCTAGTTTGTTAAAATATGAGGTTTTAGCGAGTTTTTCCCTATTTTAAAAATATAATATTATTTGAAATTTGTCATGTAATTGTCTCTATTTCCACCACTTATGTATTTCAAAATAATTGCCCAGTAAACACGTAGGAAAAAATTGACAACTCAGTGACATTAGCTAAGATGAAGAATTTCTGAGACTGTTGTAAAAGATTCCATTTAAAAATGCAGTAAACTAAGTATATTAACTTTCATTTATGCAACATAATACATTGCAGCAAGCATTTTCACACACATTATTCCATGACATCCTCACAACAGTGTATCAAATTTTATAAGACAGGCATTAAAATTCCCATTGTTATAGCTGATAAAAATTAGGCAAAGAAAAGTTAAATGACAATCAGTGGCCACACAGTTAGCAAATGGTAGAACTGGATGCTTGGACCATTTTTCCTTTTTATTCAGAACAATGTAAAGCTTAAGCACTGGACACTAACCAAGTCAGACCGAGATCTGAATCCTTCTGTGTTAGTTGACAACTGCACATGTTACTTAACATCTTTGGCCTCTCTTTTCTCATCAGTCAGATAGGAATATGACCACTTCCTTCACAGTATTGTTATGAAAATAAAATCAGATAAAGCATATACAAGGACGGTCTGGAAAGTATCCAGCCATTGTTAATATAACGAGAACATATTACATGGCTAGATACTTTCTAGACAGCCCTCATATATGGCCCATGTAACAGGCATATAATCTCCTATGCAAATTAATCCAATTTAATTTCTGATTTTAAAGTTACAATTTTACTTTCAGTAGAAATTACTAACAATTTTATAAATTTAGGCTTACCACAATCTACCTCTGGCTATTTCTCATACTGCTGGCTAGTGGGGCTCAAGTTTGCTTTGGAGTCCTTGTTCAGAGCCAGAATGCTGATCTGTTGCACAGAATTCCAGAGGCTCCTTCAAACCGAAGGAGTTCTTTAAAAAAAACAGACCTACATTTCTCAAATACACATCTTTTTATCCACCAATTGCCTGGCACTATACTTCAAATATAAATGGTGAATAGATGGTTGCGTGCATGGCTGGAGGAGTGGGTGGGCAGACACTTGTGAAAGGAGAGGAAAAGCTCCAGTGCCTCAACTATTTTGAACAATCACATTGAGAAAATCCCAGGAGCCTATGCACCAGATAAGAAAATGAATGGAAAGCCCATTTTTTTTGCATCCATTTATCCAAAATTCTGTGTTGGATTACTCTTTAAACTTACTAGAAATCACCAACATTTTTTCACTCAGTGTAACTTAAAATAATTATTCTTTAAAGGTAGATAGTGGCTTAAAAGTGGAAAGATGAAAATTCTATGTAGAATTCCTTTATACTACGCTATCATATACCACCTTTTCCCAGGTAATTACAATGTTTGAATATCTACATATATCTATCACACACCCACATCTTGTCTTCCTTCAAACTCTAGGAAACTTGGAAACTTTGGTGGGGAACAATGTGTTAATGGCCTAAGTAAATAGGTTCTCAAAGATGTCAAGTTCTTTATAGTACTGGAAGGAATAGAAGTGGCACATCAGAGTAACAATAGCTCTTGACAAATGCTTGCACAGCCATTCCCATAAACAGGAACTTCCCTGCAGGAAAACTTCCTCCCCTGGGATCTGTAATATGGCTGTTGCCTTAGAGAACTGATGAAAGCAATTATAGGACAAAGAGGCTGATTTCCCCTGCATCTGTTGAGGTGAAGCCAGTGAGAGGTTTCATTTATACTAAAGGAATTCATGGTTTCCTTCAGAACAGAACACCCCTGGAAAGATTAAACTAATCTCATCAGAGACACAGGCACCTTCTTTCAGATGAAAACCCCTTAAGATTTAGTATCCCAGCCTTTAAAAGTTAGGCAACTTATTAAGAGTTAGAACAAATTTGTCAAAAATGACCACCTTCAGTGCTTCACAGAAGCCATAAGGAAAACAAGTACAATTTCTATGTGTTTTCATTAACATTGGTGACTGGCAAATACAAAATTTTATTAAAAATAATAAAGAAAACTGGGCTTGGGAAAATAAATTCCTTGTTGCCAGTATTTTTAAATGATCCTGTCTGCAGATTAACCTGCCAGTTATTCTGGCCATTGCTCAGTGGCAAAGACAAACATTTCAGAGTGGAATCCACTCTCCTCCCTCCTCAGTGAAACCACATGCCAGCCTCAGGCTACAGACCCAGGCAGCTGCCACCAAGGTGGAAAGGTGTGCATTCTCAGGCATGATGCCCACCTGGTGCACAACTCAAGAAGAACATTCACTGAACACCTACTGTATGGCCACTGCAATGCTAAGAACTTTTCATGAGGTATCTCATTTTGAACTCAGAACGAGTTAATACACATGATGACTGTTTCCATTTGCCCATTAAAAAAACTGAGGCTAAGAGAGCTTGGTACTTGCTCCAGTACACAACACCAGGCAGTTAAAGTACAACTGCCTAGTGGTACACACTCACCACTACCTCACACTGCTTCCTCTGCAATGCCACCCACTAAAAATCCAGATGGTCACAGACATTCATCAAGCTTACGGCTGAGGGGTGGGGGGGTGGGGGGGTGGACCTCAAGACCTGAGAGCAGCTGAGGAACTAAATGTTTTACCTTATTTAATTTTTATTAGTTTAAATTTAAACAGTAAAATGTGGCTCACGGAGACTGTATTGGATGGTGCAGCCTTACAGTTTAAGACAAAAGACATTTTCTCATGTCAATACAGGACAGGAAAGAAAAAATGGTGAATACTCTGAGAGACATACAGATGGAGCCTCTTTCTTTAAAAATTCAAGGAAGAAGACATTACCTATAGTTGTAGAAAATCAAAATTGATGCAACCACACCAATATAGGTGATGGAACAAGAAGAGTTTTCTAAGCAGAGGGAGCAACAGAAGCAAAGGAAGGAGACTGTGTGAGAGTCAGTTATATTATTTCTCACCATGATCACTCTTCCCCTTTCCCTTAAATCCCCAAAGATACTGACTGGTAAGTCTTGCGTTTCAGAGAATCCACGTAGAATCTCTATGTGTATATGGTGGGATGAAAGAAAACTACTTCTGGGACTCAGGAAACCTGCATTTTTATCCTGGCACTATTGCAGGTAATTTAGATGGCCTTGTGACAGTCATGTACCTCCTAGAGCCCAGTTTTCTTAGCTGTAAACTAATAGGACTGGACAAGATACTTAGGTGCCCTTCTAACTCTTGTATTCTGTGGTACTAAAATGATACCTCTTAAAAATGTCTTAAAGTGCTCCAAAATTAATACTTGCAATAACCAAATATTTCAGTTGAGAACATCTATATTTAAGAATAAGCTAGTATTTTCATCCCATTGTATCCTAAGAATACATTTCCATTACTGTACTACTAAACTGATATTCATTCTTACTGTTAAGAATAAAACTTGGGAGGAATTAAGGGCCATAAAGACTTTGAAAAGAATTTACTAGATATTAAATGTTTTAGAACAAGTTTCAAAATCTTAAATTGAGAAACAGAAAGCAACAGCTTGATGAAGAAGTGCTATTACCTTTTAGAGTGTGTAAACCCCGTAAGATAAAAGATGTTAAATACAATTTAATTCACTCTGGAGTACAGTTAAAGAGATATGATGGATGGCAGGTTGTCTTGATCTTTTCCATCAGTTAAATTATGATAGATGAGTGATGTTTGCGGCTGAATTCCCAGGCAGAGTCTGTGTTTGAACTCCCTGCCTTTATCAAGAGCTTCCAATCAACAATTGTTCTAAATCCATTTCCATCAGACCATTGTGACACTCGGCAATTATGATAAAGGGGAAAGCCAGTACACCTTACAGAATAAGTCCCTCGGTATTGTGTGATGTGAAGTGCAATCAACATGTCAGGGAAGCAAAACTGTCTCAACAAATCTGCAGTATTTTGGACTCTGAAGTAATAAGCTTTTTAAGCAACACTCTCCCCACCAAAGTAAAAAAAAAAAATGTTTCTGGCTCCATAATTATTTTTCCTTTAAGGAAGGAATTTATTGGTATAGAAATTTCACACTTCATGTTTCCTGAGCAATACAACAATCATAGATAAATGACTTTTAATTACCTGTTGTAAATTTGAATGAAAAGTGATACAGACCAGCTAAACTGTGGATAATCCAAGAATAATCGTTTGGCCTTTACATAACAATACAGGTGTTTGTTGAGTGCTATGGGCATTCAGCACATTTATGTTTCTAATTATGTGTGGTTTAAGGTGATATAGATACTTCTCTGCTGCCTCATGAAAACACTAATTTATAACTTGGAGAGGTAAGGTAGGAATTCTAAAAGTATAGGAAGACATCCTTGTGGGGACATAGAAATGACTGCCCATGTAACACTCAAATAGTTTAAGACAATAATTTATGCACCAAATTTCTGAATAAGTTTTTAGTTCTCAAAAGAGTAAAAGTGAACTTGACATAGCTGATTTTTAGCATCAATCATCCTATGGTGACATCCTCTCAAAAATCTGGGACTAAAGATTTGTTAACGTTATCATGTGTTTTAGCATAATGTTGAGAGTCTACTTTCACTTACAAGGGTCCATTTTGGCCCTTATAAAACAAATTTTATTACGTAACTGCCAAATACTTATAATAACGTAACCTTCCACACGTAGACAGCCCAAGGACAATGTCACAGTGAGGATGCAGGCATAGCAAAGATTTAGGGTCAAAGCAGACTTTTTTTCCATAAATATTTGATACATGAAAGGTATCTCATATAAGCATTAAAGTACATGTAGAGTATATTTTTCATTCAAGAAATACACTAGAGACAACTTCAACAACGTAGAATATCCAAAAGCTTGATTTTAACTCATTACTTATCACTAAGATAAAAATGAGACTAAGATTTAAATTCATGTTAGCTTTATGTGGTTCTATATGATTAGATTTTTTAAATCTTAGAGGTTTTAAAAAATTGAAGTAAGGTAATGAGGATAATAACTGAAGTAATAAACTTAAATATGTGTTTTGGAATGATAAGGAAAAAACACCTGCAAGTGGCTCCAGGACTGACAATATGGCAAGTAAGAGTCCCACGGCCATTTTTAATTGTCCTACTTAAATGAAAGTTACTATTTCCTTTTGACATAAACGCTATCTTGACTATATTCTTTTAAGTGTTTTGTACTGTTTGTTTTTCTTTCAGCCTTACTATGAAATAAATGCTACTTTAAATATGCTAGAAGTTCTGCCTGTAGCAAAAAATTTAAAGAACTGCTAAGAAATAATACTCCACTCAAGGACCAGCCTAGGGCACAATTCTACAATCTATCCTGAGAAGATCATCTGCCTAACCACCCAAAGGGGGATTCCATTAGCCTTGAACCAGGGACACACAAGCACCTTTGTAAAGTCCTTGGTTTAAAAAAAAAAAATTAAGCCATGAGTAAGGACCATTTCTTTTTTACTTTGATGTACAACAAAGGCCAAGGCATTTCATTTAGGAACACCTCACACATAAAGTTGGAGGGAAATTAATTTTCCAAAACATTAGCAGCTAGATTCTTGATGATTCTTCAGTTTTTTTAATTATGAAAATACATTTAAATTGAGGTGGAGTTCACAAAATAGTGCAAAGATATAAATCAATTATTTCTGTTTCCATAAATTAAAAGAGAGAAAGGCTGCTATTTTAGATTTTAGAACTTTATGGAAAATGGGAATAATTAAATACACTGAAAATACTATAAATATGAATACAAAGTCATATTCTTAAATATCAAAATATCTGAGTTACTTATCATCTTGTATTATGGTACAAAATAATTGAAACTGGAAGAACTTGGAGAAGCCTTGAAAGAACAGGCCTGAGACTGGAGGCAAGCAGATTTGGGTTCTAATCCCAAATTTGTTACTCATATTTATGGATTCTGTGGCCTAGAGCAAATTACCTTAGACCGTGATGCCTTCGATTTTAGTGCCTGTAATGTAGAAATGATTGTAATACTACAGTGCTATTTCAGGGATTACATGAGATAACATTTGTAAAACACCTGGCACACGGGAGATGATCCCAAGTAATAGATGTTTTTCAACCACTTAACATAATTCTTTGCGGTTAGATTTCTCACATTTAGACTTGCTGCAAAATTGCAAATGTTTAACACAACACGTAGGAAAACCTATTTATCCATTCTCAAGTTATTCTAGAAATAAAAGCCAAACACATACTCACTTTCCCACATCCAAATTTGGGAGAAATGATAATTTGGCTGTTTACTTGGACTTCTATGTCTGCAAAACAGCTTTCCAACATAAATTCCAATTTGACATGCCATTGGCTTGCCACAAAAAAATCAGTTACTTGGCTATCTCTCAAAAGACTTTACAAAATACAGCTGTGAAACTTAATGACAACAAGTGGGAATACACAACTAAGGAAAAATTTATCTGAGTATACACTTAAAATCATTAACAATTAATACTAAACTAACGACAGCATATTTTCCTTACAAGCCAAAATAATTTAGAAAGAATAAAAGCAATCTTTTGAGGTTAAACGTATCTGCTTGATGAAAAAATAAATTGAAAATGTAATCTCAATGCACACATACACAAAACACTAGCCTTTTCTCATAAATATCTTGGTACATAATAGAATTAGAGGTGAAAGCAGCTGGTCTCATGAGTTAGTCATAATCTCTCCCTCCAAGAGTCCCTTCTTACCATATCCCTAATCGCTGTTCACCTGGCCTCTACTTACATATTGCCGATGTTGGGAAGTCATTACTTTTCAAATCACCCATTCCATTATTTCACATCTCTAATTGATAGGAAGCTCTTCAATAAAAATAAAACCATCAGGAAATTCCAAACAATAGCAAAACAAAAAAATTCTATCAACCACTTACATATATATAATGACTTAACTTAAAAAGCCCAGGTCTTTTTATATGAACTGCTGTCAAGGCTGGTATCCTCTATTTTTCACTTACGTACTTTGTGTGACTTTGATCTATTATTCCAAGATGGAATATAACAGTTACATCCCTTTATTTGTAAAAGAAAAAATAACAAGAATAACAGAGTTGCATTAAAAAGTCATGAAACCTTAGACTGAATAAATAGAAACATAATGTCAAGTTCAAAGGAGCTGACAGCCCCAGCATGCCCAAAATAGGGATGCCACATCAGAATCCAATTTGCAACACCATTCTCTAATAAAGCACAATGGCAAATCAGCTGACTTCCAAAGAATGGTCATTTCCATTCTTGAGAGATTGAGGGATGGCAAAATATGAGACTCACCTGAGGAAGTAAGTATATGTAGTTTGGTTAGTGGGTTGAGAAGGGAGGTAAAGATACATAACTCATTTACTCATAAACCTCTCCTGAAGACCTTCTAGGTACCAGCACTGTGCAGGTCAAAGATTAGTCATCCTTATATTTGAAAGGCTTTAATAGCTAAAAAATTAAAAATAAAATGATATTATCAACAAACCACAGAATGGGAGAAAATATTTGTAAATTATGTCTGATAAGAGACTTATATCCAGAATATATAAAGAAATCTTAAATTTCAATAAGAAATAAATGACCCAATTGAAAATGGGCAAAAGATTAGAAAAGACAGTTCTCAGAACAAGATACACAAATGGCCAAGAAACACATTAAAAGATGCACAACATCGTTAGTCATTAGGGAAATGTAACTCAAATCCACAAAAAGCACCACTTCATACCCATTAGGACGGGGAGAATAAAAAAGATGGATGAAAGCCTTGGCGATGGTATGGAGAAACAACCCTCATACATTGCTGGTAGACATGAAAACGGTGCAGCTTCTTTGGAAAAGTCTGACAGTTCAAAACAATAAACATAAACTTACTATATGGCCCAGGAATTCCACTCCTATGTGGGTAAACAAAAGAAAAGAAACCATATATCCACAAAAAATCTTGTACACAAATATTCATAGTGGAATTATTCATTAATAACCCAAAATGGAAACAACCAGCTGTCCATAAATAGATGAATGGATAAATAAAATGTGGTACATCCACACAATGGAATATTTTTAAGCCATAATAAGGAATGAAGTACCAATACATGCTACAACATGGACAAACCTTGAAAACATTATGCTAAGTGAAAGAAGCCACTCACAAAAGACCATGTATCATATAATTTCATTTATATGAAATGTCCAGAATAAGCAAATCTGTACAGAGAATAGATTAGTAGTTGCCTAGGGGTTAGGTTGGGGGGTAGAAATGGACATTGACTGCTAATGACTACAGGGTTTCTTTTGGGGGTGAGAAAAATGCTCTAAAATTAGATTGTGATGATAGCCGTGCAATTCTTTGAATATACAAAAACCACTGAACTGTACACTTTAAGTCAGTGAATTGGATGGTGTGTGGATTCTGCCTTTAAAAAGTTGCTAAAAAAGAAGACAAAAAAAGTTACTCTACCATTTCAGTAGGAAGACATAAACATCAATGCTTAGAAGAATGAGAAAGTTAGATTTAGGTTCAGAATAAAGTATGACAGTCATTTAGATGTGGCCAATAACCATAATGAGCTGCCTCAACAGCAAAGACCCTTGGTCACTTCAAGTTTAGGGGGAAGCTGAATAAGCTTCTGAACTAACTACTGTAGATGGAATGCCTAGTTGAGATAAATCATTTGGAGCTGTTGAGTTGTAAGGTCAAATACAACTCTAAAATACCACCAGTCTATGTAACTGATAAATGTATGAAGAAAATGAGCCTAAACATTTTAATTCAACACTTATTTTTCAATAAAAAGAATACTACTTTAACAGTAAACAGTTTAAAATTTAAAAAGAGCCAGAGTTACATCGTCCTATACATTTTAAAGTTCATTGTGAATATATGTATATATTAGGAACAGCCAACAAATCTTTAATACTGCTTTCTTAATCTTTGCTAATCTCTCTGTCTTGGATTGAACAATGAGCTGCCTCAGCCTTCCTGCTAAATATATTCAAGTGTATATCCTCTGATCACTGGGAACTGTATACATCCTAAGTACTTACAGTGGGGTTAAAACAACAACAACAGGATCACAGCTAGATTCTGAAGTGTTTCCAGGCAAGGTCAAGTAATTGATCCCTGTGGAAAACCAATGTTGTAGGGATAATGCTATGTCTCAGCAGCCTACAGGTATGCTAATGGTATAAATGAATCAGTCTTCTTTTTGGATAGTCACTACTTGTCAAGAGACAGATTTCTTGTAAGCTTAGTCTAATTTAAATCAGGTTTTACTGGGTCCATGTTGCTGTCAACTTTTTATTTTAAAATTAGAAGTGGGGAATAATAAAGTCACTTGTCCAACAATAGAAACTATCATGATTATCTTTGTATCTGCAATTCCTAATGTGACAGTTGACTAAAATAGAAAATATAAGAAGAAAACAGCTTTATAAATATCACAATAGTGTATAGAAGAATTTTGGGATAAAAATTAGAAAGGTGTTACTACTTTCCATTCGACAGACATGTACTAACTGACAACTGGTATGCAAGGCACAGCACCTGAGCCTGGAGGATCACACTTTTTGTCCTCCAGGAGTTTACACCATACACTAAAAAAAAAAAAAGAAAGAAAGAAAGAAATTACTAGAGTACATAGAAGATACATTAGAGTTAAGTTTCATGAAATGGTAAATCTTAGGAATTCAGGATAGATCACTTTTAGAGGGTGTTGGGAACAGTGCCTTGAGGCACAGCACACTAACTTCAATTTCAATCGCTAAAAGATTTGTCAGGAAGCTTCAGAAGCAGAATTTGTAAGACGGAAATGAGCGCAAGTTGTCTGGGAAATGCAGGGAGTATAAGAAAGTGAGGAAGTGACACAGGAGGGAAAGGTAGCCAAGAACAGGTGCTCCTAGTGGGCAGGGGTGCACAATCCTGACAGGAAACACTGGAAATGGTGCAAGAAACATGCCTCAGAACCATCCCACCTCAGGAACAACAGCAGCAACACAAGAGTCATTGGTTGAGAGTTTCTCCTGGAGAATGTTAATTCTCAGGCATTTCCAGCCTACAAGCAGGTGAGCAGAGCAAACTTCCAGGGTCCTAGGGGAAAAATTCCCAAGCATATGGAAAGGAGTGGAGCACAGTGAACAATCAGAGGGCAGTGATGGGCGCTGACAGTCATAGAGGTAATTCTGTTACATATTGCCCAAACTAGTTCCACGCAGGCAGAATCATCTTGTACTCACACCAGCAATGTATGTAAGGGTCCTTTTCACCACAGCTTTACCAACAGAATTCATCAAGATTTTTAACTTTTGCCTATCTATTAGCATCTTGGTACACATGCTATTTTAATTTGCATTTCTCTTACCGTAAATGAACTTGAACATCTTCACTTAGGTCTAACAGCCATTTGCATAACCACTTACATGAATTCTTTGTTCATGTCTTTTATCCCTTTTTCTCCTGAGTTTTTTATCTTCTCTCCTTTCAATTTTAAGAATTCTTTAATACTAGGTAGATTATACCTTTATATGTGATATGTTGCAAATTTTTTCCCCCAGTTTGTCATTTGTCTTTTGATTTTGCTTATGGTAGTTTTGTTCATGTAACATTTTTAAAAGTTTTTATGCTGTTATTGATAAACGTATCAATCTTTTCTTTTATTCCATCTGGATTTTGAGTCATAGAAAACCTTTCTTTATATCCAGTTTATAAGTGAATTTACTCATGTTTTGTTTTAGTATTTATCTATCTTCATTTTTTCCTTGGTTTTTCTTTTCTTTTTCTTTTTTTCCTACAGTTAGATCTCTGGCCCATTTGGAGTTTATGATGGTATATGGTGTGAGGTATGAATCCTATTTTATATTTACTAAATGATTGTCCAGTCATCCCAATACCACTTACTAAAAGTATATCTTTTCCAATAAAAATAAATGAGCTATCAAGCCACCAAAAGACATAGAGGAACCTTAAATGCATATTTCTAAGTGAAAGAAGCCAATCTGAAAAGGCTACACACCATATGATTCCAACAATATGATATTCTGGAAAAGCCAAAACTATGGAGACAGCAAAAAGATCAGTGGTTGCCAGGCATTGGGGGGACAATAAGATGAATAGGCAGAGCACAGAGGACTCTTAGAGCAGTGAAACTATTATTCTGTATGATACTGTAATGCTAAACACATGTCATTATACACTTGCCAAAACCCATAGCATATACAATACAAACGGTGAATCCTAATGTAAACTATGGACTTTAGTTAATAGTAACCTATCAATATTGCCTCATCAATTATAATAAATGTACCACACAAATGAAAGATTTTAAAAATAGGAGAAATTGGTGGGGAGAAGGAATATATGGGAACTCTCTGTACTTTTCACTTAATTTTTTGTATAAACCTAAAACTACTCAAGAAATAATATCAAACCAAAACAATGTGGTACTGGCATAAACACAGACACATAAAACAATGCAATAGAATAACCCATAAATAAACCCTTGCATACATATATAATCGAATGACAGAATTTCTGACAAGGGTGTCAAGAACATTCAGTGGTGAAAGAAGAGTCTTTTCAACAAATGGTGCTGGACATGCTAAAGAATGAAGTTGGATCCTTACCTTATGCCATATACAAAAATTAATTCAAAATGGATCAAAAACCTAAATGAAATAGCTAAAACTATAATAATACTCTTAAAAGAAATCTTAAAAGAAAACTTCATGACATTGGATTTGGCAATGATTTCTTGGATATGACACCAAAAGCACAGGCAATAAAAAAAAAGTAGATAAAATGGATTACAAAAAATATTATATAAAACTTCTGTGCATCCAAAGACACAATCAACAGAACAAAAAGGCAACCCATGGAATGAGAGGAAATACTTACAAATCATATATCCAATAAGGAGTTAATATACAGAATATATAAAGAACTCCTAAAATTCAAAAATAAAAATCCCAATGATAAAATGGTCAAAGGACTTAAATAGACATTTCTCCAAAGAAGATAAACAAATACGCAATAAAGAACATAAAACTATGCCCACCATCACTAATCATTAGAGAAATGCAAATCAAAACCACAATAAGATACCACACTTCATGCCCACTAAGATTGCTACTATCAAAAATACAGAAAATACGTGTTGATTATGTGGAGAAAATGGAACCCTGTACACTACAGGTGAGAATGTAAAATGGTATATCCTCTGTTTTTTAGGAACAGTATGGTAGTTCCTAAAAAACATTCAAAATAGAATCATCATATGATCCAGCAATTGCACTTCTAAGTATATATCCAAAAGAACTGAAAGCAGGTTCTCGGTGAGATATTTATATACCCATTCTCATTTCAGCATTAGTCATAACAGCCAAAAACTGGAAGCAACCAAAGTTCCCGCTGACAGATGAATACGCAAACAAAATGTGGTATTATGTATACAATGGAACATTAATCAGCCTTAAAAAGGAAGGATATTCTGACATATGCTACAGGTATGAAACTCACATTACACTACGTGAAATAAGCCAGTCACAAAAATACAAATACTGTATGATTCCACTTACATAAGATACCAAGAGTTGTCAAAATCAGAGAGATAAAGTAACATAATGGTTTCCAGGAGCTGGGGGGAGAGAGAGAGAGTAGGGAATTATCATTTAATGAGTACAGAGTCAGTTTAGCAAGATGAAAAGAGTTCTGGAGAATGGTTGCACAACAGTATGACACTTGACACTAGTGAACTGTGTATCTAAAAAATGGTAAAGATGGTAAATTTTATGTTACGTGTATTTGACCAAAATTAAGCATAAAATCTATTAACCTTTTTGAAAGTCTATCTTTTCCCAGTAATTTGAGAAGCCACTTTTATTACACTTAATTTCCATGTGTTCTTAGGTCTATTCCTGGATTTTCTTCCCCTGGTGGCCAATTGGTATACTAGTTCACACTATCCCATCACAGAGGCTTGAGAGTGTGGATACTGGAAAAAGAAAATCCTCGGTTACTCTTCTCCTTTCAGGTTTTCCTAGATATTTTTGTGTGTTTATTTTCTATATGAATATTAGAATCAAACTATCAAACTCAAAGTAAAAATTTGTCTCTTTCATTAGTATTGCATTAAATTAATTAATTTGAAGCTAGTCGACATCTTTATGATGATGAGTCATCCTATCCAAGAACAAGTTTTAACTATCCATTTGTTCAAGTCTACTTGCGGGCCCCCCAGGAGAGGTTTAGAGTTTTCCTTACTTTTTTTTTAAATTTCAAAATATTATGGGGGTACAAATGTTTAGGTTACATATATTGCCTTTGCATCGCCTGAGTCAGAGCTACAAGTGTGCCCCTCTCCCAGACAGTGCACACTGCACCCATTAGGTATGAATATACACATCCCCTCCACCCTCCACCTGCCTAACACCTGATGAATGTTACTTTCATATGTGCACATAAGTGTTGATCAATTAGTACTAATTTTATGGTGAACATATATGGTGCTTGTTTTTCCATTCTTGTGATATTTCTCTTAGGAGGATGGGCTCCAGCTCCATCTAGGATAATACAAGAGATGTTAGTTCACCATTGTTTTTTGTGGCTGAGTAGTACTCCATGGTATACATATACCACATTTTATTAATCCACTCATGGATTGATGGGCACTTGGGTTGTTTCCACATCTTTGCAATTGTGAATTATGCTGCTGTAAACATTGAAGTGCAGATGTCTTTATTATAGAACATCTTTTTTTCATTTGGGTAGATGCCCAATTGTGGGACTGCTGGATCAAATGGTAGTTCTACTTTTAGTTCTTTGAGGTATCTCCATATTACTTTCCATAGAGGTTGTACTAGTTTGCAGTCCCACCAGCAGTGTATGAGCATCCCTATATTTCCACATCCACACCACCATTTGTTGTTTTGGGATTTTTTGATAAAAGCCATCCTCACTGAAGTTAACTGATACCTCATTGTGGTTTTGATTTGCATTTCCTGATGATTAGAGATATTGAGCATTTTTTCATATGTTTCCTGGCCATTAGCCTACCTTCTTTTGAAAAGTTTCTGTTCATGTCCTTTGCCCACTTTTTAATGGGGTTATTTGATTTTTTCTTGCTGATTTTCCTGAGTTCTATATAGATTCTAGTTATCAACCCTTTATCAGATGTATAGCATACAAATACTTTCTCCCATTCTGTAGGCTGTCTATTCGCTCTAGTGATAGTTTCGTTGGCTGTGCAGAAAATTTTTAATTTGATCAGGTCCCATTTATTTATTTTTGTTGATTCTGTGATTGCTTTTGGGGTCTTCATAAATTCTTTGCCTAGGCTGATGTCTATAAGAGTTTTTCCAACATTTTCTTCTAGAATTCTTATGGTTTCATGCCTTAGGTTTAAGTCAGTTATCAATCGTGAGTTGATTTGTGTGAGAGGTGAGAGGTGCAGATCCTGTTTCAGTCTTCCACATGTGGCTATTCAATTTTCCCAGCACCATTTATTAAATGGGTATTCTTTTCCCCAGTGTATGTTTTTATCTCTTTGTCAAAAATCAGATGGCAATATGAGGATGGTTTTATATCTGGGTTTTCAGTCCTGTTCCATTGGTCTATGTCTCTGTTCTTGTGCCAGTACCATGCTGTTTTGGCTACTATAGCCTTGTAGTATAGCTTGAAGTCTGGTAAATTGATGCCTCCCAATTTGTTCTTTTTGCTTAACATTTCTTTAGCTATATGGGGTCTTTTCTGATTCCATACAAAGTGTAGAATTATTTTTTCTAGATCTGTGAAAAATGATGTTGGTATTTTAACAGGGATTTCTTTGACTCTGTTTCCTTACTTTTTTTAAGAAACAGGGTTTTGCTATGTTGTGCAGGCTGGACTCAAACTCCTGGGCTCAAGTGATCCTCCTGCCTCAGCCTCCCAAGTAGTTGGGACTATGGGCATGCACCACCACTCCTAACTTTTGATTTTTGCATGTTACTTTTATATCCTGATATCTTACTGAATTCTTATATTGTTAGTTTTCTCACTGATTCTTTGGATTTTCTAGGTATCATCTGTAAAGAGATAGTTTCACTTCCTTTTGCATAATTCTTAAGCCTCTAATTATTTTTTCCTTGTCTGATTTCATTGGCTATTATCTCCAATATAAAATTAAACAGCAACAAATATAGTGTGATTTTGCCTTTGCGGGCTTAATGACAATGTCTCCCTTATTTCACCATTAAGTAATATGCTGACCTTATTTCTGCAGTCTAAGTATTTTACCTAGTTAAAGTTAAAGAATTGTTCACCAATTACTATTTTATTGAGTGTTTTTTTAAAGCTAGGAATGGGTGTTGAATTTTGTCAAAGGCCTTTTTAGCATCTATAAAAAGAATTACAATAAATGCCTTAATGATAATCCCATAAACTTCATGAAGGCAGAGACCTTGGAGGCATTTTTCAATACTCCTAAAATAGTTTAGTACTATTTTTGATAAATGGTTAAATGAACTTTAAGCTCCTAATACTTCTATATAAAATATTGATTATTATGTTGTTTTCTATTGTTTATAATACACAGTGGGTACATTATAGCTGTCGGAGTATTCATATTGCTCGTCTGATAAGTAGACTCAGGAAATAAAGAAAAATTAGCTGTGGAGGCTAGACTCCACTTGTGCAACATAAGCTGTAAAGCATTTGATAAAAATTCCATCTCTGTACTAAGGAGCTTGTTTCCTTTCTCTACCTGGAGGTCAGGAGCAGCAACAGAGAGCTAATCTAAACCTATTTTAAATAATCTACACCAGTTTCAACATTCATTATGCTCTCATTGTAAAAATGTTCAGGTGAAAAGCTCAGGGCACGCAACAGCAGGGTGAAGGCTTTAATTCAGTGGGAGGAGGGGACACCACGAGCCAATAGCATAAAAAGCCTTTCTAACAAAGGATGTTATTCTCTTAAAGTAGTAATCTATAGCAAATTACACAGAAAGAGCTTGATTATAGTTTTCAGTCTTTTAAGAAAAGGATAATTTAATATGAAGTTAAAAGCTGATTCATTTTTGCAAGGGGTTTACTAGCTGTCAATTACACTCTTTATGAACCATCCACTAAGTTGATGTATAGTTAAAAAGCCAACTGGAAAACATTACTTGGTTACAATTAAGGCTCTCTCTCAATTTGATACTGTAAAAGTTGGATATGCTACCAAAAATATATATTCCTGAACCCCTGTTTAATTTATGTTTCTAAAGTCTAGATATTCACTTTATTTTTTAAAAAACCTTACTGTATGCTTTCTAAAAACCAATTCAAGAGCTGAATAAAGCAGTCTGGTATAAATAATCAAAAACACTTTTAAATAGCATATTCTGCAATATTCTAGTGCTAAAGTAATTCTTGCTAGAATATTGGAAAGAGTGAATAAATAGGATATCAACTTTTGGGATCATTGTGTCTGAATACAGAAATAGAATACTGTAGTAGCAAGGACTTTGAAGATCACCTACCAATAAATTCAACCCTCTCCCATAATAGAGAAAAAATTGAACTCAAGAAGGTTAAGTGCTTTTTCACACCACACATCCAGTTACTGGTAAAGCCAGAACTAGTTTTAGGCTTCCCAGTCATGTATTAATGCCACTTTATCTGCTTCTCTCCCTAAACCACAGTTAACACAGAGAATATAGACATATCTTATAAAGAATGACAAAGCGTATTTTTAGATAGCTGGCACTGTATGTCAATTTATATTTTGCTTAAAGATAACAGAGGTGAAGGTCCCTTAACTTATTTAAAAAGAGCCTGTAGGTGATTAATACTTTTCTCTCCTTCATGATTTTGACTTGTATAATACAAAGTTAAAAGGATAGAGCCTCAAGTAATTAATAGTGCTTTCTATTTTCCTATAGAGAGATTCCTAAAAGTTCTCTTACACTTGAGGTATGATTCTAAAGCTGATTCCTTAATTATCTCCATAAGGAATTCAGGCATCAAGAGTCACTAAATATCAATGTTCTAAAAATTACTGCCTTAAAAGTCAATTTTTGTATTTGTTCCATGTCCACTCCCTACCCCCACCCCATAATCTTGAAGCATTTTTATATGACTAGTCTCAAAAAATTTTTTTTCATAGTAAGGTTAAAAAGCCAAAGGGCCAATAATTTAGACTTCCTTTCCATAATATTTTTTGCTTTAAATCATAACTCATCTCTAATATTCTCAAAATTCTCAATATATACTATGTCTATTTTCAGGCTAATTCCCCATTACATAGGTAGAAACAACCTTCCTTTCTTACAGATAAGAATAGGATGTAGTTTCCATTGCATTCCACTGGAACAGTCTGCCCCTCCATCCCAGAATCTTGGCCTCCAATCCCTTTTAAATTATTTTCTATTTAAAACAGGCACCTCTTTTGAGCAATTTTAAAATTTCAATGAGAAATTTAAAAACTGTCCCCTACCCAAAAAACCTTATTGTATCTTTCTTGACATCTCTCACCCCGTGTATGACCCCTATATGTCATTCTCAGATGATCTGGACCCACAGCAATGTTACTTGGTTGTCTACAAAGAAAAACACATATAAAAAGATTTATAAGAGTAGAGAATCACAGAACTATTTTTAAAGATAACATAATTAAATAAGATTCACACTGTACATAGTTATATATATATGTGTGTGTGTGTGTATATATATATATAAATAATCAATATAGTATTCTTTTATCTTTTGAGCTATTAAAGAAACTTTAAGAAAAACAGTGAAAACTATTTAGTGGAATTGAAAATGTGGAAATAATTTCATCTTAGAACTGGCCACGGTGGCGTGCACCTATAGTTCCAGGTACTCAGGAGGCTGAGTAGGGAAGATCACTTGAGCCCAGGAATTAGAGGCCAGCCTGGCAACATAGAGAGATTCCATCCCTAAAAAGAAAACAGAAAAGAAACCAGGAAATAACTTTATTTTAATCCTTAAAATCACAGAAAAAACTATGAACCAGACACAACTGATTAGATTCTGTCAATCACCATTACTATAAAGCCATTGCATATGTTAAGTACTACATTGTAATGCTTACAATGGTTTCTTTGTGTTTCCCCAATGTGAGGTCTCTTTTCTTCTTTTTCTTCTAAAACATTATAATCCAATTTTGGAAAAATAATAAAATAGGGACAACAAAGAAAAATATTTTATTACCACACAATATTAGCACCCAATTATAACCACTGCTAAAACTTGAAGATACTGAGATAGATAGGTAGGCAGATAGTAGGTAGATATGGAGATATGGAATAAGATATTGATATATTTTCTAATATTTTTAGGTAGAAATGATTGTTTGCTTTTATAAAAATAGATCACACTATTCACAATTCATATTCACTTTTCTTTTAGTATATTAATTTCATTTACCATATTTTTCTTATCAAATGCCATGTTACTGAAATGTTGTTTCTACTGACTATATAGTAATTACAATATAGAGATTTAATAACTTATTTTACCAATCACCCCATGTTGGACATTTACTTTATTTTCAACTTTGAGCTCTTAAAACACTGGAATGAACAACTTGGTAGCTAAATACTAAACATTATTTCCTACACTATATTACATAAGTGAAACTGCAGGTTCAAAGACCTTTTTACTCTCTAAAAAATGTGATAATGTAAACCTACCAGCTAAGTGTGAGATTGCTATATTTCCCAAGATCCTTGTCAACATGATTGTGTACTGTGTTTTTCAATCTCTCTCAATTTGATGGATTGAAATAAGTAAATAATTATTACTTAAATTTTTATGTCTTTAATTATCATAGAGTTGATTATTTGTGTTCATTGCCTGCTTATGTATTTCTCTTAAAAATCATCCCATATTTCTGTTCATGTCTGAAGATATATTAATTTCATCCTTAATCCTGAGTGATAATTTAGCTTGATATAAAATTCTAGGTTAACACTTACTTTCTCTTAGTACTTTAAATTTCACCTGTCTTCTGTCACCTAACGTTACCGATGAAAAGGCTGAAGTCAGTCCATCATTTTTTGGTACATAACCTGCCTATTTTCTTCGAAAGCTCTTAATATTCTCCCTCTCTCCTTGATGTGCTTTATAAATTTTTACCATGAGCTTGTCTTCACTAGAAAGTATCATCCTCTGGGGGCCTTGAAGGCATTCTTTTCGAATAATTTCCTGGTTGCCTCTACCTCCACCCAATGTAATCACTTGATCAGATTTCACATTAGTTTCTTAGTCCAGGGCTTTCCTAGAATAATTAGGGAATGCTAATTATGCTAATACTTCCCAAAGGAATGTACTGCGCAGTCTAGGAAATCCAGTGCCCCATAATTTGTCTTGTTCACATCCACTGCCTGGGACTCCAGCTTCTATGTCTCATCCTTTAGCCAGCAGGCAGAGTTTTGCCAACCAAATCATCCTTTCCTGGCTATTGAATTTATGCAGGGTGCCTAAATCCTGCTTCTACTTCTTGGCTCTACAAGGCATTAAAACCTCAGCACACAATGGGTTTATCTGGTCCAGTTACTTTATCACCCATGTGGATTTAGTCCCTCTCACCACTGAGAGTCTTCACTTTATTCTTGGCACCTAGAGATTTTCTTTCCTTATTTTTGATCTCAGATATATGTTTATACTTACAAAATATTTTACTTATTATTTTCATGTTGGAATTGAAAGATAAGAAAGTGAGTTCCACGTCAATTCACTCTGATAGCATATTCTAATCCATTCATTTTTCAAAAACAAAACTTGTGACACATACAAACTTTAAGTGCTCATTACAGTATCTATCCCATTACAAAGGTACCATAATACAGTGATTTATGACAACAGTGACCTTGTCGTGCAACAGGGGGAAGAATGTTCTTTTCAATAAGTGGTGCTGGGTCAATTGGATAGCCATATGGAAGAAAGGCAGCTTGACCCTACCTCATAAAATTCACAAAAATCAATTCCAGATGGACTGCAAATATAAATGTGAAAAATAAAACAAAATAATTACAGAAAAAACATAAAAGAATATGTTGGTAACCTTGGCATAGGCTAAAAAATCTTAAACAGGTAACAGAAAATGTTAACTATTAAAGGAACAACTTTAAATTACACTCTATTAAAATAGTTTTTCTTTATCAAAAGACATCATTAAGAGTACAAATGCAATCCAGCAAGTAGAAAAATATATTTGCAATATATACATATATGTATCTCTAACAAACAACTTACTTCTAGAATATAGAAGAGCTACCACAATGAGTATTTAAAAGACAGGATACACAATGAAAATATGCAAAAAGGACTTGAATAGATCCTTCACACAAAGATATTCAAAAGGCCAATAATGTAAGAAAAGGTGCTGAGTTTCAGCAGCCATCAGGGAATTACAAAACAGCACCACAATGTGACAATACCACACAGCTACTAGAATGGATAAAATGAAAATAACAGACCAAAGTGTTGGTAATACGTGCAAAAACCAAAACACTCTTACACTGTTGAGGGAATGTAAATTGGTAAGACCACACTAGGAAACTGTTTGATTGTGTTATTGAAGTTAAGCAAATGCATATTCTAAGACCTATTAATTCCACTTCTAAATATATATTCATCAGAAAATAATGGTGGTACTAAGATCTTAGAAGCCTGATACAACTAATATATTTTAGGCAATTTTCCCATTAAATAATTAAAATAAAAATATTTGTACGTAACGAGGTAGGTTTCAATCATCCAAGAAAATTTTATTCAGGTGATACGTCTCCTTCCTTTTATCATGATGCTGTATAGATAAGGTGTAATTACATAAATTATGAGATGTTTACTAAACTGAGCTAGGCAAAACATGGGAATCCTAGGATTAGGATGAGTCATCTGAGCCAAAAGTTATTTCTCTCAAAAGCTGTCACAGAGAAAAACAAAAAAAAGAAAAAAAAGAAAAAAAAAATACAAGCAAAGGAAGCTTCACCTCCAGGGCCATTTAGGAATAAGGGTGAAGTCACACCATGCTGTCCTGGAGCAGGATTTGGAAATGGAATATCAGTACAGAGTTAGGAAACAATAGACCACATGCAGGGGTCTGGTGGTGGTCTGCTATTGTTGTTTCAAGGGGAGTTGATGAGATTTTGTTGTAGACAACTTAAGTTTGCCCAACAAGAATTTTAAACCACTCATCTCTTCCACAGTGTCCCCTCTGTTCTTGCATGTTACCTCTATGATACAATTCACGAACTATTTGTAGACATTTTTTGTTAACACATCAGTCTCCTTGACTACAAAAGAACCAAGCAATGGCAATGTTCTTATTCACCTTTCAGTTTTTAGCACTTGTAAGTGATGGGTGCAAAGGAGAAACTCTAGGAGCATTTTCTGGGCAACACTTTTTTCTCCATTCTATCAGAAACAATTTTTGAAGATCTACCAATTCCACTTCCATTTCTGTGTACAGACTGTAGAATAATAATGACATCCTCTACTTGTACCTAATGAGGACAACATTTAGCATGCCAGTTTGGAGTAGCCACTCTAGATTATTCTGTAAATAAAATAAATTGCAACATTATTAGAACTACAGTATTCATAAGCATTGAACCTCTTATAGTTTGATGTGGACCAACCTGCTATCTTAAGACTCTATTCAACTATGAAGCTTTCTTCTAAGAAAAAGAGTGAACAGTAATTCAGTACTTCTTCAAGAAATTTGACAATCACACCACAGTGCTCTTTCATCTGCCTACTGGACAAGATCCCTACTGAACTCGAGCATGTGTGCCAAGTTTTCAACAAGATTGAACATACAGTAGGGCCCTCAATTAATATCTGATATCTTGTTTGCTTGTTAATAACAGCCTTTAATTTTTTATAGGATTCAGAGAGCATTTAAAAAAGAATTCAATAGGACTTTTATGAAGGGGTACATTTTAATTCTGACAAGGTCAAATAACCAGGTACCTAGGTAACTAGAAACCTTCCAGATGGGTGATGGGCACAATTTTGAAAATCTCTACCAAACTGCTTCATCGAGCTAATCTCAAATCAGCCCTGGGAAGATAATATGTTAGTAGTGGTCCTTTGCTGGATTTTATTCATTTCCCTTCATACTAACACACCCTGACATTCAATAGTGATAAAATGGCACATATGGATAATGCTGTTTGGTATATGCTAACAATCTTGGCAGGTTTCCCTTTAATAAACCACTCCAGATGTTAGTTTCAGTAATTATGCTCTGACATCGTTCAGCTTTAGGAATGAAATACTGCTGCTACAGTTCTATGGATCATCTGCAAACATAAAGCCCGCACACTAAAGACAGCCCCATCAACGGGCTGTGCATAAAAACGTGCATAAACAAACACCCAGCAATAGGATGATTAGCATGAACTGGAAACTATGAAAAAACAGTATTCTATTAGAAGTTTTCAAATAATTCTTATATGGTACATTTGTACCTCTACAGCTAATGAAACATTTACACATTCTTATGCATGACTATTTCAAAATATGCCAGAAAAGTGACAAATCTTATTCAAACAATTATCTGTGATACAAATACAACAGAGTATCATACATGAAAACAAATATACTCTGGAAACCCGTTTCTAGGAAAATTAAAATTTAGATGTCATGTGCTAAGTTTTAAGTGTGTTGTTACAATCAGAAAAACATAAGATTGTTTTTTCATTTTCCAAAAGCCTAATTTGGAAAAAGACTTTTTAAGATCTTATTAGAGATAAAATAAGTCAAAATAGATCTATAACTCAGTGTCAGGATAGTAAGTTATAATGATTTGATTTAAAGAAAAAAACCCTGAAAATGCATGTCTGATAGTATAAGCAAGCCATTTTCTTGATTCTAAAATGAATCTACTTGATGAAAAATAATCCACCCAATCTTTTGGGACATTTAAACGATCATGCTAAAATGCTGACATTAACCATTAAAAGGATTAAACTGATATCAAATGATTGCTGACATTACAATATTTGAAGGTATTAATAATGCTACCAGTGTCATCTATGGTACTGAGAAAGAAACTTTTATAAGAAGTAAATTTACCTTAAGGAATTTAAGCAACTTTTACCTATTTATCTTTAAACCATCATGAAACAATTTAAATATTCCCGTCAAAACCCAGCTGCTTCACTAAAGATATAAATTGAAGACTGCACATTGATGGGAGGTTGCCATAAACTGGGCCATACCACTCAAACTTACCTTAATAAGCAGCATGGCACTAAACACCATTCTTCCTATTAACTTTGCAGAAGCCCATACAGCAGCTAATTCTATATAACAACCCTCTGAGGTAGATGAAATCTAAATAAGAAATACCAAGTAAATTGAAAATAAACAACTATATGTCAAAGGCAGACAAAGGCATTTTTAAAGCTCTAAAATTACAGAATGACACACAGAAAGATCAAGGAAATTGTTGTAAACTTACTGAATAGCATGAACTTTAAGAAATGACTGTAAGACAGTACACCCCAACATTCCCAGCACACCCATCTAAGCAGTAAGTGGTACACTGATCGGCATGTGCTGCGACAGCAGTAAGGACTGTGCAGCAGTCCATCTCTACCTACTCAAAGGAACCCAAGCCACAGGCTTCATTGTGTTCATGTGGACACAACCAACATCCAAAAGGAATGAAGTGTTATCAAAACCAGTCTGACATTTAAAACATACCTTTTTATATTAAGAGTAACACAGAGGACCTGGGACTCCTTTTTGGTTTGTATGTTTCTTTGATAAGTGATTTTACTGCAATTATGAGCTGACTTCTTGTTTATAGGAGTGGTTGGCGAACAACAGCCTGGGGAGTGGGGCCAACCTGGATTCAAACCCCCACTCTGCCACTTGTTAGTAGTCAAGTCTATCATACTCTCTGTGCCTCTGTTTCCTAATCTGCAAAATGGGAATAACAACAATCCCACCCTCTTAGGGTGACTGTCAGGATTAAATGGAAATGTGCTTAGGAAAAACTTAGCACAAGAGCTGCTCTCAGTAAGCCTTGTTTCTGTTTCCTTTTTTTATTTTTAAAGGCTTTTTTAAATCTCAATTTTTTAAATACTGTTTTAAACATATTGATCCTGACCCTTATAAAGTTATCACATTCTCTAAAAGAGTTATAAACATTTCATGAATACATTCACCTTATACTTGCTGCTATTAACTGTCCACATCCAATCAAATTCAAAGGCAGTATGTTCAAAAGCATTCCTAGTATAAGGAAGAATCATCATTGCACACCATCAGTAATTTCTCACAAAGTTTCATGAAATGGAAAATGACTTAGAAATATGAGACATGTGGAATTTATTGAGACTATAACACACACCCTTCCTACATTCTGGGGCAGCTGAGTCCTCAAATTTAAGAGAAGTTGACAAAACAAGGAAAAGGCAATATGAACAGAGGTGTCACTATAACTATAAGTTCAGGGAAGACCATACCCCCAGAATGCAAATGAGTATACTTCTGTGATTACTTATGCCACACTTGATCACTTAATTGTCACAGCAGAAAGCAACATAACCCCAAGGACTTCTGTGACACCCCACTGCCTACTCAGTAATACTCAGGTACCAAGGCTTGCTAAGACCTGGTACCACCAAATGTATTAAAATTCTATCAAATTATCGCTCTTATTTTTAAAAACACTAGCCCCATCTCTTCCTTTCCCCTACACCTGCTCATAGTCCCATAATCCCAATGCCCCAACTCCACCCCGTGCCTGTATCTCTGATAGCCACTTGACCTTTCACAGCCCAGTGAAAATGCAACTTCTACGATGACTTCCTAGATTTTCCTTAGGTATAATTACTCCCTTCTTCAAATAGCCTTAAGAAGCATCTATTTTCCACTTTGTACTAGAGTTCTTTATTGATATTAGGTCATTAAATATTAAGTGTCCAATTTCGAATCAAAAGTTTAGTTTATTATATCTCAAAGAAGAGGCAGTACAATTAATCCAAGTATATACCTAAACTGTTGACAGTTTTGCCATCTTAATGGTAGTTTGCTTATGATAGCAGCGAAGATGCCTAGAGAGCGAGTGGTGATGAAATTGTGAAAGGTGTCTTCCACGGCTTGTTGAGAACTGAATATTTTTCCTTTCAAGAAACGGTCCAAAGCCTGGAAGAAATGGTAGTCAGTTGGTGCAAGGTCTGGTGAATATGGTGGATGACAGAGAGTTTCCAAGTCCAGCTTCTGTAGTTTGAGCAGCGTTGTTTGTGCAACATGTGGTGGATTGTCTTGCAACAGAATTGGCCTGTCTCTATTGACCAATCTCAGTTGCTTAATCGCAAGCATCCTCATCATTTCATCCAACTGGTTGCAGTAGACATCCACTGTAACCCATTAACCAGGTTTCATGAAGCTGTAGATAATACCAGCACTGGACCACCAAACAGACACCATTAGTTTTTTTTGATGAACATGTGGTTTTGAACTGTGTTTCGGCACTTCATCTTTATCCAACCATTGTGCCGAACACTTGCAATTGTCAAAAAGAATCCATTTCTCATCACACGTAACAATATGGTGTAGAAATGATTTGCCTTTATGTCGTGACAGCAAAGAAAGGCAAGCTTCGAGACAATTTCTCTTCTGACGCTCCTTTAATTCATGCAACACCCATCTATCCAGCTTCTTTACCTTGCCGATTTGTTGCAAATGGTCCAATATTGTTGGAATAGTAATGTCAAACCTTGCTGCTAATTCACGCATAGGTTGAGATGGATTCACTTCCACTACAGCTTTCAGCTCATCATTATCCACCTTGGTCTCAAGTCACCCACGTGGCTCATTTTCAAGATTAAAATCACCAGAATGGAACTCCTCAAACCATCAATGTACTGTGCATGCGTTAGCCACATCCTTCCCAAACACTTTGTTGATACTTCGAGCTGTCTGCACTGCATTTGTTCCACGACGGAAATCATATTAAAAAATAACATGAATTTTTGGCTTAACCACGGTTTCACAAAAATTTCTCTAAAAAAATTTTTTTGAAAGATGATCACAAGCCAAAACATACATTTGAAAGAATGAGAATGCACCTTCACACTAAAACAACAACAAAAGTGTCAAAGTGAAATGTCAGGGATATCAACTGTTAAACTTAGCACTTAAGGAAATCGGACATTCCACACTTAATACCCTAACAGATTGCTTCTATTACACCCTGCTCAGTCCCTGACCCAAGAACCTGTATGGTACTCGTTTTATACATATTCTACCCAGAAATCACATGGTAGGTAGTCAATAAACCTTTTTATGGCAGAAGGAGTGAATTACATTAAACGTTTTCAAATATTATTAAGCATATATTACTGGTTACCAGCGTACCATGTGTTTTTCCTTATTTCTGTTCACTAGCCTTTTCATATCTCTGTAGAGGAGGATGTTACAAAATAGTAGGAAGGTTGGTCTTTGGGATCAGACTGCCTGGTTTCCAATCCTATTCTACCACATATTAATTGTGGGACTGTGGACAAGTTACTCACAACAAATGAGGCACATGCAAAAGTGGATGATAATAACTCTTACCTTCATGGTATTGTTAGGAAGAGGAATAAGATCATGCATGTGGAGTGCTCAGCAAGTAGTGCCCCTGCGATGTTAGCTGTTAAACTTTTTATAAAAACACATTCATGTAGGTCACTAGTTTCTCTCACATAAGAATAAAATAAGCAATGTCAAGGCAAGCTGGTCTGCAGCCCATCTCAGCCTGCCAGCCACAGTCATTATATCTGATCTTCAGAGAGTATTTAAGGTGTTTACACTAGTTCTATACAATATATGAGTATTTAATAAGATATTGATATGAACTCAGTACCCTAGACAAACTACTCCCAAAATATAAGCAAACTGATTCCAGGATATCTTATGTCTTCAGAATCCTCCATAACTTTCAAGGTTTTATTCTCCAATTCTTTCCTTCTCATTGGCAAGTTAATTAAGGAAGGATAAATATACCTCCTCCCACTCAAATCTCTCATGCATATGTACTATACAATAATAATGTTAATAATGTCATTTCTCTCCAATCATCAGGTCATCCGTGTACTGCAGTGGACACAAGATATAGCATGTTCCTGGTATCATTACAAAAACAAAGATGATTTGATTTAAACCACTGAAAATAGAGGAAGATAGGACTTTATGACTACAGCAACACTCATACAAGAAACTCAAGAATAAGTATGGCTGCCCTCACAAATCCCTGTAAGTTTCTAATTATACAATTGTTTCACATAATCATTCAAAATAAAGATGTTGGTAGGTCCTTGATAATGCTGTTATAGCAATATATTTTCTGCTCCCGTTAAAATGTGCTATCCACACTCTTTTTTTTTTTTTTAGAGACAGAGTCTTGCTATGTCACCCTGGCTAGAGTGCAGTGGGGTCACCACAGCTCACCGCAACCTCAATCTCCTGGGCTCAAGTCATCCTTCTGTCTTAGCCTCCCAAGTGGCTGGAACTACAGGTGTGCACCACCACATCGGCTAATTTTTTCTACTTTTTTTAGTAGAGACGGGGGTCTCTTGCTCAGGCTGGTCTCGAACTCCTGAGCTCAAGCAATCCTCCCTGCCTTGGCCTCCCAGAGTGCTAGGATTACAGGCATGAGCCACCACGCCCACCCCCACACTCTGACTTTTTAAAGGCATTTAATATCCTCAGACTTGATCAGAGGTACCATCATGGATTTTAACATATAATTAGGACTGCATGAGATATAGTATCCCAGAAAGAGAAGGCACAAAAATACTTAACGTGGTCTTTAACATGCTCAAGTCCATTTTTCATAATTCATTAATCTCACAAACATTGGTAGTTCCTATTACATATGTGCCAAACTTTGTGAGAATCACTCAGGATAAAAGAAAATTAAGACACTCTCTCTCTTCAAGGAACTTGCAGTCAGAAAGGGATCTAGTCTAACAGAGATTTAAATCTCAAAATATAAACATATAACATCACTCAAGTTTTTATTTAAAGCACTGTTCAAAAATTTTCAAGCTGTTCCTGTATGTTCAACACAAACATTTTAGAACTTTTGCTTCCAATATTTCCAAACACCAAAGCACTGTGATTTTCATATTTTTCCCTATAAGGAAGTTGGCTAGAGTAATCCAAGGTCTGAAAAATACAAAAAGTAAAATCAAAACATTTACTGAACAATTCTGTTTAAAAAATTACTTAATCAAGATGCGGCATCTAAGAAATATTCACCCCCAACACGAAAAAAAATGCAAATACTTTTCTAGGTCACAGAACTAAGCTTTGGAGATCTATTGTAATGGCATTATTCACATTACATTAAAATTCTAAAAAAGAAAGAACTCAACATACATGTAACCATAATTTAATTTCCCTTTGAATCAGAGAAGAATTATAGACTTGAAGAAAGCCTGTCCTAAAGCCCAATACTAACTCTTTATTTCTGATCACTGTGTAGCTGAAGAAATGTTAGGCTTTCCCTGAAGGGTTTTATCAAGGCAGTCAGAGTTAATGAAGTTTATTTAGGTAACAACCATAATTTTAAAATACTGAACTAAATCACTTATAGACATTCTTCAATTCACATATGGCAGGAATATTTCCTGACTTTCAGACTTGAAATTCTGAATAGGCTTCTCTCTTGAAAACACTTATTTATACATATTGTTCTCTAAAACCTATTAAATGTCATATTTTCATTCACTGAAAAAAATACTTAATAAACCATATGTACCAAGAATAGGCCTGAACACTTTCTAAACACACTATCCCTGGTTATAAGGAACTCTTAGCCCAAAAAGCAATCCCAACAGAAATAAGATAATGCAACATTATATAACAATATAAATATTCAAGGTAGAAAAATAAAAAAATACAAAATGGTTAAATATGTGCTTGGGAGCTGAACTTAACTACAGTTTCAAATATGGCTTCTTTTATAAATGCCATTCCAAACAACCAATTAACAAATTACCTTATAGAAAGGCATCTTCTACCCCATGCTGCAGACCACCTGGGACTAGAAGGCCACTGTGAATCTCTGTGTATTTACATGTGCTCTTCCAGACAGGCACAAAAAGAGAAATAATGTCTGGCCTCCTATAGCTTCTGTGATATAGAGCTCATCTATTACATTTCAGGGTTTGCTACTGAGTGAGATTAATTTCTACAGCTATTAATAAAAGGTCTTGATTGTACCCCATTTGGCAATTGGTTCCTTCCCTTTGATTTCTGACCATACTCAATCAAAAAATGGAGTGTTGATACAACAGTCTCTTCATACAGTATAGATGCCTAAGGCACCTGCATATGAAAGATAATGTAAATGGAGCTATTTGACAATTATTTAATTGAGCTCTCTGCAATGCAATGAATGATAAAGGGTAATGATTTATCACCTTTTAGGAAGGCACATTATTCAGTAAAAACAATGAGTGTAAACCACCAATATTAACTAAGAACATTATTTTTAAAAAACTGAAAGGTACTTACTACTCATTACAACTTCAGTAAGAGTAATAAGAATAAAGCCAGTACTGTCAACAGACAAGGAAAGTCAATTAATGGAGCAGTTATCACTCATTGCTTATTTTTTGCTTATGGTCTGTAAAATTTTTCAGTAGATCATTGTTAAATTTCAAGTTCACATTCCTCCTGCTCACTCCCCTAGGGCAGAACAGTACATATACATCAACAACCTGGTTACTTTCAGACCTAAGATTAAGTCAATAAAAAAAATGGGCAGGAGACCATAGGCCATAAAGTGTAGCCCCAGTGTACATAGGATTCAGATTTTAAAAGCATTTGCGGGGTATTCCCTATGTATGAGGAGACTGGCATCTTCCCTGGGTGGGGAGAAAATCCAAAAGCTGCCTCAAAGACAGAGACCACAGGGGGAGGGGAGGGCCCTGCTATTGTGGTTCCAAGGGCCCCACACACCTGACTGGCATAAGACCTCTTTCCAGCCCCTGAGTCCAATCTTTCATGGTCTGAGGTTATAATACCCAGAACTCAGGGACTTCCACAGATACTATACAGTTCCTTCTAGTTTAACTTCTCTTCTTTGCATTGACACAAATTTTTTGAATTGATTGATAGAAACTTCTTTCAATTCACGTCAACTACGACCCAGCTCTTTCTTCTATGAATTCCACTTACTTTATATTCCATTTATATATGTGGCATTTATACTGGAATTACCTAAATACCTATCTTATTATAATAGGGTCCTTAAGAACATGACATGACATACTCCAAGTTCAGATCGTATTTGGACAATAGGTATAAAATAAATACTTAATGAATAACTCCTGAAATTACTTTACACTAGAAGTCCAGGACAGAGCAGTATGATCATTTGCATTTAGTCACTGAAAATTCCCTCACAGTCACCAGAGCTGAAGGTTTCTTCCTGCACTGGAGAAACAAGAAGTCCCCAGGCCACCAAAAGCACTGTCCCCTTCAGAGGGACATCCTGCTCAGCTCTATCTCATAAATCTGCTCTGGTCTACAAAGTCAAATTCCCAGAATAAACCTATTCCTACCAACTTGTCCATAACCAACAGGGCTGGGTGTTCCAACAAAAGTGAACAGCACAGAGATACGCCAGAGGGGGAACAGGTATCACCTTCTGGCAAATCTCCAGGCCTAGAAAAGGGGGACTGGGCTCCTCTCTTCCTGATGTCTTAGGCATGAAGGCTTTTCAACCTTCCTCCACAATTCTTCTCTCTTCATCATGCTGACCTTAGTATGCTCTTGAATGCCATCACCTGGAGTTTAGTTTTCCCTAACACCCACCTGTCCTGAACCTTTGCAGGAATAGAGGTAGAAGCCTCAGCCTGCGACCCACGGGTTGGGGACCACAGCCCTAGAGGATCCCTGTCTGTGGAATAAGGCTCCCTTTGGGGACCCACAGGCACTGACAGAAAGGTGTCTCTAAGTGTGTTGCAATGAAACAGATTCAGAAAGAGAAAGAACCAATCCTGCCCCTCATCTGCCCAGGAGAAAGCCAGATGTGGGTCTTCAAAAGTGCTACCAGGCTGAGAAACAGCTTACACCAGAGTGTATGTGAAAGCTCACAAAATATGACACTACCAGCTCAATCTGCCTCCATGAAGGCACTTCTGGGTAATTTAAAAAATTTTTGTTAAATCTTATAGCTCCTTGTTTATGCTACACACAAACATAGAAGGTACATGTGGTGAAAAGTAATTTTAGTCCGTCTCCATTACCATAAAATATGAAGCACAACATTGCTGCCCATTAAGGAAATCATCATTCTACATGAATACAAACATCCTCTGTTGCCAATACATACTTTATAGTGTTGAGATGTGCATTTTAAATGGAAAGTTAAATTATTTTAGGGAATAAAATTATCATTAGGAAGGTTTCCTAAAGCAACTATGGTAGCAGTGGATTTTTAAATTATCATCTAACAGGCTGCTGATGTCAGATAAATTACAGTAAATCAAAATAAGATTAAACGTATAAATAATGTATTGCTTCAATCCCACTATAGGTGTAAGTCATTATGTGGAAGGGTTTTTATTTAAAATTGAACACATTAACCAAAATTATCATTTTTTAATTTCCCTGGTGGTTTTATGCCATTATTTTATTTCCTCGCCAGAACACAATTAAATCTTAGATTTTATCTCACTCACCAACAAAATCCTGTTTGCCCATTTATCCATTTAGAAATCTCATATTTTAAGTACAAAAATTCTGTGCTATCAAAAGTAATGATTTGCTCTTATCAAAATTGCATTATCAATATTTAAAACATTTTTTGCAATCTAATAGTAAAACCGGTCAGTGTAATTCCCAAGGTACACATTAAAATTTTATTTTAAAACATTTTATTACAAGATTAGTTGAGGTTATAAACTAGAAAAAAATCATGTTGAGTAAGTCAGAAGCAATAACCTTATTTTACACCAATTCTTTCTACAATAGCTTCTATTTGTTTTATAAAACAGCCAAAATCTTTTTGAAACTATTACTTCTTTCAGGAGCTCCTTGATGTCATTAACTTTGGCCTCTTTCTTTTTATCGTCGATTTTAAATTAATTCCCTGGGAAGCTTGTAGCTTGTTGGCTGGTTGGAGGGATTAAATATAAGGGTTTATAAAGAAAAGCAGCTTTTGATACAATGCTATTACAACATGATCACTTACCCATAAATTGTTAGATACTGAGGGTTTTTTCATGTTAGACACAAATGATGTTCATTTTAAAAGCTATTATCGTGCCACAAAGAGAATGGGGATTATTTTTGTAGTTTGTATTCACTTTATAAGTAAATCATCAGCTAACATGACTCCAGGACAACAAACAATGCTTTCTTGCCCCTGTGTATTTGCTTGCAGATTTTTTTTTTCTGGGGGGCAGTTTCCATTATGATATGCTAAATGGACCAACCCTTCTTATACACCTAGTCAGAGGATTTCATTGATAGTATGCAAGTAAGAATATGCCTGAAATATTCTAACTTAACATTAGCTTTTCTTTGGGGGGGGGGCCTTTTGGGTTTCTATGATTTAAGACAGCAGTTGCATAGCAAAAAAAGACTATTGTTTAAGGCAAAAGTGTGTTTTTAAAATTACCACTCAATACCAGTTTTAGAAAAGTGTTTGAAAAAGCATTTTAAATAGCAAAGGATTCTAGAGTAAACACCAGTTTTTTATTTTAGGGTTTTTCCCCCTCCCACCATCTATTTACTTCTTGCTTGGTAATAGCATCCCAAGTCCCTTTGAGGGATTTATCCCTGCACCGGGTGCAGATTTGGGGTCCTTGTCCCATGGACCTTTCTCCAGAAGAACTTTGGATCTTAACTGGTGTGGTGCAAGGACAGAGAAATGATTCCATCTCATCCCCTAAAGCATTTCCTGAAAAGAAAGGGCTGCAGTTAGGTAGCAGATCCTGCTTCCTAAAACTACCCTGGATCTCTCTCAACCTTTATTCTGAGACCAGCTTTCTGGCCTGCCGCTAGATTCTGTGAGCTTCCTAATGTCTTTATAATAAATACCTTTACTTCTTGCAACCAAACAACCCTAACTGATACAGGTGTCCTTTTGTGAGATTATCTTTGTGATAAAGTAACGAACATTGACTTCATTTTAACTATCAGGTGCTCATTCTAGACATCAATTATTGCCTGACCTTGCCTAGTGGCTCTGAGGAGTCCTTAGGAGGTAAAGTTAAAAAAAAAAATCAATAGCCTTAATTTTGCTCTTGCTGTGTTATCCCAGGACCTGGTAACTGATCAACATGGTGATGCTACGTTTGCCCATTTATATAATGGACCTTCTAATCTATGACCTATAATCTCAATTATATTTGCAGAAAAATTCCAGTGACCCAGTTCCACAGACTCACTCCCAAAATAAAATGAGCAGTGAACTGACCCATAATATGTCTTTACCTCATCTGTAAGACACATAAAGAATCTGGATATAAATAGTTCTACAAAGCTTAAACAATACCTGCTCCTTTTCTAATATGTTTACTTTAGGAATATCTAACATCCTTTAGGGCATCAAGATTTAATGATCATACTTCAGCTGAAATTTCTTCCCACAAATTCCTTAAAATCAAATGAAATAGCATGTTCGCTGGGCCAGCAAATAATGGTATAGGGCTTGGGCTTGTTTCAGCAGGGTTCAGATGGGGACAGGGGCACTTGGAGGCATACTGAGATGTTCCCCGGTTGTGGGTGCAATTCTAAAAATGCACTTACCCACACTAGATTCCACACCCTGTAGAATATGATGAGGTATCACTCCTGTGATTATATTTATGATTATGCCTGTCCTCATAAGCATAATTATGATTATGATAAGATTATGCCATGTTGTTAAATGGTACAGATGATCTTAAGAGTGGGAGATTCTCACTAAAACCCTTGTACACTGATGGGGGGAATGTAAATTGCCACAGCCATTATGGAAAACAATATAGAGGTTCCTCAAGAACTGAAAAATAGAACTATCATACCATCCAGCAATCCCGCTTCTGGGTATTTATCCAAAAAAAAAACTGAAACAGGATCTCAAGGAGATATTAGCACTCCCAAGTTTATTTCAGGACTATTCACAATAGCCATGATGCAGAAGCAAACTAAATATCCAATAACAGATGAATGGATAAGGAAAATGTGGCACATACATACAATGGATTATTGTTCCCTTTAAAAGAGAAGGAAATTCTGCAATACCTGATAACATGGATGAACCTTGAGGATATGCTAAGTGAAATAATGCAGACACAAAAGAGCAAACAGTGTATGCTTCCATTTATATGAACTATCTAAAATATTCAAACTCATGGAAGCAAAGAATAGAATATGGATGCCCTGAAGACAGAGGGGATCACAGGGAAAGGAATGCAGGTAGCCTCCAGAAGCTGAGCACAACCCTCTGCTGACTGCCAGTGAGGAAACAGGAACCTGAGATTGACAGCGACAAGGAACTGGATCCCACCAGCAACCTGAATGAGCCTGGCAGTGATTTCTTCCCCAGAGCCTCCAGGTAAGAGCTCAGCCAGGAGACACCTTGATTTGGGCTTCCTTATACTTACCCAGCATAGCAAGCCAGCCCAGACTCCTGACTTCCAGAACTGCAAGCTAATAAATGGGTGTTGTTTTAATTGGCTAAATTTGTGGCAACTTATAGTGCAACAATAGAAAATGAATCAAGAAATTCTTGGTCAGCTCAAATTATTTCCCACATCAGGGCTTCTAGGTCTCTTCCCATGGGGGAAAAAAATGTGTCTTTGGGAAATCATTCTCCAATTTCCTCTACCAACCTCCCATGCCCAGTAAGACCCTCTATTTGTCAATGAAGGGGAAGAAAGAAGAAAGGAAAGGATGGCAACACTTAAGAATGCCCATCCAGCACCAAGGATTTCACGGGAAGTCTTCATTTAAGGTGCACAACAATCCTGATAGCAAACAGTTCATCCTCACATAGTTGAAGCGGAAAGGGGGTTTCAGCCTAGGTCCAGTTGCTCTTTGTACAAATATCCAATTATTGAGACGATGATGAATGCCAAGGAAGAGAGGAATTTTAATATGAAAGATGTCATGTCTGGAAAATGGGAGAAGCTGCCCCAACCAACAGAAATTATGCACTGGGCCACGTGCCTTGGGGCAGTTCCTGGTGTAACTAACAAGGGGCTACTGCACTGGGGGCAGGTCATGGGGGATGGTGAGTCTTGGCTTCAGGAAGTCTGCCCAGGGGCCTTCAGAATCTCAACTCCTTGGTCTTATAGAAAACCCAACATTTCTGGCAAACAACTCAAAAGGTCAAGTAGTTAGTTAAGGAAAAGGATTATAAAAAACATAAAGGGGTCACTGAAATTTGTTCATAGAGCCAGTTACACTTATTTTATACATGGAGACACTAAGCCTCACGGAGGTTACCTCAAAAAGAAGCTCAGAGTTACACAGCAGCGGGTAAAAAGGAAGGAGAAACAAGCTGCTCTCTTATAAACTGGGTTTTTACTTTTAAATTTACATTCACCCTAAAACCACTGCAGGATGCTAAACCACAAGGACACTTTTAAAAAACCAAAGAGTAGGCTTTGCTCTCAGGGTCCTGTGGCCAATATGGCCAACATACAAGACTTGCAGCCCTGCAATGCCTAAGACAGAGAGGAAAGAGGTAGCATCACAGAGCCATCTAAAATAAAAAATCTAAACGACTTCCCACAAGCCAACTTAAGAAAAGTATTGTGAACCTTAAAAATTTGTGATTTCTTACAAATAAATAATGCCTAATTTTTAAGCTGAATTTTAAAATTTTAAAACTAACTTAAAGAGGTCATAAATTTCATCAACATGTGTGTATGGTTACAACACAATGGGTCTCTCATTTTTGGCATCTCTAACAAATTAAGCACTTTAAATACTTTCTACTGTCAAATGCAAACTAAGTAGACAGTGTACCAATCCTATAAACAATTGTCCCATAGCCTGAGAAAGCTAGAATAAATCAGGTATAACCTACTAAAAGTTAAAAGGAAGCAGAACTGAATGAAAGTTAAAATGCTAGATTCTTCTTTATTCCTTTTTTTTAAAGAAAATTTATAATCTTGAAGAAATGGAATCCATAGCCAAATGATCCTAAATAAAATTGCCAGTTAGTGTATTTTCTAATGCTACTTTCTTACTGAAGATGCTTCATATGCCTTCTTAGATACTCCCTTGAAATAGCTTTATTCAAGCTATTTACTATGATACCCTTCAACCAGAATATTTAAACACATGTGAATCATGATAAGGCTAAAATCTAATCTACCGGTTAAGAACTGAGTCTCAAGATCTGACCAACTGAATTGAAATCCATCTCTGCAACTCACTAGCTGCGTGGCTATGAGACCAACACATAATCTCAGCTTCCTCTTCTGAAAAATGGAGATCATAACATTAATAGTGCCAATCCCACAGGGTTGTAGAGGTGAAATGAATTAACACATACAAAGCACTGATATAGTGCCTCCTATGTGCCAGGCACGGTTATAATTATTAGCTTTCATGAGTGTTAGGCTCTGCTCTGTTATAGTCACAATCTCTGATCCCAGCATTGTTAGTGCATGAGAAGCATCCAGGAGAGGCTTTTGGGAACTTCTCTTCCAGGGGTCCCCATCTGTACATCCACCCAGTTAAACCAGAAATATACTTATCTCCAGCCATAAGTATGAAAGGGCCACATTTTGATAAATAAATGAAAAAATTAATGTAAAATAAATGTAAAGATGTCAGAGTTGTTATTAAAGGAAAAACAATTGAGAACTGAGTAAGCAGTGTGGCTAGTGAAGTGGTTGTAGCTATCTGGAAGGCAGTGCAAATGAGCATTTGGTAGTTGCACCAACTATGTATTTGGGAACCATTTTTGAAGAAAAATAAGGATTTTTTTTTTTAAGGAATGCAACACTACTTTAAATCTACAACATAGGAAGTAAGAGACTACTGGGCAGAGATAAGCATCACCAAACTGATGCTAAAAACATCATACGGAGAGAACTCAGTAGCCTGCGTCACAGCCCAGACATTAATCAGGCTCCGCTTGCCCAAAAACCAACAATTACAAATCTGCTCATTACAAAAAATGGCTTTAAGCAAAGTCCTATAAAGTGTGGGCTGTATAAGATGACAGCCCCTCTACTCTAGCCACACTTAACCTTGGCAAGCTACTTTAAACTTCACTAAATCTCAATTTATCCAACATCAAAAAGGATAGTATGAGTACATTCTTAAAGTTACCTGAGATACTGCATAATAGTTGCTAAGAAGGGCTCATCGAATTTATCCATTATTATTATTATTATTATTAAGGCAGTTCTGAGATTCATATTAAAAATGAACTACATCACAAAGGGAAAAAACAAACCTGAGGACAAATTACTTCTTTTCTACAGACATTAACCTTTAAAAACTTAAGTGTTTCTCGTGGCATTAAACCTTTCCTCGGAGCTCCAGGATGACCCCTGTGCTCTGGTCACATTTCCCCCTTGACACTAGCAAACTTCCCATACCTTATTACAAGATCCAAACAGGACTGCAGCTGTCAGAGACCATGGGAAATGGTGACCTCACAGAAGCTGGGCAGGTTCACCATTGAGAGTAGCATGCCGAGCCGAAGACGCAGGCCAGGTGTGAACACAGGTCGGGGAAAGAAGAGCAATACCCCCACCCGCATGGCCCACCCTGAGATGAGGTCATGGACAATGCAGGTTTGAGGACCAAAGAAAATGATGCATTTCAATATTTTCTGAAAGTACTTTCACCATAAAGCTGAAAAACAAAAAATATCTAGCCATATCTTTTTTTTCTCCTCCAGTTTTCCTATCCAAGCAAAATGACCAATTTCCCAGGTAAAGCAGTAAAGAAGCATGTCCCCCATGCATCAGTCCCTTCTCCATGTGCAATTGCACAGAAGAAGTACACAATGACTCTAGCATGCGGAAACAGTTTTCTTATGTCTACTCAAAATGTCACTCATCACAAACATAAGGCACCATAACACAATTCCCCTCATCACTACATGATGAAAATACATTCTTATTTTGTGCTGCAGTGTTTCAAGCATCAATCACTGAAGTTTTCACAACACACTAAGGCCCTTGGAGATGGAAACCTGCCACCTTGAATATGGCACGCTGCTGTAAGCAAGTTGCTATTCACATCGTTGCCTTTGGTTTAAGGGACAGAGATGCCATTATCACACTGCACAGAATCACATCTGGCACCATTACTCCTAAACCTGCCCCTCCATCACATACCATTCTTATTTTGCATTTATAGCTTCCGTTAATTATACTTCAATGAATGAATAAATAAAGCCTATTGTTGAAGTTTAAAACTACATGACAAGTTAATGGACCACAGTCTTCCATATTGATTCAGACACACAAAATCTACTAGAGACAATCATAATCCACCATTTGTGTGCAAAAATTTTACATAAACATCCCTGAGAAAATTAAAGTATTTCCAATTATAAACCCCGATCTGAAAGTTCCTTATTAGCCATACTTAGAAATCAAACCCAGAAATATGTGAAATGCATTATATGTGAAATAAGTGGTAAAACATGGCATAAGAAGATGAGTTTATTTAAAAATTTAAATGTGTATCTTCCTAATGGTCTAAATTTTACTTAATAAATGCCAGTAGTCAGTAATGCTGTGTATCCTGGAGGTGCAGAATGCAACAAAACGCTTGATTATATGATAAAATACAGACTTAAAAATACAGGGCAAATGTTTTTACCGGACAGATTGGAAAAATATAAAGATTTGAGCATCCGCTGCTGGTCAAGGTGTGAGGAAAAAGCATTACTGCAAGAAGAATGAATTATATCTCTTTTAGGAAAAGTACCTGGTGACTGTTAGTTCGGAGCCGAGAGGAAGACACACAAGCCTGGGGCATGATAAAATGCCGATTATTTTGGGTACCTGGGTGCAGGTGGGTGGAGGCCGAAAACGGCGTCCACCCCGAGGAGGGGAGAGTGGCGAGTTTTATAGAAGGTTTGAACGTAAGTTTGGGGAGGGGGAGTTCTGGAACAGCCGCCAGTTTCTGCCAGCTCCATCCCAGCCTTGTTAGTTCAGAGTTATCTTTACAACCTCTGGAGCCTCTGGGGGCCCTTATCAGACTTCTTCACCTACCCCATTCCCCTCCATACATTTTTCGAGTTCCCACCCCGAGCAAGCCCAACAGTGATAACTGTTTAAAATGAAAAACGCACGTGCCCTTTGATTCAGCAATGCCACTCTCAGCATCAGCATTTAAGAACAGATATCTTTAAAAAAAAAAAAAAAAAAGAATTTGAAATAGTAAAAAAATGGAAATAGCCTGAAAGTACATCAACAGCAGCATGACTGAATAAATCAAATATATCCATCTATAGAATATTATGCTGCAATTAAAAGGAATGAAGGAGATCAATGTGTACTGATCAGCAAAGATGTTCTAAGGCTTAAGTATGAAAGACTTTGGTAAGTATTGGGTTTGACATAATACCATTTCTGTAAAAATAAAACAGAGGCATCGACTTCATATGTATGTACAAATTTATATTATATACCTTTGTATAATATTTGGAGAAAGACAGAAACTAAAAGTAACATCAGAAAGCTCAAGAGGGGTAGGTGCAAAAGAAAAGAAAAAGACTTACCTCTTATAACAGCAAACTTATTTTATTTTATTTTTTTTTAAAGAGACAGGGTCTCCCTCTGTCACCCGGGCTGGAGTGCAGTGGTGTGACCACTGCTCACTGTAGTCTTGAACTCCTGGCCTCAGACGATCCTCTCGCCTGAGCCTCCCAAAGTGCTGGGATTACAGCCGTGAGCCACCATGCCCAGCCATTAAATTATTTTTGTAATAAAAATAAGGAAAAGAGTTGAAAGGTACAGGATAAAATTTAGACTGGCATACTATGTTTACTACATGCAGGGATACACAGACATGATTTGTTTAATTATTATCAAATGCTACCTGCAAAAACTGAGGTCATGAGACATTCTTCTTAAAGGTCTGATGTCAACTGCTGCCCAGACCCAGGATATGGTCCTAGTCAGATCTCTTGAGTGTTTTCATCTGGTGGCACAAGCTCACCATGAGCAGGTCTACAATGATGGCCAGACTGTCCCAGCATCCCAGATCCCAAGCTGGCCAGTAAGGTGGCTTATGGGATGGGGTGGACAGAGGGAGGATCTGGCTTGCAAGGGCCAGGCAAACAGAATAGAATCCTTCAGACCACTCTTGTTCTAGAGTCATCCTGGAGCTCTGCCCCTACAGGGTCTGACACCGGGTGCCCGCACCACTGCCATGGCAGTTGCTGGTCCAGCACTGTTCCCACCTGGTGGTCCTTGGAGGGCCAGCTTCCTGCCCTGTTAGGGCCCTATCCAGTCTCAGGCACAGCATGCCTGTGCTCCCAAAGTTGCTTCTCTTAGTGTTCCCCACTTTTAGTTCTCATAACATAGAACTCTATCCCTGATGCAATCAAATCCTTTAAGTAGGTGACCATATATATTATCATCCAGAGTGGGCAACTTCTGAGAATGGAAGAGGGTGCTATTAAATATTAGGCTGGGGAAACAGGTGTAAAATAGGACTTTCCCAAGGAAAAGGAGACATACAGCCACCCTACCCATGAGCAGGGAGCCAGACTGGCTAACCAGCCCCCTTCCTCAGTGAACCCTCTTTGGGGAGGAGTGTCTTCCTTTATCCAGGACAGTCAGCACCCACTTTCTAAGGGACAATGTTCCAAGTCCTTCCACACTTGGGTGCCCTAAGTGCTGAGTCCTTCCTCCCTTCACCCTCCCTCCCTATTCCACAAATACATACTGAGCACCTACTACTCTGTCCTTTACTCTTTCATTAATTAACCAAGTACCTGCCACACTCTCAGGCACCAGGAGTATGATAGTGACCCTGTGGACATGATGTTTTGCCTGGGGCAAACACACAGTAAAGAAATAAACAGCTACCTAACAGGCTGGGTGCTAAGTCCCACAGAAGACACCAGGGCAGGGTAGGGGCATAGTGAATGTGAGTGAAGGGTATGGGCACTGTTCTTCAGGTGGGGTGTGCTGTCTTCCCTGATAAGGCTGCATTTAGGCAGAGATCTAATGAAAGGGGCACGGAGCATTTCAGGCAGCACAAATGGCAGGAAAGGGCTCCAAAGGAGCACAATTCTCAAGGAGTGAACAAGAGGGAAATCGTGGGCCTGATCATGTGGAAGAAATGAGCCCGGTCACAGGTCCCAAGAGCCCAGTCACATAGTGGGCAAGACCAGAGCAGCCCCTGCCTTATGGAGGGAGGGCAGTGAGACACTAATCAGCCAGAGAGACACAGGCCTCTTAGGAAGGCAGTTCTCATCAACTCCCTTTGAAACTGTGGACCTTCTGCTTCCCTTGCTCAAGGTAAGAGGGGAGAAAAGCTTCTGTTATGATGGCCTGCCATCACCATAGTTAAGTATTGAAACTTTTTGTTATGCTGTATCTGCTGGAACACACAGCTGTTAAAGCAGTATCACTTGTCAGTTTTGGTCGCAAGCATCCAATATTACTGCTGAAAAAGTAAAGTAGTTCCCTTACACAATGCACTTGTTAAATCTCCAAACAATTCCAAAAGCTCATTTCAGAAAGAATCTGGTAGGGTTTCATACACTGTAAGAAGTGTGTTTATCATCAGGTGCCCCAGAGCAATTCTAGAAATAACATGCAGGTTTTACACACTGTTTTATCAGATTTGGAAGAAAAATATCTTAGGATGAAAAAAGGGAAAGGTGATTGGAAGGAACAGGATAGTAAATTCGGTCTGCCTAGAAAATGTCAGCTATAATAAAAGTAAGACAAAAGGCCACTCTTTAAATCCTGAATTAAATTCCCAAATAATTTTTACAGCTGGACCTAGTCTTGGCTTATCAGCTCCTTCACTGGCAAAACTGCAAAACACAGAAAATCAGTATTAATTCAGAGACTTATACGTGCCTGTCAACGAACTAAAAAAGTACTTATCTTTTCAAAAATATTTTCATATTCTCCAAACTTAACAAAAAACATCTCTTTTATATTGTTCTAGTTAAATAATCTGGCATATTCGGATCAGTAACACATTTGTCAGTAAGATCTGTGCGGTTAAATCTTTAGACTTGGGTGTTCTAATACTCTAGTACTACACACACATACACACTAGGCTAGAATCTTCTGGCTGATGGAAAGGTGGGACATCAACCATTTGTCCTCTAAAAAGTATCTGAGACACGAAATTTTGGTGAGGGTTGGCATGGGGTGGGGGAATGGAGGATTTGACAGCTGAGTTATAAAAATCAGTAATATTGATTTTGGCTTCATGCTATTCCCTTACAGCTGTCCTTTGCAAGCTAGACAGAGTAAAAGTTGGGCCAAAGGACAAGGATCAAAGAGAGAGCAGGTTAAAGATCACTGAAACAATGAAAGAGGAGACAATTATACCCCACAGGTGGAACTGACCACCAGCCACCAAACTTTTCTTTCCTTAATGCCAGGGCTCCAAAGTGATCAAGAGACAGGAGATGAATGACTCTTTCTAACAATTTCAACAATAAATAATTTATATTTTCTAATAGCCAAAGTTACTGTGGAAACACTGAAAAAAAAGCCAGCCAGGAAAAACGTCTTTGCTTCCCTTGGCTTCTAAAAGCTTAGAATACATTTCTTGAGCACAAGAGCCAAGTCTGAATTATGCCTTCATTCCTTGGTACCTAGCTCAGTACCACCCATACAGCAATTTCACAATTTAAAAGAAAAATGTTGAAGGAAAGAGGAAACAAAATTTCTTCCACCAACAGCCAAGTTTACTATACTGCTGAATATCTACAAAGGTTACTGTGAGAGAAAGGGTCAGATGCAGGGTAAACAAGTGTCAGTAGATCCCAACCAAGTGTAAAGTGTCTTAAGAAACCATTCTGAAAACATGCCCTTAGCAATCAGTGTTTATTCTGTCCTCTCCACCTCAATGAAAAGAAGTTGGTGACATCAGTGAACTTCCAGAGATGTTTCAGATGGCCCGCTTTGGATTTAATTTTTACTTATACTTTTGTTTTCACCAAATGCGTGGGCTCTTGGTGGGCTCTTCATGAATTTAAGCACTGGTGCTCCTGCATCGTGCTCCTGCAGTATGCTCGAGGACGAGGGCTCTCACACAGCGAAGGTTCTTCAGTTTTCGTTTAATATGTCACAATGTCCTCAGCATCGATTTCAGTTTCCAGCAAGTTAATGTGAGACGATTTAAAATGCAAACTACCTGCACAATTGAAATGTGTTTTTATAATACTACAAGAAGGAAAGCTCTAACAAAAATAAAAATATCCCATCCAAGGACTCTGCCAACGACACCCGAAAGGAACAATAGAGTTTTCTTTGCAATGTTTAGAGCAGGGTTATTTTATTAAAACTCATGTACTTTGTGTTTTCTTCAAAGTTGACTCAAATTGTATTTCAAGATACAGCTTGAGAAAGCACATTGTTTCAAGTCTTAGTTATTACCACGTCAACTCACAACACTCTCTGTGCGAATCACAGGCCAGATCCAGAACAAAAGCATCACTTGAAGCAAAGAGTCAGTGCCCTTAGCACTTCCTACTGGTGTTTTTGAACCACTAGGACTAAAAGTCATTTCTTTCCCATTTAACTGAGCAGAACCATAGTATTTAGCTTCATTTCCATGTATCCACAGAAACACAATGACAACCCTACCAAAGAAAAGCTAGACAGAATTTCATCCAATGCATTATTTTTACTTATTTATTTTACTTGTACCTGTGTCTGATTCTCTATATTGTGTCCAAAATAAGAAAAACTCACAAGGAACTAACTAGCCTTTGGTAGAAAACTTACTACTCCCCCCTTATCTATATTCTGCCTTCTCTATACCTAGGAAGAAAAAGGAACTGCCATCATAAAATTATGATCTCAAACTTCAGCCCTCTCCCTACTGCCTGCCCATCTTCCTCCCCATCCCCAGCCCTTCAAGAGAAAACAGAAGCAGGGAAATCCTCCAGCTCCCACCTACCAAACCCACATGTCTGTCTGAAAGTGTTTCCAGCAAATTTCCTGGAGCTGCAATGGAAGAGGAAGCCCTACTCTTACACTGGGATAATCCCTCCACCCATGCTTAGGATCAAATTCCCTCCCATCTTCTTGGGACCTTGTTTCATCTTTTATGAAAACAGTTTTCAAATTCAGCTACCTTTTAGCACCACCTGGGCAGAATTATAAACCTCAACACCAGCCATGCCCAACACCAATGACACAGGAACACAGGGATCTCCATGAGCGGGACCTACCGTCACTATTTTCTTAAAGATTCCAAGCAGTTCCCATGTGCGGCCAAGGTTGAGAAGCCCCTCCTCTATCTTCACACTCTCTGAGGGTATTTAAGTATTTGCAGGTCTCACCCAGTGTTAAAAAACACAGCCTCCCTCAATCCCACCTCCCCCTCCAGGTAGGTCCACATCTCCCTCAGTTCCTTCAGGATGAAATGCTCAAAAGATGTATCTGTGCCCCAGTCCACGCCCTCACTGCTCCACCCGGTTCCCTCCCACTTGCCCTGAGTCTCCCTGACCTTCCCTAGACTCTGGATGCCCTGCGCTCAGCTCAGCTCAGCGTGGTGTCTCTGGGCCTGTGCTCCTGAGGTCCTCGACCGCCCTGCAGGCTTTGCTCAGCAGCACATCTCTTGGGATTTCTTGCTTCTAAATAGTTTTTCCTAGTAAATAGTGCAAGCCTTTTGACCCAGACATATACATCTTTCTTTTTTATCAGTAAAGCTTCTTTCTTTTATGCCTTTGAATGTTTTTTGTTTCCATTTTTTAATCTCATCCTTTGGAAATACAAGTAAATACGTGGTGAATAACCCTTTTGTCTTCCTGTGTGTCGTCTTCAGAGAAATCCTTTTCATCTCATCCTCTTTCACTTTGTTTTGTGGGAGTTTCTCAAGTCCATTTATCCCTCTGTTTTTATCTGTGTTTATTACATTTGGCCGCTTCTAATGTGACTTTCATCTTTCTAATGGTTTTATTTTTCTTCACTGGGGTTAATCCGCTCACTTTCCATCCTTTACTTCCTCTTTTCATCATCATACTCACCTTTTCTTTAAACCCTCTTTTTAGAAAACGCAGTTTTCATTATTCCTTTAAGACCATGAAGTACCAGGATTCTGAATTTCTCTTTCTTTGGGTTGTAAGATAATTCACCTTCTGATGCATATTCTTCATTTACCTTGTTCTGCAGTTGTCTGTGTTCTGTTCTCCTATGAATCTGTGCTCTCTATGCCAAGGTATGACAGACCCAGAAGGCATTCATGCTGGAACAGAGACAACTAGCTGCTTGCAGAAGAACAGTGTAGGAAAAGCAGCAAGTTTCAAGTCCAGCACTAATCTCGAACATTCTCTCCACCTCAGTCGAGTCCAATAACTGGAAGTATTTCACATGCAGGTTTTTGGTGTTGTGAGGGAAAAATGGAAATTCACTGAAAACCTTTTACCCTGAAACGGACAAGCTATAGCCCTATGTATGTTAATTGCTTAATCAGCTTCTGTAAGACTGCTTCTGGCCTTGTGAAACTGACTAATGGCTGCAGCTCATGCTCCCCTAAACAGCTCCCCCTTACAGCACCTACCTTGTAAATTACAGTAATTTCCTTATATGTACACTTCCTGGTATAAGGCCCTCTGAACCACCCCCTCCCTTGCTCTTGAAGCATAAAAGACAAGTTCCCCTGACCAGGGGTGCTCAGAATTTGGTGGAGGATCCCCTCTGAGCCTGCCGGCGTTAATAAACCTGATCTCTCTGCATCCTCGTGTACCTCTCGGTGTTTCTCTCAGAAATGTGACTCTGGTTTTTGCCGTTACAGTGTGACCTCCTTCAACTTAAGCAGAGAGTCGATGCAGGTTAGAAAGCAGCCTCTCACATCACAGGCTCTCCTGACCACCACCTACCTGACCCTTCTTCCAGCCTCATTCTGAGGAGTCCCCCACTCTCAGGAAGCTGTACTAGATACTAAGATGGTACTCAGCCACCACACACAGGTTGGGCAATGACTCCAGCGGACTGAACTCAGTAGACTTTGATGTTCATGGGACCCTTAAAGTTGTTCAGTTCACAACCTGCCCAACCCTACACGTGCCTCGTCTCCTCTGTCAGCTCCACGAACTCTAGTTTTCTGTGATGCACAACCAAGTGCACAGCCAGAGTACTGTCTCCACTATCTTACTACTTTAGTGAAGCCATTTAATTTTTATACGTCTGACTCCTTGAGAAAACTGTATCCTGCCCAAAATGTGAGGACTGTGTAAGCTCACAGCATCCTCTCTCCTTTTGTCCAAATTTCACTATATTTGGACCAAAAGTCTGAGGTTTAGAATTTGTGGTTTGAGATTGTAGCTATTTAACAGAAGACAGAATTTTCTTGTTTTTCACTGTTTTTGTTCATTTTGTTCTTTTTGGGCTTCCAGGCAGAAAAATGGAATTTAAAAAATGCCTTTATATCACCATCTTTAACTAGGTTTTGTTTAATTTTTAAATAGTTTAATGTAAGGCCAATAAACATTTTTCTTTTAGTAAAGACAAACAAATATTAACTATCCCAAAAGTTTTAACCTGATTAAACTACGAAAAAAAGTTTAACCTGAAATTTACTATTCTGAATATTTCCAAAGACTGGAATCATTTCTAATAGACAAATTATTATTTTTGCTAAGTTATGTTACCTTATATGCAAATCATATACACACACACACACACACACACTCTTTGCTGATTAGCAATCCCTATGAGGAAGCATGCCACCCATTTCAGTGACTATGGATTCCAGCATTTGTTAAGAGCTTGTGAACATCACTTTAAAAAAATGAGATGGTTGGAAAAATGAGAGGGTGGAGAGTGGAAAACAGCACAATTATGATTCCTACCAATGCCACAGATTATCTTTCATTTAACTTAATCCTAAATAAATTCAGGCTGAGTGGTTTGAGGAAGGAGGTTCTTCCCTAAGAAATAATATTTAAAAGTTAATAATGTTTATTCTAGATGACCTCCTTTCTCTCTTGCCCTTGCCCAGTAGGAATGACTCCCCACTTTGGGTATGCTATCCAAAAAAAAGAGGTTACCATATAAAATTCAAATCTTGTCTCCATTTATGCTTCAAGTTTTTTATTTGCTGCTTCTTTAAATTAAGAAAAATATAAAACTAAAGTAATCATATGGGCTTTAAAAAGTCTGGCTTTCTCCCCCTCTCCCCCATGAGCTGTCCCAACCCCAAATGCAAAATCAAAATCAACTGTAATGACCAATTACATATTTAACCGACTTACAAATGAATTGCTAATTTTCTCTAAATCCAATTACTTACTTTTGAAAGGATACTTCATAAATAATATTGTTATACATTCCGTATTATTATATTCCATTTACACAACTAATGAAACATTCCTCTACTTTATAATTTAAATATTTTCTTCATAAAAAGTTGTCTAGTTAGAAAGCCAATAAAAATTATATTTTTTTCTAATTGAAAGTGACAAAATGAATAACTGCTAGATTGTGACCCCTGAGAACGAGAGTTATATAGTCAGGAGGAAGAAGAAAGGGGAGCACAGGGAAAAGTGTCTCTCAGGACAAAAGCATAGCCCTGGTAATGGAGGCAACTGCACTAAATGGAACCTGACAAGTATTCAGAGACTGGAGCAATATTCCACCAGGCATTTTTAAATTCAGTTCCACACAAGTCAACTCAGTTTTGCCTGGAGATTTTACCAGACGTTTAGCTGGTGTGTATATAATTACTTGTCTCTCTGAATTGAGGGTGGAGAGTGGAAAACAGCACAAGGAGGTGCATGGTGTTTAAAGAACGCAATAAACTGAAGATGTGATGTGAAAGAGAGCTGAAACCCAGGGACTCATTCAGCAACAAAATTTGTTATCTTCATTTTAACGTCTTTAAGCAATATATTTTTTGTTTTAGATCTAAAGGTCATCACCTTTGTTTTGCTTAGAAAGTTAAAAACAAAAATGTAATGCTATTTATTCCTAATTTCAAAAGCAACCTTCGTCATTTTATTATCACAGGTATCAAAGACTACTGTAGGATTCCTAGCATGTATTACATCTTTTGTAATCAAGTTATACTTACCGTCCTTAGAATATTATCTTCAGGATTCATTTGGGTATTAAGTAGCTAAAATTCCTTGGAAGAAGTCCAAGATATAACTTCTTTGTATAAGTTTCTGCCAAGTATTGAAATGATAACAATTTTGCCTTATACAAAAGAGCAACAGTATATGAATTAAGCCAAACCTCTCTAACGTCTCATGTTAGCAAAATAAAAACATGTATCAGACTGTTTACATGTATGTTTATATAGCTCTCAGTTCCTATCTTCTCTGCTTCTATTGGCTATATCTTTGCTCCTTATTTTACCAATTATTAAGAGGGAAATAAAATTGTTGCATCTAATAATTATGTTCATGATCATCTACAGAGTAATAAATGTTTTCCTGTGTTATAGTCTGACTTCATAATATCAAGCATGCTACAACATAATTTACACACTGAAGCAAACTTTTTTAACAAAGAGAGAGAGAGAGAGAAGAGAATCTATACGTAGTAAGCTTTTTATCTTATCATAGAACTCTTTATACCTGCACTGTCCAACTTAGTAGCCACATATGGGCTACTGAGCACATAAAAAGCAATTAGTCCAAATTGAGATGTAAGTATAAAATGCACCCCAAATTTTGAAAGCTTAGTTAAAAAAAAGTGAAATATGTCCTTAATAGACTTTATATTGACATTAAAATGATAGTATTTTAAATATATTAAGTTAAATAAAATATATTAAAATATATAGTTAAAATATATTAAAACTTTTTACTTTTTTAAATGTAGCCACTAGAAAATATTAACTTAAAATTGTGGCTCACATTATATTTCCATTGAATAGTATGATTTGATAGACTAATGTTGAAATTGCCTAATGAGGCATTTCAACCATCCTTTAGATTAAAATTAAGGTATAAGAAAAAAATTAAGGTACAAGATAACATGCATTCTCTCCCTAACTTTCTCACCACGTGTGCCTTACAGGGAAAGGGGAAAGCAGTTATCCATCATGAAGGTTACTGAAAAAAAAGACTCAGCTCATTGCCCTTAGCCTTATCCCTGACATTTAACTCTTCCAAAAATTTCCTCTGCTCCACTGCTTCCTGCTTCAAAAAGTTTCCAAGCAAACCGTGACCCCAATCTCACAGAATGTAAGTGCACGCTTTATAAATCAGTTGAGCTATGGCAATTACCACTACTCTAGAAACTGAGTCCCCAAAAGGTATGCAAACGGACAGACACCTGCAGGAGTTCACAAAACTCTCTCAGGTTAAACCCAAGCAGGGCTTCAACACAAGTCAGGCCACTGGCTCAACACCCAAGCCATGTGTGTGGCTCTTCTCATATTATCACTACCACCAGGCAGAGGCATACTTTCCAAATGACTGCTAACCAAGAAGGGGTGGGGAATGGATTACATGCTGTGAACAGCAGGTTCCCCTGCTGAAGTCTGGCCCTAAGCCTACTAAAGTTCTCCACTACTTCAATCACTTCACATCTTCCTGCCCTTCCTTCCCTAGGTTTCAAGGATTACTGGAAACTCATATTGGTCATTGAGCATTCATAGCATGGCATTTGGGTGCTCTCTAACAGACCTGGGGGGAGAGGGCAGCAGATTTAGTGTTGTCAGGGAAGAGTTTCAGGATACTCATTCATTCATTCAACAAATATTTACAGAGCTCCTGCTATGTACCAGGCATTGTTCTAAGGCATTTGGCACGCATCATTGAACAAAAAAGACAAAGATCCCCCTGTTCAAGCAGACAGAAAAATAAACAACAAATATAATAAAAAGGTAAGTTATATAGTGTCCTAGAAGGTGGTAAGTGCTAAGCAAAAATAAGAGCAGGTCAGGGTAAGGAAGTTCTGGGGCTCTGGGTGCAGGAGCAGCAGTTCTCTGGAGCATCCAGGGTGGGCCTTGCAGAAAAGGTGAGACCTACCACCTGAGGAAGGTGAAGAAGGGAGCCAAGCTGGGGAGCAAAAGGCAGCAGAGACCCCAGGTGGGGAGCACAGCTGTCCCCCACACAGGAGGAGGCCTGAGTTGCAGGAATAGCCGGGTGAGAGGCAGAGAGAAAGGAGGTCACAGAGGAAACGGGGCCAGACGATGGAGGACCCGGAGGCCATCATGAAGACTGTAGCTCTGACTCTGAGAGGAGGACCTGCCGGAATGGCTCAAGCAGAGGAGTGACTTGCTCTGCCTTCCGTTTTGAAAGAATCACCCTGCCTAATGTTGTGAGGCTAGACTCTAGGGGCCAAGAGGAGAAGCAGCGAATATTTAACTAAAATGTGTAAAAGACTGTTGTTGCGGCTGAAAGATAAATAATAACAACCAAGACAAAGAAGGGTAAGAATAATGGTTTCTGCTCTGGGGTCAGGGAGGGAAGGCTGTGGGTGGTGAGTGATAGAAGTGGGGAAAACCACCATTATTACCAAGACCCAAGACGGTGTGGTCCCGAGGCCTCCTGCCGGCACGGGCATGGAGGACACGTGGCAGCTGTGGCACGACCACCGGGCGCCCCTCACTGAGCCTGTCCTTTGGAGGAAGACTGCCGCAACAAGAGTAAGACTTTCCCTCTTACATGGAAGAGGGAATGCAAGTGCATGAGGACAACAACAAAAACATAAAAGGGGGAACACAATTAACCCTGGGACTTCCAACCTGATTCAACATTTAGTCAGACATGTAGCAGGTGTGTGGATTGCCTTTCTGTTACCTCTTCCAGCAGGAAAATGTGAGCATGTAAAGAAAAAAAAGATCAGTATAAATAAACATTAATACAGAACTAATTTTCTTAGTTCTCATTTCACTGAATAATTATACCTTTGGGCTAACATGAATAATGTATTAAGTAGCATGCAGTTTATACGTAGCCTTGCAACTTTTTGCCCTCATTATGCAATCATTTGAAATCGTTCAGAAGCAAACCATGGCTGAAAAGTGACTTCCATGCAAATGTCCCTTTTCTGTCAGCCTATGGATAGTTTATTAAGTGTGTCTTTAGGTTAACAAGAGCTATTCAAAAAGTTATTTAAAAATCTTCTTTCTGAAATATGTTCAATAATTCATTAAAGTTCTAAAATGCCAAACTCCTTTTTTTTTAGCTTATTACACCTACTGATCCTTAACTCAATTTAGCTTTTAAGAAATGTAAAACCATATATTTGCTTCCTGGTTTCTCCAGTTATCAAAAGTAACCTATACTTCAATTAGAACCACTGTTAAAATATTATCCTCATAAAATAATTCCATTTTGGTGCTTTGGGACCTAAAGGCCCTAGGGGGTTCCACTTCACATTAAAATGGTCTCCATTTTACCTGTTATAATAAGAAGCCAAACGTAATGAAGCATCAATACATTAATCCTTGGAGTTGACCTGTTTTGAGCACAGAAGAACACTGATTATACAGACCTGAGTGGTCCTCCTCATTTTTCCTGCTTCTTCACGTTCTGTTACAATATATCATTATAAAATGGTAATCTAATTACTACAACTATTAATTGTGCTCGTGATTAATTTGAAAATACCTGACACAAAATGTAAATGGTATGGTGAGAGACAATGCAGTCTTAATGAAATTCCAACACCTGAAACTGTTTGGCATCATTATCAGTCAAGTAACTGTGCTTAATTTCCTCTCAGCTGGGCAGAATTGGTCCCTAGTATTATTTACTAAAAATCTGCTTCAAGACAAAACAATTAGTGTGCACCTGAACTGTGGCCTGAAACTGCAGACTCACTGCCGGCATCAGCCTCCCAGCCCAACCCTAAAACAAAATCATTAGTACCTGCTTTTGACTTCCTCTTAATACCTTCCCACCCACCCTGCCACACACCTGGTCCCCTCAAGAAGTCTGCTGATTTTCTTGGAACCCCCAACTATAAGATTTACAAGCCTTTCGTAAACTGCTATGTAAACTGTTTATGTCAGAAATAGCAGGGAAAATGTTGGTTGAAGACAATAAATAAAAACAAGATTGCTTAGCTAAAAATACCAGGGCCTTAGACTGAAGACTGTATTGCTGACAGATGGGACTGAGAGGTAAAGATCAGAACAGGATGATGTATTGGGTCTCCAGAAGACCCAGCCTAGCACTATTGGGGGTGGAATTAAGTCTACATAATTGCCCTAAGTGTTGGGACAAAGTACTGTGAAGTCTTCAGGCACTGGAGCTTTTCTCTTAAACCAAAACAGAACTGTTAACCAAGGCATAAGGCTGCCCCAGCATTAATTCTAGCGAAAGCACCCTGGCAACTTTCAGGTTCAGTTAGTGTGAGGCTGGAGTAACACAGATGTGAGTATTATTATTGATATAACTTGCATTTTCCTTTCCATCTGCTTTACAATCTCCCCTTTGCAAGCAAGAATCTAGGCCTTTGTTCTGGGAAGAGGAGGCAAAAGAAGGGAAGAGAGGGATAGAGGGAGAGAAAGAAAGGATGGTGCTAAACAGAGTATTAAAGGGGAAAAGGTTCACGGAAGGAGGAGAGAGCCCCAGGTTTAAGAGAATGTTGAATGTAGAAATAAAATGCTTTTCAACCAATTTTCATTAATAGCTTTGCCTCTTAAGTTGTTTAATGGAAACATTCTTTATTAAATGAACTGTATTTTAATGTTATATCTTTTAAATATTTTATGATGGCATGCCTTTTTCCTAAGATCAAAACACACCCCACTGTTGGCCATCAATCAATTTCTCATTGTTTGAATCTGATAGACAATTCATCAATTACGATTCATAGACTATTAACAAAAGTTACGTGTATCTATTCTATAAAACCCTGATTTAAGGTATAGGTAGGATCCAAAGAATAACTCCAAATGTCCTGATTTAAATGCTCTTTTAAATTATGATGCCTTCAAGTAGAATCAAATCACTGGAAGACAGAGAAGGAATAATTTGGCCTCCCGATCTCTGAAGCACAGTTTAAGCTGGAACCTGAATTCTACATAGTATTCCTGAAAAATTTACAAGGTAATAAATACAATGCATATAAAATATCTATTTAAATGAAAATATGAGTATCTTAAAAATCTAGATAAGCTAAAACAAAGCCATAAACTCTGCAACATCACAAAGAAAAGATCATGGCTGAGATTCCTAAAATGCAGTATACACACGTATGTGCACAGGAACACACACTCAACCCCTTAAAAGCAAAACTCATTGGCTGACTGAATGTCTCTTCTATCCAAATATATAAATCGAGGAAATGTGATAACAACATCTACTTAATCGAAAGTCTAAATGTAAAAGAAATATCTCACACTCAATGGCAAATTAATTGCATACCTGAAGGGACCTCAATAAGTACATTCACTCTCTTATAGATCTCATGGTGGTAATTCCTAAATTTCTATCTCCAACCCAGACCTCTTCCATAGACACCAACCTATTGGTCCAATTGCATACCTGACATCTCCACTAAGGTATCTGTATGACATCTCAAATCTCAAATGTCCCAGATAAACTTTTTTTTTTTTTTTGAGACAGGGTCTTGCTCTGTCGCCCAGGCTGGACTGCAGTGGCAGGATTATAGCTCATTGCAGCCATGAACTCCTGGGTTCAGGCAACCCTCCTGCCTTAGTCTCCCGAGCAGCTGGAACTACAGGTGAATGCCACCACAGCCAGCTAATTTTTGTGCGTGTATGTAGAGATGGTGTCTCACTACGTTGCCCAGGCTGGTCTCAAACTCCTGGCCTCAAGCGACCCTCCCGCCTCAGTCTCTCAAAATGCTGGGATTACAGGCGTGAAGCACCATGCCTGGCCCCAAACTCTAGATTTTCCCCATCACACTCCATCTCCCAAACCTGTTCCTCCCACAGATTTCCACATCTCAGTTAACGGCATCTCTCATCCTCTGCATCCCCATCCACATACCATCTTATGATGGCACATTATATTTTCTAAAAATGTAGCTCTAACAATACATCCAGATATCTGTATCTTCTCCCCTTGAACCTGGGTGGGCCTTTGTAACAGCCTCAACAAAAAGAGTATGTTGGAAGTGACCCTGTGATTCCCATAGCTAGTCCCAAAATGCAATGCAGCTTCTACCCAGCTCTCCCAGAGTGCTCATTCTTGGAACCCAGCCACCATGCTGCAGAAGGGCCAAGCCACGTGAAGAGCCACAGGAAGAGGCCCCTATGGAGAAAAGCTGATCCTGAGATGCCCAAGCTGAACTCCCAGCCACAGCCAGCACCAGCCCACTGGCCATGGGAGGGAGCCACCTGGAAGCACCTCCTCCAGCTTAGGGCCGGGATGTGCAGTCACCAGGGCTCTGTGCTCACAGGAGCTTTCGCATGGGGTTTAATGCTCTGTGGTCACGATCTTAACATTCCTAACAATTGTACCTGTGAATGTGTGTTCTGTAAGTGAAGCCCAACGGGACAACGGAGTGTGGGCTGTGGACCTGGAGCCTCAGGTCCTGTGCGATCCCTCCCACCTCCTGGGGACAGGTTCTTAACCACCCACTTCCCTGCGGCCCACCACCTCCCCCACATAGTGACTGCTGCCTCATCTGCCCCAGCAGAAGGACACAGAGAGGGCTGGGTGCATGTGCCTATAGTGATTCAGGGTGTGGCATGGCCGTCCCACCTGGGCTAACAGCACCCTGATACCTGACAGGTGACTCTGTATAGGTGAACCCTTACCCACTCCCAATCTAGCCACCAAGTACATCCATCATGGAGGTTGCAATCCCTCAAGGGTCCCCAGTGGGGTGGGGTGGTGGGCCCAAGGGAGGGAGAGAATTCTGGCTTGACTTCCCTACCCCCAGCTGGGGTGTTGGTCATCTGTCCAGGGGCTGGTGGGAGGGGGGCTGGCATCTTGAAGGCTACGTGCACTGAGGCAGGGCCCCCAGGTGCCTGTGAGAGTCTGCACTGCCCACCAAGCATCCCCATACCCAAAGGAACCCATCATTACAAAGCAAATAAAAAACACCATGACATGTCAAGAAAGAGAACACAGAAGGAAGAAAAAATGCTTTCTATTTCAGTACCTTTAATGGTACTTTTTCCCTGCTTTTTGAACAAAAGGCCCCTCCTCTTCATCATGCCTTGGCCCTTCTCCAGCATTAAGCTGATGCCACATGAAGCAGAGAAGAGACTTCCCCACTGAACCCTGACCAAATTACAGATCTATGAACAGAAGAAATGGTTGCTATTTTCTTTTAAGTCACTAAGTCTGGGGTTGGCTTCTTGTGTTGTGCAACGAAAGACAGCTAGAACACTTACCTAGCTGTTTATTTTCTAACACCCCCCCCCACACACACGTGCTTAACTAAAGCTCCACGAAGGCAGTGATGCTGAGGGTCTGTTCACTGCTGCCTCCCCGGTACCTAGAACACTGCCTCGCCCTCATACTCACCCAATAAATGTTTGCTCAATGAACTGAAGTCCCATTTTGAAGAAACTTTATCTTTAAGATCATTAATGGTAGTAGCGATTATTACCCGGGCTTATTCCAATGTTCTTTCCATGATACCACATTGCCCCTCACCCTCACCCTCAGGTGTTATTCAATACTTACTCAATCAGGACAATAAAGGTATATGCCAGGAGTCTATTAGGAGTATTATCTGCAACATAAGTGGTTTTCCACGTGGCAGAAGCTGCAAGTCTGCAGCAGAATCATGCTCTCCTCTCCACAGGATTACTGGGTCTTCCCGTACCAGCCAGATCATTTTTATCCATGACCTCATTTTTGAATGGTTGGGTGAAAGACATTCTTCTGACCTACTATGGATCAGATTTCCTTTTGCTAGCCTGGAAATTGGTGAGAGACAGTCTTCTCTCTCTTCTTGGCACATTTATTGTCACTGCCTTCCCAAGGATTCTTCCCAATCTTTCCCAGTGGAGAACTCAGTCAGAACCAAGGTGTTTAGAACAGCAAATTCAATGGCAAGAATCTCACATGAGCACTTTAAATGGTCCACAGGTGCAGCTGACGCAAGAAACAGGACCACTTGCAGGTCTCTGGTCATCTTAGTGGAACTCAGAAGTTTAACCACATCTGTAATGCGAGCTTCTAAAAGCCACATCAGTGCCACATTGGCTGGTATTACGAATATTCTGAGTGTCAGAAAACTAAATGAGGTTCCTAAATGTCATTGCTCATGAGAAGAAAAACAGCTTTTAGGAAAAAAAAATCTGTTACAAATGAATCAATGGTTTCTTGAACAGATCTTTTGCCTTGCCTCTTCCTCACTTTGCCCTGTGCAAAGAAAGACAGGACTGTTCTTTAGGAACACATTTCTCTTGTTGCCTCAAGTGATTCGCCCTGCCATTAGTCTGGTTTTGGCATGTTAGAAAATGCGTCTATTGCAGTCTCATGAAAGCCAGCGGGCTCCAGCTGAGGGTATGACAGAGCGGCAGGCCCTCTTTGCGTACAGGTATCTAGTAAGGTTAGGTCGTCTCACGGTGTCTGGTGAAGGTGATCTAAGTGTTATGCTTAAGAATCCTGCCTGTCCCTGCACGTCTCTACTGCAGACTCCTGCTTTTCCCTCTAATCCTCCCTCTGCGGACTCTCTGGTTGTCTGTTCTCTTTGTGAGCAAGTGTAGTACCTTCCTGGGTCCACTTTTACCCTCCAGAAGGCTGGGTGAAGAAGAACTCTTCAAGCCAAACTGTCTACAGAGCCTCTGAACCCCACAGAATGAGAACACATGACAGACTATTTTGAAATGAAGCAAAACAGTCAAAGTCATTGATCTTCTGGAAAAAAAATCTAAGGTTTCTCCACTAGATTAAGCTAGTCTACAAAGACTGGGCCATTTCCTTTGGCACCAGGCTTCTCATTAACCTATCCACACTTCACTGTCAGTGGGTATCCCAAGGTCAAAGAAAATACACGTGTCACAAATGTGCAAAAGATATATTCAGTGGAGCTAGTGCTATGGAGAACAAGATATAAAACTGCTGTACAGGGAAGACAGGAAGCAGGAAGAACAGGCCCTTCACTGATCCAACCATTACTTACTAAGCATTTTCTATCTGCCAAGCAACATCCTAGGTGCCGGAATGTTAGTTAAGTAAGGTAGGCCAGGTCTTTCCTCACTTGGAGTTTACTTGTCACTTGGGGAAAGGAGAGGCAGGTGATAATTAAAGGAACAAATAAATGAACCAGATAGCATTAGATTGCAGTTAAGTGGTTATATTGGGAGGGATGATGATGTAAATAGGGTGGCCAAGGATGGCCACCATTCATTGACTTGTTCAATAAATATTTATTAACTTCCTAAATGCCAGGCATTGTTTTAGACACTGGGAATACAGAAGGGAATTCAGAGAAGGGAATTCAGAGAAGAGAGATTCCTGAAGTCAGGGGCTCACATTGTAGTAGGAGAAGATAAACAACAACAAAAAAATGAAAATATTTAGTATGTAAGATGGAAAAGAATCTGTGAAAAAATAAAGCGGGGGGAGGAAGATTGTGTGTGTGTGTGTGTGTGTGTGTGTGTGGGTGTGTACTTACAATTTTAAACGAGGTCATCAAATAAGACCTCATTAGCAACCAGGGGCCACCTGAACGAGGATTTCGATATGGAAATGCTGGCTGTCTGAAGAACTGGGGAGTGCTCCAAGCAGAGGGACAGTAAGCGCAAAAGGCGCTGAGGCAGAAGCAATATTGGCAAGTTAAAGGTTGGAAATGTCATCAATGTGACTGCAGCAAAGACAATGAGGATGGCTGGGGAATGAGATGAAGCCAGAGAGGTGCCCAATGCAAAAGCACTAAAGCACTTCCAGAAACCAAAACAAAATGGCCAAAAGAGTAAGAGGGAACAATTTCTACTGATATTCACCAGTCTATTTACCAGGAAAACTTCACAGGAGATAAACAGCACATTCACATGTTCGTGGCTGTCTATCAAGTCAATCAAACATTAAACTGAGGAACTACTTGAGTAAGACACTGTGTGCTGCACTTCTTCTGAATATCTTGCCGGGCTTTAGATCTAACTTCCCATCCTACCACCAAAATGTCTTTACAAGGAGGAGGAAGCAAGCACCCAAAATAGAACAAACAGCCTCAGTCATGCAATCCCTGATACAACTGGTGACTGACTGGCTAGGATAGAAATAAGGAAGTAGAGAGGGCAGTTGATTCCATCTAAGTCTGAAGCTGAAATCCTTGAAAAATGCCGGCATCAATCACCAAGCACCAAGCATTCTGCTACCTCTCGCACTAAACTTGTTTATTTTTTAAGTAGCTATTTTTTTTAAAAAACCTACCTTTATTTTATGAAGTCACAAGGTTTTAGATAGGTTCTCAGGCTTTGTAGGGATCATGCTGGAGAAAAAGAGGCAACTTCTGTGTAGCTGCTACAGCTGAGTCACCCCAAACCCCAGGACCAGCATTTAAGAATGAACAGATTGGGAGATGTCAGTCAAAGGGCACAAAGTTTCATTTATGCAGGATGAATAAATTCTGGGGCTCTAATGTACAGCCTGGAGACTACAGTCAATAATACTGTAATGTATACTTGCAATCTGCTGAGAGAGTAGGTCTTAAATGTCCTCACAAAAGAAAGGTAACTATGTGAGGTAATGGGCAGTAATCATTTCATAATGTATACGATATCAAAACACGTTGTACACCACATATACATACAATTTTATTTGCCAATTATACCTTAGTAAAGCTGGGGGGATGGAGGGAGAATGAACAGGTGACAATACAACGTTGTTCCCCTAGGAATATGATTAAAGTCCTCATTGTCCCCTGGGAAAGAGGCTTCCTAACAAACAAGGCAAGCCCGCGCTGGCATGAGCAGATCATACATGAAACACCTGTTCATTTCACCACTGCTTTTTTGAGCAGCAATGCTTCATGAAAATTTCAGTCCAACTTGAATGATGCTCTGCACAAGGCCAGTGTACAATTAAAATCATATGCCCCTTTCATGGCTCAGCGCGTGTAAAACCACTGTGTAATTTGACTAAAATGCAGCTTATAAAATGAGTAATGGAGCTTGTATGTGTATTCTGTCATTCTGCATTGCCGCTGTGTATAGAAAATAAGATGCAGACAGTTAGAGACGAGCGAGGTGAAGGGGGGAAATGAAAATGTCACGAGGAGGAGGAAACCGTTAAATGGCACCAACCGCCTGGGCGAGGTGTGTGTCTGCTCGTGTGCTGCTTGTCTCCCTCAATCTATCATCAGAAAGGACAAGCCACCTCAGGAGGAACGACTGTCCTAAGTCAGGAGGATGGAGAGGCCACCACCCCGGACTGCCCGTGGCAACAGCACGCTTGCCCGCAACTGTCAGCTCACGGGCGTCACTGCAGTCTGGCTGCTGTCAATGGAAGATCCAGAAATAGCCATGCACAGGGCCTCCAGGCCTTCAAACCCTGCTGACAATTTGGCAAACTCTAAACTCACAGGGTAAGTATGGTGATTGGAAGCATCTTTTAAGGGAATGGTTGAGGGGCAGGGACACAACTATCTTCTCTCAATTTTTATTCAACTAAGAATCTAAATTTTAGCAAAAAGGGTCACTGCATGTCAGAAACGCACGGCTAATAAGCAGCAAAAAGATTCCAAAGGGAAACGCAAGGAAAATGGGGTTACCTCGGCTTCCCACATGTCCACCTTGGCCTTGGAGCAGTGAAAGGAGAAAGAAAAGGGAAAGGCCTATGAAAACAAGACAATAAGGCTCCACAGACTAAAGCTGCTGCTAATGCAAGCTGGCTACACCCCCTCAAGAGGAGGAGAAGTTTTAAGGTTTGAGAGAAAACTGTTTGCACAAATGATTCTCTTCCGTGGATAAGGAAAACAATGAAAATGAAAACTTTTCCTAGTTCTCTCAGAGAAAAAGAAATACCAAAGCGCAGCCTATCATCCCTAAAAAAGGGCGGGGAGGGCAAGTAACCAATTGGGCACTGGAAAAGAAGGAGCCCACCTCCAAGAAGGTTCTTCCTGCGTGTTCCTTCTCTTAGCACACTAGCTAAATAAAGACAAGGCCTTTGTTCTCTGTCCATTGTCGCTCGGGATTTCTTAATGTGCACATAAGTGGCAAAGGTGGCAGGTGGGGAGGGTAAGTGAAGAGAGAATGTTTAATACATACTCACACAAATGCTTCAGTTATCTCAAGGAGTTGATTTTATCCAAACTATTTCTACTATGTGAGTTATTTCAAAAACCAGCCCACTTATGCTAATTCTATTTGATTCTTTAGCTCCAAAGGTTTCTTTTTCCTTTTCTGTTTTCATTAATACACTTTATTTTTCAGAGCAGGTTTAGGTTTACAGAAAAACTAAGCAGAAAGTCCAGAGAGTTCCCATGTATTTCCTCCCCCACCCTCTATTTTCCCTATTATTCATATCTTGGTGTGGTACATTTGTTACAACTGATGAGCTAATATTGATACAGTATTATTAACTAAGTCCACAGATTGCATTAGGGTTCACACCCTGTTATACAGTTCTATGGGTGTTGTCCGATGCATAATGTCATGTATCCACCATTACAGTGCCATACGCAATAGTTTCACTGCCCTGCAAACCCCTTGTGCTCTACCTAATATCCCTCCCCCCATCCACAACCCCTGGCAACCACTGATCTTTTCTTTTTCCTTAAATTATGATAAAATATACGTAACATAAAATTTACCATCTTATGTACATTTACATTGTTGTGCAACCATCACCACCAAAACTCTTTTCATCTTACAAAACTGAAACACCACACCCATTTTAAAAAACTCCCTATTCCCTTTCTTCCCTACCCCAATCCCCTGGTAACCACAATTCTACTTTCTGTCTCTATGAATTTGACTAATCTAGGTACCCAACGTAAGTGGTATCATATAGGTTTTGTCTTTCAGGCTTAACTCACTTAGCACAATGTCCTTAAGTTTCATCCACGTCGTCGCATGTCTCATAATTTCCTTCTATTTTAAGTCTGAAGAGTATTCCATCCCATGTACATACTGCATTTTGTTTATTCATTCACCCATTAATGGACACTTGGAATTATTTCTACCTTTTGGCTATTGTAAATAATGCTGTAATGAACATGGGTGTACAAATTTCATTTCAAGGCCCTGATTTCAATTCTCTTGGGTCTCTTGGGTATATACCCATAAATGGTACATTGGATCAAATGCTGGATTTTTTTTTTCTTTTTTTGAGGAACCACCATACTGTTCTCCGTAGTGCTGAACCAGTTTGCATTTCCTCCAACAGTGCACAGGGTTCTAATCTCCACATCCTCACCAACACTTCTTAGTTTCTTTTTTCTTTCTTAATGGCTGTGAGATAGTAATTATCTTTTTACTATAACTATATTTTTTTCCAAAATGTCAGATAGTTGGAATCATACACTATGTAGACTTTTCAAACTGGCTTCTTTCCCTCAGTAATATGCATTTAAGGTTCCTCAATGTCTTGTGTGGCTTGAAAGCTCATTTCTTTTTAGCACTGAATAATATTCCATTGTCTGGATGTATCACAATTTCTTTATCCATTCATCTATTAAAGGCCATCTTGGTTGTGTACAAATTTTGGCAATCATGAATAAAGCTGCTATAAACATGTATGCAGGTTTTTGTGTGAATATAAGTTTTCAACTCAAACCTAGGAGCACAACTGCTGGACCATATCAAGACTATTTCTAGCTTTGTAAGAAACTGCCAGACTCTATTCCAAAGTGGCTACACCGTTTGGCATTCACATCAACAGTGAATGAGAGTTCCTGTTGCTCCACATCCTTGCCAGCATTTGGCATTGTCACTCTGTTGGATTTTAGCCATTCTAGTATGTATGTAGTAGTATCTCTGTAGTTTTAGTTTGCAATTCCCTAATGACATATATTGCTCAAGCAAGCATCTTTTCATAAGCTTATTTGCCATCTTCTTTGGTAAGGTGTCTGTTCAGATTTTTTGTCCACTTTTTAATTGGGTTGTTTTCTTATTGTTGAGTTTTAAGAGTTCTTTGTAAACTTTGGATAGTAGCTCTTTATCAGATATGTGTTTTGCTAACATGTTTCTCTAGTCTGTGGCTTGTCTTTTCATCCTCTTAAGAGGGTCCTTTGCAGAGCAGAAGTTTTTAATTTTAATGAAGTTAAACACAGCATTGTTTTCTTTCATGGATCAAGCTTTTGGTGTTATACCTAAAAACATACTGAAATACCCAAAGTTACTTAGATTTTCTCCTATGTTATTCTCTAGTTTTATATCTTTGCATTTTACAAAGATATATGATCCATTTTGAGTTAATTTTTGCGATAGGTGTAAGGTCAATGTCTAGATTCGCTTTTTTTTTTTTTTGCATGTGGATGTCCAGCTGACACCATTTGTCAAAAAGACTCATGTGTGTTTTATAATAGTCCTACAACCATTTCTACTGACAAATATCAAATGAATGAATGGGATGGTATAGGGTGTTTCAGTCTGGTCTGGATCATGAATCTCTATATCATTTCAATACTACCTGCAACAAGTCTTCCTTCCACTTATAATAAGAGTGTATGGGGTTGGTCACATAGATCAGAGTAAAGAAAAATACTGTCACCCATTTTGGATACACTTTTAAGATTCTTTACCTCAAAAGTTAAATATTTTAAACTAACATATCATAGCTTCCTATTAATTTTTAAGTCTTCTTGCCCAAAACTACAATAAATTATGGTGTGAGGGAATGTGAAGGTTCTGTGTTGTTTCCATGAAGGATAGAATATACAAATGACAAGTTTTTTCATTAAGAACTTCATGATCAAATGAAATGATCGTTGGCTTCAGACATAGTGAATGATTTGTTTTAAACACTTCTTATCCTTTTTTTCATAATTATAAGGCTGGTTAAAATCCATTTTTAATCCCAAGAATACAGCCATCCTTCGGTATCCCTGGGGACTGGTTCAAGGACCTCCCCCCCCAAAAAATACCAAAATCCACAAATGCTTAAGTCCTGTAGTCCACCCTGAGGAATCCATGAATATAAAAGGTCAGCCCTCCATATCTGCAGGTTCTACATCCCAAGAACACTGTATCAGCAAACCTTGGAGATATTGTGGGATTGGTCCTATACAACCTCAATAAAGCGAATATTGCAATAAAATGAGTCACGTGAATTTTTTGGATTACCAGTGCATATAGAAATTATGGTTACACTACACTGTACTCTATTAAGTATGCAATAGTATTATGTCTAAAAAACCATTAGCTATCTGAGCCTCCAACAAGTCATAATCTTTTTGCTGGTGGAAAGTCTTGTCTCAGTGTTGATGGCTGCTGACAGATCAGGGTGGTGGTTGCTGAAAGTTGGGGTAGCTATGACAATTTCTTAAAATAAGACTACAATGAAGTTTGCTGCATCGACCGACTCTTCCTTTCATGAAAGATTTCTCTGTAGTATTCAATGCTGTAATAGCATTTTACCCACAGTAGAACTTCTTTTGAAATTGGAGTCAATCCTCTCAAACCCTGCTTCTACTTTATCAGCTAAGTTTATGTAATAGTCTAAATCCTTTGTTGTCATTTCAACAATGTTCACAGCATCATCACCAATAGTAGATCCATCTCAAGAAACCACCTTCTTTGCTCAACCATAAGAAGCAACTCCTCATTTGTTAAAGTTTTATCATAAGATTCAGTCATATCTTTTTTTTTTTCAAGTTTTCTAGTATTTATTAGTTTGTGATTACATATATGAATTTTTACCCTTTCTGGGAACCACTTTCAGATATTAATTACAGGACAGAACTTGGCATAGGACTAGATGAAACTTACTTTGAGGACTTTTAAAAATAACCTTATATAACAAAATTATTGTTATTACAAACACTATAGACTTTAAACACTATGAGGTGAGCATTATGATACTGTTTTTTAAAAAAACTTTTCTAAATTGTTCTCTTTTTTTTATTTTATTTATTTTTTTTTTCTTTTAATTTATTTTTTTAATTTCAGAATATCATGGGGGTACAACACCTTGGCCATACACATTGCCCCTGTTCTGCCCGTGTCAGAGCCACAATCGTGGTCATCCCCCAAACCTGTGCTCCCCACATCCATTCAGTGAAAGTTTTTCCCATCCCTTCCACCCCCCTCCCACCCGCCCGCCTTCAAATGAATGTTATTGCCGTGTGTGATGTTAAGTGTTCATCAGTTAGTACCAGTTTGATGGTGAGTACCAGTGGTGCTTGGTTTTCCAATCCTATGACACTTCGCTTCGAAGAATGGGTTCTAGCTCCAACCAGGATAATACCAGATGTGTTAATTAACTGTTGTTCCTTATTGCTGAGAAATACTCCATGGTATACATATACCACATTTGATTGATCCACTTGTGTATTGATGGGCACCTGGGTTGTTTCCACAACTTTGCAATTGTGAATTGTGCTGCTATGAACATTCGAGAGCAGATGTCTTTATTATAAAATGTCTTTTTTTCTTTTGGATAAATACCCAGTAGTGGGATTGCTGGGTCAAATGGTAATTCTACTTTTAATTCTTTGAGGTATCTCCATATTCTTTTCCATAGAGGTGGTACTAATTTGCAGTCCCATCAGCAGTGTATGAGTGTTCCTATCTGTCCACATCCCCGCCAACATTTGTTATTTGGGGATTTTTTGATATGAGCCAATCTCACTGGAGTTAAGTGATATCTCATTGTGGTTTTGATTTGCATTTCCCTGATGATTAGAGAAGTTGAGCACTTTTTTATATGTTTGCTGGCCATTATTCTGTCTTCTTTGGAAAAGTTTCTGTTCATGTCTTTTGCCCATTTTTTAATAGGGTTGTTTGATTTTTTCTTGTTGATTTTCCTAAGTTCTGTATAGATTCTGGTTATCAGCCCTTTATCAGAGGTGTAGGATGCAAATATTTTCTCCCATTCTGTAGGTTGTCTCTTCACTCTAGTGATAGTTTCCTTGGCTATGCAGAAGCTTTTCAATTTGATCAGGTCCCATGTATTTATTTTGGTTGCTGCTGTGATTGCTTTGGGGGTCTTCTTCATAAATTCTTTGCCTAGGCCAATGTCCATAAGAGTTTTTCCAACGATTTCTTCGAGAATTCTTATGGTTTCATGTCTTAGGTTTAGATCTGTTATCCATTGTGAATTGATTTTTGTGAGAGGTGAGAGGTGTGGGTCTACTTTCAGTCTTCTACATATGGCCATCCAGTTTTCCCAGCACCATTTGTTGAACAGGGAATCTTTTCCCCAGTGTACGTTTTTCTGGAATTTGTCAAAGATCAGGTGACTGCATGAGGTTGCTTTTATATTTGGGTTCTCAGTCCTGTTCCATTGGTCTACGTGTCTGTTCTTGTGCTAATACCATGCAGTTTTGGTTACTATAGCCTTGTAGTATAGTTTGAAGTCTGGTAGATAGATGCCTCCCAATTTGTTCTTTTTGCTTAAGATTGCTTTGGCTAGACGGGGTCTTCTCTGGTTCCACACGAAGCATAGAATTATTTTTTCTAGATCGGCAAAAAATGATGTTGGTATTTTGATAGGGATTGCACTGATTCTGTAAATTAATTTAGGTAGCAAAGCCATTTTTACTATGTTGACTCTGCCTATCCAAGAGCATGGTAGGGCTTTCCATCTATTTACGTCCTCTGCAATTTCTTTTCTCAGTGTTTCATAATTCTCTCTATATAGGTCTTTGATCCCCTTAGTTAGATATATTCCTAAATATTTAATTTTCTTTGTTGCTATTGTGAAAGGTATTGCATCTTTAATTTGTTTCTCGGCTTGATTGTTATTAGCATATATGAAGGCTATGGATTTGTGTGTATTAATTTTGTATCCTGAGACTTTGCTGAATTCATTTATCAATTCCAGTAATCTCTTGGTTGAATCTTTGGGGTTTTCTATGTATAATATCATATCGTCTGCAAATAGTGAAAGTTTGACCTCTTCTGCCCCCATCTGGATGCCCTTAATTCCTCTGTCTTGTCTAATTGCTGTGGCCAGGACTTCCAGCACTATGTTGAAAAGAAGTGGAGATAGTGGGCACCCTTGTCTGGTGCCAGTTTTAAGGGGGAATGCCTTCAGTTTTTCCCCATTCAGTATGATATTGGCTGTGGGTTTATCGTATATGGCTTTAATAGTTTCTAGGAATGAGCCATCTATGCCTATATTGTTAAGAGTTCTTATCATAAAAGGATGCTGGATTTTGTCAAAAGCCTTTTCTGCATCTATTGAAAGGATCATATAATCTTTGTTCTTGCTTTTATTTATATGGTGAATTACATTTATAGATTTGCGTATGTTGAACCATGCCTGCATCTCGGGAATAAAGCCCACCTGATCGTGATGGATTATTTTTTTGATGTACATTTGAATTCGGTTTGCAAGGATTTTATTGAGAATTTTTGCATCTATATTCATAAGGGATATTGGTCTGTAGTTTTCTTTTTTTGTTGTGTCCTTTCCTGGCTTTGGTATCAAGGTGATATTGGCTTCGTAGAATGAGTTTGAGAGGATTCCATCCTTCTGGATATTTTCAAATAATTTCTGCAGTATAGGCACCAGTTCTTCTTTGTAGGCTTGGTAGAATTCAGGTGTGAACCCATCTGGTCCGGGACTTTTTTTTGTGGGTAGATTTTTTATTACTGCTTCAATTTCGGTGCTTGATATTGGTCTGTTTAGAAATTCTGTTTCTTCCTGGTTGAGCCCAGCGAGGTAGTGTGTTTCTAAGAATTTGTCCATTTCCTCCACGTTTTCGTGTTTGTGGGCATAGAGATTTTTGTAGTATTCAAAGATGATGTTTTGTATTTCCACAGTATCAGTTGTGACTTCTCCTTTCTCATTTCTAATTGAGCTTATTAGAGTCCTTTCCTTTCTGCTTCTGGTCAACCTGGCAAGTGGCCTGTCTATTTTGTTTATCTTTTCAAAGAACCAACTTTTCGTTTCATTGATCTTCTGTATTGTTCTTTTGTTCTCGATTTCATTTAATTCTGCTCTGATTTTGGTTATTTCTTTTCTTCTGCTGGCTTTAGGATTGCTTTGCTCTTCCTTTTCCATTTCCTTAAGATGATTCATTAGTTTACTGATTTGTGACTTTTCTGTCTTTTGGATGTGGGAATTTAGGGCGATAAGTTTTGCTCTCAGGACTGCTTTTGCTGTATCCCACAGATTTTGATAACTTGTGTCCCCATTATCGTTTAGTTCAAAGAATCTTTTGATTTCAATTTGAATCTCCTCCTTGACCCAATAATCTTTCAGCAATAGATTGTTTAGTTTCCACATTTTTGGAGGATGATGTGAGTTTCTGTTGGAATTGATTTCTAATTTTATTCCGCTGTGGTCTGAAAAGATACATGGTATGATTTCTATTTTTTTGAATTTGTTTAGATCTGTTTTGTGGCCTAGGATGTGGTCAATTTTAGAGAAAGTTCCATGAGCTGATGAGAAGAATGTATATTCAGTGTTATTTGGGTGGAGTGTTCTGTAGATATCTGTTAGGCCCAAATGTTCTAGAGTCCTGTTTAGGTCTTTTATTTCTCTATTTAATTTTTGTTTGGAGGATCTGTCCAGTTCTGTCAGTGGGGTGTTGAAGTCCCCTGCTATTATGGCGTTGCTGCTTATTATGTTGTCTAGATCTAGCAGTATTTGCTTTATGTACCTGGGTGCTCCTGTGTTGGGTGCATAAATGTTTAAGATTGTTAAATCCTTTTGTGAGATTTTTCCCTTCACCACTATATAGTGTCCATTTTTGTCCTTCTTTACTTTTATTGCTTTAAAGTTTATGTCATCTGAAATGAGGATGGCTACTCCAGATTTCTTTTGGTTTCCATTAGCCTGGAAAATTGTATTCCATCCTTTTACCTTGAGTCTGAATGCGTCTTTGTGTGTAAGGTGTGTTTCCTGAAGACAACAGATACTTGGTTTGTATTTTTTAATCCATTCAGCCAGCCTATGTCTCTTCAATGGGCAGTTCAAGCCATTTACATTTATTGAGAGAATTGATATTTGGGGTAACTTTCTGATTATTCTGTTGGGTGGTATCTTTTGTTTTTCCTCTTGTGTCATTGTGGAATCTGGTTTCTGGGGTTTGAGCTTTTGCGTAGTTTTACATAGGTGGGTGTCTGTTGCTCTGTTTAGTGTATAATGCAGGTCTAAGCATTTCTTGCAAGGCCGGTCTGGATTTCGCAAATTCTATCAGTGATTGCTTATCTGGAAATGTCTTTATTTCTCCCTCATATAAGAAACTTAGTTTGGCAGGATACAGAATTCTGGGTTGACCTTTGTTTTGTTTTAGGAGATTGATAATGTCTCCCCATTTCCTTCTGGCTTGTAAGGTTTCAGCTGAGAAATCTGCAGTTAATCTGATCGGTTTCCCTTTGTAGGTTACGTGTTCTTTTCGTCTTACAGCTCTGAGGAGTGCCTCTTTTGTGTTTACTTTGGTCAGTCTAATAATTATGTGGCGTGGTGAATGCCTTTTCACGTTGACTCTCCCAGGAGTCCTGTGTGCTTCTTGTACTTGGATATCGAGATTTCTGGCTAAGCCATGGAAATTTTCCTCTATTATTCCTTCAAATAAATTTTCCAGCCCATGCAAATTTTCCTCCTCTCCCTCAGGGATACCTATGATCCTTATGTTTGGCCTCTTTACATAATCCCACATTTCTTGTATGCTTTTTTCCTGCCTCTTGTTTTTGTGTTCTTTCTCTTCGGCTGTTTTATTTAGCGCATAGGAGCTGTCTTCTAGCTCTGAAATTCTTTCCTCTGTATGGTCCAGCCTATTCTTAAGGCTTTCCACTGTGTTTTGTAGATCCTTGAATGCTTCTTTCATTTCTAGGATTTCTATTTGATTTTTCCGTAATATTTCTATTTCTTTGGAGAATTTTTCGTTCATTTCTTGCATTTTTCTTGGGTTTCTTTGTGCTGGGATTCAATTTTCTCTTGAATTTCATTGAGCTTTCTTATAATCCATAAACGAAATTCCTCTTCTGTCATTCTACCCATTTCATTTGGGTTGGTATCCATTGCTGAGGAACTGATAATTTCTTTTGGGGGTGACTTTTCACTCTGATTTTTCATGTTCCCTGAGTTCTTTCGCTGGTTTTTTCTCATCTGGCCTCTTGGTCGAGAGCTGGGGGTGTTAGAGCTAGTTTATGGCCCTGTCACCAAGCTCACAATTATTGTTCCTTGGCAAAGCCAGGGAGAGAAGTAGTGGCCTGTATTGCCTTAGGTGTATTTTAGCAAGTTTGGTGGATCTTGAGTTAACTCTGACCTGTGGTCTTCTCCTCTTCCCAGTGGAGTGTGGTGAGAATGACCTCCCAGCTTGGGCTCTGAGCTAATGAATTGTCCTTGAGGATATGAGTCCTCCGCTCCCTATTAGCTAGGTATTCTGTTATGTCCGTGGCAGACTCTGATTTCCCAGTTGGGGTATGCGAAAGCCCCGTGCTTTGGGAAGGGCCTTGTAGCTCCTAGGGGTTACTTTGACCCTGCTCCTCCTGAGGTGCAGGCAGAAACAAAATTTCATTTGGCTGTAGTGTGAGAGCTGAGTTGGGAAAATTCTACACAGCTCAGAGGTTGCTCATCTAGCCACGTGTGTCTGCCCTTCTGATGTGCGTCTCCGCGTGATACTGGTTGATAGGGGGATCTCCAATTGTGCACCCCTTTTCCACCACTAGACCCCAAGGCGAGGCGGGTGGCCGTCTCTATCCCCAGCAGTCTCCACTGGGAGTTCAGTCATATCTTAAGGCTCCGCTTCTAATTCTAGTTCTCTTGCTGCTTTTACGACATCTGTAATTACTCCCTCCACTAAAGTCTCGAGCCCCTGAAAGCTATCCATGAAGGTTAAAATCAACTTCTTCTAAGCTCCTGTTAATGCTGATATTTTTATCTCCTCTTATGAATCAAGAATGTTCTTAACAGTATCTAGAATGGTAAATCCTTTCCAGAAAATTTTCAATTTACTTTGCCTAGATCCATCAGAGGAATCACTATGGCAACTATACCCATATGAAATGTATTTCTTAAATAAAAAGACTTGAAAGTTGAAATTACTCCTTGATCCATGGGTTGCAGAGGGGATGTTGTGTTAGCAGGCATGAAAACAACATGAATCTCCTTGTACATCTCCATCAGAGCTCATGGGTGACCAGGTGCCTTGTCAACGAGCAGTAATATTTTGAAAGGAATCTTCTGAGCAGTAGGTCTTAACAGTGGGCTTAAAATAGTCAGTAAGCCATGCTATAAACAGATGTGCTGTCATCCAGGCTTTGTCTTTCCATGGATAGAGTACACACAGAGTAGATTTAGCATAATACTTAAGGGCCCTAGCATTTTCAGAATGATAAATGATCACTGGCTTCAACTTAAAGTCACCAGCTGCATTAGCCCCTAACAAGAAAGCCAGTCTGTCCTTTGAAGCTTTGTAGCCAGGCATTGACTTCTCCTCTCTAGCTATGAAAGTCCTAGATGGCATCTTCTTCCAACAGAAGCCTGTTCCATCTACACTGAAAATCTGTTGTGATTCAAGACAAGACTCCACTCCATGAAGCAGGAATTTCTAAATCCTACTTCCACATTCAGGCAAAAACTTACTTCTTCTGTAATGTCCCTTATAACAGTTAATACAGACTTGAATCGTAATGTCCAGACATTAACATGCTTTTAGAAACATATGTGCGTACAGGAGTATTTATTCCTGGTTGAATATAATCTGCTGAGGTTTGTAATCTTAACTTTTTATTCCAAATGCGAAATTTGGAACTCAATAAAAATATGTTGAATGACTATTTGAAAGACACCACAGAGGTCCTGTAGAAAACAGAAGTATGTATAAAATGTGAGCTCACTCCCTGTTCCCCAACTCTCCAGATGTAGGTTTGCCCAACATCCCCTCTGCAGTATTAGCACCACTCAGCTTCCAGAACAATGCTGTTTTATCACAAAACTTGTACTTCCTGTTTAAGATCCTGCTTCCACTGATAACAACTATCTGAACTTGAGCAAATTACTCTAAACCTCAGTCTTCTTATCTATAAGATGGGGGTAATAAACAATATACATCTCACAAAGCTGCTGTAAGGATTAAATGAGAATACAAACATAGTGCTTAGAACAAAGTCTGGCATACAGTAAGTGCTCAGGAAAGACAGCTATTTGATAGTTAAGACTGATGTGCAACTGATTACCCAATGTAAGCCAACTGAAGCCAAAATGGAAGTGATTCATTGGCTCCTATAAGTAGGATATATAGAGTGTCTAGTAAACTGCCATAATTCATTAATTTTCTTTCATTTTCAGACACAATCAATCCATCCCTTCTTACTTTCCTCTCATCCTTCCCTCTTCATTATATCCCTAAACAAAAAAGAAAAGAAAAGAAAAGAAAATGTGTTGTTTAGTCCAGCTACCTTCATCAATTATCTTTGCTAGATCTTAGATCTTCTGGATAACTTGCTGCAGCTTCTCCATCAACACTTACTGTTTCACCTTACACTTTTATGTTCTGGAAATGGCTTCTTCCTTTAAGCCTCATAAGTCAACCTTTGCCAGCGTCAGACTTTTCTTTTGCAGCTTCCTCAACTCTCTCAGGCTTCACAGAATTGGAGAGAGTTAGGGCCTTGCTCTGGATTAGGTTTTGGCTTAAGAAAATGTTGTGGCTGGTTTGATCTTCTATCCAGACCAATCACTTTCTCCATATCAGCAGTAAGCCTGTTTTGCTTTCGTACCATTTGTGTGCTCACTTTAAATTTCCTTCAAAAACTTTTCCTTTGTATTCACAGCCTGGCTAACTGGAGCAAGTAGCCTAGCTTTTGGTCTGTCTGGGCTTTCAACATGCCTTCCTTACTAAGCTTAATCATTTCTAGCTTTGTGCCATTGTAGGGTTATTAGCTGGCCTAATGTTGCTGTGTCTCAGGGAACCCAAGGAGAGGGAGAGAGAGAAAAGAACGGCTAGTCAGTGGAGTAGTGAGAACACATACAATGTTTATCGATTAAGTTCACCATTTTACATAGGCACAGTTCATGGATCCCCAAAACAATTACAATAGTAACATCAAAGACTACTGATCACAGATCACCATAACAGATATGACAATGAAAAAGTTTGAAATATTGCACGAATTACCAAAATGTAACACAGAGACATGAAGTGAGCACATGCTGTTGAAAGGATGACGTTGACAGACTTACTCAAACCTTCAATTACCACAAACCTTCAATTTGTTAAAAACACAATAAAGAGAAGTACAATAAAACGAGGTATGCCTATATACCAATGGTTCTACAAGTGTGGTCCACAGACTAGCAGCATATGTACTACCTGAGAATCTGTGAGAAATGCAAATTATAAGGCCCCACCCCAATTTTGGGGGTGGAGCCCAACTGTGTTCTCACACGCCTTCCTGGTGGGTGATTCTGATGTACTCTAATATTTGTGAACCATGGATCTATATGACCCAAGTCAACGACCCTCTGAAGTCAATAAAGCGAGTGTCACTAATCACCATTTGCCAGATTCCAATATGTTAGGAGACAGGCTCAAAGGGAGCTGGCTATGAGCATAGCCAGGATACACCAGTATAGCCTTACAACTGTAGGCCATTTCTGACTACATCGTATTTCCTTATGAAGCTAAAATTAAAGTAGAACAAAAATTGCAACATCTTATAGAAAAGTCTATCTTCAGTTTACATATTTTCTCACTGTCCATAAAGTATCCAGTCCTTATCTAGAATGAACCTTTATCTGGGATGCTGCCTATAGGTCATGATAATTTACCTAAAAACTGTCTCCCTCTAACTTTTACAAGAAGTAAGGGAAAAGCCCAAAACTATCAGTATATTAGTGAGAGAGAAAGCTAAAAAAAAAAATCTAACTAAAGATTTTTAGACCAGATTTCATTTCAATACACCATAGAAATAATCCGAATTTGCCCTTGTGAGATTGAATTTTTCTATGAAATTTTTGCACATGACAGGAGACTACTGATTCACATTTCATCAGAGTTTTGCTTGGCTGCTTTATGGATAAATCTTTACCTTCAGTGTGCATCTTAATACTATTTTTCATTTAATAGGTTAATACGTAAGAAAATGGTACCCTAAATTCATTTCGCCCATCCCTGGTATCACCATAACATGTCTCATAACCATGTTGCTGAAGATATAAAGGACTGCAGTGGCCTCAGAAAGTGCTAATGATACATGGCAAAAGATGGCAAAGGATGTAAAATTCTACAGATAACGTCTTAAAGGATAAACAGAAACCCATTTCTCCTGTATCTGTGCCATTCTCCCCTTCTACCATCCCCCCTACTGCCCCTAAAAATATACAGAGACATCCCCAAAACCTTCCAACTTAATGGACACAAGGATGAAGTAAACACAAGCCACTCTGGAAGGGTTCTCATTCTCAAAAAGGATGCTCAAATAATTGCCACAGTATGACGGAGTGGTCAGTGCCACCTAGAATCATGAACACAGTGCTCTAGGCACACCACAGGAGGTGCTGGCAGTCCCAGCTCAGGTGAAGTAGGTGCAGGGCCTTGAAGGAAAGGTCAGGTTTTGGCACAGGAGAGTAGAGGCTGGCCCTGGCACACAGGGATGAGTATAATGAAATGCAAAGCTGGGTAACAAAAATCACACACCTGCTGGGGTTCCCAGCTTCCTGTGGGAAAAGCAAGTCATCCAGTGTACAGGAGACAAGTCAGAAACACAGCTGGGGCAACACTGGGAAGAACCTTGAAGGGGGAGAGAGGGGAAGAAGTTGACATTTACCTGTAACACTGTTACACATCATGTTATATGAGCTTTTCAACAAACCTGAAGAACATTTTAACTTCCCATTTTACAGATTAGGAAACTGGTACAAAAGGTAATAAAACAGAAATGCCAGTATGTAATTTCAAGTTTGTCTAATCCTGGATAAAAGTTAAACACTGCCTTTTGAGCTTCCAGTCAAAAAAAATGAGCCTTTATTTTCTGGGTAATAAACTCAAGTCTGTTACACAAAAGCAATATATGGTCAAATCTGTATTTCAAAACGATCACTCTGGCAGCAGCATGGGGGAGGACTGGAGGAGAGGACTAGAGGACAGAAGAGGATATGACATTGTCTAGCAAGGGGAGGATGAAGGCCCACCAGGGTATAACTGCAAACAGGGATCTGGAAGGTATGGGATAAATAAGACTGCCATCTGAAAGTCCAAAGCATCACAATTCAACACCATAGATCTGAAAGATATGCAAAGTAAGCTTTACAAAAGACACATCAAAGAAAGGCCATACTATCTGTTGTCATCTTGTCATCAATGGTGATCCTCCAAGTAAGGCAAACACCAGTGATGTCCATCAAAGCCCAGGGGCAGGGGAGGATGCCCTAGCCCACAGGCTGGACCTGGCTGGGTGGGAGACACAGGTGTGCCCTACTCTGCAATGGCTGCATAAGGCCATGCTAAGACGGATTCCGGGTGCAGTCTCTAGAAGTACGCTCTGTGAGGACAGCAATCCTGCCTGCACAGCTTATCAGTATAGACAGGACACAGGCAGGGGACGAGAACGCATTATTGTTAATGTTGACAAGACTGCTTTAAACCCTGAACATATGTTTACCAAAAAAAAAAAACAAAACTGACTTCTTCCAATGCATTCCATTCCCTGCTTCCAGGCTCACCAAGAAAAATTTCATTATAATGGGTTCCTCACAGAGCCTGCCAGAAAGACAGACTGTCCTGGCTGGCTAAAGGTTGTGGATGCCCAATTCCTCTAGGCCTGTCTTATTTTCTCATTATAAATTATTAAAATACCAATATGACTCTGTTTTTAGAGAGATCCAATCCTAGTGGATTGACAAAACCTGGCTACTGCCTCTCAAAAGACCAAGGGACACACTCTGGGTCTTAAGACCGGCAAATTCATAAAGAAGACGCCACCCTCTGACGATTATCTGGGCCGCTACATGGTCTATTCCTCTACAACGTCACTCACTAGATGGGCTTGCTCTTGTAATTTCCCCAGGTGTTATAAAGTCAGAAGAGAATCGCACCATGGGCTGATCTTTATCTGTGTTATATATTGAATTATTATTGGTCTGACAGCCAAAATGAGCAGCATTCCATAGTGGCAGAGAAGACAGCTCACACATTTATTGCCTTTGAGACTACATGGTTTATATTAGTATTTGTGCTTTTAATGCTCTGCAACAACCACCAAGGTGCATTTCGGCAGCCTAACACTAAAATAGCTTTAAGCTTTATTTTTACATGCCTTCTCAAAATGACTTTTATTTTTTTAATGATTAGAAGTGATCCAAACAAAAGAAAACAACAGTTTATCATTTTGATAAAATAGGTGGGTCATGAATCAACTTCATTTCTAAACACTAAGGATTTTCCTGGAATTATTGAAATGGTTACATAAAGAGAATAGAAACATGATTAAATCATAGGCATGCAAATACACCTGATAGTGAACTACACTCTCTAATAAAAAGTGTCAAATGAGGTTGGTTATTTTAAATTAGTTTTTATATAATTAAATTAAAAGCTGGCTTTTATTTTAATAAAATATTTAATATTTAATTATTTGCTGGGTTTCAGTTAAACTGCAAAACTACTCCAAAGTCTAATTATACAAGCTTTTGTAGAGTTTTAGGGAGAAACACATTATTTTTCTATTTAACTACTTTAATATGACAGAAAACACCTAACTGTTTGAAATAGGTAACAAAAGTTTTATGTCGACATATTAACTGAAATGAAATCTATGAAGCAAACATATATTGAATATTTAATAATAACCATTAGAGCAGAAGGTCTCTTGTTCAACCTTGAGGAATGATTAGTTCTTTAGTTAATTGGAAAGATAATGTTTCAAAATGAGAATTGAAAAATAATAAATAATTTATTTTGAACCTAAATGATGTAACTGTACATCATTCTCTAATCTCACGCATGGCCATGGCCTTTTCTCAGAGTATAGCTGTGTTGCTTAAAGTTCCCAACTCATCTGTTTTGTATAAACCAGAGCCATTTATGCTTTCTCTGATTTCCAGTTTAGGTTTCCTCTACTCTTTTTCTAATTTTTTTTCAGCTGGCTGGCTTACTTACCCTAGAGCAATAGCAGTTTTGTTTTTTTTTTAAAGCAGCTCACCTTTAGTTCTTTTCAAAGAATTCATGTAAGTTTTTATGGAACAACTCTTTCTATCCCCCTACTCACATTTCTTAAATTTTGATAAGATAATTTTATAAATTAAATTACAACTACAATTGGCATAAACAAGGTTGAGAATACATACAACTGACTCTTCTAGACATACAAGTCTACTGTGTTTGGCATGGTGGACACATCAATTAGCATGGCTACAGAAGTAATGCAGGGTACTAGTTGAGTGTGTTAGTTAAAAACGTTTCCACGGTACATAAAGATTTTCTGATTTGAAAAAAAAAATACAAATGTCCTTCACTTTAAAAAAAGGTAATACAGTATATAATGATCTAAATGTATAGACACAAATAACAGGCCGTTTATTTTGAAAACTCATTCCTCATTTTGCAAAAGAATTCAGAGTACTTTTAGTAAGAGAAACCCCAAAGTATTATAAAATATTCTATCTATTGCATTCCAATTCATATACAACTTTTAAGAGAAAAATATTATAATACTAGTGTCCAAGGAAATTTGTTTGAAAATAGAAAACATTCCTATAGAACTATTAAATATGTGCTGCCTGGTTATTGCAAGTTTTCTCTTCTTGTAAGTTTTTTTTTAAACTTGATTTCATTGATATTAAATGTTTTAATACTAGAATGATGTTTTGAAATTAATCAGTAGATTATCCATTCACAAATTATGTTGATATGTACAAACACAATGAACAAAAGAAAAAGAGATAATTTGAATAAAAATTAACTTTTCTTTGGGCTGCTAAAAAAATTAGCTCAGTTTATTTTAAATTGCATATTTGCTTTACTATTTAAAGAAATAGAAATTTGGATTTCACAGTCCATTAAAGTAATCTGAAAAACATGGATTCACGTTAAAAATAAAGAAATGTAGCTTTGAGCCTTGTTAAGACACAGAGGTTTACAAATAATGGGTTTTATTTCATGCCATGTCTGTATATAAGATTTTATTTTATAAAGTATTATACTAGGGAAAAACAAAGCACAAGTAATTGAAAGGGAGTGCCCAGCCAACACCCATGAGAGGACATATGTTTTTAGTTGTGACCACCATCTTATAAAAGAATCTTATGTCTTTGCTCTTGTAACAGAGCATAAAGAATATCTATTTCAAAAGAGTAAGACTATATTTAAATTTTATAAAATACTATACTAAGTATGTTCCTAAATATTGTGAAGAAGTAAGTTTTATAAAACCAGCAAGTTAACCCTTCCACATATTATCACCCCAAATATGGAAAAGTCATTAATATCCCATTATTAAAAGATAAATAATACAAAGATTAAATTTTTTTTTCTTTTCTTACCCTTCCCCACCCGCCAAAAATTTTTTTTTTAAAGTAAAGGCTATTGCTGAAGTCTCAGGCCCCTTTACATTTCAAATACATACAGGTTGATGTGGCCACAGGTAATTAAGCCAGAAGGGTGAAGCCACTCACAATCTTCACAATAAACATTAAAGCAAGTGCACCAAATGACCACATAAACATCACCACAGCTTTTCACAAATAAACTCAACACTTAAGCTTTCCATAATCCACATGTGAAGCTACTATGAAGGAGGAAGTACAAACTGGAAAAAGAAAAAGGGGGGAAAAACACACAAAAAAGAGGCTTGATGCAGTCTTTTATTTCCCACATTGTAGAATGATTTTTTCCATTCCCAAGATGATTTAAGTTGACAAATTGGTTCTTTTGGTTGCTTAGCTTCCTGACCTCAAAAAGTCCATTTTCTACCTTCTGTCTCACCCAGCTGTTGACAGGCTAATGCCACCAACCAATGTAATAAAACCTCCACGGGGTTTAGGATTAGGGCAGGAAATTGTAACGACAGTAAGAAGAATTAGATGTGAAGTCTGCCCAACTTTTAAGACCAAATCTTGCCTCTAAAAGAGAACAAACAGTTCTCTGGAAGGAGGTTAATGTATGTTCCATTCCTCCCAGGGCACAATGCTGTAAAGCATTTCCTGGGAAAAAACTGGAAACTCTTATTGCCTAAAACACTTTTCAAAAGTTGATACAATTTAAGGGCACTCTCTACTTTGGTACTATTCTTCTCAGACACAAATATTCAATTTTCTTTTCCTCATAGAACCACGACTCAGTAACCTAGTACAGCTACTTGCTTTATCAATCCTGAAATATTTGGGGCAATATCTGCTATGGGCGCAGGCAAAACACAGAGTGGTTCAGAGGTCAGATGTCTACCCTTCCATTCACAATCATGTGTGCATCATGCTCCTGTACAAGTCCTCCACAACCCTCAGAGCACCCAAGAGCACGGGGTCAGACCTGGATCTACCTTAGATCATTCACTTAACCTCTTCAAGCCTCAGTTTCCTCATGTGTAAAGTGAATCAGTATTTGCAACAGTACTCAGCTCACATGTAAAAGGGAAGATTAATTAGAATGTATGTAAAGCACAATGCTGGACCTAGAGTAAGTATTCAATAATTTTTTACTTATTCTTTACTGTCCTATTCTCTGATCATAACAAACTAATGCCTATAAATAAAAGTCTTCCATTTTGAAATTAATAATCATAATCAAATCCTTTGATTAATCACTATGTTCTCAGTATCATATCAATTCCTGTAAGAAAGGTTAGTGACAGTAGTTACCCATCAGAGACAGAAGTTCAACTTTGGGGAACTGCCCACTTCTTAGGATTCATGCCATCCCCTTGGTTTTACATATGGGGTATGATTAAAGTATACACATTTGTGTTATTACTATCTGGAAGATGTGCACTCCTTATAGAATGAGAATTTAAACATGTTATTATGTAATAGCAATCATATCTCAATATATTATGCAGTTTTTAGATTAACAAAGTCTTTTCCCCTCCCTCCCTTCCTTCCTAATATTATGAATATTTCTGACCACATGTTTAACAACTCACTAAGAGTAGCTAGGAAAAAGCAAATGTAAAATTTATTTATTTATTTTTAGAGACAGGGTCTCACTATATTGACCAAGCTGGTCTCAAACCCCTGGGCTCAAGCAATCCTCCTGCCTCAGCCTCCCAAGCAGCTGGAATTACAGGCATGAGCTACCACTCCTGGAAAAATGCAAAATTTAAATACACACACACAAAGACACATACTTACTGAACATATTTAATATTAAAATACAAATTAAATCTACTGGCTGAGATGAAAAGGTCATAGAGAAGGAAGACATGGGTTGGTTGGAGTACATGGGGATCTTCCAGCAGGTCCAAGTAGAACACACAGCCAGGTCCTGAAACAGCGTTTAGCTCTGGCTCAAGGGAAGGGAAAAGCTGAAAAGATCTGTGTTGAACAGATCATGGTTACACACTCTCAGGAGTTATTTCTGTTATCATTGGGGGAAAAAAAAAACAAAAACCCACTCTAACTATAGCAATCGGCCCCAGCATTCCTGACTCCAAATCCATTCCTAGACTTCCCAGTCATATAAATACATACATAAATAAAGAAAAATAGTTCACTTAAATGAGTTTCAATTGGGGAATCTGTCACTTGCAACTAAAAGCATCCTAACACACAAAGACCTATAAAAAGTAAACTTCCTTGGACCTCACTTTCCTCATTATCACAAAATTGCCTCCCAATTAGATGATCTCTAAAGCTCCTTCCATATAATTATTTGTTTCAAATTATATAACTATCAGATAATCTGGAATGACATAGATATTTGTAATGAATTAATTCCTTCAATTGGACACTGGAAGTTTCTTTCTGTAGCAAGGTCTGGTTTTCTAACTGCCTATCTGTACTGGTCCAGGAGAGATACCCCAAATTCTAATCATCAGCATAATAAAGTATATAATACTTTTATGGACCTTCTAAGATATAGGAAACTCATTTTAAGTATCATTTCGCCCTCCTTGGTCAGTATCTGTCACTGCCAATCATTTTTCTATTCTACCTTTTTTTTTTTTTTTTTTTGAGACAGTGTCTTGCTCTGTCCCCCTAGGTAGAGTGCAGTGGCGCTGCAACCTCAAACTCCTGGGTTCAAGCAATCCTCTTGCCTCAGCCTCCCAAGTAGCTGGGACTACAGGCGTGTGCCACAATGCTCAGCTAATTTTTCTATTTTTAGTACAGACAGGGTCTTGCTCTTGCTCAGGCTGGTCTCGAACTCCTGAGCTCAAGCAATCCTCCCACCTCAGCCTCCCAGAGTGCTAGGATTACAGGCATGAGCCACCGTGACCTGCCTTCTACCATTTATTTTTTAACAGACTCAATCCCTACCACCAATACTCCTACCAAATAAATTATTTGGAAAAGACCAGTTATACACTTCCTCTGAATGACTTAGAACTTGGAATTAGTTACAAGTAAAATAAAACATAATGACAGGGCTGTTTTCTACTTTACTAATCTACTTAAGATATGGTAGCACTCTCTGGGTAAATTTTTAAGCACAGATATATTCTAACTAGAAATGAAAACTAACGTAAAGACACATTCTATTTGCTCACCAGAAATGAGCCAGTGAGTACAAAGCAAGAAATCACATGCTCTACAATATAAGGATAGTATCTGCTCACTCAACATACAGAAGAAGAAAAAGCATGTAGAATAGTACAAGTAAATCAAATCAGAGAAAATGCTGAAAATGGAAGTGAGAAACCTGGTTTAAATTCATCACCTGAAACAAAGAAAATCTGTTCTAGAAACACTACAGTTCTAGAAACAAACACGATTAACATTATTTAAGATGACCAACTTTTCCACTGTGAGAAAAACAGTTCATAATCATTATTACCTCCAGAATAATTTAATATTTAATTAGATTTAGAAGTGTTATAATGAAATATGTCTTGCACCAAGTATTAAATCAAAAGAAAATTATTTTCTAAAAGACCATAAGAAATGCATCTGCATTTCTGACTACACAAATTGCTGAATCAAGACTAAAAATTATTAATTGGCAGACTCAAGCACATCTGTTAATAAATGTACAATTAATGTAAGAATCAACCTAATAATACTCAAATAACAAATGCATTATAACTGTAATTCTTATTTAAATAACTTAATACTGTAGGGTAGTACTTCATGATTTTGCCTCAGAAGATGACAGTCTCAACCATTAAAAATGGACTTAAAATCATTAAAAGACTAGAAACAAAAATAGATGCTTTCAATTACATATCATTAGAATCAGTATATTTAAGAAATTATAAGCCACTGAGAGATTTATATAACAGGGGGCAGGCAGAAACTGGATGGTTCTTTTTATGACAGAGTTTGAAATCTTAATCAGACTCATACATGGGCTCTCTCTACTGACAAAATCTTAAGCCATAAATCAAAATACTTTCTTAAGAAGTATAAATTTTAAAATGAAACAAACTGGATTTATCACATAAAGTCAAAATTATTAATCTTCGACTTCTGTAAAAGAGTCTCCTCTTATACACATAATCTCTCCATCAGATATTTTATTCTGGACCTCTTTCTACGATCTGATTCATCTGGGGAATTATTTCTTAAATTAATGCAAAGCACCAGAAAAATTTCAAAAGTAGTAAATGCATTCTGTTCTAATGAAGCACTATGAAACACAGTACTTAATATTTGCACTCAAGTCCAAAACTGCAATGGCACTTTCAACAAGTCCATCTTGTTCATCAATGCCTGAATTCCCTTCTGAGATTTTTCAATATGCATTCATTTGATGAATAGTAAGAGCCTACTATATCCCCCTAAGAAATTTTAATAGACTAAGAGAAAGAGAAAGAATATAAAACATACCATAGGCGTGCAAACATAATTTAAAGACACTAGACAGTACCTGGCACACAGTAGATGCCTAATAAATATTTGTTAAATAAACAAGTGAATGAGGTGACTCTAATGCTAGTAGGTAAGAGGCAGGTGTGTATATGTCACCGAATGAGCTTATCCTTTCTACTATGGACACTGTTTAGCAACATGCAATTATGATTTCTTTTTTTTATCTTGATTATTAAGAATCCCAATGTTTAAAAGTAATAAAACAGTTGGGAAAAAAACCTGAACAAAGCAAAGCTTTATTGTGAAATATGTCCTGTGCCAAAATGAGATGAAGGGGGAAAATCAAATTTATCTTAAATTTGATTAAATACATTATTTTACTTAGACAGATACACATGTGCAAATGAATTAAACTTTTAATTAACATAAATTTAGTGATATGACCATACAATTACTATGCCTGTTGCTTTCTCTTACTTCAATGTCCTCACTCTAAATCTCCAACCCAGTCATTGGATTTAAAGTCCATTTCTTTAAATACAAGATCTCCTTCAAGATCTTCCTCAAAATCCAACTTCTTCTCTGAAGTCCTTTGGATTTCTCCAAACTGTACAGAATGTTTCTGTCCTCTTAAGGCTCTCAGTGTGTAACACCTCTTCTATCCTGTACTGACAGCCATGTCAGCAGGTCTCCTGTCCCCTGTTAGGCTGCAAACTTCTCAAGGAGGCCCACCTTGTTTATATTTTAGTCCCATTTATTGCCCAATAGGAAGCCTTACAATTCTGAGATACACAGTATTTTTGAACCATTGTCAGAATGAATAAAATTAACACAATCATGACAAGGAAGACCAGTTTTACTTGGAAGCAAATGGTATGACGACGTATGGTCAGTTCCATTCATTGATCTGAAAATGGCTTAACTTTCAGGCAAAACACCAAGCCTTGGGAGAACCAAACGAGGCTTGGAACTGAGCCATCTCCAAAAAGTGAGTTATCTCCTCCACCTGAAATACTGTCTCTTCCAGTTTGTCATCTACCCATCCAAGCATCCTTGAATGCTTACTAGATTCCAAGCATTGCAATTGTTAATGGGTAGACTAAAAAGTGCACATTTCAGGCAAAGTGCCAGCTCTCAGAAACCGACAGCTCTCACCTTCAATGTGAGGCCCCCAGGCAGATGCTATCTGAGAGGCTCCCTTTCTCCCATGTGACTACACAGTCAGAAAGCAGAAGCAGTTGTCTGCCCTGCAGTCTCCCATTCTCTCCAGGGCTCTTCCTATCTTTCTCAAACAAATAGAAGCCAAATTAGTCATTTACCATAAATAAACTGAGTAACTAATCTTAACCAAATGGGTAACTCTATCAAATTTAGTTGAAGTGGGCATTCTATGGGTTTTATGGTGCCTTAGAGGTCTCTCAACACCGTAATGCATCCCCTGTTAATTTAGTAGAACTGCCTCAGTGAGGAAGCTGCAGACAGGCAAATGTGACTTCTGGCGAGTCCCCAGGGACTCCTTCTGTCTCCAGTGGCTTTTCTGGGATCATTTAAGGCATTAACTTGTCTGTACTCAGAAGTTTCCACCATGTTTGGGCTCAGTATTATGGAACTTCAAAGCTTCTTAAATTTTAAAAGAATGTTCACAAGTTTATTATTTATTCAGTGGATAAATAATTTATTAATCCCTTAAAATGTATAGAATTCTCTACAATCTTAAAGTATACTTAGCTAGAAAAGATATACAAAAATAATACAAGGCAATATGTGACGAATGACAAGCCAAGAAGCACTCTGAAAAGAGAAGGTCACTTCTTTCTGAATACTAGAAGCTAACATTTATTGAGCACTAACTATGTATTAAGCATACAGTACTGTGCTAAGCACTTTATAGAAAATATTAGTGCATTAAATCATGAAGTACTACTTATATGGTGAGAGGACAGGAATGAAATGAGATTTGGGCCCTGCATTATAAAATTTCCCTAGGCATTACAATCAGAAACATTTTAAATGTGGGAATATAAAATAAATCTTGATTTAACAATGAACATATGTCCATTTTTTTCCATTTTTCTATACTTTATAAAAATATTTTAAACTCAAACATATATGGAGTACACATTCCAATTACATGGCATAATTTTAGAGGGCACAATGCAAATTTAAGTGGGTTTTTTTTGGTTTTGTTTTGTGTGTGGGGAGGTTTACCTTTTAATTAGTGATCTCTACTTAGGTAAAAATACTCACTTTCCCTAAAAACCTAAACACACCCTATGAGCTTTCAGCAGGACAAATTTAGTTTTGTTTTTATGCTTAAAAAAATGAAATAAAATATATGCATGTGGTACATTAATAATTCATTGTTTATTATCTTAGGGACATTTAATATGAAAGTAATACATTCTAATTTGTTATCATATGCATGTTATTTCTTGTTCATGTAAATAATTCATACGAGAGAAAATAATAAAAGCTTTCCACACTAATTGAGATCATTTGAAATATGAACTTAGAGTTGTTTCTATTTGTAAATAAGTTGGGTAAATACAGTGTGCAAGGTGATGACTAAGGATGCAACAATCAAGTTGACATGAAAAGAAATCCATCATCAAGGCTTTTACAAGGATGACAAAGGAGAAAGATGTTCACAAAAAACTTATAAAGGTGAAGTGTGACAAATGCTATTTAAATGGTAGCAATTTCAGAGGAAAGAGGGATACATTTTTACTGGGAGAAATCTAAGATACTTTTCTGTGGATGGCAATCCATTTGGGCATTAAAGATAAGGAATAGACCTTTAACAAGCAAAAATGAGGAAAGAGCTTTTCAGCATATGTTACCTTCACAGCCTGGGAACAAAGACATAGCCAAGGTATACCTGGGGCCAGGGACTTAGTCAGGTGTAGCGAGGGTTCCTATGAGTGTACAAACTGTAATTGCTTAAAGACAGAGAACTGGCATTGTGGAAAAGACCAAATGCCATGATAAGGAGTCTGAACTTTATTTTATAGGTCTGCATTTCTCAAATTGAACAGGGGAGATAAGGGTAGGGGGACAGAGGGGATAGAGATGGCAGTAAATAAAATTGGGGGTGGGGGGAAGCTGGTTCTTTATGGAGTGAACATTCTCATGGAGGATACAGAGAACTGAAACAAAAACTGACAACAAAAACCACAGCATTTTGATGTATACCACGAGGGCAGGTATTCTGATATGGGGTAACATCTGACCTGAGGGATGTTGGGGACACTGTACTCCAGACAGGGGGACAGCAGGAAGGTGCTCCAGGGAGGCCATGTGCATGTGTGTCTGAGGAGCAGCCAGGCGGGAGCAGGGACAAAGGGAAGAGCCGCAGGAGATGAGCGCAGAACAGTGTCGGGAGCAGATCATACAGACCCTGGAGGGTCCTGACAAAGATTCTGTATTTTGGCAAGTACAACTGGAAGCCACTGGAGGTTCTGTGACCTGATTCATATTTTGAAAGTATCAGAGTAGACCATTAAGGGGCAATGCCGAAAACAGGAAAGCCAGCTAGTAATGCAGTATTCCCAGGGAAGAACCATGCCAGCGAAGGCCAGCATGAGGCAGGGAAGGTGTCTGGGAATACTCTGAAGGTAGAATCAACAGGATGCGCTGACAGGCTGAATGTGTGTGTGAGAGAAACAGAGGAAACAAGGATGACTCCAAGTTTTTTGGCCTGAGAACTAGATCAAAGGCATTGTTGTCTCCTGAGATGGGGAGGATGCCGGAGCATTTGGAAGGAAAGAAAGAAAGATGGGAGAAATCAATGGTTCCAAGCAAGCAGTGCCCGGTCTCTCAGCCAGGATGATACTGAGAGCAGGTCAGATTTCAAAGTAGATCTGCCAAACTCCAACAGCCACACACCCTATACACAGGCGACAGCACAAGGATTCTAAGATGAGTGCAGAGAACAGGGTAGAGTTGCCTTGATGCTAAGAACATGGAAGTTGAACAGAAGGCAAGTCTCCCTGCCAGGAAAAAGGGGAAGGAAAGGCACTTGGGGACGTGAAGAAACCAGAACAGACATGAAGTATCTGCTAAGTGATTGACGGACCCATCCAAAGATGTATTCAAGGAAGCACAAGAGCATGGTGACTGCTCCTGAGATTAGATAACATGACCACAGAATATATGAAAGAGCCCATTTCACCAAGCGACGGCTGTACAATCTGAACCCCTTTGAATTAGCAGCAACATGTTTCTTTCCAGGAGGCACTTGGAATCTCTTGTATTTGCAACATCTCATCAATACAACAAAAAAGCCCACTCACACACCTCGGCAGAGTTTGAGAGTTCATGATACACAGACCGCCACCTAGCCATCGCCTGTTTTACATGGCACTCTGAATTGAATGAAGAAAAGGAACACATCGCTGCTCTCAAAGAATCATTGTGCCACTGTTTTTCTACTTCAACATGCTGTCTCAACACTGCTGCTGTAATGATACACTGTAGTGTGATGCACCAGTGGCTAATACTGAGGATTCTCTATTATCCCCTGCATTAGGATGTGCAGCATCAGAAATCTGATGGATTAATGAAAGACTGTTACTGCTAATTGCTGACGTAAGACTATTTAGGGCAGTGAGGCAACTGCTGGATTTTTTTAGGCATTTTCACAGCTTCTCAGAGCTGTACTAATCCGGCATATTAATTCCTCCAGTAAATAGCACGTAGCTTTGCTGAAAGACGATTATAATTCTCCTTCATCATTTCATTCCAAATACCATCCCTAAATCCAGATGATTTGCCTTAGATCATTTATCAGCTGTAAAATGCAGTCTATCCAGACTCCAGGCACAGTTGATGGCTGGAATTTTACACATCCCTAATTAAAACAGATGTGGCCAGCTCAGGAGCCTTTTTCAGCCACCTAGACACATACAGCAGCTCAGCAAGGTGAACCAGAAGCTCTGCTCATGGTAAGGACACCAAGTGCTGAGGCACGGAGGTTTTTTGGAGATGATTTGCATCACTGAAGACCTATGGGCCACCCAAATCTAACAGTGAAGCACAGCCTTTGGAATTAAACACGAGCTCCAGTTCTAGTTCAGCCCTTACCATCTGTGTAACTCTTAGGCCAATTACAAAACATCGTGGAGCCTGACTTTTCTCATCTATAAAATGGGCATATCACATCATTTCTTTGCATATAAAATATCTAGTGGAGCACTGCTAAAAACACAGCACAGCCACTGATTCAGAAAACACCATGGTTTGGTTCTTGTCATAAGTGTGTCACTACAGTGAAATGGATACACTAGACAAACAGCTTGAGGACTACTGGCCATTGACATCCAACCAACTCCCCTTCTGCTGATTCCACACTTAGCCAACCTTCTAATTTGGCTTCACACTTACATAGTTTAGTTTGAATACAATGTGCCCAGCACAGAATATTATATCAAGTTCTCACCATAAACTGATAGACAAGCATATGGGTTTCTATACATCTGCACCTTGTGATTTTATTTAACTTGAGTGAGTATGATCAGAACAGGATACAGTGACAATCAATTTCATGACATCCATAGTTAGTGTTACTAACTATTCATTACCCCTGATGGATCTGTAGTGATAGCATAATTGTAAGAAATATCTGAGAGAGAGATGGTTGTCCTCAGGAGAGAGGGCAGTATTAAGGAAACCATCTATCTGGGAAATAGTCTAATTCCCAAATTGGACTCTTTAATCCTCAGGAGCACCCTTCCCCCAATTAATCCCCTGGTGTATTGTGAAATTACAAAATCAGCCTTGTATTAGTTAACTCCCTGTCATTCTGAACACAAATGTGTTATTACAGCAAAGTTAATGGGAAGAAATATATCTTACCATAGTTACTAACGCTGAGAATCACTGCTATAGAAAATCAAGTTTATTGATTCTTTAAGAAAGGAAGGGTAAAAACAAAGAAAGAAATTAACACAGGTTTTGATGAGACTGGGTAATACTTTCTCAGTGGGATTCAGTTTCAATTTAAAACTGAAAGAACATTTTGAGCTTAAAGATATTGGGTGATTTGGTTAAAATTCCAGAGGATTGGATTCAAGATTACTTTGTAATCTCATGACTTTAAAACCTTCTTAATTAAAGACTTACATTTGTTTTAAATAATACAGGACATGGATGTGTAGAACAGAAAAGCAAATCAGTATTAGGGAAAATGTTTCTGGCCAGTAGTCCCCAAGGACTCTAAATTTAATGTGATACTCAATTAAAGAAGAAAATCAGCTCCTGGGCACAGACTCGCACTTTTACAGGGCACATAAAGTGAGCTATCCTAAAGGCCCCTGAGTACAAAACCACTGGCTCATATGAACACTACATCATCCTCTGGAACCATCCTCGTGCTTAGATAACAAGGCAAAATGCGGTATTAATGGTGGGTGTGTTTATCTTATCTCAAAGAGAGGAAAACAAAGCTTTAGCTTCAAAAAAAAATTACTTCACAAGGGCTCACTTGTATAGGAAACTGACAATGTAAATCCATCATCCTCTCCAAGATTTCTTCAGAGTTCATAATAGATAACATATTAAAATAGCAAAGATGAAACTTTAAAAGCATTGCTCCAAATTTTTTTCTTTAATTCCTTCACTTATGATTCTAAAATAAATCAGCAAATAGCCCAAAAGGCGATTCCATCTTTTTAAAACGTTTAAAAACCTCCTCTCCACATTCCCTGTGAGTGTCCTACATCTGTGCTCCTCTTCAAAAGCTAATTTCTCAGGAGAGGTGTCCATAACTGCTCTGCCCTCTCTGGTTCTTGGCCTCTAACTCACTGCAGCCTCCATCTTTGCACCTAAACGGCTCTCACTAAAGGCACAGAGACCTCAGGCCATTGAATCCAAGGCCATCTTCTCAGGTCTCATCTTTCTTCCTCTCTTGACTACTTCACTATCTGGAAACACACTCCCTTCCCTCTTCCTGGAGCTTTCAGGGTGACACCCACGGCCCTGGTTCTCCTCCTCCTCCTCCTCCTCCACCAGGCCTTGAGAGTGCTTGCTCTCAGCCCTGGATCCTCCTGTAACACTCCCCTTGGTCCCTAGACCAGTAGGCCCCAACCTTTTTGGCACCAGGGACCGTTTTCATGGAAGACAATTTTTCCACAGACTGGGGAGTGGGGGGATGGTTTCAGGATGATTCAAGCGCATTACATTTATTGTGCACTTTATTTCTATAATTATTACATTGTAATATATAATGAAATAATTATACAACTCACCATAGGTTGGGGACCCCTGCCCTAGATGATTTCATCCATCCCCTTAGCTTCAACTCACTGACCTCTCCTTCTAACTCCAGACCCGCATATCCGACCACCCATCGGAATGCTCAGCATGGCTATCTCAGGTGCCTTAAATTCCATACATTTAAGACATTCCCACAGACCTGCTCTGCCTCCAGGGTTCCCTGGATGAGTAACTGGCATCACTCTCCACCCTTAATGCCCCACCTGCCCATACCATGTTATCCATCTATCATCAAGTCCAGCTGATTTTAGCTCCCAAATACCTCTTCATTTTCCCATCACCATTCACCTGTAATACTTCAGTAGTCTACTAACCAATCTACCGCCGCCCACCACCCCTCCCTCCTCCATCCACACTTTTAAATCCATTCCTTCACAGTCTGAGTGAGCTTTAAAAATATTATGTGTGTTTTGTGTGTGTGTGTGCACATTCACACACACACAGTCTTATCATCTGTACTGCCCTAGGCTGAAATGCAATTTCCAGTTGCACTTAAGACCTTTAACAGGGTTCAGCAGAATCTCCAATTTCTGGCCCACATCTGTATCTCCACTTTTTTCTAATACAACTTGCCGTTTACTCTCGAGTATAACTGCAAAGTTGGCCTTTCAGTTTCTAAAACATTCCATACGCTCTCCTCACAAAAGGGCTTTCTTCGTACATCTGTGAGCTCTGCTGTACCCTACCTCACTCAACCTAGCAAATGGGTCGTCTAGTATGTTGATTAAACATTCAAATGTTCAGGCCCCACCCTGAATCTAACGAATCAAACCATCTCAGGGCAGCCAGAACACATCCTACCAACAAGAAGCTGGATCATTCTGATGAACAGGTTCGGGAGCCTGATACAAACGGTCATCATCTGACACCTGAATCCCTCAACCACATCCACAAGTCCAAGATCACCAGCCACAACTCAGCATGTAATGTGGCAATCCACTCCTCCTGTAGGCAGGCTGGGCAGCTCTTCCTTATAGTGACCTGAACCCTGCCTCCCAAACCTTCTACCCATTGATCCTAGTCAATAATTTCTCACAACCGCCCTCATGGTACGGGACTGGCACCCCCACCATGATGGCTTTCCTCTGAGGCTGTTTCCATGCGTCTACTCCCATTCTGAAGCATAGATCCTAATGCCAAATCTAAGTGCTTCCATGACAATTCCTCATCGAAGCTAACTCAATAGTTCAGAAGGTCTGTAAAGAGATCAAGTGCACAGCGGTCATGAATCCAGCATCAGAACAGATGAAGATGAGCTGGAAACTGCAAACCTCGCCAGGTCTCAGCCTCCTCATTTTAAACTGGGATAATACCAGTGCCCTCCTCTTTGGGCTGATACATGCATGGAAAGAACACAGTCTATTGCCTGCCTCATAGAAAGTACACAAATGGAACATGAGCTCCCTGAAGACAGGATTTTGTATCCTACTTTGTTCATCACCATGATTAATAGCATTTATAACAGTGCCTGACACAGAGAGGGCACTCAATTATCTGCTGAATGACTGAATTGTTAACAATCATGGACAAAACTAGAATTGAAGAAATCTTAAATTTTTGAATGTAGGGAAAAAATAAATGGAAATGAATTCCAGTTTAGTTTTGCTCTTAGTTTAAATTAAAGCACATTCTTTAAATGACTCTTAAAATGCCAACTAATGGTTTTGACAGACTATATGATAATTTAAACATCTCATTCTTTTAAATAAAATGGCATAAGACATGTATGATTTAGAATTATGTTTCTGTACCATAGCTTCAATTTTCAGAAAGTTATATTATCTTTTTAAGCTCTCATTTCAAAGACAATAACTACTTTGCAACAATAGTACACTAGGGAATAACAAAAATACATTAGTTGCATTAATTTTAAGTAGAATCATTAAACTACTTGTCATTTTTTGTTCCTGAATTATTTTAATGCTTTGATATTAAAGTGAAAAATAGTGAATGTTCTAGACACTTTTAAAAATCCAGTCTGGAATACAGAAAGTAATAGTGGCTCATAAAATATGTATCCTGACATACACATATTTTTATATTACTTATTGAAATATATCTGTTATGTGGCCACCTGAAAACTCTTCAAATTATTTTAGGAAAGATAAGGTAGCTTTTTTGTTTTCAAAGAGACGTAAGTAGAGTTGCACACACCAGGATTTCCATTTGCACAGGGTCTCTTGTTTGGGATAAATGGAACTCTCTCTGACTCTAGTCACTGTGACACCCCCACAACACCCACTTCCTAACCAGCCTCTACTGTTGGTTTCCTTGCTGTTCCTTTTAGAGGTCATTCAGTCAGGGAAAAATCACTGAGTTAAAGTTCAGTTCTACTCTCTACCACAAACCCCCACCTGAAATATGTAAGGAGGTATTTAAGGTAAGCATGGCCCAAGTACCCCCACTGCTGTGGCTCTGGTGCCCACCCTAATGGTCTTGTTTTCACACTCTCTTAGCACAGGGCCTGCAAAGTGCTTCCCAAATACCTGCTAGAATGAACAGAGCCTCACCACAGGCCGCTGGGCATTCTGTGTCCCAAAGGCTCCCTTTCCATGCAGCCCAAGGCCAAGAGTCCAGCCCTGACCTTCACCCAAAAGACAGGTGGTCACTGGGAAGGGCCAGCACTCTGGGAAGACAGTATCTCATGCCAGGACCAGGGAGGCCAAGAACAGAATGGTTCTAGGACACAGGCCTCAGGAGAATGAAGAGTCAGCTGGCCTCTGGACTAAGCCAGGAGGGAGGGAGCTGTAACCCTGCAAAGGGAAAGGCCCAGGTCTGAGGCTCAAAAGGACTGAAATGTTTGGTGGCCAAAAACTGAAAAGGGACAATGTCCTGCCCAGAGTAAAATGGCACGGCTGGTCATGCAAGTCCATGGGGTCAGGACATGAGTGGAAACGGCAAGGATGGAAACAACCACTTCCACGGGAATCTCAATTTTGTCAATATTTTAGTGTGAGTCATCCCCAAACCTCGAGAAGAGGAAGAAGACCAGGGAAGTCCCTCTGCATGGGGGAAGGACACTAAGCCACCTGCATAGGGTGATAGGGTCTGGAGCCCCGTGTCTGGGTAAGGGATGGCCGAATATGATGAACCCCCCAAGGAGGGGGGATATGACTGGATAAAGCACAAAAGCATGTCAAAATCTCACAACTATAACCCTGCCAATCCCAGCGTGGAACCTGGAGTAACACAGTCAGGCTTAGACCCTGAGCAAGGGGACCTGGGGTTGTACACAGGACAACCTCACTGCCAGCCTGGCCCCTTATGTTCACAAAGCCACAGCTGTATTCCTGGGAGAGGGGAAAGGGCCATACTAGCAGAAGTTATCTGTGTGCCCCTTCCCTCTAAGGAGTCCGCTAAAGTCCAAAGACTGTGAAGCCCTTTTAAATGGGGGTGGGGACAACAGTCTTTGCCAAACTCAAGTGCATGTCCCACAGAGGGTATGCCATTTCCTATGTCATATTACCTGACTGGACAGTATAAGAAAATAACCTAGTTTAAAAACAAACCTAGAATGAAGTCCTGTTTTGGAACATTAAGTTCTGAGGGTGAGTTTACACAACGCTTTCTTTCTCCAGTGAACATCATCAGAGGGATAGGTGCTAAAATCACGAGAGCCTCACATTAGACACTTTCACAAATGTTAACTCATTCATGTCTCACAGTAGGAAGTATTATCTCTACTTTTCAGAAAAATGAAGCTGAGAGATGTGAGTGACCTATTTCAGCTGGACACCGTGGACCTGGGTTTCAAACCCAGGCTCGTGACCACCAAGGTCACACACTGACTACTAGTGCTGGTCTCAACTGCAACTTTGCCAGTGACGATGAAGATAGAATGAGTACATCCTGATGATTCTCCAACACCTTGTAAACTCCCAATCTTTTCATGCAAGAAAGCATGGAGGGTCCTAATGGAAAATATAATTTCACCACAGGGCAAGGATTAGGCCATATTCCTTCTTCATTTTTAAGCCAAAAATAACAAACTGAATCAAACTGTGGGAAACTAGATTTTTAAAAACAGGTATTTGTATTCAATTTGATAAGAGTTGGCAATCACTAGTAAGTGAAAACATATCAGGAAATCTGGAAACCTCTGACTTATTGATAAGCTATTAGATTGTTTCGTTTTGTTTTAACTGCTTTCATATCAAGAAACAAAGGTAACATACTCGAGATGACATTCTAGTGCCTGCTTAAAAAGACCTTTGAACCTAGAGTTTTAGCCTTTTAAAAGTTTTTTTCACAAAAGCTTTTATCTTATTACTCTCCTTAAATATATATGCTCAATGACAACTATAGGTACATTTCAAGCTCTTGCAGAGTTTCTGTAAATTTTATTAGAGGCAAAAAATGATTCCTTCAAGGTCCTTGAAAATTGTAACTAATGGAGGGACCTGGGGAAGAAATGGTGCCTGGTTACTCAAACAGCAGCAGCTGACATGCACACAAGGCTCACTACATACCCAGCACTGTTCTAGGAGCTCTGCACAGGGCACTCATGTAGCCCTCACAACAACCCCATGCAGTAGATCCTACTGTTGTCTCCATTTACAGAAGAGGAAACTGAGGCACAGAGAAGTTAAGTAACTTGCTCAGGCTACACAGCCAGAAAAAGGTAGAGCTAGGATTCAAAGCCAGCCAGTCTACAGTATTGCCATACTTGTAGTTCAGTGGATACTGGTTTCAAACTAGATAATTTTGGGGAGATGTTCCTTAATAGATGTAGTCTGATCTCATTATGAATAGAGAATTAGGACCTATAGTCTTCCTTCTTTAGGAAGCCTGTAGAGTCCAGCACAGCAGAAAGAACATGGAAGACCAGTTACTAGGAGTTATGATCTCAACTCACAGGTATAAATATTTAGCTGTATGGCCTTAGGCAAATCACTTTACTTCTGGAGACCTCATTTTTAAAATGTAAAATTCCAGAAGCTGGGGAAAGAGGATTTGTATGATAGTTTCCAGTCTGTACCTGTCTGATCTGGTTTCAGATCCACCAGCATGGACAGATATTTGTTTAATAATAATAGCTTTCTCCCATACAATTTTAAATAGTCCTTCTTTCATGATTTGGTCTCATAGTGCTCTCCATGTGTCCCCATGCCAGAATAGAGGAGCGGTGAAGAGTTGGGGCTTAGTCCCAAAAGTCCTGTGTCTACCTCCACGGCCGACCAGCTGCAGGCACCAGTTTTTTTCTTTAGGCGGGGACACCACGACCCACCTCACATGGTTGTTCTGGGGGTAAGTAAAGTATCTAGTGCCCGTCACATGGGAGGGGCTTGTGACTAGGAGTTATTTTTAATCCTCTAGGCCTTAATCATCTCTCACATAAACTATTATTAAGCTTCATAAAAATATAGAAGCAAAGATGCTTAATGTAGCATTATTAATATTGAAAGATTGTTAGCAACCTAAATGCCCAAAATGCAAAAAGTAAGAATATATAAAGTATGGAATAGTATCAAAGTATTAAATTAAATAGTATTTAAAAATATGCAGCTATTAAAGTCATAATTTTCCAAGATTATTTCCCAGCATGAAATAAAGATGATGATCTTGATCACTAAAAAAGGCAGGCTATAAAAAATGCATAAACAGCATATTCACTAATATACACAAAAGTTAGTACACATGTATAATGCATATACGAGGGCTGTCCGGAAAGTATCCAGGCATTGTTAGTATTTATATAATGAGAACGGTTAGATGGCTGGATACTTTCCAGACAGCCCTTGTATACATGCACGGAAATCTGGACAAATACAAAAAAATTCTTAATAATGCTTCTCTGAGTAATTGGATTATATTTTATTCTCCTTTTAATACATTCTGGTATTTTCTATTTCTTCCTACAATGACAATATAGGGCTCTTATAATCAGAAAAAGGGTTAAAAAGAAAGTGATTTTGACAAAGAGCAAATACACATTTCTCAAATAAAGGTAAGATTTACACTAAAAGCAAAATCATTTTAAGTAACTAAATTGTAAAATATCACCCCAGCAAGAAATTACCTTACACCAAGAAGAAAAATAGAAAAATTATAATTTCCAAAAATTCTAATTAAAATAAGCAAGATTAATATGCTGAGGATTTACAAATAAAAAAGGTATCATAAAAATTTTACACAAATTTGACTGCCCAGAATCACAGAAAAATCAGAAATGGCAGGTTTTAGAAAATGGTTTCTCCTCTTATGCCTGGAAAAAAAATCTTGGCGGGATTACGGGTTCAGATGAGAACTTGGCTGAACTTTGGCTTGTTTCAACAACCCCATTTTTTGTTCTCTTTCTCTCTCCTTAACACAGACACATGTACACACAACGCTGGCCCAGTCAAGTATTTAATTCTCAACTTGCTCAGATCTTAAAAAATCAAAAAAAGAGGAAGAGTTTAGCTTCCCCTAGCCTCGTGTTGATGGGCAGTAAGGTTCTTTTTGCCTGTCCCCATTTCTCTGACCCCTCCACCCCAGCAGGAGGGCCCCCAGCCTGACTTGGGGCTTGCCTCTGTGCAGCCACCCTATTTCCCTGGGGCCCTGCCACAGGCAGCCTGCAGTGGACACAGCATCCATGCCTGCTCAGCTGCATCTGTGCCCCTTAGGGTTCTACATGACAGCACCTCTTGATGACTGACAAATCTCAGGCATAGTCCCACGATTCTTCTCCTGTGTGTCTTTCCCTCTAATTGTTTTCATTCCACAGAAAACAACCCCATCAACAGCTCTTTTTCAAAGGACAAAACAGATAAAATAGGAAGCCCAACATAGACCACAGGGAACCCAGTATAGACCACTGGGAACCATGTATAGACCACTGGGAGCCCAGTATCAATTCTTCTCATAGCAACATGAGAGGCCTGACCCCCACCATGAACCTTGGGCTGCAAGGGTAAAGGGGGGGGAGGGTGTTGGGGGTGGAGGTAGTAGCTAGAAGCTTGAAAGATAAAGCAATACTTCATATACACAGTACATATTTTAGACTCTTAAACCAAAAAGGAACCATAAACTACACATTTCAGAAAATGCAGGCCATGTATTATTTATAAAAATTCAATTCTTAGAATACTCTTCTCACATACCTATTAGAATGGTCAAAATCCAGAACACCGACACTGTCAAATGCTGGTGAGGATGTGGAGCAACGGGAACCTTCACTCATTGCTTCTGTGAATGCAAAATGGCACAGCCACTTTGGAAGAGAGTTTGGCAGTTTCTTACAAAACTAAACATACTCTACCATATGATCCAGCAATTGCTGTCCTTGGTATTTACCCAAAGAAGCTAAAAACTTATGTGCATCCAAAAACCTGCATATGGTTGTTTACAGAAGCTTTATTCATAATTGCCAAAACTTTGGAAGCAACTAAGATGTCCTTCAATAGGTGAATGGATAAATAAACCATTCTGAAAATGGAATATTATTCAGCACTAAAAAGAAATGAGCTATCAAGCCCCCAAAAAACATGGGTAAACTTAAATGCATATTACTAAGTGAAGGAAGCCAATCTGAAAACGCTGCATACTGTGTGATTCCAACTATATGACATTCTGGAAAAGGCAAAACTATGGAGACAATAAAAAGATCGGTGGTTGCCAGGGGTTGGAGTCAGGTGATGGATGTATAGGTGGAGCACAGAGGATTCTGAGGGCAGTAGAAATAATCTGCCTGATAGTATAATGGTGGACACATGCCATTATATATTTATCCAAACCCAAAGAATGTACAATACCAAGTGTGAACCCTAATGTAAACTATCCATGGGTGATCATGATGTGTTAGCGCAAGTGCGTCAGTTGTAACAATGTACCACACTGTGGGGGATGTTGATAATGGGGGAGGCTATGTATGTGTGGGGGCAGGGTGTATATGGGAACTCTCTGCACCTTCTTCTCAATTTTACTGTGAACCTAAAACTGCTCTAAAAAACAGTATTAAAAAAAAGAATACTCTTTTTGTCTTCATTTAACAGAGTTTTAAAGACTGGTTCTTTAGAGCAAGGATTCTACAACCAAATTCCAGTTTACCAATTATTAGCTTTGTGACCTTGGGCAAGTTTCTTAACCTCTCTGTGCCTCTGCTGCCTCATCTGAATACCTACTCATAGTGTTATGAGGATTAAATGCATTAATAAACTTAAAGGACTTAGAACAATGTAGCCTACAGTAAGCACTATGTAAGTTTTAGCTGTTATTATTATTTTATTTATTTGAAGTGGCCTTTATTGCCAACCTCCCAGAGCTTTGTGAAAAGTACAGAATATTTGTGAAAAGCAGATTTGATAAAGCACTGAGGTACACCTGAGGACAGTAGGTCTAGAATATAACCCACCCCATGCCCCAGCTCTGGCACTGTGAAAGCATCATGAATCTCCCTTGTTTGGCCATTACAGTGACCACTTTCATCAACTTTAGGCCACACGGTTTTTCTTTTCTGTGGCAGAAAAGAAGAGGATGCCAGGGGGTCCAGTCACTCAGAGTCATGTATCTGAAGGAGAGAAGTTGCTTTCCACTTTTCATTAACATAAAATTGAGAATTCCCCTCAAGAGAACATCTAAAGGATTAAAAACAGACTCAGTCAGTGCAGGGAAGAAGAGAAACAATGTTGGAGCGATGAGAAAGAGAGAGAGAGAGACAGACAGACAGACACACCAAAGAGACGGGCCATTGCCTGGTACAGCTGTTCTTGCTTAGCAGCCGAGGGTGTGTCTATCCCTCACCACATAACCATAGGGACGTTTCTACTCAGCCTAAGGTAAGGAAATACCAGTGGGCCTCTCGAGCACACTTCTCCTCAAAAAGAATCTAGCACTTTACAGGTTATATTAGCGAGGGCAGGCTGAGTTATGCTACAGTAACAATCACAAAATATCAAGGAAGGCATCACTTCTTGCTCATACTCCACACCCACTGTCTGTCAGGTGGGGCTCTTTTCCAAATCTCCTCCTGGGATCAAAGTATTCCTAGTTGTCAGGGCACAGGATGTGCTGAAACAAGCACCAGCTTTAATGCTTCTGCCCAGAAGTGACATTTAATTGGCCAAAGCAAGTCAGATGGCCACACCCCTGTCCAAACGAACAGGAAGTGCAATCCTGCTCTATGCCCAGGAGGAGAGTCAGAATATTTTCGAATATCCATACATCCCATAGGTCCCTGACACCTGCTTGCCCACCTGCTCATTAAAGAACATGTTTGGGAAACATCTTTACTAAGGTCTGAAACAGACGGCAAGAATGTGAAGCAGAAGCTTCTACTGGCACCACTAGATAAATTGTGACTGCTTCTCCCCAACGTCTTCAACAAGTGATTTCCGAAAGCTTAACTGTTAAATGGTACAGAGTTTTAACAGTTACTTAAGACCCTAAGTAATCATCACCATCCTGCATTTTAAACACACACACATACATACATACATAAGCATAACTGCCAACCATCTGTACTGAAAATAAAATATTCTTTGTTTAATGAATAACACTTCTCCAAGATTGGAGTCCCCAGTGAAATGTTGCTTTACAAAGCTCAGTCAATCCCAAGTGAAAGTTCTTTCTTTCTTAGAAAACATCATCATCTGTAAATGTTCCCTGGGGCCAAGCTCAAGTAGGCGCCCGAGTTTCTCCCAGAACTAAACCTTCCATGAATCAAGCTTTTAGATACTCTCAACACTCCTGGCATCCAGACATTCATACAACCCTGAATTATTTATTCACCAATCTTTGCACAACTTCCTAAACACCAATGGAGACTGGGATGGTTTCAGCTATTTGATGTTCCATCTTCTCAAGTGGCTGAAGAGGCTATAAAGCACCCCATTGCTTAAGCCTGCCACCTCAGTTCCATTAGCAGTAAAGACCTCTCTATTCAAACTGCTAAGTAAATCCTCCGAGAGCCCGGGGACTGTTTCATGCTTGAAAGCAACTGTTAAGAATTTGACAACAACCAAACTGTTCCTATTTAATCCCTCTCCCAAGGTAAAAAGAATTATAGGTAAACATATGCCTTCATTATTTGCTTTGCTGCATTTCAATACCCAATCCCACACAAAATTGCCAGCCAAGGATTTAATGCAATCACTTCTGTATTTCAGAGCTATTGCCTTTGCAGAATGGAAAAAGCTTAACAAGGGTTATAGAGCTGGTTAGCCAGGAACTGTGTTTTGTGTAGCATACACCTTAAATGTCACAGGGGTGAGGGGTGAAGTTAAAAAGCATCACCAATCAAAGGGTACACCAAACTATAAAAAGAAGAATGAAGAGAAGTGTCACAGAACTGAAATTCTTGTTATTTGGTTTTGAAAGATAGTAGATACGGGGCAAAAGGGTTTGGGGATTAATTTGGGTTTTTTTTTTTTTCTTTCAAGTTTTTTGTATGGCTTTGTTTTGTTTTTAGCCTTTAGTAATTTATGTTTGTCACATCCTCAATTTACTACTCCTACGAAAGCTGATTTTATTAATACCTTAAATAGAAGTTCCAAAATGTGATAAATCTGAGCGAAATACTCTGTAAAAATGTATTATTCAAGAAGAATAAATAATCAGTAATTCAGAATAAGGGCAGTGGCAGTAATGAGAAGGAAGAGGGAGAAAGAGGCATGAAAACCTACTTGACTGCAATGTCTTTCTAAGCAGGTTAACCCATGTCATTTCCCTCAGGGAAGAAAAGAATTAACATTTTGTTTATCTTAGTGTTTTATTCAACTGTCTGTGAAATGTGTACTATTAAGTAACCACTTTCAGAAAAGTTTTTTTGAGGGGGGAGTGTTTTGTTTCAGTATTCTTGGCTACAGAATCAACAAGTTGCATGGGAAAATAAAACATCTGTATTAACAGTGGAATAATATTTCCAATATGGGGCTGTCATCAACAAGTCAGACTCCAGGCAGCATCTTAGAGAACAGATTCCAGTCCACTTCTCATGAGCACACTCTCTGAAGCTCCTAAGTCCAACAGCTACTTCTAGCATTATTCCTCCTCCTCAGAGCCAATTCACACAGAACCGAAAGTCCAGGGCACAGTTCCAGATCTCCCAGACCCAGAGTAGGTAAACCAAATTGAAACCAGAAATGCTCACAATTTATTCAACAATGCAGCATTCCTCAACCTCCCACTTCCCAGACATTCCGCCACACTAACTCATGTGGTTAACGATTATTCTCTTCTCACAAAAGGTTTATACGGTGGGGAGAGGGGAAAGAAATACATATATATAAAAATATTACATAAATACATACTTAGATATATCTCCCCAGTGTTCAAGCTTGGTGCAAACCCTCTTAAAATTAAGTGTTTTGATTAAGGCTTATTTTTTTTTTCAATTAGGCAAATAACTTCTAAATTTACTCAGGAAAACTATGTTTTTCCCAAACACAGAAAGAAGATGACACTATCTGATTCAATTCAATAAATTTTTATTGAGTGTGTAATATTTGCTCCAGGGAAATATAATGAAAAAAGAGAGGGAATACCTATAAAGAGCTTACAGATTAAAACAAGGGAAAGGCATTTAAACAAATAACTATAACTTTTGCAATGTATTCATACAATGGTCATATATTTCAGGCACTAGAAAATCACTAACCAGGAGACATTGAAGCAAGGACTTGAACCTCGAGGAGGATTCTGATCAACCTGCAAATAGAAATATCTGTTCCATCACTTCATGCTTGCCAAGTTTCCCTTTCCAAACTCCTCTTAAAACTACAAACTCCCCTTTGAAAAATATCCTGTGCTCAGAACAATAATGTCAGCACTTCCACTGGCATGGGGGTTGGTGCCTTTCAAACATGCTACACCGCGCTGCGCTACGGCGTCCTAAATGTTTTGTACTGCAAAGAGGCCACTCAGCTGTGAATTCCATTTCTAAGGCTTCTACTCAAATATATTATTTTTAATACCCTTCTGCTTTTTGTGAACACAGAACCTCCCTCTCTGCACTTCTTTTGATCATAGAGGTGCTGATGGTGAGAACAATGTCAACTGACCCAGCACAGCCACTCACATGTGGAAACACTAAGAAACCACTTCCTGGGCACCAGCCAGTAAAGCAGGCCAGACAAATGAGAGACAGCAGGATCAACTTGGCCGCAGGAGTGAGAACAGGCGGATCTCCTTAGGCCTCCCCCACCAGTAAAGCCTCACCCTAGAAGCCAGCACGAGCTCCTCTCGTGGGGAGACAGGCAGGAAGGGGACCGGAGCAGGAGCACCCAAGGACCAGGCTTTCCTTACAAGCACAAACTGGCTGCCACCTCTCTCAGTGCTCCTCCAGGAAACCAGGCCTGGGGTAGGAGGCAAAGGGGAAAGGGGCCCACGAGTGGGGATGCCCGGCTGGTACCGGTGAATGGACCCAGGCTCTGCAGAGTCACACAGAGCCTTTATGAGCCAATGGCAGCCACGCTCAGCTAGAGAGCCTCAACAACCAAAAAGGAAGAGCCAATAATCCCCAAGGCTGTGAGCTGTTCCTCTGGTCAGGTCTGTCCGTGGAGATCCACGGCAGGGCATTGCTACTCATGGTTGGACACAGGCAGCATCCCTAGCAGGAATCCAGGTGGGCTTTCCTGATGTCCCTTCATGAAGGGAGGGAAGGATTCCTCAAGAGCAGACAGAAGCAGCACCATTTCCTTCCTGCTGCTTCCGTACCAGAGATAGCAGGTGAAGGCCTCTTATCTTATAGGACAGAGGTGGCTATGCAGGGTCACCCAGGGGTGCCACCACCTTTGCCAAGGGTCACCTTCACTGAGGTGGCAAGATGCAAATACTGAAATGACTTTTGGCCCTAGTCCAAAAGTTTGCTACTTTTGATTACATAAAATCTTTCTTTCTTTGTCTCCATGTTCCATCCAAGCACACATGGGACTTTGGGAAGGGCCCAGGGCCTACCTCCTCCACACATCCCACAATACCACCCCAGCAGTCCCAGCCTCCCCAGCAGACCCCACTTCCCTGAGCTGGTGGCAGGCCCTATTACTCTGTTACCCCGACACATTCCCAGGTGTATCCCAAAGGGCACCAGCCACTCCAGAGGCTCCTCGGAAACAGGGTTTCATGGATGAGCACATTGAGGATATTCTGCAAACCAATGCAATCTTGGAGGCTCAGGTGCACATCCAGCAACTAGAAGGCATTCTATAAATATGTTTATTGCCTCTGTTTAACCTCACATTTCAAAAACATCTTTAAAAACAACAATTAACCTTTTTCTCAGTAAAACCCACTACTATATCCCACAGAATGTATTAATAACAGGAACATACCCATCCCACTGGTGGGCTGACTGCACTGCAACAAAACTTCTTCACCTGCAAGGCACAGACCCACCCCTTCCCCCTCTCCCCCACCAAACCCGGCTATTTCTCTAAGCAGCCACACAGAACAAGGAGACCCCCTCTCTAAATGGCTGCCTTCAAAGCTCTGAGGGGCGATCACGTCTCCTAGTAGTTTTGGTTGTGGTGGTGGTGGCTTTTCTTTTGTGCTACACTATATGCAATTTCACTGAATAGAAGCCCCTTCAAGACAGAGACTTTTCTGGTATATTTTGTGTCAAGTCCTTAATAAACTGCATTTTTATATTGTTAGTGAAGGAAAGGGATGAGGCTTTAAGGATGAAGGCTGAAGGCTGACACTAAGAAGACTGAGTCATCTCAAACTACTTTGCACTCCCCCAAACGTGCAGCATGTGGAAAGTCTGTTTACTGGGAAAATGCAGACATCTTTCAAAGGGAGGTCCCTATACTTCAGGGGAGGAAGGCAGTCAAGGTCCTTCTGGAAAGTTCTCCAAGATAGACAGGGAATCTGTTTCCAGGACCTTGGCTTATGGGGTGCTCTTCCTAGGATGGCCTGCAGCCTCTCCACCCCCTTCCTACCAGCTGGCCGCACCCCTCAGCTCACCCCAACAGCCCCCATCCAGCCCTAAGCTCGTAAGGGTGCCAGCTCCCATCACCCCCACCCCGTGTGGAAACCTGGGGGTGCCCACTTCTGCATGACCCCTCAGCGAAGTGCAAAGGAAAAGGGCTTTCAGAGAGACAGGAGGAAAGGGGCAGAAAACGCCTCACCATCCCCACGCCTCATTTTCTACTTCAGAATTAAAATGCAGACAGGAGAGGGCTGCCAGAGGGAAAACTATTAACACATATCTATGGTTTGAAAAATAAAGTCAGGTCTTTTCTGAATGAAATTAAGTCTTATTTGGTTACTTGGTTGGATGATGAGGACTTGCTTTACCAATTAGATCATGCAGCTCCAAGGCTTTGAAAGAAAACACATGTAAAGCAAGTTATCAACAGCCAGGTAACTTTTCAGACACACAGTAAAAATTTTTACAAGTCAAAATGATGTAATGTGAAAACAAGTTTCTGAACAGCACTGCCCTAGAATGTACAATCTTTCAGGCATCACCACCACGCAGGGTGAAAAGCTCCCGGTGTCCCCAGTGGTCCTGTGCCATCTGCACCCCCACCCCTCAACACTGAGGAAAGGGCAGCTCCTGCCACCCCCTGGTACTCACCACCAAGCCATCACCCCTGCACAACAGGTGACAGGGACTCACAGACAACACACAGGGCCAGGGCCTTCATCTCTCTTTCCTCTACAGCCACCGCTGAATGCTTTACAGCTACACTAAGAGCAAACCACACCTGAAGAGTAGAGCATACAGAACAAACCATGCTTCTAAAAAAAACAGAATGAAAATACAGGAATGGTGATAGCACTTTTATTTGTAGTAAGATCATGGGTGACTTTTTTCCTGTTGTGGTTCCCAAATTTTGTCTATTGTTACAGTACAATTATAACTAAAAATAAATGTGTTGAAATGATGAGGGTTTTGTTTTTGTTTTTAGCAAAATCAAACCAGCTGCCCATGTTGAAAAATTATCAGGGTTAAGCAACAAAGAATTTTGGGAAAATAACCTTCCTAAAAATTCTCAATTTTAACCTCTTGGAACATCAACTTAAAATTTTAAAACAGAGAAAGAATCCACCTATTAAATGTTATTATAATGTTATGTGTCTCAACCAGGAGATGGACAAGAAAGATCAGAGTTAAATCTGAACTCCAGTCTTACCCTGAAGAGTAAAACAGTTAAAAACTGATCATCCTTCTTAAAACTTGACTAATCTTGTAAAAACAGTTGTTAGAATGAAGTTTATATATACCTTCTCTGGAGTGAAAAACAACTCTTTAAACTAAGCCCATGCTTTAAGAAGCCACATTATGAGATAAACACCTCTGTGCTAAAGACTGATGGTATATCGATCCCATGTCAAACTCATTACCTGTTTTTCAAAATCAGCTGACAATTTCTTAATGAAAAATGAGAGGTACACTAAACTAGTATTTCACATTAGGCAGGGGAAGGGAAGAAAATTCATCCAGATGATTTGGTTGCAGCTGACAAAATTCAGATTATTAACCAGATCAGCTGCCTGTAAGTGATCCAATTTTCTCTAAAGAAAAAGACATCCTGTCAGAGTTACAAAAAGCTATTTTGTTCCTTTTATGATCACTTATCATTAGCTCCTACTTCTAAGCATACAAGAAGCTCTAATCACCTCAAACACAAACATTCCCAGATTCCTTAATATTCCTTCAGCTCCTTAGCTTCTAAATGATCTTTGATCACACAAAACCAAACTTCTAGCATCTTTTTTCAATTTCTGAAACTGGCATTTCAGATGTACTACTGCCTTCCATATACCACAGGCACATTACCTTGTGTGTACTTAATTACTAAGGTAACACAAATTTGGCCTTGTGTTTGCACTATTTTATGCTGAGTCAGAAGTTTATGTAAACTACTACAATAACTTTTAAATTATTTGTACAAGTAGTAAGTTTGATTTGGATTCTATTTAACACATGTTCCCTAGTTCTGCTTCTTAACCTAAACTATTCTGTAGACGGTGGAGGAAAAAGTATTTTCCTATCTGTGATATATGTACCATCTGCAGACCCCATTGCCTAAATAAGCCAAATCAGCAATCTCCCACTAAATCATGAATGTGTCATCTTCTTTTTTCCAATAACTATCTAGAAGCCCAAATAAAGCTGTATATGTTACCAGGGAAAATTCAGATTTTCACTCAACAGAGAATTTTCCATCCAAGCAACATTACAATTTATCTACCTGGTTCAAATTTTTAAAATTATGAGTTAGACCTGTTGGAACACACAATAGTAATCTGCTGACCCAAGAAAATTAATGATCAAATAGAGTCATCTCTTTGTTGCACTGGAATCAATTAAGCGTTTGTTTACAGATGGATAACTGTATAGGCAACATGGTCCCAGCTCTCAGGGTATTTTCAATTTCTTTCAAGATACAAGGTAAGACAGGTCAGCAGCAACTGCAAGCACTATTTCTTGAGCACCTACTATAATATATGAAACAAAGTGACTATGACAAAATATAATTAAGGGTTAAATTGTGTAGAGTATTTCAAAGAGAATGACCAGAGGAGGGTTTTTTAACTCAACAATCTTCAACATCTCCATGGAACACTCTTACAGGATTGTTGGATGCATGGTGTCATATTTGAATTAACCACAGGGACACAAGTTTGAGAGCCCCCTAATTGTCCTTTGAGGCCATAGGCAAGGCCATCTTCCTAATGCATATAGGGTGATATCCACCTTCAAGAGGAAAAACATCACAGAGGCAACCAAATCACAGACAGAACCCTGGTTTCCAGAGCCGATTTCTGTCACCCTCCAGGTCTTGCTCTCCTGAGTACGGACTCTTTGTAGACAGAGATGGAGGCAGGAAGGGAGCTTGAGGGCAGACACACTTGAAGGGAACCCACTCTTCTACTCAGTTGGAGCTGAGTATTACATATTCCACTTTGTAAGCCCCATGGGTTGCATGTTATTTTACAAAGCCTCACCTAAACAATGCTAAAAGAAATTAAACCTCCCGTGAGGTCAAGATGAAAGGGACGGTGGAAATAAGCGAGAATGCCAAGGAGACGGGCATTTCAGCACCTCTTCCTCACATACTCAGTTTTGGAGGACCTGGCTAGAATTTACAATTTCATGACAGCTTCATTCCCATTCACTAAAGAGCTATGACTTTGTCCAAACATGTAGTTGGGATTTAGATGATGGGAGAGGACACATTTTGCACAAGGAGTTTAATAAGAACCACAGTTCCAAGGCAGATAGTATCAAAGTGAATTTGTACAGCAGTCCACAGACAGGGCTGCCCAGCCTGGTTAAGAGATGTTGGGAAAGAGCAGAAAGTGCAATGAATTAGTAACAAGGAATCAGCATGAGGAAAGCCCAGATCCTAGATGTAAATTATCTAATGCAGTTAAAAGGGAATCAGGGGAGATTTCTCTAGTAGCATAAGGATAACTTGTCCTTAAAGGCACCTAAAAATGTGACCAGCACTTAACAACAGGTTCCTTATGCACATTGGACATTTACTCAGAAAAGAGAGCAAAAGTAAACCATAGCAAGATAACAACAGACCACTCAGCCATACACAACATGAGCACACACACACACAATGCACAGCCACACAACACCCACAGTAGTTCACTTTAGTTTCTCTCCCTTATGAAAAAAGAGACAAAGAAAACAACATTTTATTCCAAACACATGAGAGAAATTCATGTCACTTGTGTTCTTAATTACAGTCCTATGTTACTTAATGACAGGGATACATTCTGAGAAATTTGTCCTTAGGTGATTTCATCATTGTGCAAACATCACAGAATACTTACACAAACCTAGATGGTAGAACCTACTACATACCTAGGCTATTTGGTATGGCCTATTGCTCCTAGGCTACAAACCTGTAGAGCATGTTATTGTACTGAATACTGTAGACTTGCGGTCCCCAACCCCCAGGCCACGGACCGGTACCAGTCCTTGGCCTGTTAGTAACCAGACTGCACACCGCACAGCATGAGGTGAGTGGCAGGCGAGCGAGTGAAGCTTCATCTGTATTTAAAACTGCTCCATCCTCCATGAAACCGGTCCATAGTGCCAAAAAGGTTGGGGACTGCTGCTATAGACAATGGTAATATGATGGTAAGTAATTGCATGTCTGAACATATCCAAACATAGAAAATGTACACTAAAAATACAGTGTATCTGAATATGTTCTTGGCCCATTTTTTTAGTGGGATTTTTTTTTCTCATTGAGTTGAGTTTCTTGCATATTCTGGATATTAGTCCCTTATTAGATAAATAGTTTGCAAATATTTTCTCCCATTCAACAGGTTGTCTCTTTACTCTGTGGACTATTTCCCTTGCTGTGCAGAAGTTTTTTAATTTAATATAGTTCCATTTGTCTATTTTTATTATAACTGTCTGTGCTTTTGAGGTCTTAGCCATGAAATCTTTTCCTAGATGGATGTCTGGAAGTGCAGTGTTTTCACTATTTTTTTTTTCTAATAGTTCTACAGTTTTAGGTCTTACATTTAAGTGTTTAATCCATCTTGAGTTGATTTTTGCATAAGGGGAGAGACAGGGATCCAATTTCATTCTTTAGCATATGGATATCCAATTTTCCTAGCACCATTTATTAAAGAGGGTGTCCTTTCCCCAGTGTATGTTCTTGGCATCTTTATCCAAAAATAAATTGGCTGTAAATACTTGGATTTATTTCTGGACTCTCTATTCTGTTCCATTGGTTTACGTGTCTGTTTTTATACCAGTACCATGCTGTTTTTGTTACTATAGCCCTGCAATATATTTTGAAGTCAGGGAGTGTGATGCTTCCAGCTTTGTTCTTTTTACTCAGGACTGCTTTGTCTATTTGGGTTATTAAAAATGGCACACCTGGCAGCAGTCCCCGGCCTTTTTGGCACCAGGGACCATTTTCATGGAAGACAATTTTTCCACGGACTGGCTTATTCTATAAGCTTTCTATTTTTAATTTTTTTTTTAATATTTTTGTTAAAAACTAACACACAGCACCCACATTAGCCTAGGCCTACAAAGGATCAGGATTATCAATAATACTGTCTTCTACCTCTACATCTTGCCCCAGTGGGAAGTCTTCAGGGACAATGACAACCATGGAGCTGTCATCTCCTATGATAACAATGCCTTCTTCTGGAATACCTTCTGAAGGACCTGCCTGAGGCCATTTCACAGTTAACTTTTTTTTTTAATTAAGTAGGAGTATGTTCTAAAGTAACAATAAGACATATGTTAAATACATAAACCAGTGACATAGTCATTTATTTATCAAGTACATAATTATATGTGCAATACTTTTGTGCAACTGGCAGCACAGTAGGTTTGTTTATGCCAGCACCACACAAACACATGAGTAATGCACTGCACTAAGATGTTACAAAGACTATGACATCACTAGGCAATAGGACTTTTTCAGCTCCATTATAATCTTTGGGACCATCATATATGCTGTCCACTGCTGACCAAAATATTGTTATGCAGCACGTGAATGTACCTCAGTATGTCTCTAAGTCTGTATTTCTCAAACTTGAATAAAGTTCTGAAAATTTTTGAGGAAAAATAACTGTCATGAATGTCTTATTAAAGGGTCTGGGAGACTCTGGTTTGAGAAACACTGACTTAAAACTAGAAAAACTTAAAAAAAAAGACTTTATAACTGATTAAAAAAACACTTTAAGACCTCCAGATTAAAAAGTTAAAAAATTATATAAAACTCATGTTGACTGAGAATAATCACAGGAATCCAAGTTTGAGAACCTCATTTAGAACCACTGTACAAAACCCAGCAATTTCTATCAAACAAGCTATTCTTGTCAGTTTGCCCCAATTTTTACATTAGTACACAAGAAGTTTTGTAGTTCAAGCAGTCTTTACGAAACCTGTCTTAAAATGACCATTTACCTTATCAGGTTTTCAGACTGCCTAATAGAGTTTGTCTTGGTCTTTTCTATCCCACTATATCTAACAGATCTGCCTGCTGATGTTTGTAATGTAATTATCACTTTCATAAAAATGCCTCCCAATCCCCAATACTAAAACAATAGTTTAATTCATTTGTTTAGGACCTCCCCAGAGAAACAAAATTGACATAACTCTTATCAACAACAATACAGGAAGTGACCCTCATTAGCAGTTGTCATTAGTAAAATTTTCACCATCTGGTGAGGTCAGTTCCCCCTGAACCATTAGAAATCCACTAGAACTATCTTTTCATCTCTGTGGAAATATTCTCCCTAAGTGAAGGCTAATCGTCACAGCAGGGCATACTCAGAAACCCAAGCACTAACAGAATTTGGGGGATCCTCTAATTGCAGTAGATCAAAAACTGTGTTTTTCCCTCAATTGAAAGCATGTGGTGGCAGGGGGCCGTGGGGGGAGTAGCACAAGAGGAAGTGACAGGGAGGTTAAGTGGAATGGTTGTCACTTCCATGTACAATATATACGTTTTCTAAACTGAGGTTCCATATAAAATTGTTTGAAGATAGGGCTTCCCTTTTTTAAAAAAGGAGTGGGATCGTTTTTGGAATGCACTGCTATTCCATGATCTCATTTTACATAAGAGAACCCTGGTTCCCTGAAAGGGGAAATGACATCCCAAGGCACCAGACAGCCAATGGCAGCATCTGCAGCAGAGCACCTAGGCCTGTTCCCCAGCCATTTACAGCAATGCAAAGAAAGACCATGGGGGCAAAACTCGCTACAGCATTCAAAGACCAAAATCTCAGAAGAAAGAAAGAGGGGTGGGCAGAAAAATCTCAGGAACTCTAATTAAGGACTACGGACTTATTTTTAGCTTTAAATGACATTAGCTAGAAAGTACACTAGGAAGGAATGAACAAGCATGTGTAATCATTTAATAATAGCACAAACGTGCCCTAGGGAAGAAAACAGGAATTAGGAAGGGCATCCCAGATAGCTAACCTTAACATCTGCCTCCACTGCCTCTGATCAGTCGACCTTATGGGCCGCACAGGGACTAGTCTTCACTTGCAGAGCTTCCCAGATGTTTCTGGAGTTGCTCTTTTTCTTTACTTCTTACATCTGTTCTAACCGGGAAAGGCTACTCTTTCATCAGATCTTCTCCCACCCCACACCCCACACCCTAGCCCTGCTCCCAGAGAGTTCTTCTAAAATTCTCTAGGCTGTTCCAGAGTAGACAACACTACTCCAATTCTTCACTTCCCCAGGACAGTTGAGGGCTGTTGGATATGGTTGCTCCAGTTCATCACTAATCAGCATGACTCAAGAATGGGAACAGCCCCTACGTGGAAAAAAAATCAGTGTCTTTCTCTCAAGCCTCAAGGAGTTAAATGAAAAATCCACAGGAAATCTGACTCCACAGATATCCACATACCAACTTCATTCAACTTCTCAAGGTTGAAAAGAGAGCCAGGTGCTTCCCATTCTCACTTTAGAGACCTCAAAAGCTCACTGACATTAATTCCAGAGATCAATGTAGAGCTTCAAAGGAAAGGGGGAAAAAAATCAGATAACTAACATAACAGTTTCTTAATGTGATCTCACAGAACAACAGGATTGTCTTTTACTTGGAATTTTTCATAAAAATGGAATGCAAAAAATTAGCAGAAACCTTCTTTGTTCTGGACAAGCTCTACTTAAATTGGTGAGAAGTCAAGAGTGTGCAGAAGCATGCTAGCCTGAAATAAAATCGGAATCAGAAAAAAGTACTCTTTGTCTCTCCAGACTATCTGTGCTTTGCTTTCCCATGTCATCTCAATATTCTCAAGGTATTTCTATCCTGTCATCTCTAAAACATCCTACTTGGAAGAAAGGGAATGTACGTTTCTTTGATGTGAATATCAGTCAACGTGATGCCTCTCCTAGGAGCATTTGCCCTCCTGGCATCTTCTCCAACTAGGGAATGAAAGGCCTTAAGGTTTCACTCATTACTACAACAGGTGGAGAGGGATCCTGTAGAACAGGAGGGTCTGATGCCCCTAAAAGGCCATCACAGGGGCAGATGGTAAGACTAGAGCTGTAATGAACTGGCTACTGAGCTGCTCCCCACCCTCCACCCCCATGCCACTCAGGATTAAATATCAGATGGCCGGGCAAAAGGAAATTGTGTTCAGTGTGGGGGGCTTTGATATATGTAGAGAGGATGACCAGTGCTCTGAGGAAGGCAGAGCAAGCAATGAGCAGCTTACCTATGGCATCTAGGATTCTTATTTTAGGAAAGTGACATCTTAGCACTCAGCAAGCAGTGCAACTTGAAACTGAACACCCTAGAGCATATCACAGAGAAGGCCCCACAACCCTGTCCTCTACCAGATCAAGCTAGCACATGCAAGAGAAATCTTTACTCCTTTGATGGGAAGAGAGTATTAGAATTATACTCAAATGCTTAATTTTATTTAACAAATATTATTAATTGTGAGGCATAAAAAGGTTAAGTAATTTACCTGAGGTCACACAAAAGGCCTGCAGTCAAGATTTGAACCCAGAAGTATGGCTCCTGAGTGTAAACTCTGGCCTAACCCCGTGCTGGGCTGTCTCCCTCATGTAGGAGAGATATGCAGAAGAGACAACTAAGTGCACCCAAGCACATCAATCGTTCTTACCACAATTTATTAACAGGCTTTTCCACATGCAATGAGTGAAGAAAGGAAACATCAACTGGCTGCAGTGAGAATTTCTGTAGTAAATATGCTTGATATCTCCATTCCTCATGGCTCCAAATCTCAGTTTCTCATCGTTAAAGTGGTGATAATAGCAGCATCTCCCTTTAGGAGCTGGTGTCAATGTTTAATGAGTAACACCTACAACACTGTGCCCAGGGCCTGGCACACACAGAATACTGAATAAACGTCAGTTCCTCCTCCACCTTTCTGAAGGCATTTGTGAAGTTCATATGAAAACCTCCCAGGTAAGGAACCTGAGTGTCTACAAGCAGAAGGGAAAGTCTGATGGGCACGAGCAAAATTCAGAGAGCCCCTGGATGCGCTGAGGGGTCAGGAGTCCACCAATAGAGCAGTTTCAATCAAAATGGAGTAGGGGGAGTGCACAGAAAGACCAAGGCCAAGAAGATTGAACAAATCTGCTTTTCAGGGAATCCAGGGACCTGACACTAACAGCGGAGCTTCCTCCAGCACCTATAAGGCAGACTAAAGAAAACAAAAGACATTTCTCCCCTCCCATTCAACCACAGCCAGAGTCTGTGTCTGGAGAAAAAGTTTATGAACTAGAAAGGTAATTAAGGGCAAGAGAGCCTGAGTAGCCTGGTTATCCTTTAAACAAATACAAACTACCTAAATAACATAAAGCCACCTTGTTTACCTCCACTAAATAGGAACTGTAATATGTCTTCCTACCTTTCTAGTGCGTCGTATACACCACTGTGTGCTTATGGCACATGTGGTATCCAGAGGAATCCTAACCCTTGCACGAATCCAACAATTCAATCAGCCATGAAAAAAACAGAAAATGGTTTTTACCTTCTCTGCTGACTTCAGAACCCACCCCTGGGAAAAGATGCTCTTCAACTGCACATCTGACCTCTGGAAGGGGGAGAAAGAAGCCAAGTCCTTGTTGTCCCCTCCCCATCTGGCCCCACCCATCCAAGAGCAGAGCCTAAGATCACAGAGTTCACCTGCATCCTTCAAGGAAGGCAGACAATGGACCCCAGAAGCAACTATGGCAAAATGCCACGTCTTTCTGCAGCTGTGTGGACCCTAAGTGTTCCCTAAATCACTGGTGCCCAGGGAATGAGAGGTGGCAACTACTTGATTCTTTAGCTTTAAATCATTAGACAAAGGCATCTTCCCCCAAACACCCAATGGAGGCACCTAGATCCTCAGGAGCTTGAAAAATAGTCTCAGTCTTCAGTATAGAGAGGACAAAGGTAGCCAAATGCAGAGCAGCCACCCCCACGTCAGTTGTGGGAAGGGGCTCGGGGCCACTGCCCCTTCCCACTCTGCCCAGCCCAGAGGACAGGTAAGGCTGCTTTGAGGAGGGTGCTCCAGAAGAGCTTCCTGCCTTCCTCATTTCCCAGGTCCTGCTCAGACCCAGAAACAATTCTCAGATTCCAAACTGCAGCCTCTCCTTGTCTATTGTGCCCTGCAATGTTTTATCCCAGGGTGAGAACCAGACCTCACACACCACCTAACCCCATATCATCTCTCAGTCTGTGCCCAAGCAGGTGAGGAGCATTAGCCTTGGAGAGCTGGACGTGGAGGACTGGGCTGGCAACACAGCAGACCCCTCCCCAAATCACTACCACAAGCCTCAGGTCTGTAGTGCAATGGCCCACACCTCACACCCCAAACAAAACAGAAGCTGTCCAGAACAGGTAGCATACATATGAGCTGTGCGTGGTTAACATCAACTCACTCCATATAACTGAAACTCTGCAAAGTAACCAAGGAACTAATCCTCAAAATAACTGAGAAGATTTTGGCTTGATCCACTGCAAGAGACTGAAGAGACAGCTGATTTTCACCCTGCTTCCCTTATACTTCTATTGGAGAAAAGAATGTCAATGTGTTATGAACAAGAATATCTTTTCTTTCCTAAAACGTTTTCATAAAAGTATGCTACCAAAAAAGGGGGTGGAAGGTGGGTGTAACATTTTTGCTTATTTCTTTAAAAAAAAAAAAAGATAGAAATTAGTTGCATTCATCACCCTAAGACTTTATCATCGAAATTTTACATAAGCAGTGCCTTTCTACTCCACAATATTTATTAATATTCTAGTGAGTAAAACTGACTAGTTGATCACATTAAAAATTCATCTGTGTTGTGCTGGAAGTCTTTTCTCAATATTCCAAACAGTACCAAAGTGTCAGTACCAAAAAAGAAACGCCAAAACTCTATTTTGGGGGCCTATGACAGCTTTAATGTCACATAAATTGAAAATTACTGCGTACTACCACTGAAGAATATGAGTGCGTTAGAACTGTTTTATCATTCCATCCAAAACTAAATTAGAAGAAACAGCCCTCTTCCCACCAGCCTAAGTACATCTTACCTGGCTGCTGCACTCTCTCTCCGCATTTCTGTGGAGGTGAACAGTGTACTTCCCGGACACCTTTCAGGAACCAAATCCTCTATGGCACCTTTTGTGTACAGTTACTGCTAACCACGCATTGCAAAGGATGGTAAAGTCAAAATAAAATTTAAAATCCATTTGATTCCTCCTCCTGAGTACATGCATTCCTTCCATATTCATAAATTTGGCATCACCATCAATACTTAAAATTCCCGAAACAAACACCACTTGCAAATTTCCCCATGCAGCCCCTCCAGGGCCCACTCCAGACTCATTTGAACTGAAATGAGTATTTCCAGGTGCTATCACTAATTCCAAGACTTCACAGATTTTCCACAACACAGAATCTCCATATTCTAGATTTTAGCACCGTATTCCACAGGAATCAAGATTTTTTTTGTCAGTGTTTGTTTGTTTGTTTTTAAACAGAGTAGCAGCTATGTCCAAACCCACCATGAACCTTCAGCCTTACCTCCTGCATCCAGCACGTGGCCAAGCAGCCACTGTGTCTCACTCTTAACCCTCTGGATCCTAAATCTGTCTCCTGAGGTCCCAAATTTAGCATGAAGCCTTGCTTGGCATGAAAAGAATTGGAACAACTCACTCACAACCTGGATCACCCGAAGAGAGACACAATTTTAGCAAATCTCAAATAAAAGAATAAACAGATCAGGTTCAATTTCCAGTAACTAGACTGATCAATAGAGCAAATGAAAATCGTGTCTTATAAGAGGAAAAAAAAACTATACATCTGATGTAATGTGATGATTTTATAAATAATTATATTGGCATCAAATGCCTATAAGGCAGCTCATCCCCACTTTATACATAATGGGGTTAGGAGGATGCAAGCTCCCAGTATTACTATTAATATAAACTAAAGCAAGTGTATCAGATCTAAAACCCCGCTGGAACTCAGTTCTGGCCCAAGCACATGTAGGCTGCAGAGGCCAGGGCACCACACAGCCGCAGGGATCAATGCTCCATTGTGAATCAGGCTTAACTGACTCCACAGGCTACTGTGTATTCCACAGTAAGATCCCTGAAAGGATAAAAATCACTAATTCTGAACCAGGAGAGCAAGAGGTTTGCCCATTTTAAAACCAAAGTTACCAACCGGCAATTATAGAAGTGAAGCTGGAGGAACAGCGAGAATCAGCAGGCCTCAGACAAACAGATACTCTTGCAGCAAAGCAGAGATGGAGAGAGAAACGGGAGGCCTGTCACAGTCTGCCCACCAGACTCTCCCTGTGGAGGGCATCTGGCCTCACGTGGACCCTTCAGACCCCAGCCCCAGGTTAGGAAGAGCCGAGGCAGGACAGGCAGGGGCCCTAAGCAAATGTTAGTTTAACATCCAAATCAATCTCCTAAAATGGAGCTGCAAGGTATTCTCTCTCAGGGTTTTGCAATGAATCTCAACAAAACAAATTCTACAGTTAAAACTCCAATTATTTCTTTACCATAAAGTTAAATGATAGCATGAACAAAGATTATAAAAATGATTCCAAAGACATTGTTCTTAGACATTTTCATAATACCTTCTCTCTTTCTCCTAATATTTTTAATGTCAAGTATTGAAACATATATATTTAAACTCACTGAAGCATTAACAAGCTTTCTTTTTTATTCCAACAAGTTTATTTTTAAGATACGATGGTCACAGTGCAAGGCAAAATGGGACTAACTGAATAATAGCATCATTTAACATTTGTATAATGCTTTGGAGTTCATACAGCGCTTTTTATAAAAGCATTGCCACAATCAAATTTCCCAGATAACACAAACATCTAATGTTAAATTCAACCTCATCCAACCAAGTCTTCGTCCAAAGTTTCTCCCTGGTATTTTGATTTTTGCCTCCCTATTAATTCCCCCCGATAGTCCTTTTATTGTGCCAGACTGAGTCAAGTTCACAGAGGTGGACTAACTTGCCCTTGGTCTTACCACCAAGTTAGTGGTAGAAACTACGACACCAAAGCCCCTGCCCAGCCCTGACTCGAGGCTACCTTTCCGCAATCTTGACCACTTTGAAGAGCACGGACCCTGATGGTGACCACCAGGAGTTCATTGCAGGCTCTACCACCAACTTGCTAAGCAGACCTTTGCGAGTTCCTTCAGTGTTCCATGCGTCAGTCGCCTCGTGAGTGAAATGGAGATAACAGTGGCACCTTTCTCCCAGGCCAGTGTAAGTTGTTGCATGTCACAGTACCTGGCGCACCTAAGGGCTCAAGAAACTATACTGCTTCTATAGTTATTGTTCTCTCTTCCCCAAATATGAAAAATTCCTAGCACCAACCAGATTACCAATATTAACTGACACAAGATTAGCTTATGAAATTGTTATGATGCAACTGACATATGATAATATAAACCACTGTTACCAGGTGTAGTAGGTTGAACAATGGCCACCCAAAGTCATCAAGTCTCAACCCCTGGAACTTGTAAAATGTTATCTTACTTGGGAACAGGGTCTTTTCAGATATGATTGAGGGTCTTGAAATGGGGAGATAATCCTGGGTTATCCAGGTAGGCTGTAAATCCAATGACAAGGATCCTTAAAAGAGACACATGGAAGAGAAGAAACTGCGAGAGAGGGTGACGTGAAGCGAAGGCAGAGATTGGAGTGACGCAGCACAAGCCAAGGAGTGCCAAGAAATCAACTGCAGCAGCCAGCGGGGACCAGGACTATTCCCAGAGCCTCAGGAGGGAGTGCAGCCCACTGACACCTTGATTCCAGACTTCTGGCCTCCACAACTCTCAGAGAATAAATTTCTGTTGTTTTAAGCCAGCAACTTTGTGGTAATTCGTTACAGCAGCCCCAGGAAACTAATACACCAGGAGGAAAGTAGTCATTCATAGAGCAAGAAATAAAAGGGGTTCAGGGAAATGACCACAGCCAGGACTGCGCTTCTTGCAGAAACTGCCAGGTGGTGGAGGGGGGAGGAAAACCTAACTGCAACTTGGAGGTAAGATCTAAGAAACTGTTCAGAAACTGCGCAGTCTAGAAAAACAATCATTTGGACACTACAACCAGTCTTCTCTCTCCTAAAAGGCAGACATTTGTTCCCCTTCAGGGTGGAGCACTCCTTTTGTTCTGGGAAAGCCATAGCACAGGGCCAGCCACTTGTGCAGCCCTAAGGCAGGTCTCTAACCTAGAGAGGTGCTCCGTCTCAGTCATGTAAAGGTGATCTCTACAAGCTCCTGGCCTTTGGAGGACTGCTGTCTTCTCCAAATATGAATTTAGATTCTGTGTTTCCCAGGAGGTGAGCTTGTTCTCAGTCCAGCAATGCTCCCTGCAGATAAATGAGCAGTTTCTTCTGCGACCCCAGCAGCACCTGGAGGCCCAGGTAGAGGCAAGTGCAGCACAGGGGAGCCGAGGGGCATGGTGCTTCCTCCAGGTACCTCGCGGATATGTATCCTAGGTGTACATGGTGACAGTGCACAGCAGGCACAGCCAGCAATAGCAACACCTTGCTCCTTCCTATAGCTAGAGGGGAACCAGAGGAAGGGCAGGGCCTGGAGTGGAGAGACTGTTTCACAGGCAAGGAAACTAAGTCCTTCAGGGACAGGCACAAGGCAGTGGCCACAAAGACATGGACTTTGAATCACTGATGTCAATGTCATATATTTTTTTGCTGCAGACTGCTGAGGTCGGGTATCACTGAAGTCAGGAAATGTATTTCCCAAGTAAAGTCAGTTCAACTCAGTCAACATTTGTGGGTCAGTCTGAGGAGTGAGGGGTGTTTCAGGTGCTGGAAATGGAAGGGGAGACAAGATTGCTGCCCTCCGGAGTTTCTGGGTCTGGGGAGCTCTGGAGAATGATGATGGAAATGCCCACGTTGGAGATCATAACAATGACAATGGCTGACCTTCGCTTCATGCTAACCACTTAACAGTTACTCTTCTAAGCCCTAGATGTTTATTACCTCATTTGGTCCTTGCAACAGACTGTGAGGTAGTCACTATTCTCCCCACTCTGCACATTAGACCTCTGGGGCCCAGAGAAGTTAAGTAACTTACCTTTTGTCTAACAGCTAGAACAGGAGGGACGAGGTTTCAAATCCAGATGGCTGGGCCCCAGAGTCCTGCTCTTAACCTCTGTAGTAAGCGTGAAGAGAGTTGAGAGATTTGGGTAAAGCATCATGAGGACACCTAAGAGAGCAACTGACTTCACACTAAAGCACGGTACATTGTAGGAGAATGATACAGTGCCTAGTGACATGAGACTAGACAGTGAAAGGTGAGTAGAAGATCCCCGGAGGAAGGTGGGTGGACTTCACCCAGCACCTAGGCAAGAGAACAAGGGTGAGAGGTGAAAGTCAAATGTGCTTCAGGAATAGCAGATGCATGAGGGGGAGTCCTCAGCTCAGGAGGATGCCATGGGAAGGGAGGCCTTTATATCACCTGGGTGGCTTTTTTAAATAGTAGATTCTCCTGGGCCCCATGACAGCCTCCAGAATCAAAAATGTTCAGTGTGGTGCTGCTCTTTAGCAAGTACCACCAGAGGATCCTGTGAGCCCTGAGATGGAGAAGGTCTTCTGTGGCAAATGGGAGTGTTCACAGATTTAAGCTAGAGAATGAAATGCTGAGAGCTTTTAGCTTTCACTGAAAGCAGGGAGATGAGTTAGAGGTTATAGCAATGGTCCAGGCAAAAGTTGGGATCATCCCAATTAGACAGTAGAATTTTCATACAGGACTATTTATTAAACTTGCAGGCGTATAGACAAGTTAAAGAATTATTTGAGATTATTTAGACCTGCATTAATTCTCATAGCACAATCCACATTCTAACTTTAGCGGTTCACCTGTGAATTACAAAATCGACCTGTCTAGGGGTAGTGAGCCATTTTTTATTTTAAGTTTGAAAGCTGCCCTATAGTAATTTAAAAATATTTCAGCTATCTCTCAAAACATAAAGCACAATGAGTGCATCTTATTTTCTAATCAAGACTTCAAAGTTCCCTTTTATTTTAACTGCTTTTAAAAATAACATACTTAAAAAACCATAGTAGTGACTAAAGAATTGCCTCTTCTCAGCAACAGATGGGTTAAACTCCTCTAATCTGGTTGAAGCCAAGAAATTCTAAACACTTGATTAAACTATTCATGCCACGGAAGACCACAGTACATTTGGGAATGGCAAAAATGAGAATGAAAGAGAATATCTTTATTTGGTCTTAAATGTGATATTAATGCTTTAAAATTTGCAGAGTTCTTCAAGGGTCCTGACAAGGAATATAGTTTATATCCTTAAGGAATGAGAGTTTACTACTAAGTAAGTGGGTATAAATCATCTTAAATTGGCTACTGTTCCAAGGGACACACAGTTGCTTGCTTACTCTGTGTTGCTTTAAAAAAAAAAAAAAAGTTCAAAACTGAATTCTCAGGCCAAAGAGCCAGTCAACAAAAAACAAATGCTAAGATAACAGCAATGTTTAGCAAAAAAAAATCTAACATGAGGCAAAAGTTGAATAAGCAAAAAACACTTCCTTCCAAGAAAATGCTGACATCAATAATCCTATTACTACAGCAAAACTCAACTATGGTTGGAAATCCTGCTATAAAAAGACGCCAGATTAGCACTATTTTAAAGATAATGTTACTTAGTTCTAGAAAATTCTAAGTACCTAACTTCTGTTCCTTCATCCCAAAGAACTAAGCACTGAATTGAACACAAAGTAGATGATCAATAAACACCTGTAGCCATGCCTAGTAGAGTTTAATAAACACCAACCATGTTTATCTTAATTAACTTCAGCATTATGCTTTGTGTTCATTCCTATGAAAGCATGTATAACTTCAAATACAATCACAAGCACTTAACTCAGATTTCAGTTATATAAACATAGTATCATAATTCTGAGCCACACTGTTTACTTGAAGATATTACTTAGCTATTGGCAATAAACATTTTGAGTTTTGGGAAACCAAAGATTTTCTGGGTAATTTTAAGCTCCAGAACAAGAAATACCAATCAATATATATTTGGATTAAGACAAAATTTTTTTCATTTTGTTGTAGTTTTAAATAAGTAGAATTTTTTTTAAAATTGGCCTTTTAGTCAATAATCTGATCTAAAGTTATACCTAAAACTTGCTATTTTCAAGAGGACTCTTTCTATATAGGCAATTTTTGAAAATACAAAATATACCATTCTTGGATATGCAATTCATTTTTAAAATGCATTGTTCCAGGTCTGGAATATTTCACTGTTTATTAATGCTAATATAAGTTATTCATAAATGTTCTGACACATGATCCTAAATTGCCCATATCTGCATAGTTTTAGGGAAGAATCCTTTCACCTATCAGTTACATTTTTATTATCTTTACAAATTTGCACTCTCTTTCAAATAGTGTGGTTTCTGAAATCTTTGCAGAAAATCTAATGCATCCAACTAGTACTTTCCACAAAATCTTTAATACAGGTTATTAATGGATCCTCGAGCTATGTATCTAGACCCACTGGATGTGCCATAATCTACTCTATGATTGTCCTCCCTTCAGGCCTAACCAGCTTAGTGTAGCTGAGTGGAATAGAAGGAGGGAGGGGACAGAAATGTCAGTACCAAAAAATGACTTTTTAAGAAAACCACAACTGACCTCAAGTTGTGAAAGTGGCTAGCCACCTGTGTCTAATTTCATCCTACTCAGATAAAATACAGAAATCCCCATGCAAAAGAGAGTAATAACACTGATTCCAGTCAGTAATAATAATTAGTCAGTAATTAGTCAGTAAGTCAATAATCTGACCATTTGGGGGAAGAATTACCTCCAATAACAACATTGATGGGATGGGTAAAGAAATAATTAGTATCTGAGCTGAGACAGAGCAAGTGGACCAGGACAGAACACGAGAGAGCGCACCTCCCTTCCAGCTCCACCTTCTACCTCTTGAGATCATCATGTGACTCAAGGCCTCTACTGCTAATCATAAATATAGTCAGTCATTCCCCTTTACCACACAAGCCCACTCAGAGTGAAGTTTCTCTGTTATAAAAATGCTACGAATTGAAAGATAATGAATAAAGCAGGGAAAAATACTTTGAAGGAAAGGGATTAGTGGCATTTCTACAAAGTTTTAACATAACAATAAATTAAATGACTCCAGTAGAAAAAAAGCAAAGGAAAAGTCAATAAATATACATAGTACCCCCTTATCCACAGAGGATAGGTTCCAAGACCCCCAGTGGATGCCTGACACTGTGGATAGTACCAAACCCTATATACACTATGTTTTTTCCTATACATGCATACCTATGATAAATTTATAATTTAATGTGCCTAACTTATAAATTAGGCACACTAAAAGATTTAAAACAATAACTAATAATAAAACAATTGTAACAATATACTGTAGTAAAAGTTATGTGACTGTGGTCTCTCTCAAAATATCTTATTGTACTGTACACTTCCTTCTTATGATGATGTGAGATGATACAATGCCTGTGGTATGAGATGAACTGAGGTGAACGGGATAGGCATTGTGACATAAATGGAAAATTCCAGGAAAAGACAATTCGTAAATTTTAAATTGTGCGTGGTTCTGAGTAGCGTGATGAAACCTCGCTCGGTCCTGCCTGGGATGTGAATTGTCCCTTTGTCCACACTGTCTGTGCTCCCCGCCTGTGAGTCACTCAGAAGCCATCTCAGTTCTCAGATCAACTGTTGCAGTACTGCAGTGCTGTGTTCAAATAAGCCTTATTACTTCATAACGGCCCCAAAGCTCAAGAGTAGAGATGTTATATTTTAGGGTAACTGAAACATCAGAAAGCAAAACCACGGATAAGGGGGAACTACCGTACACAAATACCCAAAAAAACTTACCAATATTTTTTCAATATATTTCCAAAGAAAATCATCTTTTGTCAAACAACTAGGCAAAGACTGAAATAATTCTGGTGTGTCTTGGGAGTGTATAAATAGGTACAACTTTTCTGGAAGGCAGTTTGTCAGAAATCCACTAATGCACTTCGAGTGATTTGTCCTATGTAAATAATCAGGGATGTGCAAGATTCAACCGGCTTCAGCATAGAAAATGTGCACAAATTCAAATATTCATAGATCAATAGCAAAGCAGGGCAAAGATGCAAAAATGAGACCAAAAGTATTTCATGATATAATCAATGTGAAGATCACCATCTATTACTGATAGTAAACATATTAAAATGCAGACACAGTGACATTACTATTGAAATCTCTGTGCCAGCACTTTCTTCTTTTAATGCAGCCACCTGAGACTTCACTGGAGAATAAAATGCATTTGACATGCCGGGCCACCGTTGCAATGCTAAGTCTCCTAGGATGACATTATCATAAAGCAATGTTACCAAACAAACTTCATCTAATTATTGTCCCCCTAAAAATGGCTCAACATTAACTATGCCAGAACAAAATCACTGCTTGGCAGACATTCCTCAACACTTAAGTAGCCAATAAAAAAGCTATTGAGTCCTCAGGTCAATCTGTTTCATTAGCTAGAGGTGCATTTTGCAACCAATTCCTCCTCAGAGGCACATCAGGAAGGCACCAGTGCTGCTTAGATTTTGATACTTCATGAGCACCTTTCTGAGGTTTTCCTACAGCCATGGTGGCTCCCTGGGTAATACCTGCTCCAAAATACTCCAGGCAAAACCCATCCCTGCCATCATCAACAGTGAGGAACTCTGGGATTACAACCAAGCTCTGTCTGAGCCTGAAGAGAATGGTTTGGCTGCTGCCGACATCCAGCCTGGGCCATCATCGAAGGAGCCATTCAAAGAGTGACACTGAATGCCAGAGTGCTTGCACGACATCCTTAGCCAGAAAGACCCTAGAACTGCAAGATGTTTTGAGAGTACTGCTGTTATTCCCTGTCAAAATTCAGTCCAGGGAAGTGGGCTTTGAGGATGATCTTTTAAAAGAAACAAGCTATTTTTCACCCTGCTAGGTATGAGGATTTCTAACTCTAAATCAAATCAGATATATGTCATCTTTGCCTCCCATAGAGCTGCCTTCACCGAATTGTTTTCAAGTTATTCCTTCAATGTGGAGGTCAGGTAAAAAGACAAATAGCTGTACACATTCTGCTGCCACATTGACAAGGAAACTGTTAATAAGAAGAATATCACCTTTTTTTTTTTCCCCAGGTCGGTCAAGTGAAGCAGTGGGAGTGGAGAAGGAACAAAGGAATCTGTAACTGGTTGGGATCAATTAGGTGTAAATACCACTGCACTGGGACCAGCCCAACATCCCCTATTGCACTGCTCCACCTGCGGACATAAAACCCTGGGTGGAAATCTCAGAGCAGCTACCAGGAAAATGGTCTCTCTTGGAGACAAAGACTCCCTGCGTTTCCCTCTGCAAGACTGCAGGATTTAAGAGAGCTTAAAACCAGTATGTAATGGTATATATACCTTTCTTTTTCACTGTGATGTAAGTAAGTTTCTTATCTTTTTATAACCCACTTCAAATAAGTTAAATGGAACTGATTTTACTATTTCCTCTATAAATTTGAATTTTTTTTCTCATGCCAATCAAAAATGCCTACTGTTTTCCTAACATCAACAGGCACTAAATGGGGGAAAAGGGAGGGAGTGTATATAGAGACTAAGTTTCTTAATTCTGTCCTTCAGGAGTTCTGTAATCCATTTAGGAAAAAGAGTATTACATCTGACCTATGAAGTTCTGGGTTCAAATCCAAAATCTATCACTTTCTTCTCATGATAGATACACCACACAGGGTTTCTGAATTTTAGTCTCCACATTTGTAAACTGTGGGTGTATGGCCTTCTTCACCAAGCTTTTGAGATTCAGAACGGGCAGAGTAGGGAAAGTCAAGTTAAAATCTGTAAAGCATTCTATCTGAGTGAGCGCTTTATGTCATTAATCCAGAGGTTCAAGGTTAAAGGCCTGCAAAGCAGAATTCCTGCAATGCCCGTTTCCTCAAGCAGGGAACCAGCGGGTAGAAAGTGGACTTAAGTGATTGCCAGTGCATTAATGACTGACATGTGGCAGCAACAATGAGACACACAGATGCAATTTGACATTAATGGAGAGATTTGCCTGTGGCCATGTGCACGGGGAAAAGCACCACCGCCTCCTGCCTTTAACTTGGGTATGAAATCAAACGTCAGCCAAGATTAATTAGAAGCCTGGAGTTTCATTCTACTCTGTTGATAGGAAAAGTACATTTCCATAATGTGAGGAAGCGTTTATGCGGGACGCAAATCTGGCTGACATTGAGGGAAGGGCTGCTTTATTGTGAATGCTGCCTGTGTGGTGCTTGTCAGGACAATTACTTTCTGCTCAAGTGGCTTGCTTTTTAACATTTTATTATCTTAACAACAAAAAACCCTGGAAGCAATAATTATTTATTATGTTAATTCTTTAGCTTTCTTCCTAAAATTTCAGTAAGACCATTAAAAACTAGCTGTGCCCTTGAAACAAACTATGAGTTTATTAATACTCAACCAATTAAGGGGGGAAAAGCAAAGTAAGAGAACGCTCCACACCAGCAATTATTAACTAAGCACTCCATTTGCACACTCTCCTTGGCACGGATTTTATGCAAGGAAACATCCTATATATTTAACTGACTGGAAAACAATGTGAAATGTGTTTAAATCATTACAAGGACCTAGAAAATCTGAAAAGGAACAGAAGGAACCTGCTGCACATGTCTAGAAATTTTTCAAATCCAGGTTATAATAGAGGCCATGTTCCTTTTCACTTGTCACAAATAGGGATAGAACCTTCCAAGTCAGGACCCTTCCAAGTCTTTCTTCAACCCACTATGGAAGGCCTCCAAAGCAAAGGGCTATTTACCTTCTCAGTTCAACTGTCTTTCCCGGACACTCACATGCACCCACACATGCACACACACACACACACTTGCCTTTGTGTTTATTAAACCTTAGCAGTGTTGCTCTTTCTTGAACACTTTCTCTATCAGCATCACCCCTTTTTTATAACACACTCCAGTATTTTAATTCCCTAAATTCTAGGACCTTGTTGATTATAAAGATCACATTGATCTATTATAAACAGCACAGAGCAACGGGAGAGTTACTAAGGAGCCACTTCCTTTAATGTCTCTGAGACAGCACCAGGAACTCTGCACCATGCTCCCAGGGGTAGCATCCATAGAGGTGACTGAGTACCCCACTGCAGGTGGGCAGCAGCCTGACAGCTTGGGAGCAGAAGTCCAGAGAAAGAGTGGTGGAGGACAGGAAAGCATTTGGGGACACCCTTGGGCATCCCCACGATCTCCTGACCCAGTAGGGGGAGTATATGATGAGCTGGAGCTCCCAGAACACTGAAAAGGAGCGCCTACTCCTCTCTTTCCTTTTTGTTCCATTTGCCCTATTTTTACCCTTCAAGCCATGTCACTTGTAAAAACATGGATTATGTAAAACTTCAAAAATTAGTTATAGACTTTATTTTTTTTTTAATCTTCCAGGTGGCTCTTAAAACCTCCAGGACCATCCAATTTAAAACAAGGACGACAAGAAAAACACTCTTACTGAGGTACAGAGAAGCTATTAAGAAAGTAAAAAGTCTGACTGCTTCTGGGTTTGAATTGGTTTCCATCCTTAACAGTTCAGTATTTCTTACTTCAAAAATGCTAAAATACATTATGCAATGAATAACTTTAAATTAAGCAACAGGCTACTAAATTTTTTACTGGGCATTCCACTACTATTGCAATACTGCTGAGTAATAAACCTTAAGCTTTTTTGGGAAAGGAATACCAACAGGTATATATAAGCAACAGGAGACATGAGGAGACAGCACCCAGAGGTTAGTACTAATGTCCTCATCCCCACTTCTCAACAGCACAGTTAGCATTCTCAGGGGCTGAATTCACCTGTCTTACATGCAAAAGAAGGCAGCTGTCAACTACAGTTTTTAAAAATCAGTATATTTCAGGCTATTATCTTTAGTTTTCAAAATAGACACAGTTCAATTATATTTTTCTGAAATTGTTTCCCTCTTTCTTTAAACACAGAATACCTGTAGCCTGGTAAACATGAGCAACCAGAATTAAAAATCTAGCACGCCTGAGATTTTCTTAATTCTCACTCATTTCTTTTCCCTCAAATAAAAGTAAATCCTGACAAATCTAAATAAAAGAAACAAGTTGGCTTGCATTCTCTCTCTCTCTCTCCCTAAAGGCATTAAAATATACAGCAAGGAAGCTGCTGTCTGTACTTTAGGATATTTCTGAACTTTTGGCAGTAGGGTTTTCAATCTGTGTTGTTTTATTTGGGGGGTAGGGGAGTGGGGTGTCTCAATTCGTGCCCAGACTCACTTATTAGCCTGGCTCTTCTCCTTCCTTCCCTCCCTGCCACCACTGGCAAGCTGCTTCCCCAAGCTCTCTGATCTAATTCTGCACAAATGCTTAATAAGGTTGTAGAGATTTAATACAATTAGGAGTGCTGCTCACAAATTAACCAATCCATTAACACTCCAGCAAAGAAACAATTCCAAAGGAAAAGCCAGCCAAGTGAGGATTAGAAGACTACTGGCTAAGGGTACAATCTGTTTTAAAACACACATTGGGCTGCATTTTCACGCCTACATTGTATATATTTTGTGCTTTATACATTTCAGAGCAAAGAAAATGGAGGTAAGTTTTGTCATCTGGAAATTTCTTCTTTCACTTTTTGGCTTCTAGAAGTGGGGAATGAGCGTCACTCTTTGCTGGCTCATACATACTCACAAAATCATCACAGCTCTTTCTTTATTGAGTTAAATGCTCATGGATTCAACCTTTATATAATAACTATTTTAACTAACTTTCTTTCATTTTAAGATGGATATATAAACACACTGAAGGAAGCCTGGTAAATACAGAAAAGTTAAAAGAAAGCAAAAATATGAATAATTTCACACTCTAGCAATAACCACTATTAATACTGTGACTTGTATTCTATACATTTCCATAGGTTTTTCAATAAACATGTTAAGTAATTAAATAAAACTGGCATAATCCTATACACATGATTTTGTCACTAGTTTTTGTCCCACATCACTATATTGTAATCATCTCACATGCTTAAATATTCTTCTTTGTCATCATTCTTAGTGGACCATTTAATCCATTCTCTATTGTTGGATATTTAAGGTTGTTCCCAATTTTTTACTTCTCCAAATAATGCCTTATTTACTTAGGATAAATTTATCATATTTGAATAAAGTTCCACTATTTTCTCTGTGTATCCCAATGGATCATCCTTCTATCCTCCAGGTGTGTACACTCTGGAAACCTCTGTTTTAGATGATCCATCACCCTGGAAATAGCCACATCAATGGACTGACCTCAGATAACCCACCATGTTACCATTTTCTTCAATCCAACTCAAAGCACATTATTAATATCCTTATGTACAAAATTTACTAAAATACTTCTTAGATGCCAGTGTTGTATTTCCTGAAGAAAAATTAAAGAAGAAACCTGACTTAATATTAGTAAAAGGGCTAAGTGTCCATTCCCCGTGCTTCTTCATGTTCTTAAGTAGCACCTCACAAAAGCTTTGCCACCACTCTGTAGGACTCATGGGAAACCTGAGCGCTCACTTTCCCTAGGGCCTGAAACAACCATTTAACCTGTGTTTCAAGAGTCCCATAATAAGATAACAACACCCACCTGCTCCCCATTAGAGAAACATCAGAAAGACCACACAAAATGAAGAAGTAAATCTCAGTAAGTGGCTTGATGACATGCAGGACATTTTAAGCATCTCTACAGCTGTGTGTGCTTCTGCTCTCTCAAAGTTCTGCTTCCTGGAATGAGGTGAGAATTCAACTGGAAACTATCAACTGTCCAAAAGATTTTATTACATAATGGGAAACTAATTGTTTTGCAAGATTATTTCAGGCAAAATGAGGAATTTATGCTAGTGTTTAGTTTTCATATGATTATTAATGACTCGTAAGCTAAAGTCTTAACATCTAAAATCTTTTTAAGTCAGAATTACCTGTTTTGATTTCAGAGGGGTAGTTGAGGCAGAGAGACAAAATATTTTCCAAAGGCACAAACTGAGTTACTGCATTGTGAACCAGAATTCACCAGCTTGATTTCTGCCTCTTGTTGGGCTGGCGGGGGGGGGCGGCTACTTTCAAGTGTTAAGATCTCTATCTAGAAAGATCAAGGCTACAAACCCCATAGCAATCGGGCTGCTCCATCATTTCCAGTGTGAGTGTGAAAGTCCTAGCAGAGCCACTCTGTAGCTACAGCAAATTCAGGGGCACACAACACGGACAGGCCTCAGGGCACCAATTTCCATGCTAGGATCAGGCAGATTTTCCTCTCCTGTCTGCCCTTTCTCAATAGGCCTCACACCTTCCAAAAGGAAGGCACACCCCTCACCTGTAAATACATCCATGTGTCTCCACCAAAGAAAGAATGTGAGCTATTACTCTCAGGGAAGCCTTCCTCAATGATTAATCAAACACCAGACACTCACTGTAGGGCTTCTTGTCTTTCTCTGTCATATCCATATTTCACTTAAGAGTAAAACAATGCCCTAGAGATACAGTATTTTAGTCCTAGTGGGATGTTATAAAATTAGATATATTATACAATTTAACAACCACACATCTTCCTTTGACCATGGTCAAAGGATGCATTTCACAGCAGAACTGGTGACATTCAGGCAAAAATAACATTGGTAAATATTAAACACAAAAAGTTACTTTTAGGTGTTTCTAAATGTAATGATTCTTTGTTGTGAATATATATACTGACACTCAAACATGACATTAGCTGTCAAAAAAGAACTTTCAAACAACTAAGTGTGGAGAGTCCTGATACTGATTTCTTTTAATTGCAATTCTTTCCAAATTTCTCAAATTATACAAGAAAAACCCCCAAAATATATGAGATTTAGTTTAGATTCAGTATGCATTATACAGTAAGATAGTTAAAATCTATTTCATCAAATATTTAAGTAGTAATTTTTCCAATGATAGTCAATCCTCATAAATTGTTTAATATTTTCTACCTCTTATTAACAAAAACATGCTAGCTGCTGTGACAATTTAATTTTAGCAGTATATACCTCTCTTTTATTAAATACATAGGAATTAAATACAAAATTGGATCCTGAAGTCTTTGGAAATTAATGTAGTTATTTCTGAAAGTATATACATGATTCTTATTTAATTATTCCCAGAAGTCAAACACCAGAGTTCAATATACACATTCACGTGAACACATTTACCAGAAAAACAGCATGCTTTTTAATAGTAATCTTTACTTTATAATGGCCCATAATTTTAGGTGTCCACTATATGGCACTCCTATAAATAAGAAACAGAATATATTCATCATGGTTTTATAACTTAATAAAAAATATTTTAATTCTATTAAATCTACACTGTTTTAAAATTGATGAAACTGCTTTTAGTAATCTGTCATATCATTTCTTTTTACTGTTTTTAAAAATTTTCCTCAAAATGCAAATTAAAACATTTGAAATTAAAAACTCTGTTAGACCTTTTCTGATAGAAAGTACGGCTGATTTGACTGACAGCTTTGATGAGCACTGCCTTTGCTAACTGGATCATATGATAGACATTGTTCATTCACTGATTAGCCTAAATCTTCATCTCTAAGGTTTAACACTACATATGTGTATGTATATTTATTTATATATGTATATTTAAAGCATGTGCTGGCTAAAGTATATTGAAACTAACATCATGTTTGTTTTTGCAAACATCTCTGGATATTTCTGGGTTAAACAAGGTGCCTTTAAGTTAAAAAATAACAGGTGTAATTAACAGTCATTGGTGAATCTTGGCAAAGCCTCTTGGTCTGCTTCCCAGCAAATGAGAAAGTGCATGACTGGAAAACAAATCCTTCTGATTCTAGTTGGTTTCCCATTTTTTGCTTTCAACAATCTTGAGAATGAGCCAATCAAACTGCCAGCTAATAGGCCATTAAAAATAATTCTTCACGCTAGATCACAATGTGAATCTTGGCATATAACTTGCAAAGAATTCAAAGAAGTGGGACCGCTATAACAAAAATCCTTCTAACCCTATCTATGTGAACAACGTTTTGCAGCACATGTTTATAAAAATGAAAAATATGGAAATAGAATCAGTGTTTAACTCAGTTTAACCCTAGCAGTAATATCTATCTAAAGATACATGAACTAATTTCTTTAAAGCCCAGTTGATTTCTGAAACATTTTCCAATAAATTTTAACAATGGTTCAAATGTATACTAATAATTTTAGTGATATTTCAACTAGACAAAACCTAGTACTTACAGCCCTATGCTCTCATAAAATTGAAGATAAAATTAAAATTTCAATTTTATATATATTTTTGCTATAGAGAAGTTTGATAAGTAATCAGTAAAAGACTTTCAAGCTTAAATATGTTATAATAGGGTAAGATTCTATGGGGAAATAAAATGGAAATACCAGTTGAAGGAGAAAAATTAAGGAGGTAAGATTTATTTCAATTAAATAAAATTTTGTTTGTGTATTTTTAAACGGACAATGGAGGGTATCAAATTCCTTTTGTACTTAGCTTCTCTTTCTGACGGATACCCTTAAAAGATGCTTGTAAAAGTTTTATTTTTAAAAATGTCAGTATTTACCATAGGGCATAAATTGCCTCCTTCTCAACTGTATAAATGTATCATGCAAAATTTCAGATGTGCACTTATCAATGTGCAAGGAAATACCCAGTTTTTAAAAATTCTTTTATTGAATACACAAGCATAAAAGCCAGAAAACTAACCAGAGTCAATGCCCCACAGATCTTGGAACTTAGCAGTATCAGCTCCCTGCTCCGGAAAACCATTTACTAGCAAAATTCCATAAATCAGTATCTAGGCCTTGTTTTTCCCCCAACCCTAACAGTTTGGTGGTATTGTCACAATTTAGTCTCCAGAATGAACAAACCTATCTGTGGACTCTGTTTTGAAAGTCATCTTCCAAAATAAAGAGACCAACCTGATTAATTATCCTGAGAGCCGGTGTTCCCCCAGGTCCTTAGTCCTGCCATCCAGGTGCCAATGCACCTGAATTACAATTACACCTGAACCGTCCATCCACCCTTACTGGACTCCTGACTAACCAATCAAAAGGGAAGCATACAAAAAGATCCTGGACCTCAAAACAGAAGCATGTTAAGCTCCTGGTGTTTGCAGAGTGAGTCTAAGTCTATCTGATACAGACAAAGAATGATGTGCTGTGGTTTAGTGCTGCGGTCCCCATCCCTGGGGCAGACTGGTACCGGTCTTTGGCCTGTTAGGAACCAGCCCACATAGCAGGAGGCGAGCAGCAGGCAAGTGAATGAATCTTCATCTGTGTTTACAGCTATTCCCCATTGCTCAAATCACTGCCTGAGCTCCGCTCTCCCACATCCCCTACTCCCCCCACCCCACCCCCATCCATGGAAAAATTGCTTCCATGAAACCAGTCCCTGGTGCCAAAAAGGTCAAGGACCACTGGTTTAGTGGCTTCAAGAGTCAGGATGATGAAGTTCGAATCTCAGCTTTGCCCTTTACAATTTGCCTGATCCTGGTCACTTTGCTCAGCCTCTGAGCTCATTTCCAGGCCTGTAAAATGGGGGTAATTTAGGTTGTTGTACTAAATCAGGTAATACATATGAAAAAGCACTTAAGACACTGCCTAGAAATTATAAGTATTCAATTAGTATCAGTTGTTCCCTTGTTATATTATTATACTTTTATACATAAGCACTGCTGTGTTGATTAGAAATAAAGAAGATGAAGCACTAACCAGTGCCTGACCAGGCATGGTAATGGTTAGGCAGTCACTCACCAATTCACTCTATTTAGACCAACACTCACTGTCCTGTCCACATCCTGCAGAAGAGAAATTTGATGACAAGTGACCTATCCACTGATAATTCCACTATAAGAGAAGTGGCAATGGTCCAGTGGGATACAGATACCTGTTTGGTTCACCACTTTCTTTTAAAACCCACCTGTTACAAAAGATAGAAACAGAGGAGGGAAAAGAGGGAAAGAAAAAGAGAAAAAAAGAGAGAGAGAAAGCCTAGGACCTTGATATCAGGCATGGGAATAAAAGAGCAGCCAAGTTTTTGACTCGTGAATCTTCCCCAATACTCAGCACTTTCCCAACTTCTGGCCAAATTCCAATCCCGCACAAAGCCACCCTTAAATATAGCAGCAAATACGATCTGCATAGGACAGAAGGGAAAGGTGCCAAGCCACCAACAACACAATCTTCCATTTAAAAAAAGGGGGTGGGGAGTGACTATTCAAAGTTTGTTCCTCTCTGCAATTTTCCAGATCTTTTCCTTTCTGCATCTACCCTAAGTAGATGACCACTGCCAGGAGCCATCCCATTTTTAGAGGAAAAAAATGTAAAGAGTCTATTTAAAAGTTTATTCTCTCCCTTCCCTCTGAATAGGACCTGAATAGTGCCCACAGCCTCACAGGCAGCTCCTAACATCCGCTGACACGCTACAAACCTCCTGGCTGTGTGGCTGGACACTGCAGAGCCATCCCTCCAGTTTTCTCATGGGTCTTCCTTCCTGCAGACTTGGCCTCAAGCTTCCTTGCAAAGCCAGCCCTAGGGAGGGAGCTGTCTCCTCTCTCCCTCCCTAATTTCCACACTCTCTATTTCTATTTAGAAACAGAAGGCATAGAAGGCTCACCTGACCTGGGTGCCCCTCGAGTTTTTCTGTGAGCTCCTTAAGGGTAAACCCTCACCTTGGACACCCTTATACTGTCAACATTCAGCACAGATGTTATAAATGGGTCTTCACCATCAGAAGGCACAGGCCCCTCTTACAGCAGAAGGATTTCATCCTACCTCACTTCACTCTTAGACCTAGGTAAGTACTATTTGGGGAAAAAATATGCCTTGCAAACAATTCTTGAATATTCTTCCAGTCATTGAGGATTTCTCACCACTGTGTTCACTTTTAGCTCATAAAACTGAGGCATGAAAGAAGAATCTTGGGGTGGGAAGGAATATCCAGAATAAATTAAACAATATGCATTCAGAAAGCATCCCAAGAGGAAAAAAACAGCCAACTTGATTGCAGTTTCCCATTTATAAAGAAATAGAGAACAATCACAGCTTTTTTATCTTATAATAACTAAAAGCAGGCCTCAGAAGATGGGTGAAGCAGCAGCAGGAGCAGCTCACGTGCTGACCTGATGTTGAAACCCTAAGCAACAGAGCCAAGGGAGAGTGTGCCACAGCCCAGGCAGGCCATGGGTGGCCAGTACTTACAGCTGAAAAGACAATTTTAAAAATTATTTCATCTGATCCTCACATAATCTTTTTAGGTACACAAAGTATTATTATAATATCCATTTTACTCTTGTAAGACGTGAGTCACTGATGAAGACACCTGACCCAAATCACATGCTACATAGTAGCAGAACCAAATATCAGAGCTCAGGTCTCCTAAATTCCAGGCCTGGGATCTTTCTCATCCTTAACAATGAACCTCGTTTTATCTCCATCTGGTCTGGAATCTTTCCAAAATAAGTATTTCCATATAAATTTGTATCTGTTGACAATGACCATCATTTCATAAATCATTCTGATAAAAAATTTAAATCCATAGTTTTTAAAAAACACTCTGAAAAACGGTAATAGTTTCTTATACTCATTATACTTTTGTTAACGCACCATTTATTTTAATGTAATTCTCCCCAATGGCACTGCAGAAAAAGTGATCTAAATAAGCAAAGGACATAGCCATTGTAGACTATTACATACCAAACAGTTCTTTCCCATGGTGAATACAATTAGACTTTACTCATTGGCTTAGTTTACATCCTTCAAATATGGATCTGCATGTTTTCTTTCCCTTTGTCAAGCCTCAAAAGACAATGCAATCTGTTCTAAAAAAGGTGATTAATGGCAGTCTCCTAAGGCCTGCCCACCTCCACTTGAAGTGAAAGGTCTTAAAATAGATTATTGCTGAACTTAGTGGCATTTCCCCCCTGAGATCACTAAGGCACACAGACAAGAGATTTACAAAGGATTTTGTACTTTTCACCTTCATCAGATATTCAGACAGAAAACACAAGAAATTACAAAAACACAATTCTACCTAGAGGATTTGAAACCACTGAGAAGACAACATTCTGCCCTTCTCAACTCACGAAAAAACATGAATAATTCTCTAGTAAATTAATTTCATTCAAGTTTCTAAGAAGCTAAGTATTTTTCCTTCTAATTTACTATTTCAGAGGGCTATAAAATAGTAGTAAGTACATCGCATTGCTGGGCTGCACTAATTTTACAATTGTTTTTCACATCAAATGAGAAATTATACCAAATACTTAAACCATACTTGAAAATTACAACATGTGCTTTGGGTCCAACAGGCAGGCGCAAGAAAACAGGCTTTGGACCCAAGAGGCCAGGGATCCAAAATCAGCTGTACCCACTGTCTGTGGGACATCCTGAAATGTGTCGGGGCCTCAGTTTCACAAACCCCAAAATACCAGTGCCGCCATTTCACCTCATAGGATTGCTTCTGGGAGTAAATACGTGATAGGTACAGGACGCAGCACCTAGGTAGCATGCCACTGTCATATTTCCTTTTCCCTTGCTTTCAGGAAACCAGAAGAAATAGCATATGTATGAATCAGGATCACAAATGCAAGAAAAACTTGGGCTGGGAAAAACCACACCCTTTGATGTTTGCAGACATAAAGGACAAACACAAGGCAATGACTTACGGTTGTTCTGCAGTAACAGTGCTCCAACAGTAACAGCAGCTACTCTAGACTAGGCACTGTGTTTTCCATGGGATGACCAAGGAGGCAGGTATCATCCCCTTTTCACAGATGAAGAAATGGCCTAGGGAGCTGACGTGACTCTCACAGCTGGTGAATGGCAGAGCCAGGATGAGGACTCAACTTGAATGAGGCTATTATCACCTTCAGAACACACCCAGAGACACAAGGGTTTGAAGTTATATTATTTGATCTCTGAAGCAAACCCATTAATCAGAATGCCACTGATTGACCCTATTTGCAGATAAGGAACAGAGTGCACTGAGGTTAGTAACTTCCCCCTTCAGGTGACAGTAAGTGGCAGGGGTGGCCCTTGAATGCAAGTCTTTCAACCCCAAATTCCTTTTTCTTATGCTACCAGTGATTTCCCAACTGTTCTCCAAAGCAGAGGTGTCTTGGATCAGATGTGCTGTGTCCTAGCAGATGCACATGCGGGGCCCAAACCTTCACCTCTCCTTGTATCCGCACCTTTCACCACGTGGCCTTGCAGCCCCACATACCAAGAAGTGAGGTCTGTTTCCCCACCCTTGACTCTATGCTGGCCTTATTCCTGGCTCTGGCCAGGAGAACAGGTGAAAGTGATGACATGCTCTTCCCAGGCATCAGCCAAGAGGCCTGGGTGCACTTCTGCTCTCTTTGGACACTGCCTGCTAGAGAATGAAAGACCACATACGGGAGAGTCCATCTGTCCCAGCTGAGGCCATTCTAGACCAGCCCACAGCCAGCCAACCCCAAAATTTCAAGAGAGCCCAGCCAAGATCAGCTGAGCACAGACATATACATGAAGTACCCTGAGCCCAGCGTCGATCAGCAGAGCCACCCATTAAACATGAAGAATAGTAAATGGTGGTTGTTTAAAGCCACTAAGTTTTGGGGTGTTTTGTTACACAGCAAAAGCTAATCAATATACCTTGTTTCCCAAATTGAGGAGCCTTTTTTAAATCTGTATAAATAAAATTTGGTTTAACCAGAAGATTTTTATGCATTTCTATTTATGTAACATTTTACTTAATGAAAAGACTTTGATGCTTTAAAAGATAAATTTGAGAACTACTGAACTAAGCTATTATAACCTCCACACCATCTTCCCACTTTTGTGTTCTTCACCTTTAGTGAGTGATGAATGTATTCCATGGTGTCATTGAGAAGTAAAAGAAACACACACACACACACACACACAAGCTGCATTTGGAACACTGACTCAAATGATGAGACTGAAACTCATTTATTTTCTGCCACCACCACCTAGTCCCAAAAAGATTTAATGCATGTATAATGATACATAAAATACAGCAATGTAAATTAAAATGAGGTGAAAAAAGTGAAGAAGAGACTAAGAATCAGGCCAGCAAAAGGACCCAGAAACAAGGATCTCCTGCACAGATGGCTGCTCTGGGCATTTCACTGCTTTTTGCTCCGGTGCTATCCACTCTTCAACTGGTAACAGAACCTATTTTTTCTTGGAGCCCAAACACAGGAGTGATTCGTACCACTGAGGAAGAGAATCTTTCTTTCCACTGGGCTTGGAGCCAGAGGGATTGAGCCTATAACTCCTGAGAAATGTCACATAGAGAGAAAAGATGTTTAGAGAGGAAGACTTGTCATCCCGACAACTGTGTGGAGCCCTCGGAACCAGCCATGCTCACCTTTGGCCTTCTCTGTTACAAGAGCCAACAAGTTTCCTGTTTAATGTAGGCCAGCTTTACCTGAGGTTTTCCGCTCAATAAAAAAAGGTTTAACTACTCCAGAACATGCATTTGAATCTGGCTTTCTAAAGAGACGACAACTTGATGGGTTATATAATTCACTAGGTCCACAAGAAGAAACTAAGTGCACAGAAGAATCACACTTTTTCCTGGAACTAAGGCCCAGAGAGACATCTCCCCAGAAGGTCTTCATACAGATCTTATATTATGTAATACAACATCACTCAATATCTTTCTAACAGACACAACACTACATCTGAAATGCTTTTTCTTAAAACACACTTCAGTACAGGTGGCGGGTATTAAAACAAAGCATAAATCAGGAAAAGGCGATTGTATGTGTGTATTGGGAGGGAGATATAACATGGTGCACATTCGCTACGCTCAGAAAACCTGGCTGGGTTAGGAGTGAAGACAACTTTACTTCCCAAAGTCTCCGTCAATTCTCTCAGCCAAGCTTTCATTAGCTAATGGGCAGCAATAAGTTTGAGAATATCATACCCTCTCAGCACAGTACCTAGCACATAATTAGTGCTCAATATATGGTTATCACTTATTACTATCAATGCTAAGCCCCTGAAATAAGACTTATCTATGTTGTCAATATTTAAGCAGAAAATCACAGGCCTTAACAGTCTAGTTGCTGCAGAGCCTTTGGTGGCACCTGTCACTGGTAGCTATGCTCTAAAGAACGAAGGGAAAAAGTGAACTTCTCTTATGCTAAGTGTATATCTTAGCAGACAAGGCCTGTGGCAAATGTGCACGAAGTATCTAAAATCCAGCAGACAGCTCTTTAATGCCCACTCCCTGTTAGCAAGCAACCTCACTGCTATATTGGGCACTCTCTCAGATGGGACCCGATGGTCTAGACATTTCTCCCATGCTCACCTATCAAAAGTGACCCAATGATCCATATCCCATTCTCTTACACCAGTTCTATCTGACAAACTAATCTGAACTAAGATATAAGTAGATGACTATCCTCATACTTGTTAAGTGACTGGACAGACCTTATAGATCCTTGAATCAAATGTCATTTCACAGGTGAGAAATCCGAATCTAAGGATGTCAACTTATCAAGGTAACAGCTAGTTAGAGATATTTGACATAACTTAATGAGCAACCTCTCCCAGAGATTTCATTTCAACAAGCACCTTTCTTCCTTGGCCACAAAGATAAGCCAGTAGAAATTTCAAGTGATTTAACAGAATAGTATGCCCAGTTTGAGGTTTGTGAGACTTTTAAGAACTACTATGATCAAAATGCCAAGCTTTTGGCCTGTGTTTATGAGGCCCCTAAGACAAATTACTCTACAGTGTCCATATGTTTCAGTGAACATGAAGTAAAGGAATAAGTGCTAGAAAATAATCTTCCCAAAATACTTTGTAGATCATCTTGTCTCATGATCTTCCCTGAATGAATCATCTCAAAACACAGATCAAATCTGCAAATTTAGAGATCTAAAATCATCTGTGTTTTGATCACTCTGAAATGTCTTTCTTTTTTCACTGTATCCTAAAAGTTCCAGACTGATGTCACATTTACTACAGTTGACCAAGTTGGAAGATAGATACGAAGCAGATGAGTTTCTATAAAATGCTTTGTTTCAGAACTTGTATCCACTTCACACACAGAAAACCTCTGCTTCATAAAAGAAATACCCTCTGGTTAATTATGGCTTGGTATGTAAAAATTCACATAGTGATCCTCACATGCTTTCTTAACACTAATCAGGGAAGATGTGATAAATTCTGCACAAGGGCAGGGTCTCTGAGTCACTGTTACTCTCCTTCCAGTAGCTCTTCAACTTTAATGAGCATCAAAATTATCTGAGATGTTTCTTTACCAGTTTCTGGGGCCCCACTCCGGCAATTCTGATTTAGTAGGTCTGTGGGAGGCAGGAACCTGCATTTTTAACAAGATCTTCAGGTGACCCCAATGCAGGTATCCAACACTGCCTCCCTAACATTAAGTGGTGCTGGCTTTTCATAGTTCCAATTCTGAGGCGATCACTTTGCAATTTTAGGGGGCTTTTGTCTTTTGAAACATATTGGCCATACGTTTATAACATACATACATATATAACCACACATACATACTTATATGTCACTTATACAGCCTCCTGGCACCACAACTATCAAAACCTCAGACCCAGAAAGCGGATATGTTAAGTCTGAATCATATGAAATTACCAATATTCAACCCTTTTTGACTTATAAAAATAGAGAGTTCATACACTTAAACCCATAACGTGCATGGAGGATAAGAGAACAGACTGACCAATCCCTTCCTCTCTTGACCATTAAACACACTTAGGCCCCGTCACCTCCAGAGGCCCCTAACATCGCAGCACGGGTTCTCCAAATACAGTCTTTACAAGAATCCTGCAAGGTATTTTTCCAGAAAAGATTGAGGCTCAGTAAAATGAAATATTAATAACATGCCCCAGGCTACATGGCTATTCAGAGGTGGAAACAGAATTCAAAGCCAGGAAGACCTGATCTGACCAGAGGCTTCCACCCACACCTCAGGGACCCCATGGCTGACAGCACTGCCTTAAATCCCCACAGCCCCCTGTCCCTCTCTGCCTGGGGAAGCCGCATTCCAATCCTATGAGGATTCTCAAACCAGCTGTCTCATGGGGGCCCTGCCCGCTGAGCAGTGCTAGAAAAAAAAGGAGAAGTTCTTTAAAAAGCCACACACGGGATGGAAACAGTGATGGACAGAGAGACCAGGGGAGCCGCCACGGCACACACAGCACACAATGCCAAGGGCTACCAATGCCCTGGCTTGTTGTGGAAATTTTACACCATATTCAGCAGCCAAGATATCAGAAGTCGAGGAAGTAGGAAACATGGTCTATCAAACTGTCATCAAAGTAGCCTCTGTTTATTAAGCTTTATCACTTGAGCATATACCACACTGACGAAAAAGGAATAAGAGCAGTCTGCTATGATGAAGACGAGCCTGATGTTACCATGATGCAGCCTGAGCTCTGTGTAGGTATAATTAATTTCATTCTATATCAGAAATAAAAGGCAGCAGAGATAATACATATTATTCCCTGTCATGGAACCTTCATACTGGTGATACCATGGTTCTTTTAATATACCAGTGACTAAATCAAATCCCAGTAGAGTCATGGTAAATCTATCCCACTGTAAGTTTCATTTTTTAGCGATCAGTATTATATCAAAATTCTACTTTATAGCAATAACTGATTTATAAAATTTTATTATACATGATAAAACTACAGGCTTACTCTTATATATTTAATTAACAAACGGTAACACTTTTTCCTTTAAATTTAGTAACTAAATCTCTATACACCTATAAATTGCTAATGGCACCAGGCACTAAAACCACAGTCTGGTTCTATTGTTTAACATTATTCAAAAGGCTTAAAAAAGTCAAACTTGATAGAAAGGAGAAAAAAAAAACAAACAAGCCTTAGGCATAAGTAATTTGATTTTTTTCTTCTCCAAGGGAACGTCATTCAATATTTGTTGAGTGACTACTATGTGCTAAAACTATTCAGTAATTTGGTTTTATACATTTTCAGTATTTAAAAGGAATGCTTTGAACTAGTTTATAATTGGTTTAGACATAATATGACACTGAGTCAATTTCAAGCATGTGATTATTACATGATGTAAAATACCTCAAGCTACTCAAACTGAGAAGAGAGATCAAACAGTATTTATCAAAAACAGATTGACTGTTTCCATCAAAATAGTATCCACCAAAAACAGATCACAGGCAGTCCCCAGGTTACAGACAATCCGACTTAACGGCATTCTGTACTTATGAACAGGCTCCCAAGGCTCCCCATAAGGATAATTTATAATTAAATAATTAAATTAATAATTCGGGAACTAGTTTCTTCCACACATGTAAACAGACCTGCATGGCATAAGAAGTTCGTTGGTGTAGCATCTTTACACTAGCGACTAGCCTCATAGATAGAGAAGCAGCTGATAGAAACACAAGAACACGAAGAATCAGAAGACCCAGAGCCAAGAAAGTTTACGACAAAAGAATTAGCTGAAGCCTTCCATCTCATTGAAGTAGGATTTGCTAAGCCTGAGGAGCAAGATCCTAACAGTGAGCAGTTTACAAAGGTTTACCACGAAGTTGAGAACATCAGCTGCTACAGGGCCACTTATGATGAAAAAAAGAAGGGAATGCAAACAACCCTAGACACCTCTTTCAAGAAACCGACTTCAATGGTAAGCTCCCCTCCTCCAGCAACACAATCAAATCCTGATTCTCCAGTCCTCATTCCATTCTCTCCAGCACCATCTCCATCATCTTATGATTAATGTCAGCCTACCTTCTTGCCTCAAAAATGCCCCTTCCAGTAAGCAAGACACTGATGCAACATTAGGTGAATGTTATCCCTTAATATTCTTTTTTGAAATTTCTATCTCCTACCTAAACTTTTGTATGAGTTTGCTTTTATGTTCTGTTTGTTTCAAAAGAAAGAGCACAACAGTTTCCGTAACTTACTATTACAATACGGGATTATCATTATTACAGTATTACACTGTATTACCACATGAGCCATTATAGTATTGTTACTCCTGTTATTACCATATATACACTGTTCATTAGGGATCCGAGTTACATACAAATCTGACCTAAGACATTCTCAGGAATGTATCTCATCCACAACCCTGGGACCACCTGCATACAAAAACAGATTGTCCAATCCCTTTTCACTGGTCATAAGCCCACCTGTGAATCCATGTTGACTCCACAGCTGAAAGCTGGGGAGAAGTAATGGGGCTTCTGACTTCTACAGTAACCCAAACTAAAACGTATTATTTCCATCGTATGCAGTAAGTCTGCTTTTGACATATTGAATAGGAAAGAAATTAAAATGAATATTCACCCATCTGAAAACAAACTTATGCCCTATAAGCTTTTATGCTTTGCAGCCCATAAAAAGTAAATGCTTTGCTTCTACTTAGGCTGTTGCATGTTGAAATAAATCATTCTGTTAAACAATGGCCTTTTCCTCCGAGGTAGATTCTAAAACCTTATCAGTTTTGACAAGTCCCTGACTCCTCCACTGTCATTCATCCCTCCTCTATGTCCTGCAGTCATCACTCTTTTAGCCTTCGAGGTCATTTCCCACCTCTATAACCCCCAGTTTCTAAGGTAAGCCACACAGCCTTCTTTAATCAGATCCTCCACCCTCCTGCAACCTCCAACCCAGGGCCCAACACTTGTGCTTTGTATAAAAAGTTTTTAATGACTCATTAATCTTCTGAGTTTTAAACTGGAAAAATGACTGAATCAGATTTCCATGCAAATTTTAATGACTTCTTGAATTATATACCTAAACCCTCAACTTTGTAGAAGTAATCTCTTACAGATGTAAGCAAACTATAGACAAGCCACTCCCTAAAAATGTTACTCACCTACACAGAGCCATCCACTCCATTGCTTTTCTAGTCTACTACAAGAAAGCCCCAAAGGTTAACATTAACTCTTAGTTGGCAAATATATACTACTTCTTCCAGTTTCACCACTATATATACACTAGTAGCAACATATCACAGAACAGAAGAAGACAAAAAAAAAAAGTAAGATTATCGCAGACAAGTCTAAAGAGTCTAAAGTTGTCTTTGGGTCAATGCTGAATTACAAGATAAACTACATCTAGGACTAGTGGAACTACAACTTACACTAAAGAATTTAATGTTACAATAAAGACTTAGAGATACACATGCAAGTGGATGAAAGTCCACTATGGTGCCTTTCTTTAACTGTAAGCGAATCAAGTCCAGGAAGCCTTCTGCAGATAAGACTGGGCCTTTCCCAGCTCAGGCAGGTGGGTTTAGGGATGTAGCTACACCTAGTGATCAGCTGCAGATGGCAGCAGGAGGAACAGGCAGCAGGAGGCCAGCAGGCATTCTAGAAGCACTCTTCAACTGTTTCTCTGAAAGGCTGGCCGAGAACATGTTCAATCTAAATCTGTTAAATGGCATCACAATTACTTTTATTCGCCTGGATTGTTAAATGACAGAGATACAATGATTGTCTTTGGGGGCTAAGAGAAAAATTAAGCTCTATTTTAGAATATACATTTACTTTAAATAGAGGTCTAATGAAAACCTTTATTTTCTATTAAGTTGAGTTTATTTCAAAGTCAAAGTTTCCCCTGTTTCTTTCCATTTTAGTAGATTTTGAAACTTTTAATAGATGAACTTTTCAAAGTATGGTTAACTATATCTTCCTTATCTTTGCCCCTTTTCACCCCACAAAGGGGCCTTACAAACAGTAAGTGCTCAATATTTACTTGAATTAAATATTTTAATAAGCATTATCTTAATGAGCACATTGAACTACGTGCTAATTACAACAAGGCAGCAAATATCTTCTACATAAAATATCAACCCAGGGTAATTTCCAATGGCTAACCATTACAACAAAACTTAATTAAAATGTTACATTGTGATAAGTAAAATTATAGAAAACTTCTTTCACTTGAATTTTACAACTGGCTGGACCCAATATCTTCCCCAGATAAGACTTTCATTTGAAATATCACACTGGTGGTCACAGAGTCACAGCATAATCACATCACCGTGTTCCCAACTTTGGCCATGTTAACCAAGAGGCTGGGAAGTGAATGAACATGCCTTATGTTTCTACCCCAGTTCTCTTTCAGCTCTTGTCCATGGAAGCTGTTAATGCAGGATGAGGATCCTCATTCTTTTAGAGCAGTGGTTCAAATGTGAGGGCACAGCAGAATCCCCCAGATGGCTTGTTCTCACACAGATTGCTGAGTCTCATCCCCAGTTTCTGACTCAGGACCAGAGAGTCTGCAAGTTCAAAAACTTCTAGAGTAAAGCAGATGCTGCCAGCCTAAGGACAACACTTTAAAAACTCCTCTCTTAGGACAATGTTTCTCAAAGAGTAGCTGGAAACCAGGATCACCTGGGAATGCTGTGGGCCTCTCCTCCACCGACCTTCAACATCAAAATCACCATGGCTGGCCCCTAGAAAGCAACACTTAGAAGGAGGACACAAGGTGATCCTTGTCCACACTAAGTTTTGAGAAGCACAAGTTTAAACCTAGCTCACCATCAACACCTGCCCAATATACCAGGCCATCCCCAGAGCCACCTAAAATCCCTGAGGGGCAGGATGTCACCATGATCTACCTGCACAATTGTCACTCTTGATGGCCTTCCCGCAACTTTCCATATTTCCCCCCTTAACAGCAAAGAAGGCATAAAGGCAGCACCCTCCCCTGCTAGATCTCCAGAGCTTGTCACGCCCCACGCCTAAGCACAACCCTTTTCTTCTCATCCTGTTTTCTTCTTTTCTCACTCCCAGCCCCTTAATTATGCCCTGGCCTTGCCAGCTGCCCCACCAGTGGGGGGGACGAGCTACAGACTAAAAAGTTTGGTGACTAAATCTTTCCTCCTCCCCACCCAAAGCAGCCCGACTTATTTTTCTCTGCTGGGTTTTTCTGAGCTACAGTGTAAACTCAGGCTTTCTGATGACTAAACTGAAAACCACCCCGGTATTTTAGGAACCAGAGAGAAGCTGCATCCTCTTATAATGGAAGGTTTGTAGTATTCTGTATTATTTTTAAATGTTTCGTGTGTGAATTTGAAAGACTTCCCTCACTTATAAAATAAGCCTACTAACATGTAGTATGTTGTATTTATAAATATAGTAAGCACACTAAAATGTGAAACTGTGGGAAAGTTGGTTTTCAAAGAGAGGAATCTTAGAATTAAAGTAAAATGCATGGTGGATACCACCCTTAAGAAAAATGTTACACTGTTGAAAAAGCATATAACTCATTAAAACTTCTTAACCCCCCAAATGAAAACCATGTCTTAGGATATTTAGATAATACATGCTTATTCTTGAAAACTTAATGAAATCTAAAACAAAAACTGAAAGGAAGCAATACTTAATGTAAAACATAGTCCCTTCACCAAAATAGATATACTGTAAACAGCCTCAAAATTCCTAGAATGTATTACAATAGGGAGTTATGAAAATTTAAATAAAGCCATTAACTTTTCTAGAATTGTCACAGAAATACTTAAATTCTAAAACCAACTTTTCGCAATCTAAAGGCTATGCTTCATTCATATATGGTTTATATAATCTGAAGACATAATTCAAATCACTTGTTCATTAAGGAAAGTTGATTTAGAATTACTCAAATTATATATACACACTTATCCATATATTATTATATGTGAGTAGCTTCTTTTCTGAAAAATCTGTAAAATAACCTTTTGAAAATATGAGAAACTAAAACCTATAATTTTCTAGATCAGAACAATTTATTATGCTCAAGCAATTCTTTACATACACATGACACTAGGAATGTTATAGTAATTTCTTGGCATATTTCTTTCATGCTTACTGATTTAAATTTGAAGTATTTTCTTCATATCAATTACCAATGCAGTGAAAGCACTATGAAAATGGAAAATGCCATGACTATAATTATCTGAAAAAGAAAAAGTAAATTTAACTGCTAAACAAATATATTCCCTTTCTTTCTAGAGGGTACTTTAGAAGTTTGTATTTTCGACTTATAGAAGAGTAGCAAAAATAGTACAAAGAGTTCAAGTACACCCTTCACCCAGCTTCCCCTAATGTTAACATCTTACATAAGCAGAGTAGAATTACCAAAACTAAGAAATTAACATTGGTACAACACTATTAACTACAGACGTTTTTCAGATTTCAGCAGTTTTCCCACAAACATCCTTAAAAGATTACTTAAAAAAACAATTCTCCACAAGAGTCCCAAATTCACAAAGTTACGTTAAGGTTAAATGTATTCCAAATACTACTGTAGTTGAAACAAAGGGCCAAGTCTGTATTTCTATTTCTGCAAACCAAAGCTTACTTAACAGAATACAACACATCAGAACAATTTTAATGCAGAACTAAACACTTCATTGCATAACATATGTTACAACTTGGCTTTTAAGAAATTGGGTCAAAGAGGAATGACTTGCCAACTCTTTGGCTTCCCACCCTGGAAAAGAGAGTATCAAGCAAAAGTAAAACGACTTAACATTCTTCCTCATATCCTACTTATATACCTTCTTACCAAATTTATTTCTAGTGAACATTAAAAAGCCTAGAAGACAGAAAGTGAAACCACTATTTTGCCTAACAACTTAGAAACTGTAAAGATGAAAAACAATTTTTTTTAATGAAATGTTCATAGTAAATAAAGTCCTCATGGGCCAAAATCCTAATTCTTTTCTCCTCCAGTAAGTTTAGCACTCCATTTCTGATGTCTGCTATCCAAATTATGTGTAGTCCACCTCCAGAAATGATTAACAATCTTAACAATTCCAAACCCATTCCAAAGGATAGGAGAATACTGCAGAAGGGGAATAGCAGAGTGTCTTGTGTACAAATCTTAGCTACACAAAAAACCTCCTCGGATTACAGAAACCCTCCTGATTCAGTCCATTGGGTGGCCTAAGAGAACCCGCCCTGGATAATGCAAGCCAAGACCTAACTTTTAACAATCACTCCTCTCTCTCCCTTTCATATCAGTCCATTCACACACAATTTGAATGTTTTCAAATTATCCGGATGCACAGTAATAATTTATTCAACAAATAGCGAATGACTGTTAGGTCTAAGACTCCATGTTAAGTGTATTTTGAGGAACGAAGAAGAAAAAAATGACTTTTCCCTCAAGCACCTTACAATGTAGCTCCTCTGTCTCTAATATTTATTCCCAAGTCAGGTGAAAAGCAGTCAATTATTACAATTTCTGGAAGAATCTTAAAAAGAATTAAGCGTCAATGCCATTCCTAGTATCAGAACTAATTTTCCAAACATACCAAAAAACCAAAAACAAACAAAACAAAAAAAAGAAACCCTGATTTTTGCAAGGCATTAAGTGCCTCACACGTGTACTACCTAAAATGCAAGGTGGAGAGAAAAAAATGTAATGAAGTGCAATATATCTGATCCTTGCACACATGAAATTTGCCAACTTCAAATTTTTAAAATTGCAACATTTCTAAGCAATCGCTTGGATACGGCCCTTCATTTCCCCTTTACCCACTAACATACCAGGATAATGTTTTCTTAAAAAACAAAATACACGTCAGTTAATGCTATGATAACTCAAACAAATAGAAAGACATATTTCCTCCAAAAGAAAAATTGGGCTAAATTTTAGTAAAAATCCATGTTGGTTTGACTGATCATTTAAATCAGCCTTAATAAGGACACGGGTCAGTACCACTGAGGCTGAAATCATCTTTCAGTGATGAGGGACTCATGGTTTAAATAAGCTATCTAAATATTTGTTTCCACCCCCTTGCACACAATTTAAAAATCCATCCAAACGATATCTGACACAGCTTAACTTTAAACAAATCCCAAGCAGGGACTTATGGATCTTAATAAAGAGAAAACCATCACTAAGGCCCTCACACTTGGCTTCTAATACTAATGAGTTGCAAGGCTCTCAAACTGCCGAATGCTACTCTATTATTCACTAACAAGAATGCAGGTCAAAATCTGCATCAATTTTATATCAGAAAGCAGTGCATCATTATGTTAAACCCTCTGGAACACGTGCAATTACCAGACGGTTAAGAAAATATTAAACTTGGGGAAAGGGTCTTTCTCTAAGGAAGTTCATGGTTTGGGTTTCAAAGCACAGAGCAATCAGATAACTACAAGCTCCACTCCATCTCTGAGGCCAACTGTGGTCAAGGGTCCTGCAGATCAGCAACACACAAGAACAACCCTCTGTGCCTTCTGTGTGTACAGAGGACCAACAGCCAATAGTCCTGAACTCCAAAAAAATAAAAATTTGTTTCCACGACCCAGAGGGCCAAACGTCTTTAATGTTTAAAATATGCTCTTTACTATTAATGACAGTCCCCTTCATCAAATTAAAAAAAAAAAAGCCCCACTTACTCATTCCTCCCGAATAAACATAGAAACCTATTTGGCAAACCAAGTTTAGGACCAAATAGCAGGATTTTTTTTTAAATTAAAGCCCACCGCCACCATCGTATGTGGACCTTAATGAAGCTAATCAACACAAGGTGTGCGAATGTGCCAGCGTTTGCCGTCCATCCACGTGTCCTCCAGGTAATGAGGTGATCCTGGAGGTAAGCACCGGGGACACCGTGCTGGGTTCGGCTCCACACACCTCTCCCGAGCGCGTGCAGGCACACGCGCGCGCACACTCACACACGCTCGCACGCACACTGCCAGTCCCTCTCCTTCCCACCTGGGACCCCCGGGCAGCCAGGCTGGGTCAACAAGTTGCCGCCAGCCCCGGCGCTCCGCTAGGGGGCGGAGAGTGGGGAAGGGGAGTCCGGCGGGCCGCAGGGCCGCGGCAGCCCCGGGCCTGGGAGCCTGCCCGCTCCCCCCGCGGCCGCGGAGTCCTCCCGCTGGGACCGACAAGCAACGCCTGCCTGGCCTCTCCGGAGACGCCCCGCGGCCCTGCCGAGGTCGCCGGCCGCGCCGGGCAGGGGGCAGCCGGAGGGCAGGGCAACGGCAGATCGCCGCCGCCGGAGCTGCCGCCAGGTCCGGGTGATCGCTGCGGGCACAGCCGAATACCGGCGGCCTCGGCCTGGCGCTGCTCGGGGTCGGAGGGGACCGCGCAGCGCCTACGCCCGGCGGCTGCAGCCGGGAACTTCAGGCAAAGTTTTCTGCTGTTCCTTTTGGAGCCAGCCAGGGACTTGGAGCAGCAGCCGCCCGACCCCGAGCACAAGCCCAGGCCGCGGAAGGACGGGGGCCGAGGTGGGAGTCCCGGCTGGGGAGCTCGCCCGCGAGACCCGTCCGCTCAGCGGGCCCGGGTACTCCGCGCCTGCCCTCCCCTCCGGCCCTTCGCCCGGCGCCCGGCTGACGGGCAGGCGCGGTGCCCGGCCCGCCGCGGCCCCCGCCTGGCCCCGACGCCCACCTAGGGCTCTCCCACCCAGGAACTGCCAGCGTCCCGGGCGCCCCGCTCCGGCCCGAGGGCCCCTGGGACGGCAGAGGCTACCCGCTTACCTGAAAACGTGTCGCCTGCCGCAGTTATTAAAAGTCCGGCCAAAGTCGCCAGGCAAGTCCCAAGTGTCCTCATGGTGCTGAGTGCGCGCCGGGCCGCTCCCCGGCGGCGGGGGGTGGGCGCGCGAGGGCAGAGTGGGGACGGGAGCTTTGGCTTCAAGGCAGTGAGGAGAGAAGGATAAACGGCACAGCACCGAGCCAAGCCCCCAAAGTGCCAACAGTTGCAGAAGTCCGAACTCCGGCCGCTCCCGGGGCGCGGGGACAGGGTTCTGGGTCCTCCTCCCTGGCCCCCGGCCCCACTCGGCGTCTGGCGCTGCTGCGGGAGGGAGCAGAGGGCGCGCCCGCGGAGCCAAAATCCTCCCTCGGTTCCGGCGGCTCAGCCCGCCGCCGCTCGCCTTCCCCTGCCCGGGACCCGAGCCGCCGGCCGTGGCCGTGGCGGTGGCCGCGGCCGCGCGCGTGCTGCCCGCCGCCTCTCCAAACGCAGCCGAGAGCCCAGCCCCCGGCGGCGGCGCGCCTTTGGCCGAGCCCGCGCCGGCTGCGCGCGGGGCTCTTGCTCCGCGACTGACTGGCGGTGCCCCGCAGGCCGGCTGAAGGGAGCGCCCACGTCACGGCCGCCCGGCGCCGCCGCGGCCCGCTAGAGGGCGTGAGCGCCCGCGCCCCGCCGGCCCGTGCCCTGGCGCTCGGCGGCCGCGGCGCTTCCAGGAGCTTGGCTGGGGGCGGCCCCGGGGCCACCGCCGCCGCCGCTGCGGGTGCGGGCGTCAGCCGCGCGGGGATGAGAGGCCGCAGGGGTTGCCACCCTCTCCTCCTCGATCCGGCGGCGACGTCTATTTTGGTGGCTAGCTTGGGGGAGGGTGACTGTGCAACGAGCTGCGCCTTAACCAGAAGTTTGTCCCGGGTCACGAGCCGCGAGTAGTTTGTGAGAGCGGCGGGGCGGGACCAGCGGCCTGCGGCCAGGCGGCTCGGTGCCTGCCGCCCGGCGCCTGACGGCAGTGTCACCGAGCAGGGCCGGCTGCACCCGGAGTCGCAGGGCCCGCGCTCCCCGGCGGCTGTGGGAAAAGCAAGCGAGGCTATCGCGGAGGCTCCAAAGGGCTGCGGGCTTCCCTGCGCCGCGGGTGGAGCGAAGTTGGCGGGCGCCCGGAGATGGAGCGGGAGCAGGAGCCGGGAGCCGGGAGCCGGGAGCGCAGGTCGGCCCCACGGGGCAGGCGCGCCGCTGTCCCCGAGCCGCCGAGCCTCCCGCACGCGCAAAGCAGGGTGTGCTTGTGCCGCTTCATCGTGCCTCTGGATCCCGCGTGGGCCCGGAGCGAGCACGGAAGGCGGCGGCCACACCAGAACGAGGGTTTGGACATAACCCATGATTTCTGTATTTGGTGCAAAGTGCTGGGAAACGGGAGGAAGAGAAGTGAGGAGTGAGTCAAATAATGTCTTGAAATATTTTAATTTACTGTTTGAGGTCTGAGATGACTATTTTATAACGTGAATTAAAAACAAAGTGCTTCAGTAAAAAATAAATTTTTAACAATTTTTAATTGTAAGTATTTCTTTACGTGATCCTTCCACCTCCCTGGGAATAAGCACATTGGGCAAACACCAACCAGACAGCTATAGGCTCCTGGCCTAGCTAACTGAAGGCAATAGAGGGCTTGGGAAGAGGTTAAATTAGAAACCAAAACAACTGAGTAACAGGGTGTTCTCGCAATGATACCAACCCCCAAGAAGGCGAATCTGTGATGCAAGGGTGCCTGGGAGCTCTCCTGCACACCTTCCACCACAGGGGTCCTCTTCTCAGCCCTCCACTGCCTTATAGTTTTTATAAAGACCTAAGAAATAAGTTGATTCCATGCTCATTTTGACCCTGTCTCCAGGAGAGCCCAGAACCAACAGACAAACTTTACAGCTGTCATCCTCCTAGGGCAAATTTGGGGACTAAAGGACTTTTGCCTTTGATGTACCAACCAATACCCCCTCTCCCCTCAGAAACTCCCTTACTAGATCCTTATTAGACCTGCTCTTTAAAAGTCTATACTCATCATTTACTTCTTACATCATCATGCCACTTTTCCCAATTATGTACTTGTTGAGCCTTATCTTTAACTGCAAAATGAAAATTTGAAGTGTCAGAGAGGAAGGGGAGTCTCACCCTTCAAAAGGATCAACGGGTGAGGGCGGTCCAGTCTACAACCTGGGCTTTCTATTTTGATGAAATTGTGCACTATACAGGAGCTCAAATATGTGGGTTTTTTTTAAATGGCAGTAAGCTTTCCAATGGAGTTTTATGCTAGTGGAAGCATCGAGTAGAAAGATAAAGAGGTAAAAGTCAGTCTAGTCACTTTGCTTCTGAGTAATTTCTTTAAATTGGGTGAAGAATTAAGACTGGGTAGGATTTCATTTTCAAAGTATGTTAATTCTTTTGGCAAATATCTATTAAGGCTATACCATATGTCAGGCACTGTGCTAAGGGCTGGTGGTTGTCTTAGGATGGGCTTCCTCAGAAACAGACCTTGAGGTTAGGATTTAAGTAAAAGTGGTTTTGAATTGGGAAAGTGATCCCAGGAAGCACTGCAAGGGGAGTGAGAAAGTGAGACAGAGAAAAGGAAAAGTCGTTAATATAGGGTTAATATAGGCTGCATTCATGAGCAGGTTACCACTGTGGGCAAGCGACTTAATCCCCTGGGCAACTGAGGGCAGAAATAGTGTGGCACTCCCTTAGGGCTGGAACACCCAGGGACAAGGAAATGTGTAAGGCTGCTGGGTGGGGTGGGGGGTCTGTAGCAGTGGAGAGAATACCCTGTGGCTACTGCAACTGCTGCTGAGGCAAGACTACTGCCACCATCCCCCAACCTGTAGATACCCTGTCCCTTCCTCTCCTTACTTAAAGGTTACGGGAGGGTCTGTGAATTTTAATTATCCCTGTTCTCTGCTCTTTATAATGTTAAGCTGACTCTACCCTTTGTAGACTTCCATCCACATTTCATAGGATGGTAGGGTTTTTGCCTGCAGCTCCTTCCCTTACAATTCATGACAACTACTGTTGATTTACTCCGTCTTACAGGTATCTGGTCTAAGCAGCCTTTGAGCCTAAATGGAAGTCCTCTGTTGAAATGAATTGATTGGGCTTCCTCTAAGGAAGAGATGCTGTAGGAATTCTCCCAGTGGGACATTTGCTTTGACTTGTTTTTTTTAGTAGTGGAGATTTAGTCTAACCACGTTGTCACTCCTGGCTCACTGAGGATAATAGTGGGACATTTGCAGAATGGCTGGTCAGAGTTAGGGGTGCTGTTAGCCCTTAACATTGGTGGGCTTGAGCAAGAGTACAAATTGCAGACCCACTTACCATATGTCTAAATATTTCAAAGTTATTAAGCTAGCAAACTACTAAATGTTATATCTTCCTACCTTGACAAATATAACAACCAATTTGAAAGATAAGAAAATCTATAGTTTTTATGTGACAAAAAGTCACCAGAATGTCAAAGACAACTGAATTATGCATATCCTCTAGATATTATGCATATCTAGATTTTGTTGATAATCTGACTATATAGATAAATAATAAAAAATACATACATAATTCATATATTATAGATTTGTTCCATAAAATTGATATTTCCCTTTATTTTTGTAAAATCACTAATTACGTTGTTATAATCAATATTTTCACATAATTTGTGTTCCATTGATAGCAAAGATCTAAAGCTGTGCTGTTCTGTGTGGCAGCACCTAGCCACATTTCAGTTGTTTTTTCCTCAATGGCACTAGCTACATTTCAAGTGCTCAGTGGCCACATGTGGCTAGAGCTGCTATATTGGACAGCACAGATAGAGAACATTTCCATCATCCCAGAAAGTGCTATTGGACAACATTGATCTAAAGGATTAATATATTCAAATCATACAAAATTTGAGTATATATTTTCCTCCAAAATGTAAATTAATTTTTTATTTCAAAAAATTAGAATTATTTTCCTATGGTTGTTGAAAATTATGTTCTTCCAAAGGATTCAAAGTTATCTATTAGAATTAAAATGTAAAATACAAATTATGACTATGAATATCAACACTGAAATAAAATTATTTTTAAGAAGCTTAAGAATTTTATTTAATATTTTAAAATATAATTATACCTTATGAATTTGTAAATAAAACAAATTTAGCAATTCTAGCATTCAGTGTCCACATGGTTGCCGATGTAAAGAATCAATATCATGTTTCACATGTTATAACTACATATCTACCATTTTAACAGTAATATTAATATTTAATTTTACAAAATATTGCTTAATTGCCATGTTCAAGTGCATTCAAATACTATACTAATGTGTGACTTCCTCCAGAACCATGAATTAGAACACAAAGAGAAGCAAGAAAATGGATGTTTGGCACTATTGGGAAACAATACTCACTATCTAAGACTGTATCATATGCTTGCTATGTGAAAGGAAGGATCTGACAGTTTTAATTCATGTGACTTTTATTTTAATCAAGTACTTCCACTATGACATGATCTGCATACCTAGGAGTGTCCATCTTCCATGTCATCAGCAGCATACCCTGCAAATCTTTGAGGTGCGGGGTGCAGTCACCTTTTGTTTCAAGGACATGGGGCAATAGTGAAGAAGTGCTTCTCTGGGGCCTGAACGGTGTCGGTTTTGAAAGCAGATGTTTACGGTTATGTTTTATGCTCTCTCAGCAATGAGCACCGGACTCCTACTGACAGAGGTGACTATTCGTTCCTTAACAGATTTATTTTTACAGGTTCGTGATGCCCAGAGCAAGAGCCCATCCTGCTGGGTCGGTGGGCAGAATTGCTGGCTATGCTTGTGCAGTGAGCGATTGTGCCTTTGGCAACAGAAACTTTTCCTGAGATTTGTCCAAACCCCATTAACGTCAAAATGTAAATATTAAAAATGAAAATTGATCTGACCACAACCTACCCCTACCTATCCGAAATGTTATGTTGAATTTGGAGGTTAGCCCTGTGTGGAAAGTTCCTAAGCCATCCAAAGTATCACCTCACCTGCCAAACAGCATAGACAAAATGATCATTTAAATACCTCTCAAGGTCACTTAATTGTGACCCACTGGAAAAGGAAAAGATTGTCATTGTTTTCATTGCTCGTGCTTTCTTCTCTAGGCCCTGCGGAAATGCTTACTTCCCACTTTCAGATTCACATTGGGATCATGAAAGAGTATTTTAAGATAAATAGAAAATGTAAATAAGCACCCCTGCATACGTTTCCACAATGATGTATTCTCTTTTGTTTATCAAGGATGGCAATGGCATGTCGTGGAGAGGAAGGAAGGAGGGAAGGAGGGAAGGAAGGGAGGGAGGGAGGGAAGGAGAGAGAGAGGGAGGAAAGGATAGAAGGAAAGAGAAACAGAGCTAGCTTTAAATTTGGAGTCCAACTCGATTTGAATCCCACCTGTGTGAGTTAAGTGAGTTCATTTCCACTTCCTGACTTGTAGCAATGGTATGGTATTATTATTATATGTGAAAGCTCTGTGTAAACTCTGAGGTCCTGGGCACACTTGGTTATTTATGATGTTGATCTCTGATTAAGCAAAGCTGAGTAAGTGGTGTCTCATCCCACTCCCTACCTCCCTCACCCCCATTCTCCTTTGCCTCAGAGAAAGGTGTGAGCCACCACGAGCAGCAGCTGGGACTCCACCGTGTGGTATGCAGATCCCTGCACTCATGCACACTCACCATTTTCGTCTACTGAGCTTCAGACGTGAGAGGAGCAAATAGAACTTTTCACCCAGAAGTGACTTCATTTCACAGTTTCCCTCACCTTTTGAATGTATACACACGAAACCGGAGAGAATGGGATGAAAATGAAAAACACATCATTAGTTTTTCACAGGGGTCAGAAGAAACCAGGTCATTTAAACTTTCACCAGTAAAGCCCTGTTCTCACCTGAACAGGCGAACAAACGAGAGCAGGTGCCCTCTTTTGTAGCTGTTCATATCCTACCTAAGGTCAGAACCTGTCACTGACAAAAGGCAAAGCCTATCCAAGCATAGTTCAAAGCCACTTTGGTATAAAGGCTTAAACCACTAAGATGAATTTTTAGATGCCCCAGGAATTCCTTCTCTTGGCCTGATTAAAAGGGGAGAGGTAATAGGTTTTAGTTCTTTGCTTTGTCCACATTACCCTCAGAATATAAATTAATCTCCTACAATGTTGGTACTGAAGCAATGCATTGCACATTCTTTTTAAAAATCTCAACCGTCACACTGTTAGCCTGTGTGACACTGGGCAAGTCACTTAACCTCTCTGTGCTTCAGTTTCCTTATCTGTAAAACAAAGATAATCATTGTACCCACTCACAGAGTTGTTGTGAGGATTAAATAGTAATGTAAAGTCCTTATAGCAGTTTCTTGCACATCATTCATGATATATAAGTTTATGTTATTAACCAATGATTTTTAAATCAAATACTAAGGAGAGTCTACCATGCACAAAGTTCTGTGCTGCAGTTCTATACAGAAGCAGATAGGATAGAAATATATAACTGGGCCCAGTTACCATGTAGATGGGGAGACCTTCAACAGATGTTCCCGTCCTTCCTCATCACACTCTTCTTCCTAGGCATAATGAGGTTATATCAGCTGCCAGACCTGGGAACAGACTATATCCAGTAGAACCACATGATTTTTCGTGGCAGACCCTTTGTGTTTTCCATCTACAAAATAAAAATACTAATTCCTGCCCTGTCCACCCCCATTGTGTTGTAAGAGAGTCAATGACAGTGTGTGTGAAAGTTCTTTATAAACAGGGAAATCCTAGGCAAATGAAAGCAGTGTCTGTGCCCTCAATTACCTGACTTTGATTGATGAATGTCAGTGACCTTAGGTCATCTTATGACAGAGTTTATCATGAAGCTCTTTAATTTTACCAGACGAGACTGAAAGTTCACAATTTGCAAATAGGTCATATTTTTATGAAAATCTTTTTCTGATTGGAAGTTTCACCTATTTGCTATTTTAGGTAGGCTGATATTCTCTAAAAATTCTCTTAGTCATGGGATCAGTAGCAGGGCAGATTCTACAAGGTGATCTCAATATACTGTACCAAAAAATATGATTATTGCAGCTATGTCTGAATCTGTCTTCGTAGGACCAGGAGATTCAGGAAGTGACCTGCTGAACGGTCGCTGGCACCATCTGATCCTCTCTGAGAATTGCTCTGTATATTCTTTGTAGAACTACACAGGTTTCCTGGTGACTCCCCTGATCCAAGTGTGGGCAGAACACAAGGGCTGCCTTTACACCAAGGGGCCTTCTGAGGAAGCAGGTCACACTGTACCCTTTCCTTCTTCTCCTGCATCCTGGACTAAGGGAAACAACTGCCTACACAAAAGCAATCTTCTGACCAGAATAGCCTGTCTGCCCTGTCCCCCGGGGCAGGAGAGGCTGGGGCAGGCTGTTTCCTGTCCGGAAGCAGGACTCCATCTACATGACCAGGAGCAGCAGCAACTGCATAGACATAGTAACCACTGGCCCACACACACTGGTGATAGTTTTCAGACTGGTTAATGATACATGGAAAAAGAAAAGTAAAAAATCTAATTTACAGAGAGTTTATCAGAGGCCTCTGGAGGTCACACTGTACGGTCATTCTACTTCTTTTGTTCAAGCTGCCAAGAAGTCCTAGAAGAAAATGCTTTCTGCAAATTTTTGGAGCTGCAAAGTTTTCGAGATCTGCTGGCTCACTCAAAGAGTGTGAAATGACACTTCACTGAATCACAGTCAGTTCAAAGGCACAGGCAGCAGCTCACCAAGAGGCATCTACTTTCCACGTGGGGGTTCATTAAAGGAGAGAGTGTCTGTCTTTGTGTCTCCCTTTTTGCCCAGAGGCTTTGAACTAACGTTTCGTATTAGTTCTTGTGCCTTTGTATGAGACAACTGTTTTTCCCAGAACACAGTTCGGAGGTTAGTCAGATTTTCCAAAACTCAGGGTGAAAATTATGGTTCTTTATCACGTTCCCATGGATTCTTATTTTCTTTTTATTTCACTTTCTTTAAAACAAATCCTTTGAAGTCAATAGGTATGTTCCTTAAAGCTCAGCTTGACTAATGCTATTAAGAAACACTATGCTAACAACGTCAGTCCTATCTCAGATTAAATTATTGCAACAATGGTGTCCTAGGTCCTGTGATCTGTAATAAGGCTGGGTTTCCAACAGAATATGAAAAAAAAAAATTCAATGCTAACATCAAAGAAAAGATCATCTTTACTCTCTCTTCATCTTTGATATTTTAAAGTTTCCAAATGTTGCAGTTTGAATTGACAATTTCTCGACAGTCATTACTGTGAAGATGAGACAAGCTGTAGAGGAAAACATTCAAACTTATCTCGGTATGTTTTTTAAGTTAACATTTACTGAATTCTTACTATGAACAAAGCATTTTGCTAGGGCATTAAGACTCTGAAAGACATGCATAGTTATTATGCCCATTTTAGAGATAGGAAACTGAGGCTAAAAGAGAGAATGATGCAGATATTATAAAGGTAAATCAGCGTGGTTAGGTTGTAATCACTCAGCTAGTAGTCACTGGTAGAGCTGTGATGTCTAGGGAGATATTCTAATTTCCAGAGCCTCCCTTTCCTGTCCACTCTGCTGTATTCTTCACCAAATTGTTGTCTAATTTGCCATCCTCTGGCTACATACTACACTGATGTAGTTTATATAATGATCTAAAAGCTCCCATCTAAATTTTATTCATCCCTCAAAGATGTATAAATTAGGGTTGAGATTATTGTGGGTAACAGAAAACCCAGCCAACACGGGCGTGTACAGCAATGCTTAAGGGCACACTGCCTGGGTTCACAGTGCAGCCTCTACACTTTCTGAATAACCTGGGGAAATTATTCAACCTTTCCATGCCTCAACTTCCTTATCTAAAGATATAACAATGGTAGTCACTTTTTAAGATTCTTATGAGAATTAACTATGAATTCATGTAAACTGCTTAGAAAGTGCTTTAAAAAAATTTCCGTTATTATTTAAACAAATGATTTTAGTTTCTTGCATTTAAAAAAAAACCTGGAGGTAGACAGTCCAAGTAGTGCACCCATATCATGAAGCCACTAAGGAACCAGGTTCCCTCTGTCTCCCTGCTCAGCCATTTCCTGTATGTCAGTTTTGTTCTCAGGGTTGCAAAATGTAAGTGCTTCCTCCCGCATTCCAGACAGAAGAGAGAGGAAAGGCAAGGGACAAAAAGGCACTTATTTGTGGGAACTTTTGGCTTTTATTCCAGAAAGAATAGGCCTCCTAAAGGATTTCTCCTACAGGTAATCAGCCAAAATAATGTCATACGGCTGTGCCGGGCTTCAGTGGAGGCTGGCAATTTTAGTCTTTCCTTTCCTTTCCAGTGGAGGAAAGCAGGGGAGAACAGGGTTGGGAATGGTCGTTGAGCAAACTGACAGCTAGTACCGCCCAGTGGACCCAGCTCAAATCCCACCTATTTGTCTTCCCCAATTACCAACATTACCTATACCATTTCTTTGGGACTAATATGTGGTTCTGTCTTCCTGGGAACCATAACTTTGCATGGCTGGTGTCTTCTCAGAAAGGAATTCTCTAACCATCCCGTTGAATACATGTACTGCCTCTTATTATCTTTCTTAGCACCCTATTTATTTCCTTCATAATGCTTCACTCAATTTGCAGAGACAATATTTTTTGAATTCCCAGTAAGCAGGGCAGTCTCCCTGCTGTGGGCATACCACTGTGGCCCCTAGTCAGAGGATAGGATACTGTCACCTGAGGAAGGAAGAGGAAATACTGTGGGAGTTCATGTCAGAGGAGAGAAGACCATCGTCTTCCTGTTGCAGTGGAACATTGGAAGGAAAAGGAGATCAGGGCTAGGGGTGAGACAGCAAGGCAGAGATGCCCAAGAAAATTGGGGTTAATGGTCCACCTCCAGAGAATAGTCTGAGAATATGGCACACCTCTCAAAGAAATCCCAAGTTCAACATGGCACTAAATAGGTCAGGCACAATAACTCAAGAGCTGTACAGGAAAGTAGCTAGATTTTGTTGAATGAATGAATGATTCTGAAAGTTATATTTTGATAGGATATGACTATCCCATATTTTGATGGGAAGTGGGATCTTGGCCTTATATATGGCTACAATGTGATCTTTTGCTTTCCTCAAAAGATGACTTCTTCAAGGCAAAAACTGCCTTTTTCTTCTTAGTATCCCCTTCGAGGGCCCCTACCATGAGTATGTGATAATTGATTGAATAAAGGGATGAAGATTAAAACGACAGAATTAGGAAGAAGCAAAGGACTATAAGTCCCAAGGTTGCCTGTATTTTTCTTCAGAGTGGGCCTCATAGCTCAGCAGAAAACAGAGATATTAGCAGATAGTAAGGGCAGATACTGTCTGCTCACTTCTATATTGCAGTGCTACTTTAGGATGGAAAAATAACCATGAAGGTAAAAAGATTTTCAGAAGACATCTAAGAAAATCAGTATTTAAGCTTAAGAAATAGGGTTTTGTGCTTAGATCATGACTTGTATCATATGCATCCTTACCTGGGAATTGAAATTAATGTCTTGAAATCTTGATTAAATTTCTAGGTTTCATTCTGTTTCCCTAACCATAGATTTACATTTTTTAAAAACTGCTTAGTAGAAATTTAGATCTTTTATTTCTGCTTACTACTCTCATTTTTGTCAAATTACAGAGACATTCAATCAGCAACCAGAATCATCTCTAATGCTCTCTTGTTCTACTCATCCTCTGTATTTTCAAATAGCTCCATTAGGCCACATGACTCACAGATGCTTCCTTTGGGGAATTCACAGCCGCTGTTCCACCCTTGCTGGCAGTGACCTCAGGACACACATGAACCTCTCTGATCCTCAGTTTCCACTTAGGTTAAAGGGACTAACAATACCTGCATAAGCTGACTTACAAAAGAATCAGAAGGATGAAATGAGCTGTATGTGAAACACTATAAAATACTATATAGATGGAAATTATATCTTAGAAATAATATCATTAGCCTATATTTCATTCCCTTTTTGCAGGAAAAGATACTAAGAGCAGAAAAGTCAAATAATTTATCATGGCTTTGGGTTAAAGATGGCAGATTGAACCTTCACTTTTGCCTTTGCCTCATCCTGAAAGCCCAAAATAATAACAAAGGGGCTGGGCAGGGTGAATGGAATTAAGCCACAAAGACAAGGAATGGGAGAGGAGGCAACAGCAACAGAGTTTTGGAAGTGGAAAAGCAGGGGGGTGGGAAAAAAAGTGGCAACTGACTCAGCAGACCAAGGAAACATTAATCCTTAACCAGCATCCGACAGACCCAAGAAGCACCCTAGATCTGTGCCAGAGAAGTCCCAAAGGCCTCAGGAATTGGGGGGTCAAAATGGGCTGCAACCAGGAGGATCAGTTAAAAGTTTGTTTAAAATATAGTGAACTACCCCCTCCTCCAAATCATTCCACTTAGCTGAGGTGAACTAAGGCCTCTCATCTACTCTGGCTGAAGATGAGAGGTTAATTCTCGGCAAAGGTAGAACAGAAGGTGTCCCCACTGTGGGGACTTGGGCATAACTGAGGTTGGGCATGCCATGTTGCAAATGACCTTAAGTGACAGGGTCAATAATGAATATTGAAACATCTTGACTCTTTTCCCCACTCAGCTCTCAGAACATTGACAGCCAAGCTTTTACCCTCGAGATGGAAGATGGAAAGAATCTTCTCTGAGGCATCTGACCAGCTCAAAAGAAAAGACCTTAATTCTGACACCGAGGGTCCCCCAATAAAACTCTTCAGTAGCTGACTAGAGCTGACAAGCCTCGCCCACATGCTTGGAACTTCCACTACGTTTAAAATAATGCCCACTTTTAAATATGAGTAGAAAACCAGAGACCACCATAAAACTGAGGAAAATCTCTAATAGGAAACAAATGAATAATAAACAGAAAAACACCATCACCAAAGATTGGACTGGTATCTGAAAACTTCAAAAAAATCTATCAGTAACATTCTCTGAGCAAAGAGAGCACATCTTTAAAATAAGGATGGGATGCTGTAGAAAAGGAATATTCAGAAAAAATGAATTCTTGAAAATTAAAGATAGCAGAAATTAAAGATTCAATATAAAGGATAAGAAATAAAGTTGATGAATTCTCTCCAAAAGGAGAATGAAAAAATGAGATGAAAGAAAGCAGTAAAAAAAGATGAGAAAATTAGAAGAGGAGGCCAGGAACATTTACTATCCAGAAAATGAAGTTCCAGTGGGAAAGAAAAAAGAGTGGGGAAGAAATAATCAAGGAAATAAACCAAGAAAATGCCCCAGAAATGAAGGGCATGGGTCTCCAGATTGAAAGGGCCCTGTGAGTGTCCAGCATAAAAGATGAATATAGACCCAGACCATAGCACATCATCATGAAATCTCAGAACAAAGATACTACAGGCTTCCAAAGATGGGGGAAAAGTGGTTTCATAAAATGGATTGTGAAGCAGAATCTTCAGATTTCTCAACAGCATTCAGGAGTCAAAAATAATTGGGCAAAGCCCTCAAAATTCCAAAAGAAAATTATTTCCTCTCTAGAATTGTATTCTCAGCCATACCACAACAACGTGTCAGTACAATAAAATATTTACAATAAAGAAAGATAAAAACATGCTCAAATATACAAAGCTTCAGAAAAAGTAATCCCTTCTAAGGAAACTACTGACAGATAATCTCCACCCAAATGAGGGAATAAATCAAGAATTTAAAAGGCTTTGGGATACAAGGAATTCAACACAATAGAGACAAAGAATTCTCAGGACTATAATATAGGGAGATCTCAGGATGACAGCTGTGCAGAAAAGTCAGAGAATACTGAATTGGATCAGGAGGTCCAGGAGAGATGTCTTCAAGATGATGAAATTGATAAACTACTGAGTATGTTTAAACATACTGAGAAGAGATTTACATATTTGTGGGTAGAGTTTAGAGCGAACTGGTGATAGAAGTTAGATGATTAGAAAATTAATCCAGCAAAAACAAGTCTATTATTAACTCTTAAATTGGGAAGGAAAGAAGATGTGACCATAGTCAACAATGTGTCTCAGCTGTAAATAGCATTTGGTTGCCATAATGTTAACAATAAATATGTATCTGGCCAAAAGTATGACAGAACTGTGTTGAGGGGACAGAAGTGTGGTGTTGCTGCAGTATGGGGGTGGGAGGGGTGGCGTGGTGGTGAGGAGTGATAGAAAAAAGCTGAATCCTCATCTCCCACCAAGATAGGATTCGATGGCAAAGTCTTAGATTAATAGTATGAACATCGTAGTTAGAAATGTGAAGGTCAATTACAAAATAAATGGCCAGTGTTGAAAGTGCTTACCTCTAAGAATGGGAAATATATGTGTGTATGGGTTGTGGGTGGTACATTATGAGAGATTTTGTATATATATAACTTCAATACAACTATAAATTTCTTAAAAGGTCAACCAAATTGCTATAGTTTTGATACAAGGGACAAAATTATTTCTTATCTCTAATATTTTCTTTGTTCATTGGATTATACAACTTGCCCCATTTCTAAGCACCTGAGATACCGAATATTGTACTGAGCAATCAATGGGCTCCCTGCCTGTTGTTCACAGAAGCCAAGACCATGGCACTGGCCTTTGAGAAAAGCAGCTTTATTGCAAGTCGACTGGCGAGGAGACAGGAGGAAATGCTCACATTTGCCTCCCCGACCTGGGGGCTGGGTTAGGTTTTATAAGCATACGGTAATGAGGCATGATCTGATTGGATCTTACAATGAAGTAATACTGGGAGGCATGATCTGACTGGATCCTGCCATGAGGTGATGCCAAGTTTTGATCTGATTGCATCCTGGATCCTGCCATGTAGTGTCCACTTCTTAATTCCACCCCTGCTCCTTGTTCCCAGCACTTAGGTTCTGCCCATAGTTGCATGCTTGGTTCATCTGAGCATACTAAAGTTATGTGACCTTCAACCTGGCGGTCCATGGCAACTGAAAAACAACTCATAACTTTGTTAGATAAAAGTTGAGCCAGATTGGTCTGGTGTAGTTACAAATATATAAATGGACAATGGCAAGAACATACATAAAAATAGAACTTTGGCCCACAATCTGCAGCAATAAGCTCAAGAAGCCTAATCATCATCTATAGTAACCAGTTCATGAAGCCAGCATGCTGTAAGTCAGACCTGTAGGAAATCAGACTACCCTCTAGCAACCTGTCCAGGAAATCAAACAGTAACCCCTGTAGCATTCAACCCCAAAAGGCCAGAACTTGGTTAGTAACTGACAGCTTTCCTAATTTTTGTCCCTGCTTCCAACTTAGCACCAATCAGAGAAAGGCAAATATACCACCCTAACCAATCACATGGGATGCTCTGCTCCTAGTTAGCTACCTACAACTTCCCCAGGCCAACAGCCTCCAATCAGAGCACACCTGAAGCCTTCTTTTGTCCACTCCTCTGCCTGCCTTTGAGTCTCGGCAAAATTCAAGTGATGGTGGCTGACTCCCTTGCTACAGCAAGCTCTGAATCAATTATCTCTTGTTTGCTCTCATTTAGTTGGTCTTTATTTCCAAACACTGTGTTGAGGCATTGAAAACTTTCAAAGATTGAAAACCACTTTGTCAAGAATTTATGCCCACTAAATTGATGATCCAAGTTCAAGGAGATTTAATAATTTCTTGAAAAAATCCCTACATTTATTCACTCACATGTTGTACTCTATTTCCATGTACAAAGTGCTACACTGGGTATTATGGAAAATACAAAGATAAATGAGATAATTTGAATATTTCACTTAATTGCATTTAATAATTTTAGTTTCTTAGATTCAGATAATCAAAGTCATCTTAAGTTTACATAATTCAAAGCCATATTCATACTCTAAGAAAAGGAACATAATTTCAAAAAGTTGCCAAAAAGATCAAGTTATACTTTCACATTTTTCATTTTACATTTTCTGTTGTGGGGTGCAAGTGCCACAGCCAGTGAGGGTACCAGAGCAGGTTCCAGGAATTGGAAGAAGAGGCAAGCAGCCGCAGGCAAATGAGACATACTCTTTATTATCAGGGTGCAGCAACGGCAACCACAGCAGCATGGCGAGCACAGCAAGCCCCACAGCAGCAACAAGCCGCAAGTAACATGGCTCATATATATACACGGCTCAGAAAAATGGTGGCATCATGCCCAATTAAAGGGTGAGCACGTGGGTCTTATGTAAGAGATTATGTCATAATTACATAAACGTGCTGACTCGTGCCTTACCAAAAGGCCGGGCCAGAAACACACTGGCAGTCATCTTGGTTTGGCCTAAGAAACCTTTTGCCTATGAAAACAGGTTTCCCTTACAGTCTACCTCCTAGGCAATAGGTTTCGTGGCTAAGACACGGGCCCATAGATAGGCCCCTTGGATGCAAAGGCCACAACAGCAATTCAGAACAGCACAGTATTACTAAGTTACAACAGTGGATTCCTAACATTAGGAGGGTTCAACGCTAGGACAACGAGAGCCGTTCCCACTATTGTCTGTCCCCATACTGGGTGGTGTCCTACTAGCCAACCTTGGGCTTTCCATGTAGGCAACCAGACAGTGAGACTCTTAAAAACGGTCCGTTAGTACAACTAACATGTAAAGGGGATTGCTCATGTATGACCATAACCTACATGGCACATAATTCAGCCCACTGGCTGCTCTGTCCCTGTCCTATTTGTCAGTATGCCATGCCTCCGCTTGGAGGGGGACCCTAAACTTCAAGGTAAGGGCTTTCTTCCCCTGGTTTCACCGTGGTCTGAGGGTCAGCGTCTGACACAAATTCAATAGGGCCTAGTACTGTCTGCAATTCTGCAGTCAAGGGGCTGGAGCTGAACCATGTTCATTGTTCCAAGCAAGCTCCCCACTTTGCCAAAGTGGGCATCTGAGCTACCCCTGATCGTGGGCTGGTTATCCATGACCTTACCCACCCTACAATAGGATACGTGGTATGTACTAGCACCTTAGACTGCCCTGTTATGGCTTCACGGGCCTGAAGGGCAGCATACACAGCTGCCAGCTCTTTTTCCACTAGGGAATAGCGTCCTTGGGGACCTTTCCATGTCTGAGACCAAAACCCAATGGGAACTCACCACTCATGCTGGTGCTGCCACAACTCCCAGCCCATCCCACTCGAGTTGACTGTAACATCAAGGTTGAACGGCTGTGAGTGGTCAATAACCTGTAGCATCTGGGCTTGTGTAACAGCCCTCTTGGCCATCATAAAAGTGGTCTCTGCCACTGGGGACCAGTCCCACTCTGTCCCCTTTTTACATAAGGAATGTAAAGGCTGTAACATTTGGGCCAAGTGGGGAATAAAAACATGCCAATACCCCAAGAGCCCCATAAATACCTGTAGTTGCTTTATTGTAATGGGTCAGGAGGTGGCTTGAATCTTATCTATAACTGCCTCGGGGATTGCTTTCATCTTACCCGACCAGACAATACCCAAGAATTTGACCAAGCTAGGTCCCTGGACCTTGGAGTTGTTCACTGCCCAACCCCATTGCCACAACGAGGCTTGAAGGGTGGCAGTGGCTTCTTCCTCCACACAGTGGTACTGTCCAAGTACCAAAGTCAATTGATCCATCAGGTCCAGCATGGACGGTACTGCTGCATGCAGTGGGGGAGTCACTTTATTCAGTTCTGACAGTCTACTGTCATTCTCCAAGTTCCATCTGGTTCCTTAACCAGCCACACCAGAGAGTTGAATGGACTATAAGCAGGGTGCACTATGCCAGCCTTTTCCAGTTGCAATATGGTTTGTGAAGTTTCTTCGTTTCCCCCAGGCAAACGATATTGTCGGGTACGTACCACACACTGAGGTGTAGGCAAAACCTGCAGTGGGTGATGGGGGTGGCCACGCACCACTGGCTTTACAACCCTGACTCGGAGATGAAACTCACTGGCACCGGTAGTCAGGGTTAAGCCACGCATTGTTCCATTCCCTTGGGGAACACAGAATACTACCCACCCCTTCATCCCACAAACGTAACAACCAAGAAGGTATGGCCTCTCCAGGGTGCTGCCTGCACTGTTTCCTCAGTTCCCGCAGCTCAGCAGGTGTATAGGTGGAGTATGAGGTATGTTCTGTTACTGTGGGCGCACCCTGAGGAACCCCCCAGGGTCCCATAGGCGGGCACTCAGCAGGGGAAGTGTCCCACCTTCAGTCACATGTGTACTTGCCGTTTCACTGGTGTTTACGGCCAAGGTGCTCATTAGTTCCTTCTCCAAAGCTTATACTCGGGCTTCCAGGTTTTCTTCAATCACCTGTAATTCTCTCACCTGGGCTTCTTGCTGCAGGGTATCTGCATGTTGCTCACAGGGCTGTAGCCCACCCGACCAGCCGCTGCTCACTCCTTAGGCTGCAACGACTCTTACAGGGCCCGCAAGGCCTTTTCCAGGGCAGCAGTTGTACACTCCACCTGCTCCCACTCCGTGGCAGGGGCCCATGACATGAGGACTGCTGCCACTGGGTACAACAAACCCGTGGGAGGGTACATGTCCTCTTCTCCGGAGGCTGGGGGGACACTTACCCCCATCCTATCTTGCCGACTACACCAATTGTTGTGGGGTGGAAGTGCCACGGCCAGCGAGGGTACCAGAGCGGGTTCCAGGAATTGGAAGAAGAGGCGAGCAGCCGCAGGCAAATGAGACATACTCTTTATTGTCAGGGTGCAGCAACGGCAACTGCAGCAGCATGGCGAGCACAGCAGTAGCAGTCCAGTGGCAACAAGCCGCAAGTAACATGGCTCACATATATACGGCTCAGAACAATAGGGGCAATGTGCCTAATCAAGGGGTGAGCACGTGGGTCTTATGTAAGGGATTACATCATAATTACATAAGTGTGCTGACTCATGCCTTACTGGAAGGCCAGGCTGGAAAACACACCAGCAGTCTTCTCGGTTTGGCCTAAGAAACCTTTTGCTTATACGAACGGGTCTCCCTTACACTCTCAAATAGCCCAATTTAAATTATCTTACTTAACAAGTTTGGCATATGACTAAAATTTGCTTTTTCACCCTTGAAATCATCTCTTAGGTTTACTACTACAAATATAAACTTTAACTGTACTTCATTCACTCACATCTTCCCCTTTGTGCTTTAGAACTGAATTGCAGATGTACTACAAAGGGGTACATATATGATTATGGAAAATTATTCTATTGAAAATAACAGTAGTTTTTGTAGTGATGTAAATCTGAGCAAAAGAAATTGAGGTTGGAAAAACAGATGTATTCAATAAAAAACTACTGTGTGCACGTGGTAAACTAGTCTTTAACATGATTCAAATAATGCAATCAGTAGGAACTTGACTGGCCTGTGGAGTTGTCGAAGGCATGGGATGTTCAAATAATAGCTAGAAATTTGTCGTGGACACGAGGCTATTAAGCCTGTCTCCTGCTGCATTCAGTATGGTAGTAAAAACTATTATTAAATAACTGACTTTATAGCAACTGGTAAAATTATTTGGCCAAAGTATAAATTAAAGTTTATGATGGATGCAAATGTACATCTTAAAGTGTATAATACTAATTTAGGTTCCTTTCCCATTTTAAAATAACCACTCAGACGAAAGAACAGTGATTACCAAAATAAGAGCAAATTAATAAGGCTTCCAGGAAGACTTCTCAAAAGGGTGCAACATTAAATGTGCCTTTACTTTTCAAACACAGAATATTCCACAAATATCAGAGGTCTTGTCCCTAGCTGAGTGCACGTAACTCCCATTAGCAGTAATGGAGGTGACGCACATGAAATCCCAAGAAACAATTAAGGTGCAGAAATGACGGGTCTGATTCCCTGGAGCCTTCTGTGTCACATGTGGACACCCCCTTCACCTGGGAGGTAGGATTGTAACTGATTAACCAACTAATGTTGGTTAACCTTTCTGGCCTTTGTTTCTACCTGCATCACTTCTTCCCTTGAAGTCCCTGAAATAAAACTTGTTGGTTTATAAAAGACAAAATTCTTTAGTAAATGAAATGTCTCATATGTAGGGACAAGACAATTTTTCTGGTGCAGGGATAAGGACTGATGCCATTTTATCTCCCTAGTCTGTCTCTTACATCAGAATGATTTTAAAACTTGGAAACCCTCTTATCATTGAAGCTTTTTAGAAATGACAGATTCCTAGGCCTTGGCCTATATTTACAGAATGTCAGAGGTTCGGCGTTGGGGCATTGTATTTTCTTAAGATCCTCAAGTGATGGGGGCTGAGGGACCGAGCGGGTTTTGAGAAGTAGTAGCACTATCCCATAATATCTAACTCTGTATTCAGCAAAAAATAAGCACATAATCTATATTTGAGGATAGAACAATTTTAAGGAGGATGTAAAATATATACAAGGTCTGTCCGGAAAGTATCCAGCCAGGTAATGTGAAAAATAGAGACACTTATTGAAGAAGATACAAGATAAAAAAAACATTGTACATAGGACAATGATGCCTCAGTCCCCTTCAAAGTAGGCATCCTGGGACCTCACACAGTTTTCCCAGCGTCTCTTGACTTAACCCATACACGGTCAACATTCTCAGGTGTTCTGCTTGTTGCAGGCCTTCCAGAACGTGGATCGCTTTCAACAGATTCTCGACCATCTTTGAAGCGTTTGTGCCACACTTTTATTTGTGCTGCACTCATTGCATTGTCCCCGAAAGCCTTCTGAATCATGCAAGTAGTTTCCGCGGAGGCATGTTCAAGCTTAACGCAAAATTTGATGCAGATTCGTTGCTGTACTTGCTCAGTCATTTTGAATGTGACGGCCACACAATACACAGGCTTTCGCTCAATGGCGTCTAGTGCCCCACTGCCTAGTACAGTGATGTTGTCTTTGTTCACACATGCACATTACAGTCCACTCTCCTTGGCTGCCAGGTTACATCTATGTCACGCAAACAGTTCTCGTTATGTTAACAATGGCTGGCTACCTTCCGGACCGACCTTGGATGTATTTTATACATATTTTATACATATGTATTTTATACATATATTATGTATTACACATTATATATACATGTTATATATAAGATACATTGTAATATATTAGATATACATATTATATATATACACATCACTTATACATAATTATGTATATTATATATAATATATATTACATATATATTCCTGAAAATTCTCAACTTGACTGTACCTTCAATTCAATGTAAATATTCATAAAATGCATACATGGGTAATCCAGAGCATTAGGTTCAAATGCTGGGAGACTAAGGTTTAAATAGAAAATATCCAAAGTCCCTAAGATTATGAATGGATCCAAAGTGAGACACACACACACACACACAGAATTTGGAAAGTCAAAATTTTTAGGAGCATAATATGATTTGGAAGCCACTCTAGAAGTCATATAATCTAGGTTTTAAAAAATAATCTGTCTGATCATCATAATCACCTGGGGAGATTTTTAAAAGGATAGATTACTAAAATCTCCTCCCCAGCTACTGAATCTAAATTTCTGAGATGGGGCCTGGGACTCTGTATGGTTTAAAATTTTGAAAACACATCCTATGACTCATGTGGGAATTCTAATTTTTAATCCTAAGAATCCTTGTTCTTTCAGTACTTTGTCAGATGATGCGACTTCCTGTCCTTCATCACCTGGTCACTGTCCTTTGACAAAACTGTTTGCCTGGTTCCCACTGAAAGCATAGTGGTGGGTGTGGAGCTGCAGGTATTACTGTGCCTGGGCTCTGGACTCTGTTGGTAACTTTAACTCTTTTGGCAACTTTTTCACATTTTTTGGTTCATATTAATCAAGCAATTAACCAAAAACATTAAGTTGGGTTTTTTAAAAGTACTATTAAGCTGTAATTTCCCCATCCTGGGTTTGTGAAGTTGAATGTTAACCTAGTATAGAGGCCACTTAAGGTTGGTCTTGTTCGATGTAGTTCAAGACCCAGGTTGCCAGGTTCATTTTGGATTCCATTTTTCAATATATTAACCTCTGTCTCTCCCAGCTCCTGTCATGCTTGGATTTGATAAATAAGCCACTCTGGCCTTACTGAAGTTATTAAGAAACACATTAAATGAAAGAGAGCTGTGGGCAGATCTCCTAAAGACCTCTTTCTAGATGAGCATTGGTCATCACCCCCTCAATCGAGTTTTCCCCTGGTAACACACCTGCCACATGTCTGACCATTCAGCCCAGGTTCCCCCATCTTGTTAATAGAAACCCCATAAGAAATGTCTGAAAACCTGCCTTCCTTAAAATTAAATCTTGAAACCTACATTGTTTATATTACCCCAAATCTCTGTGTCTACCATGTGTATTTTACTTTATATGCTCAGAATATTTTATATCAAAAATTTAGTTGTCAATAGGTACATTCCTGATTTTACCTCCTTTTACATTTTCTTTTCATAGAAACAACTTTACCCATGTGAAATTTCTTATGATTCCTTTTTCTAAACGTCTACCAACATACACTGTCTCCTCTCATGACAAGACTCTAGCTGGTCTGAAGGCTACAATGTCTGACAGTAATTCGCTGAGGTACCACATTTCAATTGCTTCAGCACATTTCAATTAGGATACCTTTGAGGTGAGAAAGAAAAAGAAATACAGTGAGAGCCAGGTGATGCTGAAAGAGAAACAACATGAAAGGTCAGGATAAGAAACATCTCTAGACAATAGAAAAAGGAAAAAAAAATCTAACAAGAATTCTCAGGAACAACTTGACTCTATCTTCAATTCAAAGTAAATGTTCATAAAATGCACACACAGGTATTCCAGAGCATTGAGTTTAAGCAAAAAAATTTCCAAAGTCTCTAAGATCATGAATGGACCCAATATGAGATATTTTTCCAGAAGTAATAGTCTAATAGTGGAGATGTAATTTATACTAGTCTTTCTGTTGGCAAAAATAAAAAACAACAACAACATCAAAAACTGGCTTAAGCAACAAGGGAATTTACTGGCTTACATCATTTATAGTTCCAAGGCTGGCCTCACTTCGAGTCTGGCTGAATCTTACCATGATGTCGTCAGGCCCATTTCCCTCTGTCCTTCTGGTCTTCTTTCTCCTTCTGCTGGTGCCGGTTTCAGACAGGTACTCTCCTTTGCATGGCGAGATGTCTGCAGGCCCACATGCTCAGAGCCCAAGTCCAGAAGAAAAGAGACAATATTTCCTCTCATTACTTCTGCCCAGGCGTAGTACGCTGAATAATGGTCACCCAAAGATATCAAGTTCTAACCCTGGAACCAGCAAATGCTACCTTATAAAAAAATAGGGATCTTTGGAGATGTGATTACTTTAAGAATCTCGATGTGAAGATTTGGCCTGGATTTTGCCGTGTCCCCCAAATGCGATCACAAGTGTCTTTATAGAGAGAGGCAGAGAGAGGCTCCACACAGAGAGGAGGAAGAGGCAGTGTGACCATTAGGGCAGAGATAGGCGTGATGGGCCATGAGTCAAGGAATGCCACCAGCCACCAGAATCTGGAATTGACAAGGAACACACTCTCCCCAGGAGCCTCCAGAGGGAGCCTGGCCCTTCTGACACACTGATTTGGGCTCAGTGAATCAGATTTCAGACTTCTGGCCTCCAGAACTGTGAAAGAATAAATTTCGGTTGTTTATGCCACCAGGTTTGTGGAAATTTGTTACAGCAGCCACAGGAAACTAATACACCAGGTAATGTGGATGACTCAGATTTGACCAACTGAGTCACAAGGCCAACTCTGAGCCAATCACTGCACACTGGCAGGGGGGGCCGGGTTATGGCAGGAGGGGGAGCTTCCCCACAAGGAAGGCATAACTGGACGTACGCACTGGTGGGATGAGGGGGCAAAAATCCAGCTTACATTCACTTCATGCTTGAAAGAAGACAGAAGGGAGGGGCGAAGTTAACATTTATGTGCAAGAATATTATGGTATCAGTGCACTTGAGCTTTTTGTGTTGCGGTGATGCTGTTGTTAAGCAGCATATTATTGGGATGCCCTGAGTTGAACAGGGACCACTCGCTAAAAACAGATTTGTTTTTATTGCTGATTGCTGGACTGTCTCCAACTCTGACATGTCTCTTTTTGGAAAAGTTGTATATTAAGATCACATATATTATTCTAAATATAAATGCACTATGGTATTAGGAAAGGATAATATTTTATATTTATTTTCTAACATTCCTCTCAATTATGTAAAAAAAAAATTGTGTTAACAACACATGCTACAGTAAGAGCTGTGCCAGAGTTTATGGAGTGACGTCTGTAGTACTTCCCGTGCCTCTGTGCCCCGGGATGGCTCTGCCTCTTATAAGTTCTTTGACATTGGGTTAAGTTACACTTTACGAATGTCAGTTTCTTCATATGTAAAATGAGGATAAATAATTTCACAGCATTTGTTTTGAGGATTATCTAAAAAACACGTGTGAAAGCATCTAGCAGGGTGCCCAGCACAAAGTGAGATGTTGATAATGCTCCATTATGAACCCACAATCCAATAAGCAGGGTAGTTCCTCATTCCTTACATTTGTCTTCTTATTCTTACCCACAGTGAAGCTCTTGCAATGAGTCGTTTCTGCTTCCAAAGATCTACTTGTAGTTTCCACTCGGCTCAGCACGTTGGTTTGCAGAGGAGCCTGATGTCAAGTTCACATTGGTTGTTTTAGCATGTTCTTTCCCTTTTCGAACCTTTGTAAAATTTAAAATAAGATCTGTGTCAGTGCTGAACGATGCAGGGCTAACCTGCTTATTTATGCCAAAACTGTTTTTGATGCTAATAAGATTTCTGTGATAGGACCAAATATCACAGCCTACCTCCCCCATCTGAGAGGGCTCATTTGCCTTTGTTGTGAAACTGTCAGATTTTATTTTGAAGGTTCAAATTAATTGGATGTGTTATTTTTTTCTCAGCTTTTTCATTATTTACTCTTTAAAAAATCTGGTAGATAAGTCAGGCATAATTTCCCTTTATGGACATTTTGCTGGAGGGAAGAGGAAAGCTGGCATTATTTGATCCATAGGGAAGAGCAGTCCCCAGTTAGGGGGCACGTTAGCCTCCTGTTTCTGTGAGCCAGTGAGCTGTCTCTAGACCACTCAGCAATGCAGAAGGAGCTCTGGGTTCCCCTGGGATGTTTGGGAAATCTATGGCAGGTTAGATTGGTTTTAGGGGTTTGTATTACTCTATCTTTGCCCAAGAAATTTTAGAACTCATTTGCAGGGCTCTCAAAAGCACGTGATTGCCGGCATTTGTTATTTAATGAATATCTGCTTATATGCAGGGTAGCTGTCATTCCAAACATTATAAACCACATCTAAAATAAATTTTACTGGGCTTTAGGGACTTAGGGAGATACAGAGATGAAATACAGAGAGATGACTTTTATAAATATAATTTAAATGTTTGCTCAAATTTAAATAACAGCAGCTTACTATTTAATGAGGAATTTTTTCCACTTTGTATCTATAATTTATATCTTGTTGAGTATCACAAGATCTAACTCATCATACAGGAATACTCTGCAGTCTGGAAATAGGTATGCCAAAACCCCAAATCATAGGAGTGGTGGGATTATGAATAATTTTTCATTTTTTCTTTTTTCTTAGGCACATTTCCTAAAAATTCTATATTTAACAAATGTCATATTCAAAATAGGAAGTATTTTTATTAATACTTTAAAAAAAACTTTAAAACAGAAATAACAATCATGAATATGCATTATAGTGTTAGTTTTTATAGGCTAAACCTGGAGATATGTCTAATAGCAGAAAATTATTCAATTAAAGTTTCATATCCATACAGCAGAATGCAATTATCCCTTATTTAATAAGTATTTGCATTCCTTTTTGGGGGGGGGAGGAAACACCGCTTTAAAATTTTACACCAATTTTCCCAATTACCTATTTTTTTCACTTTTGGTCAAGAAGCCATCCTTTTGACTCAATTCATCTTCACCAAAAGCTGTTGTACTCTAGTACCCAGATGGAAGGCTTACATAATGAGAAGCAACAATGCCATTAATTACAAGAACACCAATTTACATTTTCACTGGGCTCTTCTGGGAAGTCTGACATCACTACTAACGGCCAACTTGAGACTTAGACGAAAGGGTCCTTTAAATGGTGTGGAATTAATATTGTGGAGGTAGGGACATTTACAATACAGCCAGAAGTGTTTGGAATTCACATATCAACGTGACCAGGAGAGGGTAGAATTTTCACAAGCATTTTAACTCTGGGGTTGGATAATAAAAATAAGATTCCAATAAAAAACAGGCAAAATTCTCTTAGGATTAAAAATCGGTTGTGTCAAGTGCTGTGAAATATGGGAACTCAGGATTTAACAAAGCAATTCCAGTGGTTAAGTCCATTTCTCATGAATGAGTGATACACTCATGTGGGTGCCAAATGAGCAACCTGAGTGGCAGGAGAGGACTGCCTCCATGAGGACCTCCTCAGGGTGTTGTCCTCTTAGCTGGGTAGAGTAATGCCAGGCCCTAGAAAAGGCAATAGCCAGTGTGGTGGGAATCCAAGACCATGACTAGAGCAACAAGATCAGCCAGTTGCAAGGCACGGATAAGGACCTGTCCATGGTAATTAAAGTTAACAGATAATATAGGCTTTGTTACTTGAAGGCATAATAGACCAAAGTGACAAATGTTTATACCCTATCTCCTAAAGTCTTCAAATACTATGCGTAATGAGTGAGCAGAACCGAAAAGTTAACTGAGCATAAATGGGAACTACACTTAGTGGAATATTTATTTCCTACTTAGCCCTGATGTGAAATTAAAGTTATATTAAATGTAGTGACACAAGTCCAAGTTTAATGGTTATAAATTTTACTTTGCCTCAGTATAAGTATTTTTTAATGTTTCTCATAATTTATCCCATTTTATACCAAGAACCTACAGATAGCTATACATATTTATGCCATTATTTTCACAGAGTAATATACATACAAAAAGATCACAATTAGATACATCACATGCATATTCTTGCCTTTTACTACTTGTCCCCACCTGAAAAATCTAATCATTGATCTGTATAACTAAAGCTAGGCCTCATCATTCACCGAAGAGAGTCTGGGCCAAATATCAGAAATAGAGTATAGTTAATCTTTCTTGTTTTATCAGCATGGTCTCTAAGCCAGCAAGTCCCTTAGGAAGGGATCTAAGTAATTCATTCTCTGTGATCTTTTTGATCAAAACTAAAAGACTCAGGCTAAAGGGACTGGCACAGAATTTTTAACCCACTCTGGCTGTTCTTTACATTGTTCTTACAACCTTTATACCCTAACTCAGAATCCTTGCCATTCCACCAGAGCTGCAAACCAGACCTCGTATGTAACATAAGAGTCCATTGCAACATGCAGAATAATGTCCAAGTGTGGCCATGGTTCCAAAGAGAAGCACCTATGCAGTTTAAATATTGAAGGAGATTAAATGTGGCTTTCGCATCTACCACATCTATAAAAGACACACTACCTTGTTAAGTTTTCCTTTGTGATTTTAGTCCATATTCTTTGTTACTGAAAGAGGCTCAGAGTTACAGGATTGGTCTTAGAGAGGGTATTTGTTTATTCCTAGGAACAGAGTCTAGAATTCATATAGGTACTTCCAGCTATAGATGATGTCTCGTTAAGGACGGGTACATCTTCAAGTCCCATTTCAGGCAGGGGTAACAGGGAAGACCATGAATCTCCCACTCATATGTCTGCTTCCTCATGCTTCTAGTTTTTCTCTAGTCTACTGCCCACAGTTCTTTACCTCTTCTTTCCTCTCCTCTTCCATGTGGCTCTTAATAAGTTTTTACATCATAGGCACAACTAGATTTAGGCCTCATTTCTGGGAGTGTTTATGACTAACTCTCCCCTACTAAGTGACTGCTTTTTTTTTTTTGGTCATATATTTTATTCAGGGAGACAGAACTGATTCTTATTAGAACTTTGAAATTGTCAAACAAACCAAAAGACAAAATCAAAGGAGTTCCCTCTTATCTTATTATTGAATGTTATTACTTTTTGGAGGTGATAATTGTCCATTTGATCCTTTCTTGTTAGTTCCTACTCTATGCCTGAAGCTGCACTACCACTTGAGGCAAACAAAAGCCAAAAAGTTAAAAGGAAGATCCGGGGAATGAGATATCAAAAGGGGCTTTGAAAAGTTTTGTCATATTCCTGTGGCTCTTGAAGGCCACACGCATGGACAGGGCTGTGTGCATGTCCAAAAGAGACCTGAGAGGGCTACAGTCTCTAAACTCTGACTGATCTTGAGGCCTTGCATAAGCAGAAGGTAAATGGTAAGGCAGGATTTTAAATTTCCTGAGTGTTGAGTATATTCCCCAACACATACATACAGAGCCCCTCAGCAAAGGGTGGAAGACTTATTGATTCAAGCCACTTAAGAAAGTCTCTGACTAACATTAGCTAAGTGCTAACCTAACCAAGCAGAGATTTTAGTGACTACAAACTACAAGAAATAGACATTACAGAATTAGTTCAGTAACTAAACAAAAAAATAGCAAACAACACCATAAACAAAAACCAAGCAACAGCAATAAACCCTGCAAGAGAGGGGTGGTAATCTTATTTCTAGAGTTACCATATTATATTATCTAAATGTCCAGTTTTGAAAACAAATTACAAGACATGCAAAGGAACAGGAAGTGTGGCCATACACAGGAAATAAAGCAATCAATAGAAATGTCCCTGAGGATCCTAGATGTAGATCATACTAGACAAAGACTTCAAATTAGTTTAAATAATGTTCAAAGAACTAAAGGACACAGTGTCCAAACTGTTGAAGAAAAGTATGGCAACATATCTCAATAAATAGAGAATATCAATAAAGAGATAGAAGTTATAAAAAAATCAAATAGAAACTCTAGAGTTGAAAAGTATAATAAATGAAATTAAAAATGTACTAGAAAATCTCAGCAACAAATTTAAACTAGGAAAAAATCAGCAAACTTGAGACTATGTCCCTTGAGATTGTATAGTCTAAGGAAAAGAAAAAGAATGAATAAAAATGGGCAGAGCCTCAGAGACCTGTGAAACAGCAAGGAATGGACCAACATATGCTTTATAGGAGTTCCAAAAGGAGAGAAGAGAGAGAAAGGAGCAGAAAGAATATTTGAGGAAATAATGGCTCAAAACTTCCTAGATTTGATTTTTAAAAACCCACAGTAGGGCTGGGCATGGTGGCAGCTCATACCTATAATCCTAGCACTTTGGGAGGCTGAGGTGGGAGGATTGCTTGAGACCAGGACTTCAAGACCAGCCTGGGAAACATAGTGAGAATTCATGTCTACTAAAAAAATTTTTTAAATTAGCTGGGAGTGGTGGTGTGTACCTGTTGTCCCAGCTACTTGGGAGGCTGAGTTGGGAGAGTTGCTTGTGCCCAGGAATTCAAGGTTACAGTGGTGAGTTATGATTGTGCCACTGGACTACAGCCTGGGTGACAGAGCAAAACTCTGTCTCTAAACAAAACAAAACAAAGACAAACCCACATTAGTCTTTACATTCATGAAGCTCAGTTAACTCAAAGTAGCTAAATTCAAGGTGATCCATACATAGGCACATCATGTTCAAATTGTTGAAGCATAAAGACAAGGAGAAAATCTTGAAAGCAGCAAAATAAAAATGACTCATGATATATAAAGATCCTCAGTGATATTAACAGCTGACTTCTCATCAGAAACCACAGAAACCAGAAGGAAATTGGAAAAATATATTTAGGTGCTGAAAGAAAATACTTGATTGCAAGTATCAACCAAGAACTCTATATCCAGTGAAACTGTCCACTGAAAATGAAGGCAAAATTAAGACATCCCCAGGTAAACAAAAACTAGGAATTTGTTGATGGCAAATTTTTAACCTGTAAGAAATACTAATGGAAGTCACACAGAATGAAATGAAATGGCACTAGACAGTTACTTGAATCCACATGAAGAAATAAAGAGCATCAGTAAAGGTAACTATAGATAAGTATATAAATATAGATAGATAAATATAAAAGACAGTATAAATGTATTTTGTTACTCTTCTATTATATGATTCAACAGACAATGCCTAAAGCAATACTTACAAAATTATACTGATGGACTTATAATGTATAAAGATGTAATTTATATGATAACTATAGCACAAAGGAGGGGAAAGAGAATGGAGATACATTGGAGTAAGTGTCTGTATTCTATTGCAATTGAGTTAGTATTAAACCAAACTAGGTTGTTTTAATTTAAAATTCTAATTGTAATTCCCCAGGCAACCACTAAGAAAATAACTTTTTAAATAACATGGTAAAATAAATAGCAATGGAATTAAAATAATACTCTAAAAAATATCTATTTACAATAGTAGGCAATAATGGAGAAATAGAGGAACAAAAACATAAGATAACAAATATAAAAATGGCAGATATAAAATCCCACCTTATTGGTAATTATTATAAATAGATTCAACACTCTAATTAAAAGGCAGAGATAGAATGGTTAAAAAAAAATTACGATCCAACTCTAAGCTGCCCACAAGAGACACATTTTAAATTCAAAGTCACAAATAGGCTGAATGTAAAAGAATTTTAAAAAATATACCAGGCAAACTGTAGCCAAAAGAATGCTGGAGTGTCTATGTTTATACTGATAGAAGACAGAACAGACTTTAAGTCAAAAACTGTTACTTAAACAAAGCAGTTTTTGTTTCATAATGATAAAAGAATTTACATATCAGGAAGATATAACAATTACAAATATGTACCTAAAACAGACCCAAAATATACAAAGCAAAATCTGACATAATTGAAGACATGATAGTTGGAAACTTCAACATTCCACTTTTGATAATGAACAGAACAATTAGGCAGAAGATTAACAAGAAAATAAAAGACTTGAGCAATATTATAAGCCAACTAGACTTAAAAGACATTGATAGGATATTCCACCAAACTACAGGAGGGTACATGTTCTTCTCAAGTGCACATATAACATTCTCCAGGATAGACCATAAGTTAGGCTATAAAACAAGCCTCAATAAATTTAAAAGGATTGAAATCATACATAGTATATTTTCTGATCACAATGGAATCATATCTGAAATTAATAGCAGAAGGAAATCTGGGAAATATACAAACATGTGAAAATTAAACAATACATTCATAAATAATCAATGGATCAAAGAAGAAATCACATGAGAAATTAGAGCTTCCCATGAATGACATTAAATTTTTCATTCAATTGAAAAATTATTTGAATGAAAGTTAAATCACAACATTCAAAAATTTACAGCATGCAGCTAAAACATTGCTTAAAGAGAAATTTATAGCTGTAAACATATTTACATGTATATTTAAAACAAAAAATCTCAAGACAATAACCTAAACTTCCACTTTAAGAAACTAGAAAAAGAAGAGAAAACTAAACCCAAAGCAAGTAGAAGAAAGAAAATAATAAAGATTAAAGCAGAGATGAATGAACAGAGAATAGAAAAACAATAGAGAAATCAGCAAACCCAAAATTTGATTCTTTGGAAAAAATCAACAAATTGGCAAACCTATAACTAAGCTGACAGACATACAAAAAAAAGAAGAAAAGAAAGAGAGAAAAAGAAGACTTAAATTACTAAAATCAGGAATGAAATTAAGGACATTTCTACTGTTCTTAGAGAAATAGAAAGGATTCTAAGGGAATACTATGAAGAACTGTATGCCAAAGGACCCATTGAGTGAGTGACAATGGATGAGTCAGTGGGAACCAGTGTGGACAGAATTACCTATAAGAGGGATCCTCTTCTCCACAAACACTTGCACACCTTAACACAGTAATTTAGGTAGAATTACCTGCAGGACAGGGCTTGTGCTTTGAGTCTGTATTAGGCTAAGTAACAGGAAATAGAGAATTATGATATCTCTCCCACATTTGAGACTCATGCCTACTCCATTATTTTAACAGATGGAAATTATAGGAGATCTCAGAGAATAAAGAAGATCACTTCTAATGGTAACATCTACAGAGATATCCATTATTACTATTATAGAGTATCTACTCTATTTATATGTAGTGTGTAGAAATCTCAGATATGCAAGAAATGTAATTTTATTTTCCTTCATTCAACTTAATTTTTCTTTCTATCTCTCAGTATACTGGTAGTAAAAATGAATCTCAGTCAATTCATGATTTCCCCCTGGCCCTGGGCTTGCATGGCTTTACACTCCTGCTTGCCACATTTTCAATTTCTGATCCATGCAGGATTTCCAGCCACACCATCTCTCCAGGTCTGGCTCTCTCTCTCAGAGACCCTGGGCAGGTTGCCTGTGTTGCTCTGGAGTCATGGAAACCTCTCATAGTCTAAGTTCTTTCACTCCAACTGTGCTGTGCTCAAGGACAGGAAATCACGCTCCCTGCTGACTGCTGGACCATCAGGAATTTGGCCTGGATTCTCCATCCAGATGTTTCTTCTGCTTCTGCATTTATTGAACATGGAGAAAATCTGAGCCCTTTCTTGTTCATCCAACTTTCGTCCTGACTTGTGGACACAGACCCCCTATGATGCTGGATCTCCAAACCTATCTAGGAGTTTTATCATAAAACATTATTTCATTGTATGAAAGAAGTATGATTTATTTAACCCTTCTCTTGTTGTATATTTAGATTACATTAATCCTTTACTATCATATGTTATGCTATCTTGAACATCTTTATAATGAAAGCTTTATCCATATCCATTATTGTGTCTTTAAGAGAAATTCCTAGAGTGCAATTTATGTGTCAAAGAATATGCATATTTTTAGGCTTTTCTATATGTTGTTAAATCACCCTCCAGAAATGTGACAATTTACCTCTCAGCAGCAGTGCATAAGAATTCTCACATCCCCATGTGGTAGAAGATTTAGCAATAAACTGGTTACACAGGTAATAGTCTTGCTATATATTTGTGTACAATTTCTTTATGCTGTTCATGATTCCATAGTAAAAAATATGTTTTGATAATTTATAAAGTAACCAGTGGAGAACCACTCATATAGTTAAGAGTTGGAATGCTTTTTTCCAAAAAGCTAAAAAATGAGGTCACTCATGAAACATGTGACTAGGAGATCACTTTTTGGCAAGGCTTCAACAGGTTAATGATCAGCTTTTTTTCCCTACTATTCACTGAGTACAGAATTCTTTTTTTAAAAAGTCTGCAACAACAATAATTGTTGACTGTGGTGTGCAGAATGGAATGGCCCCCCAAAGCAGCTCACACTCTGATTTCTAGATTCTATGAATATGTTACATTCATTGGCAAAACAGACTTTCCAGATATAATTAAGTCTAGTGACATAAAGATAGGGTGGGCCCTATTCTGAATTATCTGGGTAATGAGAATTCAGAGAGATTCCAAGTGTGAGAGGGGTAAATGCCCTGTTTTTGGCTCTTCTATGTAGAGGCCCACATGCAAGGACTGGAGAGGAACATCTAGCAGCTCAGAGAAGCCCCAAGCTGGCAGCCAGAAAAGAAATGAGGACTTCAGTCTTACAAACTCGAGGACTGTAGTTGGATTCTGCCAACAGCCTGAATGGTCATCCAAGTGGATTCTTTTCAGAGTCTTCAGACAAGAGCCCAGCTGGCTGATACCTTGATTTCTACCTGTACTTCTGACCTACATAACTGGAACAGTACATTTGTGTTGTTTAAGCTGCTAAATTTGTGGTATTGATTACTACAATAGGAAACTATTACATTGGCTGAATATATAAATGAAAACTGTAAATTAAATAAATAAATAAACACTATTTATTTTTTTCTATGGCAAAACAAATTCAGTTTTCCAACTTATAATGTTAGAAGATCAACATCCTGCCTAGAAGAACTGGCTTTTTCAGCAGTGACATTCGGGATCAGATTCCCTTGAAAAATGGAGTATACAGTCCTTTATTTTAAAAAAGCATTAGTATATGCTTGAACCATCTTTTTCTTTTGTTTTTAGTTCTCTGTATCAGGAATACCAGTTATCCTTATGTTGGATCACCTTGTTCTCTCTTCCATGTCTACTACCTTCTCTCTAGTTGCTTTTATTATACCCAGATTCTGTAATTATCATTGCTAACTCTTGCCATCTGTGTATCTGTCATATTAGATATTTCTTTTCCTAGAAATTCTAATTGAGAAATAAATAGCACTTAACTTCACAGAAAAGTCAATGCTCAGATCCAGAATCCAAGTTTCCTTAACTTGTCATTTACTATCATTAATAAAGGTGGTGCTACTCAGTCAGAAATTATCTGTGATCTTTAAGACATGCCACCCACATTCATGTAACATTTTTCTACTTGGAGACATAAATCATGTACATGAACCATTTCAATAGGCAGGTTGATAGATAACTTATGTAAAATGATACATACAGAGAGATGAGATGATATATAGATATCAATTACATACAAGAGTTAGTGGTATAGATAATAAATATTTTAAGAGTTAAAAAAGTGGGGACTCAGCTTGTGCTTAAATCAAGCATTCAGCAATCTCCAAACATATAGGTGTTTTCCTTGCTCATAATTATGTCTCTTCCTTGTAGACACCACTTCCCTGACCTTCTCCATCTCTGTATGTCTAAATCTTTTCTACCTTTATGGACCAGCACCTGTGAACACTTTCTAGGCAGCCTTCCCAGGCAAGCCTCATCTTTAGGTAATCTGTCCTTCCTCTCATCTACCATGACAACTCATTGCTACTTTTCTTATGACGTAGAGGCACAAAAATGAATAGATGTGTTTAGAAAAGTGCAGGGATGAACTTTAAAAACGAGTTGTTGAATTACTGAGGTAAGTTTAGATTTATATAAAAGAAAGAACAGAGAGAACATCTTAGATATGGTGAGGATGATTAGAGATGAACAAAGGCAGAGAGGCTAGAAGTCAGAGGGCTGGCTTTCTGGAAATAGAGGATTCATATTTCATTGAAAATGGCAGAAGGCAAAATGTTAAAAAGTAGTTGGGGAGCAGATGGTGTAGGACCTTTCACAATGCCTCAAGGATGAAAGGTTTGGATTTTATCCTGAAAGCAACAGGGAGCCATCGGAATGCATTGTTAAAGTAGGCATTTAGGAAGATTAATTTGGCAGCAATATGTAAGATGGATGCAGGGAGCTTATTAAAAAGATATTTTGGTAATATGAAGGTAGCAGGTACAAATTTTAAAGGCTCTACTCAAGTGTGCAACAACATAAATAAAACCCATAACTGTTTTATAATTCATTTTAATATCTGGTGCTAAGTTTGCATTCTATTTGCTGTGGAAAATTTAGTCACTTCCAGATAAAATAAGTCCAATCTGTGTTTTCTCAGAGTTTTGAGCTCCATCAATTCAATCAATTCAAGAGGGTGTGGAGGGGGTAGGAAGGTGGAGGCGGAAGACTTTCGTTTACACCTTCACGCTGTAGCGGAGCTCGCTCCCGGTGGCACTCATCTTGCTTGTCCTTCGTGTAGGCATGGGATAGTGGTCCCTCAAACACAGGCTGGATGGTCACTGGGAGCAGAGATTGTCCACACAAAATCCTCCTCAGGAGAAGTTTTCTCAGGCAGACCATGAAACCCCTTGCAGGCCCTTCTCTTAGATAATTCTGTCCACACCACTCCAGCCCAGGGGGTGCTAGGTGAATTGTCTCCAGCTGTCAGGCGAATGTGAGCCCGGCACCACCGTTCTCACCTGCAGCTTCTTCCCAAAGACAGCAGGAGAGTGGGCGGGAGGCAGGGAGGGTTGGGTGGGGGTTTCTCTTCATGTTTTGCTGTCAGCTGTCTTCCAGCCCCACTTCATTAGAACTTTCTTTCCATGGGTCCCTAACCTTAAATAAGGGGATCTATTATGTCCTCTTCTCAGGACTCATCCTGGGGAGGCAGAAGGCAGGCACGAGCTCCCCACACTCGCACTGAACTTGATTTCTTTTCCTCTGCCAAACCCTCCCCTCACCTCCCTCTTTTCCAGCTTTTAAATCTTTCAGTATTACCCCAAGACCAGAGGGTTTTGAATTTGAGAATCAGACATTGGTTGCTTTTGCCACCTTCTGTTGCTTCCTGGTTCTAAGAAGAGGTTCCACAGGGACCATGGTCCCACTGGCTGATGTGGGGAGAGGTCTTAGGGGAAAGAAATGAATGACGCAGGTGAGCACAGAAGTGGGCATGGGTAATCACATCAATTAGGACTTTGAAATATTTTGTTGCCACATAATTATGGTGTCCTCAGTGCCGACCCTAGACCTGGGTAGAAGAAAGGATAAGAAGGAAATATCCATTGGACTTGATTAGAATACTAAGAAAAAAATATAGATAGAGAATTTAAAGGAAGTTTTTAAGATTTTGAGCCTGAGTGAATGGGAAATGAATGACATTGAGGGGCTAAAATGAGTATGAGAGAGACAAACTGGGTGCTTATGTCCTGTGGCTCGATGATATACCTGAACTTGGATGAAAGCAGCATATTGAGCAACACAACACTGTGTAGAACGTACATTAATTTTATTAGTGATTTAAGATAAGCAAGCTCTAGAGGATAAATTCACTTGATCCAACTCACTAAGAATGGTCTGGAAATGAGCATATCCATTCATGAATTTACCCTGGAGACTGTATGTAACAGGATGCCATTAGAGGTCATTTGCACATGACCACTGGGCCACTGAGATGGGAGATGATGCTTGACCAGCAGTTAGATGAGGCTGAGCAGTGAATATAGAATGAGAACAGATAGGTTCAGCTGTAATTAGGTGCTGTCCAACTATGGAATAAGATGAATTGCCCTTCTTGGTCCTAGAAATATTTCTAAGATATGTAGAAATCTTTAAAATCAGAGCATTTCCTTCCCCAGAGAGTGTGAGGACACATTGACAAATTCTACTATACTATTCATTTTCTATATTCTTTATCTGTCATCCAAAACCTCTGTCATTTCCTTATGACAGTTTGCAATTTCTTAAATTACTGCTAATCTTCTGCTACTTACATTTTAAATTGACGACTTCCCTTTTAGGGAAGCATGCTAGACCCCTTGGTGAGACTTAGAAAGCACCCTTAAATTGCAAGCAATATGCTTGTGAATCATCTCTTGGGTGGCTTATTTCCTGGGATGGTTTCTGCAGATGGCTAATCTTACACATTTTATGTTGATTTCTGTTAGTTCTAACCTCTAAGCATGGCAATATCCGACTGTCCTAATTTTAGGTTATACTTTTTTTGTTGTTATTTTCTTTAGCCTTCCTTTCTAAAATTCCATATTTCTGGAATTTGCCACATTTTAGAAAGGAAGGTGATGGGGTAGTGCTGACTTCAATGTGAGATATATTGAGAATTTGATATATATTCCATATTGAGCTAATTAGAATAAAAATATGTCAGTTGCAGAGGCTTGAGGGGGGTCAATGCATAACACCATTTTCTTTCTTTCTCCAGTATTTTTTCTTCCCCAGTGAAGAATTAAGACCCCGAAGTCATTCAAATAGAGATGAAAAGAACAGCTTAATGACTCTGTCCCAAGTGCTTAGAACATAATAGGTAATAAATATTTGGTGGATGAACAAATGAATAAAAGCTAGATTGAAGCACATAGCCTAATGCACAATCAAATTGGCTTCCTAATACTTCACTCCAGAATTAAACTAACACACCTGCTTCTGGGAAGATCTGGACAACCCCAAACCTCTTCTGTGGCAGTGGAAAGGCTTCCACTGTGGCAGCCTCCAGTGGCAGGTCGGTGCTGAGAGAGCACACGAGAGCTTCCCTAGCAAGCCACTTTTCCCTGCAAGGGAGAGAGAGAGTGGGAAAGTTGGGAGAGGCCAGGAATGGAAGTCATGGAACAAAAGCCTATGGGATGAGGTCTCCTTATGACATTCCTAGATTTGAGCTCTTTTAAATCATTGAAACTAATAGTTAAACATATGATCAAACAGGAACTGCCCAACTTTGGGAAACACAGTTACAGGAATTAGACAGAGGAGTTTTTCCCCCCAAATTTTTTTACTGTGGTAAAATATACATAGCATAAAATTTACCAGCTTAACCATTTTTAAGTATACAGTTTGGTGGTATTAAGTACATTCATTTTTTGTTGTGCAACCATTACCACCATCCATCTCTGGAATACTTTTCAAATCACACATTTTAAACTATGTAACAATAGCTTCCAACTCCTCCCTCCCCTCAACCCCTGGCAACCACCATTCTACTTTCTGTCTCTATGAGTTTGACTATGACAGAAGGAGATTTTTGAAAATCAACATTACCACAAATAAACGCTGGATTGACGGACAAAGGTTAGATGTGTGGCCACAATAAGCTTCTTAACTCTAAATAACTCCAGAATTAAACTCACTCTACTTGCCCACTACAGATTAGGTATCCGGTACTCTGAGACAAAATAAGAACCATTCTTGCGAGGAAAGAAATCCTGCAAGTTCTAATAGTAATAGAGAAAGCTACTGGGCTCATTCCTTCTCTGTCTCCCAGCTCATCCCACCTCATCTGCTCTTGTCACAGACGCTGAACGCCCAGGAAACTCCCTGGGCAGGCAGACCCCGAGGAGATGCCCAGAAGGGCCTGACCCAGGCATGCTCAGGTTTCTCTCAAACTCTCCAGGAAGATGCCATGGCTCTTCCCATGAGAAGGAGGAAATGGGATCAAGGTGGGAGAAGCCAGGAGCCCCCTTCTGATGGAAGTGCCTTCATGGGGATGCAGGTCAAAGAATGTCAGAAAATGTGGCAAGAAAGCCTAGAAATGTAATCTCACCCTCACACTAACCACTGTCCGACTCAAAAAGAGGGAAGCCAAAGCTATGACAAGTTGGGAGGATAGTGGCAATTAGCTGGAAGTTGTATCCCTGTATCATCAAGTTTATCCACCTAAGATTATAAATAAAAGAAACTGACTTCCTTAGAAGTTTATTAGTGACAACTTCATTTTATATGTTTGTATCTAAGTTAATTTTTTTTTGTATTACAGAAAGAGTAACAATCCTACAATCACAGACTAAAGAGATTATTATCCCCAAGAGATCACGTTGTCAACCCAAAGTGAATCATTGGCCTGTGTCAGCTGCTGTCTAGATAAACTATGTTAAGACGTTTCTGGAAATCTGAGATAGAGCTTGGAGACAGAGAAGGAATGAGCCCAGTAGCTTTCTCTTTTACTGGTAGAACTTGCAGGCATTTCTTTCCTAGCAAGAATGGTTCCTGTTTTGTCTCAGACTACTGGATGCCTAAAACGCTTCCTAGCAATTCTTTTCTCTCAAAGTCATTCAAAATTTTGGCTGAAGTTAAAGCCAACAGAAGATGTACTAGTAAAGGACACTTGGTGTGGGCTCTGTGAAACAGAGAACACCGACAAGGCACTTTCACTGCAAGCAGCTTGTCTCTGTTTTAGAAAAAACTCTGCTGTTACCAACCAACACACTGAGAACAGCAGATAACCCAGGCGTTTGGGTTTTGGTTAACTTTAACTGGCTGCGAATTTTTTTTCTGAACACCTTCAGAGTTTTTAATTCCAACTTATTCTTGCATAAGTTGGAATTCAGGAATAAGGTTGGAAATCTGAAAGGCTAGCAGTCGGAGGACTGGCTTTCCTGGGAAAATGCCAAATGACCCTAAATCTCTCAAGACCACACTTTCATTCATAGGTACTTCATCTGGTCTCCCCAGGTTTTGCTTCCCTCTTCTCAGAAGACTGCATTATATTGGGCGTTCCAAGAATCTTAAAATGAACAGGTATGTTGGCCAGACACGGTGGCTTGTATCTGTAATTGTACCACCCTGGGAGGTGGACGTGGGAGAACCACTTAAGGTCAGGAGTTGAGACCGGATGAGCAACAGCGAGATCCCGTCTCTACTAAAAAGAGAAAAAATTAGGCAGGTGTCATGGAGCTCGCCTGCAGTCCCAGCTACTCAGGAGGCTGAGGCAGGAGGATCGCTTGAGCCCAGGAGTTTGAGGTTGCTGTGAGCTATGATGGCGCCATTGCACTGTAGCCCGGGAGACAGAGAAAGACCTTGTCTCAAAAAAAACCCCAAAAAACAAAACAAAAAACCCAGGTATGTTGTTCAGACAAGGATGTAAAAAACATATTTAGCATATAAGGAAAGCTGCTCCTGTGAGATGCACTCTTGCAGGCCACCCATGGTTTCACACAAAAAAATTTTCTGACAGGTGGCCCTTAAATATACTATTCTATAGAAACGTACAATGTTTTTTCTTTAAACAGAAACCTGCACTTACACCTCAAACACTAGCCTGGGACAATAAGAGTTCTTGCCCAAGACCTACTTTAGGAAGAACCAAGTAGAATTTGAAGCTTCTCTGCTCTTAGATGCAGGTTCTGTTCTCTTCCTTGAGGATGATGGTGCTCTGTATGACTCTTTGTCCATTTCTCAGGATTGGGAAGGAGGAGAGTGCAAAACCAGATAAGGAAGGCCCTCCTGGCTGTCCCTCCTCCTATCCAAAAAACAACATCCTGCTTCCTGTCACCTGCCTTATTCTCCCAGCCTTAGGGCTGGCTTATTGTCTTAGAGTCATTTAAGAAAACTCTAGAAAGCTGCCAGGGAGCTGACACGGTGGACCCCACTGGCAGATGCGTGCTGCCTCTGTAGCGCTGAATTTCAGAAATTTCAAAGGCAAATCTTGTTAAGCATTTTACTCTTTATAAAAGTACTGACACATTTTGTACAATTGCCCTTCTGAAAGAGGTTATTTCACCATTAATGGACTTTTTAAGCTGATCTGCAATTCAGCTAAGTAAATAAGTGGTGAAGAAATGCAGGCTCAAAACACATTACTCTTGACAGGAATCAAGTTAATTCTTTGAAAATTTCAGCTTTTAGGAGGGTGGTCTTTGCATTTACTAGGTCTACTAAGCTGAGACCAAGAATCATAAATAAATTGAAGTAATACATTGAGAACACTGTTTCAATTGCAGATATATATTTTCTAAGCTTGGAAATATTCCTTCTTCTGCTTGTAGTTAAAAATTTCCATTTAGTGTGAATATTACACTCAGACTATCTATGTGCTTGGGTCTAGGCAACTGTCTGTTAATCTTTGTGGAGGTAGGTGACCTTTAGCTATGGTAAGGTGGAGTAGCATGGGACTCTCAGTAAAAAGAAAAGCAAATTCTTGTGAGTTTACATGGTTTCTGTGAATATCAGTTTCCTTATTTCTAAAGGGGGGAAAGCAATATATCACAATAATAATTTAAAAATTAAATGGTATAGTATATGGAAAAGCAGGTAGCTTAATACATAACAGAATCCAATAAATATTGAATTGACCCTGAATTGGGAGTTAGTTTTCCTGTCCTAGCGCCAGCTGCACCACCTCTGCCAGCGTGACCTTGGGATGGCTACTTACACATTTTAAGCCTCGGTTTCCTCATCTGCAAAATAGAAATACAGAAATGAGATATTGTCAGGTAAAATGTTTAGTGCTATGTTGAGCTCCTGGTAGGTTTTTTAAAAAAAATGGTTTTATTGAGATGCATACAATTCATTCATTTACAGTGTACAATTCAATGGTTTCTGGTATATACTCAGATCTGTGCAACCATCAACATGGTCAATTTTAGAACATTTTTATCACCTCAAAAAGAAAATCTGTACCCTTTAGCTTTCACTCCCCTATACTCCCCATCCCCAACCCCCAGTCTAAGCAACCCCTAATCTACTTCCTACCTCTATAGATTTCCATATTCTGGACATTTCATATGAATGAAATCATATAATATGTGGTCTTTGTGTATGTGTGTTCTTTCACTTAACGTAATATTATCATGATTCATCCATGTTATAGCATGTATCAATACTTTAATCCTTTTTCTGGCCAAACAGTATTCCATCATGTGGATATATCACTTTTTAAATTTTTTTAAATTTTTATAGATTTAGGAGGTACAAGTGCACTTCTGTTATGTGGATATATTGTGTAATGCTGAAGTCTGGGCGTTTAGTGTACCCATCAGAGAAATAGTGTACCTTGTACCCAACAGGTAATTTTTCATTCCTCACTCCCCTTCTACTCTCCCACATTTTGGAGTTTCTGACGTCTATTATTCCACTCCGTGTGTCCGTGTGTACACATTGTTTAGCTCCCACTTATGAGAACATGCCGTATTTGACTTTTCTGTGTCTGAGTTATTTAACTTAAGATAATGGCCTCCAGTTCCACCCATGTTGGGGCAAAAGACATGATTTCATTCTTTTTTATTGCTGAATAGTATTCCATGGTGTATATATACTACATTTTCTTTATCCAATCATCCATTGATGGACACTTAGGTTGATTCCATGACTTAGCTATTGTGAATAATGCTGCAATAAATATATGAGTGCAGGTATATAATGATTTATTCTACTTTAGGTAGATAACCAGTAGTGGGATTACTGGATGGAATGGTAGTTCTATTTTTAGTTCTTTGAGAAATCTCCATACTATTTTCCATATAGTTTGTATTAATTTACATTCCCACCATCAGTGTATAAGTGTTCCTTTTCTCTGCATCCTTGCCAACATCTGTTATTTTTTGACTTTTTATTAATAGCCATTTTGACTTATGTAAGATGGTATCTCATTGTGGTTTTAATTTTCATTTCTCTGATGATTGGTGATGTTGGGCATTTTTTTCGTATGTTTGTTGGCCTCTTGCATATCTTCTCTTGAAAAATGCTTGTTCATGTCCTTTGTCTACTTTTTAATGGGGTTATTTGGTTTTTTTTTCTTATTGAGTTGTTTGAGTTCCTTGGAGATTTTGGATATTAGCCCTTTGTTAGATGCATAGTTTGCAAACATTTTCTCACATTCTGTAGGTTGTCTGTTTACTCCGTTGATTATTTCTTTTGCTGTGCAGAAGCTTTTTAGTTTAAATAAGTTCCATTTATTTATTTTTGTTTTCATAGCATTTGCTTTTGAGGACTTAGTCATAAATCCTTTGCCTAGGCCAATGTCCAGAAGAGTTTTTCCTAGCTTTTCTTCTAGGATTTTTATATTTTCAAGTCTGACATTTAAGTCTTTAATCCATCTTGAGTTAATTTTTATATATGGTGAGAGATATGGATCCAGTTTCATTCTTCTGCATATGGCTATCCAGTTTTCCCAGCACCCTTTACTGAATAGAGTGTCCTTTTCCCAGGGGTATATATTTGTTGACTTTGTTGAAGATCAGTTGGTTGCAGGTATATAGCTTTATTTCTGGGTTTTCTATTCTGTTCCATTGATCTATGTGGCTATTTTTATATCAGTACCATGCTGTTTTGGTTGCTATGGCCTTGTAGTGTAATTTGAAGCCTGGACTCTTACTTGTATTCCATTAATCTATATGTCTGGCTTGATTTATGTTGATTTGTAGTAAGTTTTGAAATTGGGAAGTGTGATTCTTCCTACTTTGTTCTTTTTTTTTTTTTCATGATTGTTTTTGCTATTCTGAGTCCCCCTTGCAATTCCATATAAATTTTAGAATCAGCTTGCCAATTGCTACAAAAAAAAGTCAAAAGTCATTTGGAATTCTGATTGGGAGTACATTGAATCTGTAGCTCAGTTTGGGGAGTACCATCACCTTAATGATGTTAAGTCTTCCAATCCATGAACAAAGATGTTTTTGTAATTATTTAGACCATCTTTAATTTCTTTCAACATTTAGTAGTTTTCAGAGTATAGCTTTTACACTTCTTTTGTTTAATTTATTCCTAAATATTTTATACCTTATGATGCTATAACATATGGAATTGCTTTTTAAATTGCATTTTCTGATTGTTCAAGTGTATAGAAATACAACTAATGTTTTACATTAAACTTGTATTATGCAACCTTGTGGAACTTGTTTATGAATTCAAATAGTTTTTTGTGGTGGATTCCTTAGGATTTTCTATATACAAGATCATGTCACCTGTGAATAAAGATGATTTTATTTCTTCCTTTCTAATCTGGATGCCTTTTATGTCTTCTTCTTGCCTAATTTCCTTGGCTGGAACTTCAAGTACAATGTTGAATAGAAGTGGTGAGAGCAGTCATCCTGGTCTTGTTCCTGATCTTAAGGGGAAAAACACCCAGTCTTTCACCATTAAGCATGATGTTAGATGTGGGTTTTTCATATACGGCCTTTATCATGTTGAGAGAAAATTCCCTTCTCTTCCTTGGTTATTGAGTATTTTTATCATGAAAGGTGTTAAATTTTGTCAAATGCTTTTTCTGTATCTATTGAAATGATTATGTGATTTTTGTTTTTATTCTATTTATATGTGGAATCATGTTATTTGGTTTTCAGATATTGAACCAGTTTTGTATCTTTAGGATAAATCCCACTTGTTCATGGTTTATAATTCTTTTTATATGTTCAATTTGCTAGTGTTTTGTTGAGGATGTTTGTGTCCATATTAATAAGAGACATTGGTCTCGGTTTTCTTTTCTTGTGATGTTTTTGTCTGGTTTTGGTATCAGTGTAATATTGGCCTTTTAAAATAAGTTGGGAAGTGTCCCTTCTCTTCTGCTTTTTGGAAGAGTTTGTGAAGAATTGGTATTAATTTTTCTTTAAATGTTTGGTAGAAGCAAGTCTATCTGGGTCTGAGCTTTTATTTATGAATAGTTTTTTATTACTAATTCAATCCCTTCACTTGTAGATTTATTCAGAATGTATATTTCTTCTTGAGTCTGTTTGTGTCTTGAGTAGTTTGTGTCTTTCTAGGAATTTGTCGATTTCATCTAGTTTGTCTAATTTGTTGGTTTACGATTGTTCATAGTATTACTTTATGATCCTTTCTATTAATATTTCTGTAATGTCAGTAGTAATGCCCTCTCTTTTATTTCTGATTCTAGTAATTTGAGTCTTCGCTCTTTTTTTTTCTTGGTTAATCTACCTAAAAATTTGTCAATTTTGTTGATCTTTTCAAAAAACTAGCTTTTGGTTTCATTGATTTTCTCTATATTTTTGCTCTTCCTTTTTTTTTAAGAAACAGGGTCTTGCTCTGTCACTCAGGCTGGAATGCAGTGGCACAGTCATAGCTCACTACAGTCTTAAACTCCTGTGCTCAAGTGATCCTCCTGCCTCAGCCTCCTTAGTAGTTAGGACTACAGGTGTGCGCCACCACTCCCTGCTAATTTTTTAAGTTTTTTGTAGATATGGAGTCTTGCTATATTGCCTGGGCTGGTCTTGAACTCCTGGCCTCAAGTGATCCTCTTGCCTTGGCTTTCAATAGTGCTGGGAATACACATGTGAGCCACCACACCCAGCCTCTTCTTTCTTAATAAAGACATTTACAACTATAAATTTCCCTCTAAGCTCTGCTTTTGCTTCATCCCATAAGTTTTAATATGTTGTATCTTCATTTTCATTCATGTCAAAATGTTTTCTGGTTTCCCTTGTGATTTGTTCTTTGACCCATTACTTTTTAGGAGTATGTTGTTTAATTTTCACATTTTATAAATTTCCCAAATATTTTCCTACCAATTTCTAATTTCATTCCATTGTGGTTGGGCAACATACTTTGCGTTATTTCTATCTTTTTAAATTTACTGAGGTCTGCTTTGTGGCCTAGCATGTAGTTTATCCTGGGGAATGTCCCATTCACACTTGAGAAGAGTGCACAGTGTTCTCTGTTGGTATTGAGTAGAGTGTTCTATAGATGTCTATTAGGTCTAGCTGGTTTATAGTGCTGTTCAAGTCCTTTATTTCCTTGATGATATTCTGTATAGTTGTTTTATCCATTATTGAAAGTGGGATACTAAGTCTTCCAGTATTATTGTTGAGTTGTCTATTCTTCTCTTCAATTATGGCAGTTTTTGCTTCATGCAGTTTGGGTGTCGGTTTTAGGTGCATATATGTATATAACTGTTATATCTTCCTGCTTGTATATATCATAATAAAATCTCCATGGTTATCTCTAGCAAGAATTTTTTGAAAAGTCTATTTTGACTTGTATCAGTATAGCCACCAGCTTTCTTATATTGCTGTTTACATGATATGTCTTTTTCTATTCTTTTATATTAATCTGTTTGTACCTTTGAGTCTAAAGTTTGTTTCCTGTAGACAGCACCTAGTTTGATCTTGCTTTCCCCCCCACTGAGTCTGACAATCTCTTCTTTTTGATTAGTTTTTTCAACCCCTTCACATTTAATGTTATTATTGATATAGTTGAATTTATGTCTGCCATCTTTCTTTTTGTTATCTGTCTCATGTACTGCTTCCTTTTATAATAAACAAATATTTTCTAGTGTAGCACTTTAATATCTTTTAATTTCTTTAATTTCACTATATTTTGGAGGGTTTTTTTTTAGTGGTTGCACTAGGGTTTATCATATACAACTTAACTTATAAAATGACACTGGGATGACAGTGGTTTTGGTAGGGCTCTATTTCTTTTTCCCTAACCATACCTAGCTGTTAAACTCTAGTAACTGCTGGCTTGTTGCTCTATTGTTTTCAACATAACAATTTAGCCTGTATCTTGAATCTCCTCTCAATTGTCTCACCACAATGTCTACTGTTCTTGAGAGCACTCTTAGGCTTAAACTTCTTCATGCTCTGCTGCAAATGAAATCAGTTCCTTTGGGAAGAGATTAAAAGCAATCTGTATTATAGCATGCTTCTTCTACCAGGCAAAATCTCTAAGCCAGGACTCTGGAGCCGGGAGTGGGGATAATGCAACCTGTGACACCCTTGATCTGGGGGCTGAGTGCTTGGCAGACTGGGGGTGGGGGATGAAGAGAGGAAGCAGCCTGAGATTCTCCAGTCTTAACTCTCCTAGCATGGACCACTGCCTCACAAGGCAGGGCAAGGGTTATTAGGGCTGCAGTATTTTCAGCGTGCTGCGCCTGAGGTAGAGCCTGGGTCCCGTGAGTCAGGGCTGGGTGGAAGAAGGGAGCCCCACCTCTTGACCGTGCTTGCGCAGGACCTACCCTCAGCAACAGGCAACTAGGGGCAAGACGAGAAACACTGATGTCCTGCTCTTCCTGGGAAGAAAATCTCCCAGTGGGAGCTGAAGGGAAAGAGAACCCTGTGTTCTTGGCTACAGCAGTGTGGAATGGACTTTCCACCTTGCTGAGCAGGGAGGAAGGAAGAGAAACAATAGTCTTGGCTCAAATACCACAGACTCTCACATTTCTTACCAAATTTTCATAGTTTTCTTTTGAGTAGATGTTTCTTTATTTGCTCTTTGTTCTTAGGACTATTTCCAGAGGCTCTAAATGGTTGTCTTTTAATGGTAAGTATTTAATAAATGTTAGTTAACCTTCCCTGCACCTTTATTCCCTCACACAAGGTTAGGAGTATCTCTAATGTCTTCTCAATTTTTATTTTAGTGTTTTATAATCGTTCACTGCCCTAGAGAGAAGTCTTTGATCACACTCTATTTATTTTTTTGTTTTTTGATGCACTTAGCTTAGGGATCAGCTTCTTTCTGCATAGCAGGTGGAATAGTAGAATACTCTCTTTCCCATGATCCGTAGTGCAGGAAAATCGTAGTGATACAGGACCTTTACAATCCTCTAAGTCTTTAGGTTTTACCCAGCTCCTTAGTGTATTTCTAAATAAATAATGGCTCAATTTTGCTCCTGAGTCTTCTCAAGAGCCATACCGGTTGGTTATTTATTTATAATGGCAAATTCTCAAGAATCTTTGGGAACCATAATAACTTTCCATAAGCACCTTCTGCCTATTCCATCAACTGTCAGAGTCTTTTACAACAGTACAATTAGCACAACCCCTTCCTCACTCTTCAGGGGCTCTGTTGCCATTATACCAACGTCTCAAAGTTCTCAAACGTCTCAAAGTTTGGTGTATTCAAGTTGCTGATACAATTTTCCTGCACTGTGGTTTAGTGGTTTTGAGTTCTAGGCACAGGCTCATCCTCATCTCTGCTCTCTGCGTCGCTACGTGATCAGCCATAACTCTGAGCAACAGTACAGCACACGTAAAATTCTGTGGTGAGGGCTTCCCTTGGTTCCTACAAAGCACTTTGAAGTCTACAGGAGTCCAAACTGGGCTGTTATATTACCTTTCTTACTTCTAGATCTAACAATTAGCCAGATTTTTACCTGAGAATATCATGAAGACTACCTGAGATTATGGACCATGAATCTTGTTTCCCAAAGGGTTATAATTCCAGGACTCATTATGACCAAAAATGGAGAAAAACATAGAAAATATATATACCTGATAGAGATACAGTTCTATAAAACAAATGGGATTCAGAGAATGAAAAATGAGAGAAGACAAGTCATAAGGGAATAGAGAAAGAAAATACTACATTAACTGAAATGCTAAAATTAAAAGCAAAAAACCTCCAAAATTTTATAATAATTTTTAAAATATTCCAAAGCAATACCCCCTGCCACATCAAAATGAAATCCCTTGTAATATATGCTGCCTGATTGCTAATCTCTGTTTATGACATTTATCTTTGTGAATTCACTGAGTTCATAAGGGAGAAAGGCTAAAATAGTGTTGGCATTAGCTTGCTTCTCTTCAGGAAGAGAAATGTCAATGTCATAATAAAGATGAGGTATTTTTTACAGATACACACTCTTTTTATAAAAATTACATTATGAAATTATACATTTAAAAAATCAGCCTAGTTTTTAAAATGTCCTGATTAATAAAAGGGCAAGGAAAAATATCTTCATTTTTATTGAAAGATAATAGAGTTTTGGATATTCAAATTCATTCCTGTTTGGCTTTGGAAAATAAATTTTGGACTGCAATATGAATTTAGGTGTATTTGTTCTTCAGGGAATTCATATCGAGTGAAATACTGAGGCCGTGTTGTGAAGATCCACTCAGGAGGAATTAATAAAGTCTCCCTGTCTTCCCTCTGGTTCTCTGATCAGCTCTACTCTGCAATTCATTCCATATTTGCAAAAGTTGCCATCACCTTTCAGTCTTAGGCAAAGCGCATTTGCCTTTCTAAACTTGCTTGTCTGTCAAGCTCTCAGCTTCCCTGGGGTTAGAAGAGATAAATAAGTGGTTTTTTTTTTTGTTTTGTTTTGAAAAGACTTTTCTGGTCGGGAGTAAGAACCTGGAATATCTTTCCCTCCAGGTTCTGCAGGCTGCATATGTAATCAGGGAAGGTGACAAGTCGATAAAAGAGTTCAAAGAACAGAGGACCACTGGGAGATAGCTTCATGCTTTTCTAGGGATGAATAGTAGATCACTGTTCCCAAAACTGGTTTGTAACATTTGTTAGACTGCTATTATTATGTACATTCAGATCCACATTTCTGGGTATATGTCCATTTCTGCATATCATATAGTTTATGCCATATCCAGTGGTAGATACTCCTCATGACAATGAGAGAAAGAAACAGATGGATATAGACACGAGTGACTGCATAGAATGGCAGAATCCTTCACCGTGGGGGCCAACTTTCTGCAGGCAATCTCGCTGAAGAGCTGCTCTGACATCAGTTAGCTGAGTCCGTCACTGCTTGTTAATAACCAAAATCAAAGATATTTCCCATTTGTTTAAGACACACTCAAAATTAGTACGTAAATCCAAAATCATTGTATCAAGAATACATTCTACTATTCTGTGGAAAGCTAAGTATTGTTATGATTTCACAACCATAAGAACCATTATTGAGTTTGACTTTGCTACTGAGGGGTAGCTTACCATATTTTTCCAGGCTACTTCTCCCAGGCATATGCTTTTCACTTGCATCAGAAGTTCTCTCGTTAAGATGATCATGTCCGGTGTTCACTCCAGCTGGTATTAAGCAACAGACCCACGGACTAGCTGCGTGAGTAAGGTTTCACTCAGGCAGAAAGGTGATTTCCTTTTTCTTTTCCCTTTGCTTTTGTGACTTAAGGAGGGAAAGAGTGATACACAGCTTATGTTCCCAGTGATGTGAAATTGAAGCACGTAACACTGACAGAAGCTGAGTATGACAACAGTGACAAGGGTCTATGAAGCACAAAAGGATCAAAGGAAAATGTCGGTGGGAAAGAGACTGAGAAGAAGGAAGAAAGGGGAGGAGCGGGCAGGAGAGGCTGAAAAGGAGCGGGGCAACCTACCCGCAGTGGAGGAGGGCGGGCGCGGGGCCAGAGGGTGGTGAGACAGGAGGCGCGCTGAGGACGTGGAGCCGTCCAACAGAGGCGGAAGGTAACAGGCCGCTTTTTATTTTAATAGTCCATTGAGCAAAAGTTCATGGAATTAGACTTGCAAAATGAACACCATATATCATATTGTAATGAGGGAGAAAATGAATGTATTAAAACTAAGACTGAATCCACAAGATGACGGAGGAAATGCTTGAGACTGTAGAGATCTAGATAGCTCAGAGGGATGGGGCATGAATCAGTGTTTCCTGACTTTGTCACTTTCAGGACTTATCCATGTGAAGTCAAGATGGTAAACGTTTTATCTCATAACAAATGTGGGGAAGTGATTTACCATCTTCAGTTCCTGAGAACAGATGGTCATATATCATACCCAGCAGGCATTATCAGGAGATGAAGTAAGAGGTACCCACATAGCTCAGTTTGAGGACAAAATGGATACCTTATTTCAAAATACCAACTGACCTGAAGTCCTTCTGTTCTTAGAGCTTCACTGCTCTGGTTCGTGACGTACTTCCCTTTGCTGTTAGTAGGAATTGATTGACAGTCTACTAGAATAAAGTACTATATAGAAAGGAAGGGGAGGAGGAGGGGGAAATGGGAAAAATCCGCTTAGAAAAATATAGAGTTTCCTCGGACTTAGGAAGGGTTCCAAGTGTTAAACATTTTCCTTCTGTCCTTAACTCGAATGGCATTGTCACTATCTTCCTCTTAATGAATATTTTATAGAAAAACCTGGGAAGTTTCTCAATCCGGGCTACCCCCCTCCCCACCCCAATCTCTCTCTCTCTCTCTTTCTCTCTCTTTCTCTCTCTCTCTCTCTCACACACACACACACACACACACACACACACACACAGGGAATATTTGGCAAAGCCTGGAAACATTATTGGTTGTCACACTGGGAAGGTAGCGCTACTGGCATCTAGTGTGTAGAGCCCAGGGATGCTGCTAGACATCCGACAATTCAGGGGACAGACCCCACAAGAAAGAATTTTCCAGCCTAAAATGTCAAAAGTGCCTAGGTTGAGAAACACGGTCCTATAAATGAAAGACGACAAATAGTTCCAGTTTGATCACCCAAACTCATTGGCAAACATTTAGTGAGTACGTCCCGTGTTCAAGACAATGTGCTAGGTACTAGGACACAAAGATGAGGTACACCCAGTCCTTGCCTTTAAGAATTTGCCACTTTCGACAAGAATGACACCATTTGTGATATAAACATTCAGAGCAAAGCCGGATTATTCCCAGTTGTGCAATCAGAGAGAGCTTCAAGAAAGGGCAGTGTTTAAAAGCAGTGGTGACAGCCACGCCCAGGAGGGGAAGTGCGGAGGGGTGGTTGAGGTACAGCGAGGAAAGCAGAAAGGGTTAAGCAATGTATTATGCAGAACAAGAGGCAAACCCATGGGGCAGGATCAGAAGAAACTGGAGTGGAGAGGGTAAAAGGCGATATTGGAAGGACAAATGAAGCCAGATTGTGTGATGTCTAGTAAGCCAGGTTAAGAAGGTTTTGTTGCTGCTTGTCTATTTTTCCTGCATGTAATAGAAAAAGGATCCAAGAAAGGTTTTTGAGGCAGGAAATAACATGATCAGAGACAGGAGGCTGAAACATTTTCCTGGCAGACCATGTATGAATTGTGGTGCCCACAGCTCCCTGCATCCGCTACCTCATGATTGAGAAGGAGTGCACAGTGTGTCCACAGCCTTGGGTCTAGCAGTTCCCCTTCACCTGTCCTGTAAGCCCAGCCTGCCTTTCCCAGACACTGATTTTGCTGCCTATCTCCCATTTCCTTCCTTTCCTCACGGTTAGGGTTTCATCTTTATTACTAGTTTTTGAGCTATGACTCTAGGTTCTCTTAATGATAGTTAATTTTGATTCTCACACATGAGCTTCAGAATCGCCTGGGGATGGCAAGCTGGGGAGACAGGAGGGAGGTGCTACCAAGGGATGATGGAGGTGGTCATCATCTTGACTGTGGTGATGGTTTTGTGGTGTGTGCATGTGTCAAAACTTACCACATTGTGTATTTTAAATAGGTGCAATTTACTGTACATCAATTATACTTCAATAAAGTTGTTTAAAAAAGAAAGAATCACCTGTAGGGCTTTATATAACAGTGTTTCTGATTATGTAGATTCAGGATAAGGCTTGAGATTTTGCATTTTTTTTTTTTTTGAGATAGGGTCTTGCTCTCTCGCCCAGGCTAGAGTGCAGTAGTGTGATCACAGCTCACTGCAGCCTTGAACTCCTGGGCTCAAGCGATCCTTCTGCCTCAGCCTCCTGAGTAGCTAGGACTACAGGCATGTGCCACCACACCTGGCTAATTTTTAAAAAATTTTTTGTAGAAACGGGGTCTCACTATGTTGCCCAGCCTGGCCTTGAACTCCTATCCTCAAGTGATCCTCCTGCCTCAGCCTCCCAAAGTGCTAGGATTGCAGGTGTGAGCCACCATGCTCAGCCAAGATTTTGCATTTCTAATACACTTTGAAAGCACTGCTCTACACCAACCTCAAATAAACCAATTCATTTCCACTTTGCATCATTTCCAGATTTTCCTGTCAAGATTCTTCTTGAAAGGATCTTGGGCACATGCTGGCCTTAAACCTGTCACCTGCTATTTCTCTCTGGTCAGTACAGTTTCTGCCTTCTTCCACTCTAACGAAATTGCTCCTTTAAGGATCATAGTTGATAATGATCACAACGTTTATGTAGTACTTACGTGCCAGCTTTGTTCTAAATACTTTTCATGTATTCTAACTCCTGAATCCTCATAACAATCCAATGACATAGATGCTATTGTAATCTCCACTCTGGCTACAGAGTCATGTTCTTAACCGCTACTTGTCCTAACTGCAGTATCAACGACCTCTGTTTCCTTGGCCACCAAGAATGGAGAAAAGAGCAGCCCCTGCCATGGAGAAACTGGATCTGTTGTTTTCCTAATAGAAATAAACAGCCTCACAGAACACCAAGCTCAGGCGAGGCTACTCTGAGACTGTGGTAAAATGAGTCCAAGCAAGGCTAGTGCACCATTTGGACTAAGAACAGACAAAAGCAAGTTCACCGTGCCACCCACAAAATACCCAAGAACCCTCTCCCAGCCAAAATGAGTGACTGCTACTCCTTTACCAGTTGCAATTTTACCCTCTTCCTACCTCTCCCTCCCTACACGTAAGATTTATTGAGACACCCAGTCATAGAATCATCCCACTCTCTGACGGCATCCAGTTCTGAGTGAGCCCCTGCTTCCTCAGATTTCCCCCAGATCACCCAACCAAAGCCCAGATCCTATAATAGGTTCAACATCATCTTATGAGACACCTGTGATTCCCCGTGGTGTGTGCCTTCCCTTCCTGCAACAAGCAATAACTTGTTCACCTTGTTCTACGCCACACAGAACTTCCCACTCCTTGAAATCCTCTTCTTCCTTGGCCTCTAGACACCGTTCTGTCCTGATTCTCCTCCTGCGTTTTGACAACTTCCGATGATCTCCACCTCCTGGTATTCGTGTCCTTGTGTAATCCCTTCCCCTCGAGTGTAGGCTGGACCTAGTGTCTTGCTTCAGATGAACAGGGTACACCAAAAGCAACAGAATGCCCCATCTGGGAGTACTGAGAAGACTGTGGCTCCCGTCTCACTTGCCTTCTCTTTATCTCCTTTATCACTCTCGATGGAGCTGCTCGCCGTGTCACAGCTTCCATATGGAGCAGCCCGTACAAAGCGGGCTTCCCATAGAGAAACCCGTAGAGAAATATGAAGGGACCTAAGGAGCCCGCCTGAAAATAGCCAGTTAGGAACTGAGGCCATTAGTCTAACCCTTGAAGAACTGACTCCTGCCAACAACGCCCACTTGAGTTGCGTTGGAACTGGATCCTCCCCTCTTCAAGCCTTGAGAGACCTGCTACCCTGGCTGAACCTTGACTGCAGCCTTGGGAGAAGCAGAAGAGAAACGCCCAGCTCAGCCATGCTAGATTCCTGACCCACAGACACTGTAAGGTAGTAAATTTTTGTTAAGTCTCCAAATCTTGGAATAATTTGTTATGCAGCCATAGATAATGTTACAGACCTCCATAATGGAAAGATTAATTTTTCTACAGCATAGACCTTGTTGTGTCACTGGTATACATTCTTTCATGGCTGACCACTGCCTCTAGGGCAAAGGCTCACAATCTGATCTGAGCTGTGATGTATCTTTTGCTTTAGCCACAATAAACTGAAATAGGTTCCAGAACATGCCAAGTACGTTCTCTGTATGATTTTGATTACACTGTTGACATTCCCCGGATGTGAAGGCTTCCTAAGAGTTCCCACACTAGAATTAATTGTTCTTCCTCTGGGGTCCCAAAGCCCAGAAAATGGGTAGAAATGGAGGCAGGAAAGGTAGAAAAAGCACACAGAAATTAGAAAGAAAAGTAAATACAATAACACAAGAGATGGAAGCTAGAAGAATGATAGTAAAAATTCACTGGCTCCAAAGAAAAGGGTCTGTGTACTGCAGCAAAACGTGAACTTGCCCACAAAGGGAGTATGGAAGACATCCTTTGTGAGAGGAAGAGGTCTGATCCTGAGGTGGGAGTTAAGGTTGTAGCTGAGGGGAACAATGGCAGAAGCCTTAGGTGAAAGAATGCTGTTGCTATTTTTGCCCAACCAACATAAGCAGCCTGAGGCATAGGCAGATGCCTAGGGCCCTGCTCCCGTGTGGGTGCCCATCATGCAATAGCCTCTGGGTAAATTTACAAATATTATTTTTAGATGTCATTTTTGGCTCTCAGAACTTTTGGCTATCAGAGTTACTTTACTCTCCACCCTTAAATTAGTTTTCTTCCCTGAGGAATGTCAGGGGTTCTCTGATGAAACCACATCAACTCTGCTCAAAACTGCTATTAAATCTTCTTTTCAGAATGTTGTTTTTATTTTTCCTGAGAGCGGTGGCTGTTTAGTCTAAAGAAGTGAATAAGGGGGGGAAAAAAACCTTTGCTAAAGGCAGCAAAGATGAGAAATATTTAACAGTATGCAAATTGAGCAGTGGCAGCTCCACTGAAAGCGAAGAGAGGTGGCCTGTTCTACTCTTAAAAAAAGGAAATGTATTAAAACACAGTCATTAACTGAGGAGGTATCCTAGAATTGGCAGTTAGCTACTGGGATTTGGGGTTCAGTTTCTCCGGGGGTATAAAAAACTTGTACATCCTCATGGGACACAAGAAAAGAGCAGGACTTGGAGCGGTGGCACAGGGATCTTAGCAGAAGGGAGAGACAGGAAAAGGAAAGCCTTCCTGGCATTATTCCAACAAAGGTGGGCAAAGGTTGCCTGTGGCGGAGACAGGTAGGAGTTGTTAATAGCAGGGACAGCAGTCCCGCCAGGGCTAGCCAGTGGCTGTGTGTTACTCATTTACCCTGCAAGAGTTTTGACTGGAGCCTGGTACATTTTAAAGGAGCACTCTCATCACTGTTTAGGACTGTGAGTAGTTAGAGAGATAATACATTGAAAGAGAACAAGATTTCTTCCTTATTACATCTGTGCATCTTGCTGTCACTGAACCACGGATATTTAGGACCCTGAAGAGGCTTTTGCGCTGATGATGTTTCTTTCTTTGATGGTCTAAGGTCATGAAGAGGCTTTTTAATAAAGCATGCTAATATTTTATGTGGTTTATGAATTTCTCAAACTAATATATGTTAACACAGAGTTGCCATTTTAACTTTTATTTATATTGCCGGCCTGTTTGCCTGCCTGCCTTTCCCTCTCTCTCCCTGCTTCTTTCCATTTCTTCCTCTACAGTCTGGAAACCCCGGCAGGAATGAGGCACTGCCTGCTCTCAAGAAGCAGCTGCCCAGACAAGATGCCAGGACCACCAGTCCCCCAGAGGTTCACGGCTGCACATTCCTGCGCATCAGCGGAGGGCAAGTCAACCTCCGCTCCAGCTGCCTCAGCGCCTCTGCCCACGCGGGGCTCTCCCAACCTGAGTCCTCCCGCCAAGCCTCCCACCCCATGGGCTGCCTTGGGCACCATCAGAAGTCCAAGCCTCAATATCACCATCATTGGCTGGGTTGTTCTGAATATCCCCTACTCTAACCTCAACCTCCACACTTCTCCATCCTCCCAAATCATTCCACATGGTCCCTTTGAAATTCATAGTCCATCGTCAACAAAGTCCCAGTGTGTCTTCAACCTCTCGCCTGGATATTCCATCCCTCTTCTTGCTCTAACTCAGGAGCTGGCAAACATTTTCTGTAAAGGTCCAGAAGATAAATATTTTAGTCATTTGCAGGCCACATAGTCTCTGTTGCAATTACCTAACTTTGGCATCCTAGTGCAAAATCACCCATGCAAAATATATGAACAAATGAGTGTGGCTGTGTTCCAATAAAACTTTATTTACAAAATCTGGGGCAAGCCAGACTTGGCCCAGGGGTGATAGTTTCCTGATCCCTGCTCTAAGGGAAGCCTGGATACCCCTCTGAGGAGTCTGCTTCCTGCAGTGTTCAGGTGAAGTTGTTTTTCCCTCTTAGAACCTTCCTAGATCACAGCTATCAATTACCAATCCCTCTGTTATGTCCTCTAGTTCTTTGATGAATTGAACATGTGAGTCACTTCACTTTCAACCCTGCCATCATTCTCAGAGACTTCAGAACTTAATAAATGGTCTATCCAACACCCTGGTCCTTCAGTTCCTTAATCTTTTAGAGATGATAATTTCCTACTCTGCCTCTCCTCAGCCACCTACTCACAAAGCCATACCCTAGACCTTGTCATCACCGAGTGCCTTACCAGCATTGTGAGTGCAAACATCTCTCCAGCACATCCAGTAAGCCCACCCCTGAGTCCCCTGAATTTAATAGGCCTCCAGTGCCCTGGCCATACCTCTCCTTCATGCACTGTTTCCTCCATGTCCTCACTGGTCTCTGGGACTTGGTGATCCAGCTCCATAGCCACTCCCCAGAAAACACACAGCTCCCTCTTGTCCCTCTGCCTTCTCATCACACCCCAAACTCAGCAAAGCCCAAATATCACCTAAATCTGTACCTGCTGCAGAGCAGTTCAGTGTGGCAGAAAAGACTCACACAGCCACACTGACTGGACTCATTGTGGGCAAAACATGGCAGTGAACAAAACAGACCAAAATCCCCATCCTGGTGGAGCTATCATTCTAGTGAGAGAAAAAAAGACAATAAGCAAGAGAAATAGTTAAAATATACAGTAAGTTAAAGGATGATAATCACTAAGGAGAAAAAAATAAAGGAAGGAAGTTATGAAGGGAGAGGGGGACGTGAAATTTTAGATAAGGTGGCCAGGGAAGGCCTGCTGGTAAGATGGCTTTTGGGTGAAAACAAGAAGTGAGTGAGGACAAAACCATGTGTATATCTGGGGGAAGAACATCCCAAGCCGAGGGGACACAACAATGCAAAGGCCTTGTGGTAGGCATGTGCCCCGCTCCCTAACAATGCAGCAGAGAGGCCTGTGGGGCTCAGGGAGGATGGACGAAAGGGAAGAGTAGAAGTAGATGTGGCCAGAGGACACCCATTTATTATCCTAGTTTCCTTAGCACAGGGTCCTCTGCTCAGGCCTCACAAGGCTGCAATCATCGAGGTGTTCGTTGGGCTGCAGTCTCATCTGGAGACTCAACTAGGGAGGGATCCTCATCCAAGCTCACTCAGGTTGTTTGCAGAATTCACTTCCTTGCAGCTGTAGAACTGAGAACTTTAGCATTGTTTTGCTGCGAGTCAGCCAGAGGTCACCTGCAGCTTCTAGAGGATGCAGAGAATTTCCTGCCACAAGGTCCACTCCACAGGCAGATCACAACATGACAACTTGCTTTTTAAGGCCAGCAGGAGGGTGAGAGTGAGTCTGTTAGCAAGGGAATGTGATGTGCTGTAACGTAAGCACAGGAGTGATGTCCATCACGTTGCTGTGTTCTGTGCTCAGAAGGCATCACAGATCCCACCCATGCCCAAGGGAGGAGATCAGACAGAGGCATGGACACCAGGAGGGAGGATCCTGGGGCCTCTTTAGCATCTGTCTGCTGCAGGACTCAGGTCACATAGGGATATAGAGGCCCTTGAAGGACTTTGACTTTTTCCCTGAGACAGGGAGGCATTGGAAAGTTTTGAACTGAAGAATGATGTCCTATGAGAGAACAGACTCTGGGGGGCCAAGGACAGAAGCAAGGGAGCAATTAGGAGGATATTGCAATAATCCAGGCAAAAGTGGACAGGGGTAAGTTTGGGGTGGTGGCCATGGGGAAGGAGGGGCCATGTTCTGGATGTGTTTTGAAGGCAGAGCCAACATAATTTGCTAACAGGTCCAATGTAGAATGAGAGTGAAAGAGAGGAGTCAAAGGTTATCCCAGGTTTTTGACCTGAGCAACTGGAAGGCTAGAGTTGCCATTAACTAAGATGGGGAGATCAGGGAAAAGCAGGTTTGAGGGAAAGTATTGGGGCTCTATTTTGGATATGTTTGAGCTGCCAGCCATTTGATGACAGGTCAATTACACTGCACACACTCAACCCTGGAAGGAGGGGTGATTTGTCCTTATTGGAACTGCCATCTTTGCCAGATTTGGGTTTGCATTCCACACCTGCAGCAGATCTGCAGACATTATTGTCTGAGTGCTAACAGAGTGCTTCACTTAGAGGCGTCGGATCCTGAATAAAACTGTCTTGCATCAGAGGGCCCATTTTATGGCAAAGGAAGTATGACAGTGGGCACATGACCATGGGATACAGTGGATCCCCTATATATCCCATTACATGGAAGCAGTAAGAATGTTGGAATGACTTAGCAAAGGTTCCAAAAAGGCATGAGCTCAGGGATACTGTCCTTCAGGATGGAGTCTATGTATCGAGCTACTGGCTGATACAGAGTTCTGTGTCTCTGGTAGCTCAATGTGATGGGTCCAGGAACTAAGGATTGGCCCTTTCACCATCACTCCCAGCGATTCACCCATCCTGCAACTCTAAGCTGCAGGAGATTGAAAATTCTGGTTCTCAGTAGAAGATTGCTTTGACCTGGGCAGAGTAAAGTGTTCCTGGATGCTAGAGCAAGTCTGCAACCTGACCAATTTGGTGTCTTCAAGATGGGATACTAATAGGCAAGGAAAGGAGTTTCTATATGAGCAGGGGTAATCAATTCTGATTATCATGAAGAGCTACTTACTGTTGCTGCTACAATGCAACCAGAGGAAGACTATCTGGAACTCAGGGAATTCATGGGGACATCTCATAAGTGATCTAGGACTAATGAGTATGTGACAGAGTGGACCCAATGTGGACATTAGTAGATCTGTGATCTGCAAGTCATTGACCAGCGACATGGGTAGTGCCCCGTGTCATGCCCCACGACCCATCTCTGATATCAGCTGCAGATGTGGTGGACAGTTCTTGTGTTTGCTGCAGTGTCTGGCCTCCAGTGCCTCTGCATCCCTGATTCTCTACCCCAGAACTTTCTCTGAAGCTGCATTAGCACACTCAGCTGAGGACATGTAGTTGGGAAGATCAAGGGATTTAATGTCTTCAGGAGCAACCCAAGAGCAATAGGTGGTGGGACCTGATGGAGAATGTCCAGCCTCCTACCTTTTGGTGGGATGCTTTTCTGCCTGGGTCCTCAGGGGTCACTTTCTGCATGGGTCCTCAGGGATCACTTTCTACGTGGGTCCTCAGGGGTTTTCCAGTGGAACTGGGCCTCAGGTGCCCAGAGCAGGAACTGACCCAGTAGCACACACTGTCTTGGCTTTTACTCCTTTCATTCCTCACGTTTTCCCCACCCAGATCCAGCTTAGGCATGAGTTCTCTGGGCCAGTGGCGCGTGCCCTGCTGGCTGTGCTGCCCGGCTGGTCCCGGGGAGGGGCCTGTGCTGTGCAGGTCTGCACTAATGGAGGAGCCTGAAGCCTCTGAGTCTGTAGGACAGGTCAGGGCGGTCCCCCAGGAGCAAGCCTAGGGCTTCTGTTGACAACAGAGTCCAAGGATCTGACCCTCTCTAAATTCCAGTCTCTTCCTTATTTCTAAAACGCTCCCTTTTCACAGATAGCCATTTCCAATTAGAGCTTGTTGTTTTAGGTACGCAGTTCGGTAGAAATCTGTATTGATTAGTAAGAGTTTAAGACGTCTTCCTGACCAGAATTGAAATTGTAACCCCCAACATTCCTAGTCCTACCCAGGATGGGCTGTTATTCATAATCTTTGTCTTTAAATCACTTTTGACTTGAATTTGATGTAAATAAGGCACTGCATATTCATGCATTGGTTTGTTACTGTTATGAAGTTCCTGTTTCATTTACATGATTTCCACTAAGAATGGACATCTCCTCAAAGATAGGAAATAAGTCTGTGTAAGTGTCTTTGATATGCAGTCAGGTGGTTACTACTCTCTCTATATTTTCATGCTACGGGTGAAATTGTTTCTTTCTTTGCTTGAGGATCGACACTCCTTCTGTTCATTCAGTTAGGACTATGGATAAATACATCATGCGTGGAAAAGAAATGTTTCAAAATTATATGCATCCTTTCTCATCTAAATCAGTTCAGAACTATCATTTTGACAAATGTGCTAAAGTCTTAACAGACCTAATTTCCCAGAGGTCGAAACGTGGCAGGAAGAGGAATAAGACGGAGGACGTTTGGGTGATGGCTTCCCAGGCTCGGGTGGGAAAGTCAAGTGCGTCGTATACAACGGTGACACAGAGGCGCCCATCTCGCCATCCTTCATCCCAGCTCAGCTCTCATAAAACGTGCCAGCTTTCATCAGCCCTCTAATGGATTATTAGTGGTCCGGGCAAGGGAATTTCACTTCTCATGCTCTTCCTTTCAGAGAGTACATGTCTTTTCTTCCTAACTAATTGTGCTCCACAGCGAGAAGGAAACTGGTTTATAGAGCAGTGTGTCCCCAGATCAAAATGAAATTAAAAAAGATTCAGAGGATTTCCCCCAAGGCCTTGCAACAGCCTCTCCAACTAAAACTACTCCTTGTGGCAACTGACAAGGAGCACAGGACAAGGGTCAGAGTCCTCTGTTCTACTTCAGCTCTTCGTCTTATGTCTTGGAGACGTCCTGCCGGGCGGCTAGGTGTCAGAGGGGAGAGCAGCGCCAGGCTTCACAGCCAAACAGCCCTTTTGTCCACCTATGAGCACAGATTGTCTGAATTAAGGGTTTCACACAGCTATTAGAAATGTGCAACACCCTGATTGGGGTAATTAAAAGCTAACTGTCAAAAGTACTGTTTCAAATTCTTTCCCCCCCTAATTTAATGGCACGTGTTTATTATTTTAGCCACCATATCTATAAAACACATATTAGGTTCATTTGTCAATCAGTAGAAGGATGTGCTATTGAGCTTTTCTTAGCTTTGGCTACTACTTACGTTTAAAAACAACAAAGATTAAGGCAGTGAAAAAGGGCACTGTATTTTTTTAGTGTAAGTGTCAGAGCAAACTGATGACTTGAGTTTCTTTGACTGAGCAACTGAGAAAATCTTATTCAAAATGAGGGGCTCTTACGGCAATTAGGTCCTATTTGCCCTGGATAGAAGCTGTTACCATGGAAGTGACAAGAAAGGAGAAGCTCCAGCGTTGCCTGTGTTCTTCCTCCAGCAGGTGAGGCCCTCAGCTGTCCGCGACGGCAGATTACATCAAGGATTTGCCTCCATTCTTGTTCATTCTCTAGAGCCCGGTCCAAATCTCTTCTCTCCCTAAACCACACTCAGATATCTTCACTCTCCCTTTTCTAAACGTTTAAACAACTGTTGTCCCTAGCATCCTTTCCAGCACTTTGTCAATTGCTACTTTGTATTATTTAATAGTTCATACATTTATGTCTCATTTCCTTGTTCCAACTTGTAAGCTCTTAAGAAATCATATCTTATCTACTGAGCCCAGGGCTGGGAAAATAACAAAAACTCAATAGTAGATGTTTGAATGGATAAATGAATAAGGAAAGGATGAATACGTGAGACCAAGAAATGGAATGGCATCATTGTGGGGTGATTTGGCCAGTTCAGGAACATTTCTTCTCAGTCGAGTCGCCTTGAAAATGACTCAGAGGACTTTGTGCTTTGAGGCCATTGGAAGTTAGGAACATGCCACTCAGGAGACGGCTTATGGCCCTGTTATGGTATTAAAGATACCTGCATTCACTGGGCACAATGGTTCATGCCTGTAATCCTACTGACTTGGGAGGCTGAGGTGGGAGGATCACTTGAGGCCAAGAGTTGGCGACCAGCCTGGGCAACATAGTGAGATTTCCTCTCTACAAAAAATAAATTAGCCAGATGTCATGGTATGTGCCTGTAGTCCTAGCTACTCAGGAGGTTGAGGCAGGAGGGTCACTTGAGCCCAGGATTTGGAGGCTGCAGTGAGCTGTGATCATGCCACTGCATTCCAGCTGGGGCAACAGAGCAAGACCTTGTCTCTTAAAAAAAAAAAAAAAAAAAAGAAAGAAAGAAATTTATCTTGAATAACAGCACTTTGCTATGTTATCCCTATTTCAATGGGGTCTTACTTAGCCTTGGCCATTCACATTCATTCTGTCTCAGGGATCCATATACTACAGCCCACAGGCCAAATCTGGCTACAGTCTGTTTTTTGTATGGCATGTGAACTAAGAACAACTTTTACATTTTTTAATTGTTCAAAAAAAATCCAATGCATGATATTTTGTGATACAGAAAATTCAAATTTCTGTGTCCATAAATAAAGTTTTATAGGAGCACAGCCATGCTTACCTGTTTATATACTGTCTATGGCTGCTTTCATACTATAATGCAGAGTTGAGTAATTGCAACAGAGCCCATAAGGCCCAAAAAGCCAGAAATATTTACTATCTGGCCCTTCAGAGAAGTTTGACTACTCCTGATGTATTCTGTTACTTTTGTTTTCTTCTTTGAAACAGGGTCTCCCCCTTTGTTGCCTGGCCAAGAGTACAGTGGCGTCATCATAGCTCACTGCCACCTCAAACTCCTGGCCTCAAGTGATCCTCCTACCTCAGCCTTCCAGTGTGCTAGGATTACAGATGTGACACCCCACACCCAGCTCTGTTACTTTTTTTTCATGAAGAGAGTCCTATCTACACCCCCTTGTTTGCCAGCACCTAGTGTTAGTTACCTTTAAGCCTGAGCTCAGCTCCTAATACTGTGAAGCTTTGTTCACACTGTAATTTCTTAATGCCAATAAAGCTATCCACAAACAGATTGGCTGCAACACTGGACTTGGTGTAGCCAGCCTTTACGATGGTCCCAGTGTACTAGGGTTGGCATTTGAGAACAGAAGCAGTTGGTGAAAGTGATTGTCATTCTCTGAGATTACGTTATAAAAGATACTGTTGCTTTCATTTTGGTCTTTCTTGCAGCATCATGCTCAGATCACTTTGACTGTGGAAACCATGTTGTGAGCACCCCTATCCACAGGCCCGTGTGGAGAGGAAGCTCCTGCCAATGCCACGTGGGGGAGCTTGAAAGTGGATCCTCCAGCCCTAGTCATGCATGCAGAGACCTCACCCTAGCCAACAGCGTGGCTGTAACGTCAGGAGAAACGCTGAGCCGTACCATCCAACTGAGTCACTCCCAGACCCTGACTCTCAGAAAGTGCATGAGAAAATAAATATTTGCTCTTTTAAGCATCTCATTTTGCAGTAATTTGTTATGTAGCAGTAGATAGCCAATACAGAACTCAAAAAGTCTTATATTGTCCACCATGCACTATCTTTTTTCTCCACTTTGATACCTAGTCTGTTTCTGGTCTTTTTTGAAGTGTGATTTTTTTTCTTCTTCTTCTTTAAGGCCTTGCCTCATCTGTGGGACTTTATGTTTGAAAATTTTTTCTTGACTTTGAACTTTCGCTTCTCTCCTCCGTTAGAATCCAGCCTCTCTGTTGCCTTCCCCGGCTGGGGCTTTGCAGGGTAGTGCAGACTCCTTGGTTCTCTCCAGCCCAGAACAGGAATCAATTCCAGGTTGTTGATTTCAAATGTCAACTAGCCCTTGATGTCGAGTTGTCTCAATTAATATTTTAAGTAGAAAAACAAGGCAAAAAATTCCCCAGGGGAAAACACTTGCTATGTCTTTTTGAATATTCTTGCTCACATCATTGTCAGATTTTAACTCCTCACTTGAGGAAAGTAAGGAATATAAAAGTATTTAGAAGCATGGAGGAAATTTAGAAATAGTATAATCTGACTGTCTGATTTATACATGATCAAAATGAGGCCCCTGAGGTTGTGTGATGTTCCCAAGGTCACTCAGCCAGTTAGTGGGTCCCTTGATGCCGAGCGAGATCATTTACGTGGAACAAGTCTGTAAAGGGTAATTGAAATAAGGCTTTTGGGGGGGATGGGGTGGGGCTTCTCTGAGAATGGCTGTCGTGCTTTTCTGCATGAGTGAGTCCTCATTCAGTTACCAGAGGCTGAACACTGAATACAATGAACCAGTTCTCACGTTTTTAATGGAATCTGTAGGTATGACCAACGTCTGGGTCAAATAGCAGCTATCAGATCTGAGTATCTAGTCTCCATAGAAAGACGTAAGACTTTTGTCTTTTTCTACTGATGCTTAACTGTATGTTTGAGTGTATGGATCTGCATTTCTTTTAGTGCTACACAAACAGAGAAAATAAGTCCTAATCAAGTCTTGGGAAAAACAATTCAAAGTAGGCTGGCAGAATGGCTGGGAATTGGACTGGAAACGTACACAGTAAGAGTTGGATGTGAAATGATGGGAGAGAGAAGCGAGAGGATGCTTTAGTGTTCTATTCTACATACTTCTATATTTTAAACCTTTTAAAATAAGAATGTATTTGAGCATTTCTTATATAATTTTACAAGGTTTTGTGAATTTTTACCAGAAAAGTAATCCTACTGGTCATAAGCATTTTAGAAATTGAGTTTGAAAGTGGAATTTGTGAATGTGTGTGACATCCAGGTAACTCAAATAATTGTTCCGACCAAACAAATACGGACAGGTGGATTATTGCTATCAGACAGGGAAAAGCCAAAACAGCATAGAAATCAAGCCACATGCCTTGATAGACATGAAAGTCAAAGGCAATAGATTCAAACACAACTGATCCCATGAGAAGACATGGGGTTGAGTTATGGCTTAAGAGATTTAAAACAACTGTAATGAAGGGCTTCTCTATGGTAGAGCTGTTAAGAGCAGGAAAGAAATTTAGTAATAGATTATTCAGGCAAACTGGGACTCTTTTCCCTTGGATATTTTACAAATGAAATTTAAAAGCACTTGTTTCTGACTAATTAGGAATCGTTCAGCTTGTAGGTTGAATTAGTCAACATCTTCTCTATTTGGTTATAGAGAAGAAAACTAATAGCAACTTTGATAGTCACACTCAACATGCAATCATTTTAAAATAAAATAAATTTGGAGCAATAAATCTGTGTGTTCTAACTACCTAAGTCTTGGTAAATGAACTCAAATTTAATTGGAATATCCCTTATGAATGGCTCTCCTTTGTGACCTATTCTTCAAGCACAGATCTCCACATTTTAAAAATGTTTTAAAACTTAACTATATTTAAAATTTTTTTATAATAATGGACACATTTTTTTTTTGAGATGGTGTCTTGTTATGTTACCCAGGCTGGATTCAAACTCATGGACTCAAGTGATCCTCCTGCCTCAGCCTCCAAGTAGCTGGGACTGAGGTGCACACCACTGTGCCCAAGGACACATATTTTTGTGTGATTAAAAAAAGATACAAAATGACAAAGAAAAAAGGGGGCAAATATCCTAGAAAGCTTCATACAGTCAAATCTCATTATTTTGGACTAGTTCAGAGAAAAAACAAAATTTTCATTTAAAATGATTTTAATATCTTAAGGTAAACATTATGCATAACATAAACTAGGATAAACATGATTGTTTTTAATGAGCAAATAAGCAATATCTGACTTCAAAAATATGTAAGGCAAGCTTGTTATCACAAATATATTAAGCATCTTATCTTCATTAAGCTATTAATTCATACGAGCATTAAAAGAACGACTGGTTTAAGAAAATCAACCCCTGTCTACACTTAATCACATTTTTCAAATAGTGGAATCTGTACTGCTGCGGTTTTTTAAATACTTACTTGTCTTCTTTCTCCCTGTGAAGTGATAATCTTAGTTTCTGATTGTCGAATTAAAAGAGACCCAGACAAAGAAAGGAACCAGAGCAAACACTCTGCATAACTTATGCAATAAGAGCAACAACCCAAAATGCCAGCAATTAAATACTGAAACTAGTTTCACCCATGATAAATTACTTGGCATAGGTGATTTGCTTTAAAATTCATCCCTCAAGGAGTGTATTTATCACTACCCAAATGCTTATATCCCGGTCAACAAAAGCTATTGGGTAAAGGAAACTTAAGTTAATCCAAATAGCATATTGAAATCCTGCTTTATAAAAGAATATTAGAAATTATTTAAAATAATGCCTGTATTCATTTGAGACATTTTTCAATCCCTTTTTTGTATTGTGATTTTTAGATGTGGTATTAACTTTCCTGTTTAATTTGCTTTTGTTTATTTTAAATTATTAGCTCAGTAGCCATAGTAATATTTAAGGATTAAACAGTTATATAAATGGTAGGATTACAGTATTTAAAATTTTCTATCTTATGTACTTTTATATGGTTTCTGACTTTCTAAAAAAAGTATTGAGCATCTATTACTTTTCTAATAAGAAAAAACCTCTGTGTTAGGGATTAAAAAAAGAACATTGATTCAGAACTTTACACCTTTTCAGGACCGGGGAACTCACTAGCTGTGCCACACTGAAATCCTGTCTTGAGAGAGATTTGGAGGAGGGTTCTGTCAGGCCATCTCCCCCAAATCGTGGGGTGACCAAACAGGCTGGAGAGGCTGTAGACGAGAGTGAGCCCTACCCTTTTTATTAGGGTATGACTTGGAAAGCCAGACACCACTTGTCCACTTCTCAGAGAGCCCCCTGGGCTGGGAAAAGGAAAGGGTTGGTCAAGTATTGTCACCATTGTCCCCTCCTCCTCCTCCTTCTCTTCTTGAACTTCTTCTTCATGGGGAAATGAGTATAATTTTTAAAAATTCCATTAGAAAAGTCATGTAAGCAAAAAACATATATAAGTGTATATTCATCCATCCGTCCATCCCTCCATCTATATTGGTTGCCTCCAGGGAGGGAAATGATTGGTGGCTGGGAAGGGAAGGAGACTCACTTTCCACCCCTATACCCTTTCGTACCTTTTGACCTTTCTGCCATGTACGTGCAATACCTATTCAAAAAAATAATTACCTAAGGAAAATTAAAGCATGAGAGAGAATTTTTTTTCAGAATAACAGCATAAGAAAATCAGCTAAGATAAAGGTATAAGTAAATACATGAGGCCACTGCACCAAGATGTTTAATTATCTCCAGGTAAAGAGATTGAGATGAGCTTTCTTTTTCCTTTTGCTCAGTTGAAATCTGTAGTTTTTTCCAGAATGTACCTATTTTGTTTGTATTATTAAAACAAAAATAAAGTGGCGAAAGTACTACAATAGTAAACACAAGAGTACCATTGTGAGCATTCCTGTTACACACGTAAACTTATTTAATCCTAGCAGGTAGGTACTATGAGTGGCATCCCCACGGTACAAATAGGAAATGGGAGAAACTAAGTACCTGCCCCAGGTGACAGAGTGAATGAGGTGGACCCAGGCAGTCGGCCCGAGAGCCTGCGCTCTTACTCACTATGCTATCCTGCTTCTCACCAATATACTATAGCAATTGATATTTAAAAATTATATAAGAAGAAAAACCCAGATAAGATGACTTTACATAAATGATTCTATTAAGGCTTACAAAACAGACCAGATAAATCTTTTTTGAAACAGGAGGAAAAACCCAAAATGTCCTTCTTCACTGAAAGACGGAAAGTTTTTCTTTCACTGACTGATAGTATTAATTTTTTTAAACGGCACATGATCACTATAAACAATTCAAATGATGTAGAAAAAGTATGAAGGTAAAATTTAAAACATTACCTTAAATCCTAACACTAAAAATAATCCTAAATGGCCTTTAGTGAACCTTCTTACAGACATCTGCCCGTGCATGTATTCAGGGTGGTGACTTGATAGAAAAATAGGGAGTAGACAGAATATTTTTATTTTTAATAAAAGTATTACTCTTAATTTTAACTGAATTGAACAGAAAAAAAAAGGAACTGAAGTAAAATTGAAAAGAATTGTTGACTTTTCTGTAAATATGTCCTTCCCTCGAGATACATTACTTTATAAAATTTTCCTCTGGAATTAAGAAAAGTAATTAGGACAATCATTAACAGTTATTATAGTATTAAAAATAACATGTTTCAGATTTCAATAGTATCAGCAGACTGTAGAAGGCTGAGGACACCAGCACCCTCGCAACCCCTCCCACGCAGGCTCCCATTTCCTAATACTTATTACGAATTGTGTCATTTTTATATTGTCCACATTTTCTGCCTTCTGATTCATAACTGTGGCCCCCAAAGCTCTGTGCAATCCATGCTCCTCTATCCTGGCTTCCCCACTCCTGAGTTCTTTAATTTAATTCAAAACCATTTTATCACCAGCTAGTTTTTTCAGGAAGGCTCACCCATTTCTTCCCAGCAGTTGTTTACACTCTTCTTCACCAGAAAAAGAAAAGATTTATGATACTATCTGCTTCCGTCTAGAGTTGGAGACATTCGTGTGACTTTTCAGGAATTTGCTGACTTTTCAGTATCATTTCTGGGACACAAGAGTGGTCTTAGAAGCCGTGTTGCACCTCTGTATGTTTCTCCTCTAGCCAGCAGACTTTTAATAAGGGTTTGCATAGGTTATGTGTGTGATTCTGCACACACGGATGCACGCACGTGTGAGGGCGTGTGTGTGTGAGCATGTGTGTTTGGCAAGTGGCTTTCCTCACTCATTCAATTTCATATTGTCAGTTGGACAATCATTCCACCACGAATTGAAATTTTTTTCCTTTTCAATACTTACATATTCAAATACTTTAAAAAATGTTATTATACTGTCTAGAACTTTTAGAATAAGGTTAAACAATAGTTAGTGTTTTCTAATTTTTTTTTTTACTTTCGATAGCAATATAAAAAATTCAAACACTACAGTGAAAATTGAGGTCCCTTATCCTAGCATCCCAGAGGTAGGCATTAACCTTGCAGACCTTCTTGTGTACATTTATTACATATATGTATTATTCGCCTATGCATGTACAAAGAAACATGATTTTAGTAATGTTTTTTGTAAAAATCAGATCCCATGATATAGTTCTATGATTTGTTTTTCTCACTCCACAATATTTCATGGAGCCCTATTCCACCACTAAAAATCATCATTCTTTTGAACAGTTACGTATTGTTTTATAATACAATGTTTTATAAATTATTTGTTTCTATACGATGAGCATTTCGTTGTATCTAATACATAGCTATTAAAAAGAATGATGTGATGTTCAATTCTATACAAAAATTTCTTGGCATGTACATATCAACATTTGTGTAGGGGAGTGTCCTAGACATGGAAATGCTATGTTAGAGAATATGCACATTTAAAATGTACACACCCACACCCCCACACACAATTTTGTTATTGTCAAATAGTCTTCGAAACTAGTTGTACCTCTCCCCCAAATTTGCATAAATATGCCAGTTTCTCCATACGCTTGTCAATACTTTCATATTTTAACCACTGAATAAACCAAAATTTATCAAGTTCTATTAGACATTAGCCTTCTCAACCAGATTTAAATAAACGAACAAACAATCAAAAAACAGAGTTGCTCACAAGTAGTAAAATTGACTTACGAATGATTTACCGAAAGGTTTCTACTGACAACTGAATAATAGTGTTAGTAGCTAACGAAATCTTCAATGACAAGTTACCCAGACACATGGAGAAGGATGAAGGACGATGGGTGAGCAACGTGCCACTAACACATTTGTACCAGAGTTTACCAGGGAGACTGGAACGGCTGTCATTCACGTGCTCCACTGCACCACATGCCTTCTCCCATGGCCCGTATTGCTAGTACAGCTTTTTTGCTTGTGTGTATGATTCCTTGATTTGTGAGGCTTACAGCCTGAATATATGTCTCTTCCACTGGAGTGTGATCTCCATGAGGGCAGAGCCATTCTGATTTTATTTGTCATCTTATCCTAGCACCAGTCCCACGGGCTGTCACGAAAGATGGACAAAAGATGGATAAGAGTTTCAACTTTATTCTGTGTATCAATGAAAGATTATTTTGTTGCAGGTGCAGAAGTCACCTCCATAATAAACAGTTACATGGCACACAGTTTGAGAAAAGGTTGAAATCTGAGCACATTAGGACCTTCAGGTTTTACTCTCCTTGGACAAATGCTATGATCTCTTTGACTAGTGTGTTTATCAGCACTTAAGTTGACTACCCCATATCCAACACCACAGAACACTTTGCAGTGTTGTAACCCTTTGCCGTGACGAGCTATTCTTATAAGTTACTATAACCAAAAAATCCATTGCCTTTTACCACTACTCCCTCCCTGACACCCGCATTTTGTGGGTATAAACTTTGAGCCTAGCAGTCAGTCAAAGAAATGGAGGGAAATAGCCTCCTTACTTCCGGCTGGTGAATGCTCCCCTTCCCTTCAGCATTTAGCTATTAGCAAATGGCCAAATCTTACTTTAAACTTTGAGTCTGTGCTCTTTTCCCCCCTAAAACATAGGTGCTATGGTTTGAATGTGTCCTCCAGAATTCATGTGTTGGAAATGTAATCCCCAGTGTGACAGTGTTGGGAGGTGGGGCCTAATAGGAAGTATTAAGGTTATGAGGGCTGGGCTCTCATGAGTAAAGTAACGGCATTTTAACCAGGGCTAGCAGGAGTGGGTGTGCTTTCTCTTGTGCTTTTGCCTCTCTGCCTTCTACCATGTAAGGATGCAGCAAGAGGACCCTAACAAGATGCTGACACCTTCACCTTGGACTTCTCAGCCTCCAGAACTGTGAGCCAGTAAATTTCTGCTCATTATAAATTACCCAGTCTCAGGTTTGCTGTTATAGCAGCACAAAACGGACTGAGAAAATAGGTAATAGAAAACCCAACTACCACTGGCTAAAACAATATGAGAATTAATTGCAACATATATGCCTGCTGTGAGAGAGGGCTGGGGGGAGAAGGATTTCTATTAATCATGGAAAAAGAGACTTTTCTTACTTGAACCAAAACATGGGTTTTCTTTCAGGGGTTACCCCAGGAGTTAGGGTAAAATCATCAGCACCAAAACCACATGGTGCCTTCCTAGCAGAGGAGGGTGGGAATGAATGCTGGAGAGGTCCCCATGATGTTCCATAAGTCAATAACAGCTTGTATAATATTAGCTAAAGTTTATTGAACACCTACTGGTGGCCCAATATTAACTTAACAGTTTACACATATTATGTTACTTAATCATTACAACAAACCTGACAGGTGGGTGTTACCATCCTGGTTTGAAATATGTCTGAAGTTGTACAGTTGCACAACTAAGAGTGGACAAGCTGTCCAGAGGTACACTGAGGACTCCAATATGGAGTCCATAATTAAAACAACCTCACTGCAAGGTAAGTTACTGAAGACTTTTTAGGTGGTGTGGTATGTGCAAAGCAGTGATTTAGCTCCCTCAAAAACATCCCGTTAGACCTCTAGATAAACCATTCAATTCCTTTATATCACCAACCAAACCACATTTATACCCCTGCAATGGATTTCTCTCTACCCTTCCACATCAACACCCCACCCCCTACCCTCAAACAGGTACTTAAAAGTATTTAAAGAGTTTAAAAGTATTTAAAGTATTACACTTTTTCATCATAATTGGCAACAAGAACCATTAGATATAAATTAAATTTAGTTAAAATGGAGAGAAAGTATAGATAACATCCAAAGACTCCATTGTTAACCTGAAACATCAAGCAAAACCTCAGTAATACTACAAATTATAAGGTGTAATTGGCTTATTTAATACACCCTCCAGTGATCCTCTGGATCCTGTTGCCTCCTGCCTATTCAGGGAGCTTCTTCCTGTAATTACTTCTTCTTTCTCTTGCATTGTTGGTTTCCCCCTTCTATGAGATCATTCCCATCAGCGTAAAAGAATGCTACAATTTCTCCCATTACAAAAGTCCCTTAAACTCTACCCCTTTTTCTGTTTCACTTTACAGCAAAATGTCTTGATAAAGTTCTCTCTTCAACCTGGTGCCAATAGACTTTAGTCTCTCCGCTCCTTGGAGGATCACCTGATGAGGGTCACCAATGTCCCGCGGGCGCCAACAATGCTGGACCTTTCAGAAACATATGACACAGTGACACTCTGTCCTTCTTGAATCCTATTCTTCACTTGGCCTCCAGGAAACCACGTTCTTGGGTCTTCTCCATTTACTTCCTTTCTAGTTTATTTACTCATTCTTCCTCATCTTCTTGACCTCTAAAGGGCAGACTACCCTGGAGCTCCATCTGACCTCAGACTCTTCTTTATAGATTCATTCTCTGAGTTGTCTTATTCACTTCCACAGCTTTAAATACTATAGGCTGATGTCTTAGTACATATGGGTTGCTATAACGAATATACCTAAATAACTATACCTTAGACTGGTTAATTTACACATGATAGAAATTTACCACTCACACAGTTCTGGAGACTGGGAAGTCTAAGATCAAGACACTGGCAGATTCTGCTCCTGGTGAAGGTTCACTCTCTGGTTCATAGAAGGTGTTGTCTCACTGCATCCTCATAGAGTGGAAAGGGCAAACACGCCCCTGGGACCCCTTTTATAAGGCCACAAATCCCATTCATGAGGGTAAAGCCCTCATGATCTAATCACTTCCTTGGTTAAATTTATTTCTAGGTATTTTATTTATTTTTTTTTTTGGTAGCTGTTGTAAATGGGATTACTTTCTTTATTTCTTTTTTCAGATATATTGCTATTGGCATATAGAAGCACTACTGATTTTTGTATATTGATTTTGCATCCTGCAACTTTACTGAATTTCTTTATTAGTTCTAACAGTTTTCTTGGTGGAATCTGTAGGGTTTAGATCATGTTGTCTGCAACAAGGGACAACTTGACTTCCTCCTTTCCAATTTGGATGCCCTTTATTTCCATTGCCAGTTATCTTTTAATTTGCTTTTGTTATGTTCCTCCCAGGTGGTAATACATGGGGTTATTTGTTAACTAAGTCATTTAATATGAATATTAGTCAGGATAGACTAGGTTAAGCTGCAGTAGCCAAGGAACCCCCCACCCCTGATCTCAGTGGCTTAATACAGCATAGGTTTCTTATTTGTGCCACTTACCTAGTGCAGATTGGTGGGGAGCTTGCACCTCATTGTCCCTCAAAGAACCATGTAAACAGATGCTGCAGCATCTCACATGAGCACCCCATGGTCACTGAAGGGGGGAGGTGAGACGGTGGAGAGCTGACTCCAGATTTTTAGCAGCTCAGATCAGCTGTAACTTCCACGATTCCCACTCACAGCCTTTTGACCAAAGAAACTCCCATGGCTCCACTGAATTAAAATGGAGCTGCAGAATAGGAGAGCACATTTTGTTACTATATTAAGCGAAATATTTATACCATGAATAGCACAACAGATATTTACACAAATTGGTCGATGTTACCTATGATGGACCAAAGAGTAGATAAATTTTAAACTGCATGACTCTTTCATGCAGCTGAGAGATACCATATAATTTATTTGTGTATTGGGAATAAGTATCTTCTTTCTGTGATTTAATTTAAGGTGAAATCTCAATTCATTGCCAAACCATAACAAACTTATTTTTATGCCTTGGAGTTAAGAATCAACTTGTGTTGATTCTTGTGTACATGAAGCCATTTTAAAAACTTATTTGCAAAGTCATAGAAGATTTTCATATATCCTACAATGAGTATAGAAATCATCTCCTTATTTAATATATAGTTGATGCTTGGTTCAAAAGAAATGTTACTTTCTTAGCATCTCTTACTGGCAGTGGAATGGGAATTGTTAACACTTGTCACTCAATCTCTGCTGAAGGATTTTTAGGTCAGAAGTGCACTTCTCAGTCCCCCTGCTGAAGCAACAAGATCTATATAATCAGTTAATGAAATGTTTTCGGGAATCATGACTAGGGTATTTCACTCAAATGTAACTGAAATAGAACAGCCTATTCTGGCTTGAAAAGATAAAGCTGTATGCAAACTTATTATGCAATAAAGAATAGCTTCATGTTCATTACGTTCTAACCATGCTTGGTAGACTTGCGTTTGGATAAGTCAAAGTCAGAGTAATGGCTGGGTTAACTTTAAGATGCAGATTTCTGGGACATAAGGCAAGCTTTTAGGAGGCACTGCTGAGGTCCTGTAGCTGTTGTCTACTATGTATCAAACAATATTCCTACTGCCTTTTAAATCCAGATTTTCTAATTGCAACTTTCAAAATAATTTTTCTTATCATGTGAGTAAGACTTTGAAATGAATCCCTATGACTTGGGTGTCTGGCAGATTCCGGGAGTATCCAGAGCTCCATTTCTTCCTCCCTCCCTCTTTTCTTTTCTTTCTCCTCTTCTCCTCTCTTTTTTTGTCTTGCTTTAGACAGAGAGGGTTGACGTAAGCATTTGTTAAGCATTAATGTTCATGGACATTATTATCAGTAGTTCATGTAAAGCTTTTCTCTTATTTGTTAGTGAGTGAGTTTGTTTTTATAGTAGTCTCTTTTATCAGCATATTTCACCACCCTTCCTACCTCACTATTACAAGCAAATGTTTAAATTTGATATACATCTTTTTATTTGCATGTCTTCTTACAAAACGCATATTTTTGTAGGTATCTTTAATTTTTTTAAATAGCATTTTAACTCTCATTCTAGTTCCTACCATGTTTCTTGGGTCTATAGGTGTTGATATGTGAACTTCCATTGACTCTAATTGTTGCATGGTATACCATGGTATCCATCTGACATGGGTCACTTTCCCTGTGATGGAAACCAGATCACCCACTGCCACCATAGACAGTGCTTCAGTGTCCTCCTGTATGTCCCCTGCTGGGCTTGCTTGAGACCTTTCATGGCATTTGTACCAGAGTGGAAGATCTGGGTCACATAGGGTTTAGCCCTATCATACTACTCTCTGGAATGGCTGTCCAGGGTCTCTGCACTATGAACTGCCCCCTGTAATCTCATGAATGCCAAGATGCTGTGAGAGCTAACATATAAGCATGATTTGATCTTGCCTCCTTGCCTCAGTTGGTTTGACCAGGGGTCACCACAGGCTTCACACTGGGCCAAAGAGTTTAATCTCAGGGTGTTAGGGCTCAGTAAAGGAGGGGCTGATGGCAGGAAGAAGGGAATTTGGTGCAAGTCAGGGTTCTGAGACAAAAGCCCAGCTATCTGGAGAGAAGACTTTTGTAGAAGATTAGGTGGAGGGGGGAGGGATGAAGGGGAAGAAAAAGAATATGGGGGGGAAGCTGAAATGTGATGGATGGAAGTGTGCCCAGGACTCACTGGATTCCTAACTTAAGGGGTGTAGACAGGCCAGACCCACTTAGAAACCCCCTGTGCCTTAGCAGTCGGTGCCAGAGCCATGTGGTGAGCAATGATCCAGTTTCAGCAAAACATCATCATCTCTCACATTAAATTAATGATGTTAATTTGAATGTTATTGCTTTTGTAGTTCTGCTTGTAATTAATTTGTAAATTTGTTTTGGTTTTATAACTGTAAATGAGCCATGATCATAAGGAGTTTATACCTAATTTTATGTTTCTTTATATTTGAGTAACAATGTGATAAAACATACTTAAAATCAATCCTGAGAGAGTCCCTTTGTTTCTTAAAACTGTCTGTATTTTCCAACTCAGGCTGGAGAAGTATCGCTCAAGTCTGATCTCACGGCCTTGGCTTTTGGGCCTGACTTTGGGCACACATGTAGATCTGTTTGATATCATCTCATTCGGTTCCGGTTCTTGACGGTCTTTTTTATCCTGGCCTGCCATCCAATAGATTGTGTTCCTTCCAGCCTTGTGCTTTTGGCAAGATTTGAAAAGCATGCAGCCAGTCGGTGTTCTTAGTTGGAAGCAACAGAGCCAACGGAGCCTGATATAAGTAGAGAAGTAATTGATTGCAAAGGTTTTGGGTGGCTGATAGGAGCCCTAGGAAGGCCACAGAACCTTGGGTGAGGCAGGAAAAGGTAGTCTGAGCAGCAGAAAAGACGACATTGCAAACCACTCCCAGAACCAGCTTGTGGAGGATGTCACTGCTCCCGGTGTCTGGCCCTGGATCGATCGTGGACACAGACCCTATGGTGGTGCCAGTGCTACCCTGGAAACGCAGAGCTGCTGCCGCTCACCATCTCTGCCACCAGAAGGGACTTGCCTGGGTCAGTTCTCTGAGTTCCAACCCCCCAGGAGGTCACCCACCACACCCTAGCTGCAAGGAAGGCTGAAACCCCAAGTATCTGGCACTTTCAGAAGCAATTTTTGGAGGTGAGCTCTGCTTCCCATCAGGGCATATTACGTAAGCAATTCTCCAAACATAGGAGGAGACTCAGATACTGGGAGGGGGAAGAATTTGTACTCTCCATGCCTTTTATATCTGTATCTGAGTAATTGTTAAACATGTAGAATAGGACCAGGATGAGGACAGCTAGAGCTAGCAAGAGACCTTCCTCCTGTCCGTCTGCCCATCTGGATGACTAGCAGACCATTCCATGGGGTGGGATGAGGTGAAGTTTGTCCCTGCTCTCTGCATCATCCGCAAATCATAATTCTCCCCAAATCCATATTCATGAAGGGAGGAGGAGGGTATACACAGGAGGAGAATCATGTTAATTCTTGTTTTGTTTGCGTTCTTTCATCTGGCTAGATGCATTTCCAGAACCATGTAAATCAATGGATTTTTTTCATTACTGCAATAAAATTTGTCTTTGTACTTAACTCCCCAAGGAGTCGGAACATAAACAGAGCTTCCACAATTCACACTTCATCTCATTCAGGCACAATGCCTTTGTTAAGACTCTCTTTGATCATTTCACTTTTGATCTGCCTGTTTGCTTGGGAAGAGCCATCCAAGTCTGCAGAGGGCCCTTCTACACCAAACCCTCTAAGGCGGCCCTCTCAGGACCCATACCAGTTGTGATGTTAATTTTATGTGTCAACTTGACCAGGCTAGGGGATGCCCAAAGAGCTGTAAAACATTTCTGGGTGTGTCTGTGAGGGTATCTCCAGAATAGATTAGCGTTTGAATTGGTAGGCTGAGTAAAGAAGATTGTCCTCAACAATGCTGGCAGGCACCAGCCAATCTGTTGAGGGCCAGAATAGAACAGAAAGCAAAGCAAAGGGGATGGGGGATTCACTTTTTCAGTTTGAGTTGGACGTCCATCTTCTCCTGTGCTGGGACATCAGCTCTCCTGGTTGGACTGGGACTTACATCCCCCATCCCTGCCAAATTCTCAGGCTTCGGCAAGCGGTAAGGGCAAGGGTGGGAGGTGGGGGCGGGTGAGGGTGGGAGATTGTATCAGCAATCCCAGGTGGCCAGCAGCTGGCCAGCTAGAGCCAAGTTATCTTCCCCTGTGGACCAGGGCAAGAGAAAGAGCAAGAGCTTGTTTACGGAATACTGTTTTCCTTCACCTTCAGGAGAGAATGCTCAGGTAAGAGATGTAAAGAGAATCCAACAAATGTTGACCAAATAAATGCACCTAAATAAGCTGTTTTTTAAAACAAACAAAGTTGGATCAATGAAACTCATCAAGCGCAAATCCAGGCGGCCCTTTACTTTCACATGGAATGAGTTATAAATGCTCATGAGTTATAAATGCCAAAGTCTAAATGCAGTGGGGGAGAATCCCAAGAGAGCTAAACGATATCATGAAAATGCTTGAATTATAGCTCCTTAGGGGCTGCTTACCCAGCAGTTCTGTGGGCTGGCAAGAGGCTTCATATTTTTGGAGGCAGCTGCCGTCATCCAGGGGTTGGGTAAGCCCAACTGGGCATCCCCTTCTCGAGGAGGCGGTGCCATCTCTCACCACGCCCCTGTGCTGACATGCAGGGCTGGGTGGCCACACAGCCACAAGCCTTCCAGCTGGGATGAACCAGTTCCCAAACACTGGAGTTAGGGGAAGGGTTAACCCTTTTTCTTTCTACCCCAACCACTTCTACTCAACCTGGCGAGGAGAGTCGGGTCCGCACAGGTTCATTCTATGGATAGCTAAGGCATCTGCTAAGATGAAGTGGACCAAAATATGGAGAGAGATGCCCAGCCAATTGTTAGTATTGAATTAGCTTTGAATGTTAAAATGTTGGCCCAAATATGATTTCTTAATTATTTTTGTATAGAAGTTATATTAGGATTAGGCCTTCAAATGTGGGTAGAAGCTTCACTGGAGAATGCCTGGCCTTTTAAGCTAGAGACAAAGGAAGCTCAGTGTTTGTTGCAACCATCATCAAATACTAAGGTACTTGGATAAGAAAGCCTTTTATCTGTCCTGGTTAAATAGAATTGGAAGCAAAGAGATAGGAGAGCTGAGCCTACTCAGGGTCACAAGTATCTGGTGTCAGAATGCTTGGATAATTAGAATGATTAGTATTAAATACACTGTGGGGAAATTAATCATGTGCAGATGAAAACACATTTATTCTCTCTTCAGAGGGAAGCAGAATGAAAAAGTTTGACACTAGATAATAAGAAGGAGCCAAGCCAGAATTCTTTCCTCCCGGTTAATTGGGTGGCCATTCTGTCTGGGTCTTTGTGTGTGTACCTATTCATTCTAATGTCATGGTTTATTCCCATTCATTCTAAGCAGTGGGGACAGAGCTCAGAAGGGCTCTTCCAGTGTTGGGTTGATGAGATCTGGGTCCCTATCCCTGTTTTTTTCTCAATTCTACCACTGACTGACTTGCAGTTAGGACATTTACCCTCTTCACAGGACAGAGTAGTGTACTCAGCCTTGGATTGGAGTCCCAGCTATCACTGAGTTGCTGTGGACCCTAGAAAAGTTAGCCCCACATTTCTGCTTCTGTATAATGAATATAGAAACAGTATCTACCCCATAGTTTGTTAAATCATTAATAAGAGAATCTACCTAGAACACTAGTATAGCACATACTAAATTCTCAATCAACATAATTTGTTATTACTTAAATAGTCTTCCCTTATTGTACCCTTTATTTGGCAAAATGGTTGAGAAGACATAGTTATATTAATGGTCATGCATTTGTGTTACAAATATGAAAGGAAGAGGGTCTCAGATGTTTAATAAGAAGAATGCTCAGTGCTGTTTTCTATGCCTCCACACAGGGATGAGTAGCCTTTTCTTTTTGAAAACAATCACATCAGATGATTTCTATCAGAGCACATGTTTGAGTGGAACTCTATAGCTGCATTTGTGTGGAGACTTGTTTTGGGTTCTGCTCCTTCAACTAAGCAACAGTTTGGTGCTTCCCAGATAGGTCTTATGTACTCTATCTGGGTCACTTTAGCCTGGATCTTCACATTTTGATTCTGAAACATTGATTTTTCTTTCTTTATTAAGTCTGATACCATAATAATTCTGAGTGGGAAGTTGTCTTATTTATAGTTTTGTAGGAAATTTTTTTTATTTGAAAATACCCTTTAACAAAACAAACCATACATTGACAATGCTAAAACAAATAAAAGGATGGAAGTGTTTTGAGGGTGAGATACATACTTTTACTTTTACTAATATATTCCTCTGTAAAGAGATAGTTTTCAATTATAGAGATTATGCTTAGTGTGGGAATGGTGAGAACTCTGTGAATGTGACAGTTTTAGAAACTTTCAATATTTTTTTTAACAACAACAAAAACCCTTTGCTTAAAAACAAAGTGATAGGTTTTCATTTTTCAGTGTTTAGAACATTTCAGTTTATAACTTCAGGCATGGTAATTTCTTTTAGTCTTTATTCTTTAGACTCCAGAAATACAAGTCTACCAAATTTCCCAATCTAGGGCCAAGTCTGTTTAAAAGAACATACCTTTGTAAGGACATCTTCCTAACAGATGGTTTTTCTTAGTGTGGAGTTTAGATTATGTATTTTCATAATGTATTTGAAGGTTTTGGGGTTCTGTAAATATATTTCCTTCAACTAACAAAATGATTTATTCCAATTCCAATTTACTCCTGAAAGTATTTTGGTGGCTTCCAAAAAGCTTTGATTAGAGATACAATCAAGAAAGAGAAATGAATAGCGTAAGATTCAACCCCCCTGTTGACTGAGCCCCCTCACAGTGAAAACAAAGACGAAAATGAGATTAGTTACAGCATTCACATAGTTGCTTATGAGGAGAACGTTTTGTCCTGGGCCTAGGTCCTAAGAAAAATTTTTCTGATTGTGTCTCTTAAAAATAAAACTATATAATACAATTTAAAAAGTTCGAAAGATCTCTAAAAGGAATGCAATACTGAATTTTATATGAATGTCCTCACATAAGTAGAGGACATGATGCAGAACCACAATTCAATAAAATCAATTGTACAAAAGGCCAAAGCAGAGATAAGTAACCTAGGATCCGTAGGCCATGTGGTCTGCCCTCCTTCCATCGTGGACCAAAATGTAATTCCAGGAAGCCCTCACAGGTAAGGAAACAAAGCCATAAAGAGGAGAGATGACTTGCCCCAATCCATAGCAGGTTGGTGACAGCCAGAACAAGGTAGGGCCTCTTTCCATTCACACTGACCTAGTAGAACTCCTGGCCCGGCAATCGTCAGCTGCAAGATGTATGATACCTTCTAGGACAGCGCTGTCCACAGGAACTTTCTGCGGTGATGGAAATCTTCTATACTCTGTACTATCCAATATGGTAGCCACATATGACTGGCATGTGAGACTGAGGGACTGAGTTTTAAATTTCATTTACAGTTAATGAATTTAAATTCAAAGAGCCACATGTGGCTAGTGGCTGCTTTGTCAGACATCACAGCTCTTGAGCACTATGAGGTGGACACAAAACTCAGCGTATCCCTTCTCTGCCTAGGGTCCCCTGTGCTGCTGGAGGGTTTCTATTGGCCAGGTCTGGCAGACGGAGGAAGAGGCAAACATTGCATTTGTCTGAATGTTAGTTGGAGTGTGAGAAATGAGGGGCATGTGGGTGAGATGCCCTACCTGGCCCAAAGCCTGCAGCAGTCAGGGAGTCACTGAGAGCAGTCAGAGGCCTCTGCACCCACTTTGATGGCCACACCTGGGGACAGGTGATGTGCAGATCAGGCCAGGGTTTACAGTGTAGGCTCTGGTGACAAGATCGGGCTCAGCAGTGTGTTTATTTCCTTTTGCTCTTCTCAGGCATGAGATGTGGAGGGCCCCCAACTGGGAAACCATGGGTGCCAATGAATAATAATGTCATGAACTCATTTCATTTGTACTGCTTAGAATGCAATTCTTAAGTTTAAAATTAGGAAAAAAAGTTTTATGAAAAGAATACAATAGTAAGCGGTAATAAGAAGCAAACCTCATTTCATAATACAGGTCCAGGTAAAGAAAGTAAATATAAATCAGATTCCACAGTGTCTTACTCAACAACAAAATGTGTTTAACTCCCAAAAGGATACTCTTTTGTGATACATTTATAATAAGATAATATTTTAGAACAGTAGCAGATATTATACTCATGATTTGAAAATATATAATTTTAAAGTAAAAAAAGAATGATACTTTAACATTTTATTACTTTTTTCAAAACTACTTTTTTCTTGTGCAGAAAAAATTATTTGCTCAGAAATGGGCCAGTGTAATGCAGTTCAAGTAAAAAGCTTCTATACACTGGCTTAAACCAAGAATTTCCCCATATATGATTGTGATTTTTCATAATGATCATAAATATTAAGGTAAATAAAAAGCCATTACTCTCTCTTTTGCACTAATATATTGCGCTAGCTATAGAAAGTGATGTCAGATTCAAGTCTAATTACTTCTATTTTGTTTCTGCTATTTTTTCTACTCAATTTATTGTTTTGTTGTTGGAGCTTCCAACCATTTCTTAAAAGATACAATATTTCTTTATCAAGTAGCAACAGAAATGATGTAAATAAATAATTCCTTACAAATTAAATGAAGCTAGTCATAAGAGTAGGGAGAAACAAATTATTGTTCTCTTCTAACAGCAAGCTTATGGGATAAGTAAAAAGATGTATTAAATATCCCTTGAATATTAAGTATACTTTACTCATGTATACTTGGCACCCATATGCACACCACATTAATGTGGCATCTTCAGGCTTCAAAAGTTAAAAGCAAAATGCTCATATTTTAGCCCATGAGGATGAGGAAGAGGCTAGGTAGTGAAAGTTATATGACCATTCCTTAGGTCCTGGTGGAAGCTAATGTAGACCTTGATAGGACCATTTTTACCTCCCTTCTGACAAATGGAAGCCAGGATCAAAAAGGAAAAGTTGAAATAGATGACAGAGGAGAGTCAACAGGAACAAATATAAAGAAATTGCAATATTGCCTAGAGTCCTGTTGCTAGCACTGTGCTCCCAAAGGCTTCATGACAGTGTTATGACTATTGTCATTATTGTTAATAAAAGCAAACATATACTGAGACTTTATAATGGACTAGACGATGCTTTACCGATGTTCAAAACAATTTAGTGAGCTTGATACATTTTGTAGCTGACCAAACTGAGCCTCACAGTGTCTAAATAGCTTGTTCAATAAACGGAGGGATAAAATTCAAACTCAGGTCTTTCTGATTCCAAGTCCTCCTTTTGGTCACCACACTCTCACATGGGAAATAGATTTTTATGGTACTAGATTCCTAAAAGTGTCCAAACAATGTGAATCCATTTACATTTCCTGCCACTCTCTCCTTTCTGGGTAAGAATTGCATGGGTTTGTCATAGACTGTTATAATCCCTTACTTTTATTTCTTATTTGTTCTCAAGTTCCAAAGTGCATCAACTTTATCCATGATACTCACAATATTAAAGATTATATTTATGAAGTTTTTTATTCATATTTTCTTTCTTATATGGAGAGTCCCAATCCTTTTTGTTTTAATTCTGGGTAGGTGTCTGTTCTCTGACATTTTCTTGAATAATTGGAACATTGGAGAAATAGAGATTTGGAAAATATTTTTATACAATGAACGTCTCAGTTTTGTGAGGTGGCTGATAGGGACTGTTCACACAATAGTTTGGTAGGTGCCAGGTCAATTTTTATAATCAATGTAGTATAAGACTTGTTGCTGGACAGACCTGGATTTGAACCCTGGTTCTGCCACTGCATATTCTGGGAAGTTGCTTGACTTTGCTCTGCTTTGGATTTCTGGTGTAAAAATGGGGCTAAATAGCTATCTCATAAATGAAGGTGTGAGGTTCTCATTAGGTAGGAGGTGAGAAGCTCTGGCCCATGGCACTGGATCACTCCATAAATGACAGCCCTGTGGTCCACGTCTGAAATGATGTTATGACCACTCTAGGGGAACAGAAACGCACACAGAAAACAACATGGGCTCCCCTTACTCCATGCAATTCCCAGCAGACTAGTTCAGAAAGTGATAGTTGGACAGTTCTAGTTCCCTTAGGTTCCTACACGGCTGAGAATGTCAATTGCCTTTATACAGGAAGGACAACTTGGCCTCTTACACAGTTCTGTGTCATGCTCGCTGTCCTTCAGAATGCCACAGGCATTGTCCCACTATGTTCTGGCTCCGACAGTCAAGGAAAAGTCAATGTTGGCCTGGTTCACCCCTCCCCCTGCCTCAATGAGGTATTATCTTCTGCCCGGATCTGCATGGGAGTCTTCCTTTGGAATGGAGGTTGTGTAAATTCAACAAAATGTGTCTTGGTGTTGACCATTCTGTATCACTTTTTTCCAGGACACAGATTTGTTGAGTGGATTCATTCATTCAGCAAATATGTATTAAGTAGCTACCATGTGTCAATCAGGCCCTATTTGGGGTACTGTGTGTTTGTATCAGTGAACAAAACAGACAGACAAAAGCTTTGCCCTTATGGAGATTTTATTCTAATGGAGAGGGATGGTCAGGAAGCACAATACAAACAGGAAATGACATGGTGTTTTGGGAAGGGTTAGGGACCTCACGATAGAGGTGGGTTGCAATTTTGAGCAGAGTAGCTCCTGGAGGACTCTCTTGGAAGCTGACATTTGAGCCTGAGCCAAGAGTTGAAGGAAGTGAGGGCAGGAGCAACAGGGGGACCAAGCAGGGGAGCAGCCAGAGCTGAGGGGAGGGAGGATGGAGGGGGAGGCCAGAGAATGCAGGGGACTTGATTCAGCAGGATCCTGTAACCACCTCCCGGCTTTGACTTTCTGTCTGAGTAACCTGGGAACCACTGCAAGGTTCTGAGCGGAGGAGAGACCTGCTCTGGCTTGTGCTGTCAAAGGAACATTCTGACAGCTGTGTTAAGAATGCACTAGGGTGGAGGAAGATCCTGGTCTTACTTTTTGTCAGAAACACTTTTTCTTCATAAATCTATTTATATTTTTAATTTCTTTTTTCCAGTTTATTCTGGTATTTTCTTTAGAAACAAGCATGGCTCACATCTTGGGTCTCTTGGTCAGTATCTCACCTCTGTCATCTTTATAGACTTGACAGACTGCTGTTTTCCTATCCTTTTGGTAAGATTTCCCCAGATGTGTTCTCTGTGTACATATTCATTCAACAGATAGTGATTCGGTGCTTTTTGTGTGCCAATGACTGCTCCACAGTGGAAGGTACAGAAGAGAGCAAGAAGTTGAGGGCCCTGTTTGGAAGATGCTGACATGCCGGTAGAGGAGACAGATACACACGATGATGCCTGCGGCAACAGTGCTGCAAAGAATATGAAGTGGGGTAATGTTCTAGAAACTGATGGAAGGAGGAGTCAAAGGAGGCATCTCTGAGTGATCTCTGAGCTGAGACCCAAGTGACAAGAAGACACTAGCCATGTGCCTAATCAGCGGAGCTCAATCTAGGCAGCAGGGAGCGCTGAGCCCTTGAGAGCTGGAAATGAGCTTGGTGTGTTTGAGGAATGGAGAGAAGGTGGCGCAGGGCGAGCGAGGGAAGCAGTGTCAGTGCAAGGTCAGAGGAGTAGGCAAGGAAGGAAATTGGATTTTATTTTCAGGGCAAAGGGAATCATTAGAGGATTTTGAGCAGGTTGTGAATGTTGTCTGCTTTATATTGCTGACAGGTCAGCGTAGGGCAGGATTTCATAAACAAGACATAGAAAGCAAATCACAAAGGAGATTTATAAATCTTACTTTTTATTATTAAAATAAAAAATTCTATTACCAAAAAACAAAATTAAGAAATGAAGGGATAACAAACATAGAACCAACCAATGATTACTATCCAGAATATATTAAAAAAAATTCCTGCAAATCAATAGGAAAGAATAAATTCAATAGAAAAATGGTTTGAAGATATCAATAGGAAAATGAAAGTCAATATGCATGAAAAAATGGTTCAATAGGACTGGCCTTTAGGGATGTAGATTTTAAAAGCCACTAGACGCTATCTCACATCCACCAGATTGGTAAAAATTAACAGACTTACAATATAAAGTGTTGAAAAGAATGTGCAGGAATAGGAACTCACCCACTGCTGGTGGATGGTAGAGTGGTAAACAGTATCGTGGAGAATGGTTTGCAATATCAAGAAAAGTGATATTGCAGGAGATGCTCATTCTCTTCAACCCAGAAATTCTACCACAGAATATATACCTTAGATAAATTCTTATACACATATGTAAGGAAACACTTCAGATATGTCCATAGTAGGGAGCACTGTTTGTAATAACAATAAAGAAACAAACTATCAATAGGAAATGGATAAATTAGTTTATATATTTGGAATACTATACAGCTATGAAAAATGGATGAATAAGAGTCAGAGGTATCAAATTAGATCAATCTCACAAACATACTGTGGAGTGAAAGTAAGTTGTAGAAGAATACACTAACTATGATATCCATAAATAAAGTTTAAAACATATAAACATTATATGTATTGCTTAGAAATCAAGCACAAGGATAAAAACACATAAAAATGAATGGGAAAGACAAGCCAAATTACAAATTGGTGCTTTCCTTTCCTTGGAAGGAAAGGGGACCTGTTAGGGAGGACAATTAGGGCTTTTACCAGTGTTTGTAATGTTTTATTTCTTAATCTGCATTGTTGGTTTATGGGTATAGACTTGGGGATTTTTTGGTTGCTATTTTGATATTACAAAATATTATTATGAAATATTTATGATCTAGAAACAGGTATAAAGAAAAGAAGATCTCTTGAGCTGTTTGTGGAAAATGGCAGGCAAGAGTAAAAGCTGAGATACCCAGTGGAGGGTTGAGTAGTACATTAATCCAGACAAGAAATGGTGCAGGTGGAGAAAAGCCAAGACAGTGCCAGCGGGGCTTGGTGATGAATTAGCTGTGGGTGAGTTAAAGAGAGGAATTAAGTATGATTCCTAGAATACGGACTTGAGAAAATGAATGAATGGAGGACCACTTATAAGATGACGAATACCAGGAGATAAGTATGTTTGGGGAGGAGGAGATGATGAAGTTCAGTTCAGAACATATTATGTTTGAGATGCTTAGTGGGCATCCAGTCAAAATGTCAGGTGGACACTTAGATATGAGCCAAGAGTTCAAGGGAAGAAATCAGTGCTAAAGATTTGAATTTGGGAGCCATTAACACGTAGGTGGCCCGCGAATACCTAGAGAGAGATGGTTGATAGAGTAGAAGATGCCCATGAATGATTTCTGGGGATTCTGTTATTGGCTGAGATGGAGCTAACACAGAAACCTGAAAAGGAACCAAGTGACCTCAGAGGCCAAGTGATGGGATGATGTTGAGAAGAAGGGAGGGGTTAATCCTGCTGCAGTCAGGTAAAGTGTGGACAGAGAAGGATCAGTATGGAAGTTGTTGGATATTTTGACAAGATATGTTTCAGTGTCATGGTTGGGGCAAAAAAAAAAAAAAATATATATATATAGACTGGATTGAACTCAAGAGTAAATGGGAGGAAAAAATGGAGATGGACTAACCAACCTGTACAAAATAAACAAAATACAAGTACCATTGAGGCACCCCCCCCTTTTTTTTTTTGAGACAGAGTCTCACTCTGTTGCTCAGGCTGGAGGGCGGTGGCGTGATCACAGCTCACTGCAACCTCAAACTCCTAGACTCAAACGATCTTTCTGCCTCAGCCTCCCAAGTAGCTGGGACCACAGGTACTCGCCACCACACCCGGCTAATTTTTCTATTGTTTGTAGAGACAGGGTCTCGCTCTTGCTCAGGCTGGTCTCAAGCTCCTGGCCTCAAGCAATCCTCCCACCTCTGCTTCCCAAAGTGGTAGAATTATAGGCAGGAGCCACTGTGCCTGGCAGACGCCCTTTTTGATACCCCCAACCCTTTTCATTTCCCTCCCCTCCAGAGTGAATCACTATTTTGAAATTTCCTCCACATTTTTATACTTTTACTGCATATGCATATTTACAGAATTAAAATGCCTTGTGTTTTTAAAGTTTACAAATGCTATTACATTTGACACATCAATGTGCAACTTGAGTTTTTCACCCCATGTTAAAATTTTGAGATATAGGGACATTGGCAACTGTAGATTAGTAGATTAGCCATTTATTTTTAACTGTCTTATAATATTCCATTGTATCAATATAGGACAATTTCCTTCTTTCTTCCCCTATTTATGAGTATTTAGGTGGGTTTCAACTTTCGTTGTACATGGCTCCTTGGATTCATGTTCAAAATTTCTTTTGTCCACATACTTAAGAGTTGAATCTCTAAATTTCTAGATTATAGGTATCTTAGTCTGCTTGGGCTGCCATTGAAAAACACCATAGACTGGGTAGGTTAAGCAACAGAAATTTATTTTCTCACAGTTCTGAAGGCTGGAAGTCTGACAGCAGGTTGCCAGCATGGTTGGGTTCTGGTGAGGGTCCTCTTCCTGGCTTGCAGACTGGTGCCTTCTGGCTATGTCCTCTCATGGCAGGGGTGGAGGGGAAAGAAACCTCTCTCTTTTCCTCTTCTTATAAGGCCACAGTCCTATCATATTAGGGTCCCACTCTTACGAATTCATTTAACCTTAATTGCCTCCTAAAGATCTTATCTCCAAATATAGTAACAGTAGCTTCAGCATACGAATTTGGGGTGGGGGCCACAATGCAGTCCACAGCAATAGGTTATGGAAATTTTCAGCTTCACTAGATCCTCACTGCAGCCTCGAACTCCTGGGCTCAAGTGATCCTCCGACCTCAGCCTTCCGAGTAGCTGGGACTACAGGTGCATGCCACCATACCTGGCTAATTAAAAAATTTTTTTTGTAGAGACAGGTTCTCACTATGTTGCCCAGGCTGGTCTTAAACTCCTGGCCTCAAACCATCCTCCCATCTCAGCCTCCCAAGGTGCTGGGTTTATAGGTGTGAGCCACCACACCTAACCAGTATTAATCATTCTAAATTGGAAATCAAACAAAGTAATGAAACTTTTAAATTTTTATAACATTTTGGGGCACAAATTGATATTTGACATTGAAAACTCATAAGACATGAATGATGAACCAGATTCCCGAATGTAGAAACCACGAAATCATAGACTGTAAGGAATCTCATCTTTGAGAGGCACCTTAAGTGATATCTTGTCAAATCACTAGATATCAGAATCAGGTAGGGAGTCTACTCAAATGCCAAGCATCTGTTAAGCATGCAGCATTTCCCCAACATCTTTTAATCATGGAAATCAATTAACTTAGGACACTCATATAATCTTAGGAAGCTACTGTTCTTTAGAGTGTGGGGATGCTAGTTTAGAATGCTGCACAAGCAGAAATAAGCACAGTATTTCAGATAGCCACTTTCTAAGTTCCTAGGAAAAATACTGCCTCACATTGATGACATAGTTTAAGGCCTTGGTCAAGAACTCATGAGGTTCACAGTTAACTTAGGCAAGGTGTTGATCCTTTTCTGACCTGATATCCTGGTTTCTTGCAAAGTTTCTGACTAAATGATATCTTGTACCCTTCTTTCCAGTAATTGGATCCATTGATTTTATATATATTACTCCAACCTCCCACTTGAGGTACTGGGGTACCCTCAGTATTTTAGGCCGACCCTGCCCTGCCCATCTACCCAGACCTCCTGTCTGCTATCCCAGATAGCACCTTTCCCACCTGCTTAGCTTCCTCCTTTTACCTTCAGTGTATCCTGGCTACCCTCTCTCTTCCCCATACTGCAATTCTATCCATTCAGCAGATATTTGTTGAATTCCTGTTGAAAGTCGTGAAGACTGAAATTAATAAGAAACACTCACAGAAGAGGTGGACTCCGAGCTGAGACTTAAAGGACGGAGGAGTATAGGAGTGATGACAGGGAATTCCAGGCTAAAGAAATAGCATTAGCAACAGGGCCCCACCTCTGGAATGGACAAGGTGTGATAAGTTATTTAAAGCCAAGTGAGATGGCCAAGGACAGGTACCAAAGGGGCAAACCCTGTTCCAGGTGCTACTAAGAAAACATTGGTATAGCAGGCTAGCATGCATCCCTGGAGTAGCTGCAGCACGGGGGCAATCAATGCAAATGGTGCCCAGGTGAGGGGAGCGTGGATTTAGGATGATATAGATGTTCTCCTGTGAGGCAGGAGAACAGCAACAGTGGGATACAGAATGGTGAAACTCAAGAAGGCACAGCAGGACAGCCAGTGGCACCAGGCAGGTCTGTGGTAAGGGAGCACTTCCAGTCACTGAGCTGTGGCTCAGGAAAGTGTTAGAGGTACAGGCCCTGGAAATGGAGGTGGGGGAGTAAAATGGAGCCCCAGGAATTGGAGGGGTCAAGGCAGCTTACCAGGAGTCCTACGTGTATCTAAGTATAAGACTTGGGGGCACAGAGAGCCCTGGGGCTTGGGAAGGATGGACCTCAGTATTAGCACTGGAGCACCCCGGCAGGAGTTGTGTCAGTGTGCAGCCCCCTAAGATTGACTTATTTGTCTCTTTAGATTTGATCTGGTCCAGGGAGCATGAGGATGGCCTCACCTGCAGCTGGGGTAGGGGTGCTGTGGCTGAAATGAGTCAAGAGGCATGATGGGGAACGATTCCACTCTAGGGGCTCCTAGGCCTACATCCAGCCTTCAATCCTGCCCATGCAGGGAGGTATGTTTGGAGTTCAGAGAAACAGTAAAAGGAATGAATGTGAGGAAGGAGCAAATATGTTGGTAAATATGATTAAAGGTGGCTAAACAGAACATTTTAGAGGCCAAATTATTTTTTAAAACAGTGTGCAATATTTATATACACTGCCACAATCTTACGGTTTTTTCACAATTATTGTGCTATGGTCAAAGTAGATCTGAGTGTGAATCATATGTTGTACTTCTCAAAATATAAAAGAAGAGAAATTCCATAGGATTTGTTGACCATTGCACAAATGTAGTGAAATCCTGGCAAGTTCTTTGTTGGTGCCAGACTACCATGCTGCCTTGCATAGACAGTTCAAGATTTTAATTGAGCTTAGAGTAAACTAAATTGAGAGCTTACTGAAAAAAGAAGCTAACTAAAGAAACACTGTCTATGGGTTAGACAAACTGCAGACTTTTTGGAGATTCTGACAGCTTCTTTTAGCAGCACCCTCACAAAGGCTAGAAGAGATGCCACAACAGACAGGGTGGTGTTTGCTGAGGACTATCTTGGAATAGGGCTTTGGGTATATATGAGTCCCTTTGCTCCTTTGTACAATTCAGTGCCTTTAAATAATAATAGTAATTATAGTCTATAGTAATAAGTCTAGACAGCAACTTTCTCCCTTGAGTGATGAGAACTGTGGATGCCCTTTGATCCGTGCCCTCACACTTCCCCTGGAAATAAGAGGGAACATTGGTCGCAGCTCAGAGGTGTTCATGTCCTCCGTGGGTGGCAGGCAGGTACATTTGGGTCTGGATGCCGTGAACTGGTGACACCAGATGCTGCATTACCCTAGACACTTGTCTGCATCTACAAACTTGCTGTATTTTATTAATTCTAGATGATACCAACTGTAGGATGCACCATTATTTTATGTACAACTAATTTTAAAAGTTGCTACTAATCCCAATTTTAAAACACCATCAACCCCAAGGCATACCCTGATCTCAGAGATGTGAGCATGTCAAAATAGGAAGCAACGGAAATATATCTTACAATTGATAAGAAATACTATTTATACTTTTCTGTGGTGCCTCCTGGGAGAAAATGGACTGGAACCTTTATTTTTAAAGAAAAAAATAAAAATTTCAGGAAAAGTCACATTTTGGTAAAAGCCCACAGGAGCCCTGAGAATGAACTCTCGGAAGGATGCAAGAGTCTGGGCACGCACCCTAAGAAAGCCTGAGGGTCACACAGGGTCTGCTGCTGCCCTGGATGAGCATGTGTGGACCCAGAGGGCTATCCCTGGGGATGGGGCACACATCCGTCCTAACAAGTGTGGAAGAGTACCATGGGTCTCTCTCCAACATGCTGTGTGAGGGCTGGTGGGGTGGGAGCACACCACACACCTGGGCAGGTGGGCGTTTTGCTGCTTCCAGCCCCATTGCTAGCGGTGAGATGGCAGCAGGCATGGCAGGGGTGCCTGTGGCTGGGAGCAGGGAGAGGGGGGATGCGATCTTCACGCTGGGCTCAGAGCAGATGCTCCCTGGGCAGAGATTCGAGGCCACATGTTTGAGAACCTTGGAAGTGTTTAGGTGAGTGACTCCCCACCCCAGGAAAAACTGGGATTCTTGCTGGAAGGCAGGTGCAGACTTTGTAATTTGAGCCAACATGTAAATCCAACCTCATTTCTGCTCATGTGAGATGAGGATGAGCACAAAGTAGTCCCATTCTGATAAGGGACAAGCCATAGATATGAACTTTCCGGTGTTTGAATAGACCCAAGGGCACAGGCAGTGACAGCAGTGAAGAGTTCAGCCAAAGCAATGGGTGACACGAGATTTAGGATTGCCGAGGGGGAGTGTCTTCATCCCTTTGTGCTGTCCTAACAGAAGACCTGACACTCGGTAATTTATAAAGAACAGAGATTTATTTCTTACAGTTTTGGAGAGGAGTCTGGGAAGTCCAAGGTCAAGGGACCCACATTTGGCAAGGGCTGCGTCACCTGATGGCGGAAGGTGGATAAGGGTGGGGAAGAGGAGGAGGGGGGAGAGGGAGAGTCCAAACTCATCCTTTTATCAGGATCCCACTCCCACAATAACCACTAATCCATTCATGAGGACAGAGCCCCCCAGCCTAATCACCTCTTAAAGTCCTGCCTCTCAACACCATTGCATTGGGGATTAAGTTTCCAACACATGAACTTTGGGGGACACATTCAAACCACAGCAGGAATGATTGAAAAGCCCCTCTGGTTCTGTCCGAAAGCTAGCAGCAGAGGGAGAGTTGTCTCACACAGTGGCAGTATTATCAGGCGCAGGGGGTCTGTTTTCCCTCAGCAGCTTGCCACAGTGTCTAGTGTCCTGATGCGTTTCGTTCTGTAAAATTAAATTCATTTGCACTTCTGCTTGTACAGGGAGCGCAGAGGTCTGGGGACACAGAGAGAAAGCTGTAGTGCTGGGGGCAGTGCTGACTAGTGGTTGGCTGTGGGGTCTCTGGGTCAGAGCTCAGGGGACGCAGGGGTGAGTACCATGTCTGAGGGACATCTCAGGGGAGTTCCAGAAGGAGGTAATGGAGAAAATGGGGGAGAGGCAATATATGAAAAATTAATGACTGAGACTTTTTCAGAACTGATAAAGCTGAATAGAAATTAGGATGTATAATTACCAAACTAATAGAGAGACAAAAATAAAATGAGGGGGAGGGAGAATACTCTCAAACAACACAAAAGACGACCAGAAAGAGAAAAAAAGCAGCAATTTTTTTTTAGAATCAGCAATTAGAAAATAGAGACAAACAGAATGCACAAAATAAAATGGTAGCAATATATCCAAATATGTAAGTATTCACAATCAATGTGCATATACTAAATTTCTTTTAGGAAAAAAAAAAGCCCAGCTATGTGTTGTTTATAAATCCCAATCTACAAGACAAAGCTTCAGAAAGCGTAAACAGCCCAGGGTGGTCAAGGTTACACCAGGTGTGCCAGTTTATAGGGAGTAGACTTGGTTAAACTGAAACTGTGTTTCCCAGAAGGCTCTTTAGACAATGGGACCATGGCTTTGAATTTTTAGATGCCCTATTTTTTCCTGTAGTCCTGTGCTAATTTTAAACATTAACTTAAACCAGTGGCTGAGCAGGCTGAGACCTCAGTTTCCTGGTTTCTAGATAGCACTGCGTCCTGCCTGAGATTTCTGCCTCCTGCTGAGGACTTGGGCAAGCAAGTATCGTGGGGCCCAAGGGAGACAGGGGAGGATTTGTAGCTGTTTTCAAGGTCATGTGTGGAGTTAAAGGCAAATGGTTAGAACACAGGGTTCCTTTGAGCTTTCTGCCCAAGGGGGCAATGCTTCATGTTCAGGCGCTTCTTCACTCCTTGTGTCATGTGATCTTCTCCCCTGAAGTCTGTCTGCCTGCCTGTCTATGGGGTCCCAGGTGCTCAACTCCAGCGTTTCCTCCGCAGCTACTGCCCTCGCTTTCCTCTGAGATCCACTTACCCTGTCTCCTCTCCCTCAGAGGGCAAGATGGGATATGTTCCAAACATATCATAATTTTCTTAAAGAAACAACATTTCCCCAACTAGGAAACAACCCAATACATTTTGGTGGAGAATCTACCCTGTACAAAACCCCAGGCTAGATGCCAGTGATTCAAAAATAAGTCAGACACTCTAATCTCTGAGCCTAATGGATGAGACAAACAGGTAAACACACGACTTTAGGATCATCTGTTTATCTTAACAGTGGAGGAGTCAAGGCGTCCCAGTGGGGGTCAAGGAAGGTTTATGGAAGAAATACTGAGAAGGGCTCTGAAGGGTGAATAGGAGTTAAGCATTTCACACAGATAAGTTAGCAGAACAGAACACAGGGGAATAAAACAACAAGAATCATTTGGGAAACTGCATGCCTTTTGGTGTTGTGTAGCCTGAAATGCAAAGGAGGTGGCTGAGAGCTGGTTTTGCAGCCCTTGAACCTTGCCCTCTTGAAGATATGAAAGGTTTGGAGTAGAAATAACCAAGAGCTGGCCTTGGAGAGAGGTTGTCTTTCAAGTGTGTTGCTGGTGTGAGTCCTCCCGTATTCCCTTGGAGAGGAAACAGGTGCCTACTCCCTACATCAAACCCAGAACAACATGCTCCATTGAAACTCTCCAGACAATTTGATGTGTGTCTCTGGAATTTGGGCGCACAGTTGGTTGGTGTCTGACTCAGGCCTGAAAACCCCAAAGGGTGAGAGGCTGTGGTTGGCAGAGCCGGGAGGGTGACTGCATTGGGCATGTCCTCGTGCAGCTGCAAGTCCACAATTTGTCAGGGCTGGAGGTGCATGAGGGTTTCTCTTGAATTACGTGGGGGGGGGGGGGACAGCGAGAGAGAAAGGGGGAGCAGGCACCGTCGCCTGGGGTTGTCTGTCTTGGGGCATGTCCAGATGGCTTCTTGGAGAGGTGGTGGCAGCCCAGCAGAGAAGCTGCAGATGCCCAAAGGCCAGCCCTGGTTACACACAGGTGAGAGATGAGTGCCTTCTTCCAGCAACGCTGGGGGGCAGGTGCTCTGAAGAACCCATGAGAATGCCCTGTTGGGGCAGTAGCTGCTACACCTGCCCAGCCTGCTCAGACCTCTCCGCCCCTTCACTGCTTCCTCCTCCCTCCTCCATTTCGGATCCTGGGAGGGGAACTGAGGCTAGCAGCTGAGGCTGAGAGATGGAAGTGCAGTGTGGGGACAGAGGAGAAGACCACCAAGGCCCCCTCCCTACAGGGGACCAGGCTGCAGCAGGTCCAGGGCGGGCACAGGGAGAAGTTCCAACAGAAACTCAGGTCCAGGACATGTGAATCACCGGCAAGCGCTGCTTTGTGTGTATGACCACAGGAGGCTGAAGGACCGGTTAGTTGCACCTTAAGAATGAGCAGAGAAGTCGTGGAACTTGCTCTGTTGGATCCAATAGGCAAGAAGAAACCCTGGGCATTACCAAAGAAACTAGAACGAGCAGGGGGGAGAGAGAATACCATTTGTGATTATGTCCATTTAAGGGTTATATTTGCATGTATCACACTCTACTGAAATTGCCTTATCTTAGCAGTGGTCAGGGCATGGCATCCAGAGAGTTGGATTCTGTTATTGGTTTCTCCATATACTCACCATGTAACCTTCGGTAAGTTACTCGATTTCTCTAAACCCCATTTTATACATAAACCAAGATAAAATGAATTTTTCTTTGTAAAAGATTTAGATCTGCACTGTCCAGTAGGGTAGCCATTTGCCATATGTGGCTACTGAGTACTTGAAATGGGACTTGTCTGAATTGAGATGTGCTGTAAGCCTAAAATACGAACCAGATTCCAAAGACTTAAGCTGAAGTGATAATATTTTAGATAAATTGGGTTAAATAAAATATATTATTGAAATTAATTTCACCTGTTACTTTTTACTTACTTAACGTGCCTGTTAGAAAATAGAAAATTACATATGTGGCTTACATTATGTTTCTATTGGACAGCAATAGCCAGACAGGGCACGATTCTTAAACACTCGATAAATGTTGACTCCGATTATGTTTTAAGAAACTTAATGAAGACAAGGAATACAAATGTTTAGTGCTATTTCCTGAGTAACTAAGAATGTCTGGCACATAGCAAATGTAGTAAATGTTCAATGAATTGGTTGACTGGTCAAATGTGGACGGGTGTGTGTGCTGCTTGTCTGTGGCCAGCGTGTGCTCTATCCTGATGGCTGGGGCTCACGTTGGTTCTTAAATGTCCCCTATCTCACTCTCAGCCGGTGGAATCTGTGTGGTCCAGCTCATGTGTTACTTCTTCCAGGAACCTACTATATTCCCAGTCTCCTCCCTATTCTCTCTCCAATCAGAAGCCATCTCCCCCTCTTATAAATTCATACAATGTTTTGGAAAAATATTTCTCTCCAGACTTAGCCATGCTTACCCCTCGCAGCTCCTCTGACATTTTGATGTGAGTTCCTCTAGAGCTTGCTCACTTTACTGCACCTCTGACTTCAGCATATTGCTTTGAGCAGAGCAGGTGCTCAATGTGGGTGTGTTGAATTGAATTACGGCAATGTTTCCTTGGCACCTTTCTTGTATCCTTCTTTACAGAACTTAGCATCAGGCTGGCCATTTAAGAGCCCAATAAATACTTGCTGAATAAATAGACCAGTGGAACTGCCCTGCAAAGGGAAGGAATGGGAACACCTCTCTCAACGTCAAAGGCATTGTAACTTTGGCCTTGGAGACCTTCCTTCTCCAAGGTCAGAGACACCAGCGCTTCTAGCCAAGGCCAGGAAGAGTGCAAGGCAGGTTTTGGCAGATTAGTGGGAATGGTGGGGTGTCCCTAGGTTGCAACCTCACCCCCAGAGGACTGCTGACTTGAGTCACCTTCTTTGTGGCCTTCCGTATACAGGCGCCACCCGTTCTCATCAAGCACTAAGGCCTAGACTAAGGCCATGTGTCACTATTTAGTCAATGCCCCACCTTGGTCAAAACAAACCAAACAATACCAAGACAGATTTCTATGCAGAACAAACAGTCCAACTCCACTCATAATAATTTAGAGCATCTTTTGGAAAAACATCCAACCCCAACCAACAAACTCCCCCAGCCCCCCAAAATAAAATCCCTGGACTCTATCTCCCTGGGTTTCTACCACACGCTTTCTCTGGAGATCAGCGGTGTGAATGCCCAAGGAGAGAATGGAAAGGGACCAGAGCCCTCAAGAGCAAGGGCAGGCACAGCAGTTCAGAGCGCTGGACTTGGGGTCAAAAAGGCTGGGTTTCAGATCTGAACTCTGCTACCTGCTGCCTGAGTAGTTCTCGGCAAGTTTCTTAATCTCTCTAAACCCCAGTTTCCCTTTCTGTAGTGATAATAGATAACGTATTATGACAGCTGACTATCTGCCGGGCCCTATGCTACGTGGGATAGGTTTCATTAAAACCTAGGATATAAATATTATTATCACCCTCATTTTGCACATGGACAACTGAGGTACAGAGAAGGTAAATTACTTCCCACACAGTCAGTGTGCCTCTGGTATTGTCCTATCCATCACATCGGGCTCTTGTGAGATAGATAATAAAGTACCTGGCATCCAGAAGCACTCAGTGTACAGTGGCAGTGACCCACCACCTAAAGCTGTCCCCACCCCCACTGGTGGCCATTCCCTTCTCGAGATCGATGGTGGCATTTGCCGTGAATCTGTTAGCACCAACAAACAGAAGAGCTTCCTCTTGATTATCTATAGTGAATCAAAGGTGTCACTGATTTGTTGCATGCAGTTTAAATTCCATTTAAACTGCTGAAAATTAAGCACTGTGGACCTGTTCACAGCCTCCTTCTCACTTGTATGGATAAAAAGTTATTAATTTCCTAATCCTGTCTGGTACTTCAAACACTGGATATAGCTACATTGCCCATATAGAAAGCAACTCTGAGAGACAAGCATTTCTTTCTTCCAATGTGAGAAGACACTCTATTTTTGTCTTTAAAAATGATTGTCCTGGGCGAGAGTCTCTTCAGAGGGTATGGTGACATGAAGCCAGGTGGCAGCCAGACAGACAGTCAGTGGAAAATTAACTGTCAAAATACAATCCGAATATTAGACATACTCTCTTTCTTTCCTTCTTTTGTCTTTATGCTATTCCAAATTTAGACCAGATCAGGAAACCTAAAAGGGAAATGGGTGGTACAAAGAAGTCCGTAAAAGAAATCTTCTGTCGTATCCATTACTGAACATTTTAAAACTCTTGAACCCTTCCTGCAAATGGCACGTTGATCACATCCGAACCCCTGCCTCCGCCTGCCTGAGGGGGCTCAGTACTCAGCTAACCAAAGCTGCCATTCCCCACGGCCAGTGGTCGTTTCCAAGCTCAGCCTGTGAGCCCAAGTCCCTAACTGGGCACACTGTAAAATGTTCTGGCCTGAGAGTGAACTCTGCTCAAGGGTGTTACGGCAGAACTCGAAGCGCTGTGATTCCCCAAGTAGCAATGATGCACTTTGCTCAATTGCCTAGAGAAAACCAAATTGACTTAGCCACATGCCTTTCATCCGACAATATGTCTCGCCAATTTTTATCTAATTATTCAAATATTAATCATTTGTTGAATTTGAAAAATTTTAAACAAATCCTAAAAAAGATACCATTATCCAACACATTTATTATTAGTGATACTTATACATACAGGAAAAAAAGAAAATTTGGAATATGCTACAATAATGTACGTTATCACAACCGCATAGTTTTGGAAAATATGTGCTTTGTTTTGTATTCAAACCCTTTGTCCAAAATGCAAGTCCCTGCTGTACCTGCTGGATACAGGGACACAAACTTCCTCAGTAGAGCAATACCTAGCCAGAGTACAAACAAAATATAAAGTCATAGGGTTTCAGATCAAAAGGATTTATGGGCCAGACTGGTTGGGTGGTAAGGATGACAATGCTCTCTTCAAACCTTTAGCAGTTGAAGATGCTAACAGAGGTTGAAAAGCCCCTCTTCTTTTTGAAAGGTGCCTGCCAAAGCCAAGTTTCCAAGCCTTTGGTTCCCGTTTCCCCAGACAGACAAAAGTTATTCTGCCTTGCAAGGCAACAAACAAGCGAGCTCCAGAAAAGAAGGATTCCTCCTGTAATCCAGTTGTTGCCTACTCTTTTTCCCAAACCATAGAATAGGAAACAAAAGGTTACAGCAAACTCCCCACCCCATGAAGAATATTCTACCCTCTTCCTGCCCGGGCACAGACCCCTGAGTATCACTTAGTTTTATCTCATCCTGTTTGGATAAAATGTGTTCTGTTTCCGTGTGTGTGCACATACACACTGCAGATGAGCAAATAGAGTCTTTCAAAGGAGACAGAGAAACAAATCTTGCACGGATTTGGGAGGGCACCCCCTTCTGACCATGTGGATTGAGAACCTGTTTACAACTGAAACCCATACAGAGCATTTTTTTATTGTGGAAAAAACAGCAGACACGATGCTGTTGGTGTTCACAAAGCCAAGTATGAAGATGATCGTAAAGAAAGAGACGGTCACATCAGGTAGAAGATGTGACCCTGCTCTCACTTTGTTTCTTTTGGCATGACTGTACATGTTTTATAAGTGGGGGATGGGGGGTCCTAATAAAAGTCCCATCCATGCTGTTTTAGAAACCCTGAATAATGGCATGTCTGAGACTTTTTCCTAACATTTTCTGTAGTTGAATCCAGTTTGTACTATTGTATCTCCCCACCCATTCTAAACACAACTCCAAACTGACTTTGCAAAGATCTACTTTTCACTCCTGCAAAGTGTTCCAAAACTTGTCTTTATTTCTCTCCTTTCTAAAAACACAGTCTGAATGTCTTTGTATGAACTTTAGTATTTTGGGTCTGGGCTGAAACAGAAAGAAACGGCATCATGCTGGCTAGAGTTCAGCATTTAACATTTTAGAAAAGTCTTTAGATAGAGCACAGCTGAAATAGACAGGAATCTACATTCATGTGGCCATCAAAGGAACAGAGCAAGCCGGCAGGGGCGGCCCCAGTGCAGGGCGGCCGGCCTCAGAAGAAACACCAGCGCTCCACAGGGATACTGGCAGGGCCAGAGAGAAAGAAAAGCTTTCTTGGGGCTACTGTTCTAGAATTTTTCACCCGTGTACAAAAGGACAAGGGAAGTTGATCTCTGACAAGGACATTGCTACATCAAACTCAGCTTCCAGAAACTGCTTAAAATGGGTCTCTGCTGTTCCCTGAATGCCCTGATTTACATGCAGTGGTGGGAAGGGAGCGGTGGAGATGGCTCCAGCCCAGCGCCTGGCCTGCAGGGATAGAACAGAGCATGCAATAGATTTCTAGGGCCTAGGAAATGAAACCGTGCCTACGTGGCGTACGTCAACGAAACGCCAGGACAGCCTGGCACGCACAGAGCCATCAGTGAATGGAGGGAAGAGCTCTATCAAGCTGCCACAGGCAGCTGGGCTGCTGAGACCTGTTCACCTGTTGCCTGTCCACGAAAAGGCAGGTTTTTGAGCTCTCCAGCTCTGAGAAGGCTAATGAGGAGCCATCCTCCCTGGAGTGGTGGTACTGATGTCTTTCCCACACCTGGGGCTGCCATGCTTAGGAAGGGCACAGAGGTTGCTGGCTGATTACACAGGGAAGTTTGAGCTCCAGCACACAGGTGTGAAAGGAGGGAAGTGATGCAGGAGCAAACACAGCCCACAGCCCAGGGCAGAAGGATGAACGCAGAGGCTGCTGAGGGAGGAGAAGGTGCCCCTTTTCCCAGTGGGGCAACTTCCCACTATGGAAAACAGTGGCTGCCTCAACAACAGAGCAGAACATTTTTACTGATGTGCCGGAGAAAAGATTTGGCAATTCTTGGCAAGTAGCTAAACATTAAAGAAATAGTGGATTTAAATATCAATGATTTTAAAAGGTAAAATTAGCTGACCTCTTAGAAAAGGATTAAATGGGATAGAGAGACACCTATTTAGAGAATTCGCTGAAGAAGATTTCAAAGGGTTTTTGTTGTGTTTTTGTTTCCAGTAATAACAGCTCTATCAGAAGCAATGTAAACTATGAATAGGAATAATAATATTTAGTAATCCAATCACAAGGAGAACTGTCGAGAACTCATAGTCCCATTTCTTTTCGGTCTTATTTTAGATTTTTCCTGTAAAAGAGAAATAACAAGGATTGTGGTAAAAACTCTTTTTCTCCCCTCTTTTTAAAAACATTTATTCCATAATTAGAAGCAATTTTTGATTCCATACTAATGAAGTGATATGGATGCAGGAATATTTGGAGTCCACAGCTAATTCATAAATATTATCTAGCCAAGAATTTCAGCCTCTCCTCCAATAGACCCCTGTATAGAGAGCCCTGCAAGTAAGCAAACCTGTTTTGATCCTGGGTGTGGTGGCTTTTTTTTGTGCCTGGTGTTGGGTGAACTGACACACAGGCAAAGCCAGCAGTCATAGCTGTTCTTGTTTAAGCTGGAGGCTGGCTCATTTAGGGACTTACTCTGGGTGTCAGGAGACATCAGGAGGGCATTAGTAGAAGAAACTGCGTTTTGTGCCAGCTGATAGGAATTCTGGGAGTGCGGAGCCATGATCAGTTTGAAGAGGTTGGCAGAATTCTAATTCAATTCTAGTAAAGACCTATTTCCAAAGGAGGTTGTCATCAAAAGGGGAAATGGTGCAGTGGCCTTAAGAGTCCTGAGTGTGGATAGTGGGTTAAACTATATTTTCCATATTCTTGATTCTCTGCCATTTGGGGCCTTGATGCTGGAAAGACTGCCCCTGTCGGGGCTAGTTAATTCCTAGAGATGGCAAACAACTCCCCCGTGCGCATGCCTTTCATAAACAAACCAGCCAGGTTGGAGTCCACACACTCAACTGCCTCTTTTATCAAACTCTCACACACCAAGCCACATTCCCCTGCCCTAGGTCACCCCAGGGCCAGGTACCAGGCAGCTAGGGACCACCCCTATAGCACTGAGCCCGCCAACATTATTTAAACTATCCAATTCTAAGCTCACTCAGCATACCTCATTCCTACCCTGCCATGCATAGTCCTTCACTCGTAAGTCCCGATAAAGACCTGGGCCATGCTCTGCCCTCTTCCTCTTCTGCCTCTTGACTGACCACAGTCCTTTCTCATGTGGCCCTGCATGGTGGGGCCTAACATCCTCCTCCTTTAGGGATCTGTGAGTATAAATGCCCTCCTTTATAAATGACTGTTATAACAGTCATTTCTGTGTCAGCTGTCTTATCATACCTGATATTGAGATAAACCCCAGATATACATTTAACACAGCAGGGTTATTGGCCATGGGAAGCTGTATGGAGGTTCATGAACCCTGTTCCTGAGCATTGCCCATGGAGGGATTAGCTATGCACACCTTTCAGCTGCAGCTCCAGAGATGGGGATCAAGCAACTAAGAATCTGCATGTCTAAAGGCACCTCCATGGATTTCTGCCCAAGGTGGTCTGAGTATCAGAATTGACACACCCAGGACTAGGAAAATCTAGCCATGGGAAGCAGATCTAGTAGAACCAAGTCAAGAAGGGAGCCCTCACTTTAAAACTTACTTTTTGATGCAGCAATTCCAATTCTAGAAATTTACCATAAGGACAAAACTAGGTATGCACAAATATCCTTGGAAATCTTTTTATATTATACTTAACTTATAGTAAAAAAAAGAAATCATCCTAAGATGCAGTGTTAGATTTAAGTATGTAATGACCGTCATACAATGTACTACTTAACATTCATCTGGCATGATGTTTCATGTCATGTGAAAATAATAATATACTATTAATTTTAAAAATCAGTGAATAAAACAGCATTATGATATAATCTCTTTTCATAAAATATACATAGACATATATATGGAGATTAAAACCTGGGGTTATCTCTGGGTCATGTCGTTATAATTGTGTTTACTTTTCTGCATTTTCTAAATTCTGTACAGTGGACATATATAATAAATTAATTTCATTATTTTCCAGTACATAGGCTGGTTTCTCCCTAGGGCAGGATGGAGAAACCCTAAGTACCCAAAAGATTCCTGTAGAAGGAATTTGGACAATCACATACTCTTCCCCAGAGATCGACAAGCTCTACACCTAGAGCTTTGTAAATAACGAGGGTTCAATAACCCCAAGCAGTTTGGCTTTAGGACAAAGCATGATACAAGTTGCTTTCCAGGCTCCACTTGCTGTGGGTGAGAGTTCCTAACACCCAGTGAGGCTGGGCCCACTGGCTCTAAGGTGAGGCCTGGTGGCTCCAGGTACCTGGAGGCTCACTTGGCAAGGGGGGTGTTATTAGATCTGAGCAGGGACTGAAGATGCTGTGGCTATGCTACAGTTGGTGTAGAGAATTCATAATTAGCAACAGCAGGATTAAGAAGCAAGGGGCCAGAAAGAGACATAAGGGATGGGAAATAACCTACCAGGAAAGGGCAGGAATAATCCATTCGTGAGATCATCAATCCTTTAATAACCAAGCGATGATGGTACTTACATTAAATACACTTTAAAAAGAATCAATACAAAGACTAGAATAAATAAAATAATTTGTGAAAAGGATAAACATTAAGCATATGCAGTAATTAATACAGCTATGAGGAAAGAAAATCAATATTGATCAATTCATTTCAAGATCTCTTGTTTATTAGGAAACCATTCTTTCTTTCTCAGACTTAAGGATGAGAGTAATAGTGCCCGTCACTTTTCAATCCCTCAAGGATGCTCAGAGGAACAACAAAACATAAATAAACCTGGGAAACTCAGATGTGTTTGAAATGAATGCTCTGAAAAGACTCATTGCATGTAATTGAAGTCATGTAGTATTTTTATAATTACAAAGAATTATTATTCAAATGTGGGTACCCCAAATTTTAAGTCTGCTATATTCACAAGGCAGCCGCTTTCTGACAAATAACCTGTGGCAATTTCATAATATAGGGTTCAGAAACCTCATTAGGCTACACGCATGGTGCAGCTGAAGCACTCAATGGTTTCCAAGGGTTTGTGAAAATGCAATTAGGCGAACCACAGGCATCTGCAAATGTGGTGCTTTTGCTCCAGATGGGTGGAATCTCAGGGCGCCCCAGAGCTTTCACAGGGACGATTTCTTTCAGTGTCAGCGACTTGAGCACACACCTAAGATGGTCTTTTTGCTCTTGCAGGAGAAATAGTTGCCAAATGGGTAGATTAAACAATGAATGGCTGCCAGGTTTGGTTACATATTTGTGTGTGCCATCAATTGCTGACGGGAGATGGGACCTTTTTCTGGCTACAAATGGGTAGCCAGAGCTACCTGAGCAGATCCTGATCACTGATGCATGGGCATTGCAAGATATGTCTATAGGGTTGGCCATAGGTACTAAGCACAGAAGAGGATCTGATCCCCACAGAGCCAGACCCCACTGCCCCACCCCATATGGTTAAAACTCATCCCTGGACACCAGATGTTGGCCATTCTGAGGGCATCAGTGGTGAGCACTTCGATGGATGTAAGATCTACAAACTGGTGATGCAGATGGTGATGGGAAGCAGCAGAAGAGATGCCAAGACACTCTCTGGACAGTATTTCTGGAGGGAAAATGTCCTTGTCTAGGGAACTACTGGAATGTGCTGTGGTGGAAAATACATAAGCTCTGGAATCCAACAGATCAGAGCTTGGGCCCTGGATACACCACCTACCACCTTTGTGGTCTTTGGCACAGAATTTAGTATCTTGGAGCCTCAGTTTTCCCTTCTGTAAAATTAGGCCAATAATATTTTTTATGAGGTTTTAGTGAGGATTAAATGATACATGGCAAGATTTTTTCGAGAAGTATTAATTGATGTGTGCCCTCAAATTCTCTCTCTTTTCCCCCCCCCACACCCCCACATCCTTTTACCTTGTCCATGCTTCATATGATCTGCTAATATTGAGGCCTCTCAGTCCTAAATGAAAGTTGAACCAGATGAAAAAAAAAAACCCTTAAATTCTTGACTTTTAAGGAAAAAACAAATAGCCCTCATTGAGGAGAGCAGGGCAGGAAAACTTTGGAAGCAGGTCTGTTCTGCCTGAGCCGCCTGGCTTCCCCACAGCCCACCCGCCTAGCCGGAGGTGCCCAGGCCTGGGAGGGAGGAGGAGGTGAGACACAGGGTTCACCACTATCAGGGCCCTGAATGCAGGTAACAAGCACGATGTATGGCTAACCTAGAGAGAAAATAATTGTATGGGAAGGATGTTAGGAAGGCTGGAAACACAGGTTGGAAAATGGAGAACAGTCAAGAGAAGCTGAGTAGCAAGAGCCCAGCCAGGGCCCAGTCAATCACCTGGGTAGAACGGTGCCGCCACAGACATGGCACCTAGAATGGAACCTTGAAATGAAGGTTCAGTTGAATTACAGGGAAGGAGAGACTACCACATTTTTCTAAATACTTGAGCCTATGCCTTGAAAATTTGTATATGCTACATCACAGTTCTCAATTGGGGTGATTTTGCCTCCCTACACACACACACCCCAGGGGACATTTGGCAATGTCTGTAGACATTTTTGGTTTTCACAACCTTTAGGGGGAAGCGTGTGAGGTGCTCCTGACTTCTTATGGGTAGAGGCCAGTGGTGCTACTAAACATCCCACAGTGCACAGCACAATCTCCACAACGAAGAATTGTCTGGTCTAAAAGATCAATAGTGCCAAGGTGGAGAACCCTGTGCTACATGTAGGAGCTCTGCTGGGGTTTTAAAGAATCACCCTGAAGCACATGTCTGCTCTGTAGATCAGTTCAAACTCCTACCATTGGAATGAGAGGCCAGTGATTTAGAGGTAAGGTCTGGACTCACTGAGAGAAACTGTGTGCAAAGATGAAGTGCATTTGACCAGATGTCAAGGTGGTTTCAGAACTATCAATGATTTGTGAAAAGACTGCTTTGAAGGGAGGGGTCAGAGCTAGAATACAGGACACCTCCCAGCCCTGACCTGAACCTGCCCTATACACTACTCTGCAGAAGTAGGGCAGGTTTAGGAGCATGTAGAAACCAGAGGGTGCACTGGTCCACTAGGAACCTAGGCTCAGGGGCCAAATGTTTCTCCTCTTGAAGCTCAGAGGCTGGGTGACAACTGTGAGAATATCATTTGCTCCTTTAGTCAATGCCAGCTTTTTACTTTCTCAACCAGAGGATTTGGCTTCCTGCCTCCCCCCGCCCCAAGGGGGCATTTGACAATATCTGGAGACATTTTTGATTGTCACAACTAGGGAGATGTTATGGCAACAAGTGGGTAGAGGCCAAGGATGCTGCTCAACATCCTACTATGCACAGGACAGCCCTTCCCCAACAGAGAATTTTAATAGTGCTGAGGTAAGAAAGGCTGCTGCAGATCAGGGATTTGCAACCCCAGTTTTATGTTAGGATCATGTAGGTAAGGGGAACTTTATCAAAACATATATGCTCTGGCCTCTGAATTTATGATGTATTGTTCCAAGGTGGGACCCCTAAGATTTTTTCTTTTCTTTTCTTTTTAAGAGACAGGGTCTCACTGTGTTATCCAGGCTGGAGTACAGCGACCCAATCATAGTTCACTGTAACTTTGATTTCCTGGGCTCAAGCAATCTTCCTGCCTCAGACTCCCAAGTAGCTGGGACTACAGGTGAGTGCCACCATGCCAGGCTAATTTTTTTAGTTTCTGTAGAGATGGGGTCTTGCTATATTGCCCAGGCTGGTCTCAAACTCCTGGTCCCAAGCTATTCTACTGCCTCGGCCTCCCAAAGTGCTGGAATTACAGGCATGAGCCACCATACCCGGCCCCCCGTAAGTTTTTAAAGCTCCCTAGTTGATTCTACCATACAGTCAAGATTGAGAACCTCTGATCTAGACTTTGCCAGGCCTGTCAGAGAGTGAGCTGAGTGGAGACTCTGCCTGGTCCTGTGGCTAAAACACCTGGTGTGGGGAAAGGAGACCAGAGCAGCACAGCATCCACCCCCAGCAGAGGGAGGTGAAGCATTACCAGGCCTCCAGATCGCCTGCAAGGCTGGGGAGCAGTGAGAGCAAAACAGGATCCTTTATTCCTTTTTAGGATGATGAAGATCCATTAGGAAGGAAATTTGTGACTGTGGTTTGAACTATTCATTGATGTGTTGCCCCGAACACACACTCCTTATTCAACAATAACTCTCACCCATCTCATGCCTTCTGGCCCTGGATGTGAGGCCTCCAGTGCCCTAGCAGGGAGTGGAACTGTGGACAACAAAGTCCAATTCTTGGGTTTTAAATTAAAAATGAATAGATATTGTTCAGCAAAGACAAGGTTTTTAGAAGAATGTTACTATACCTCCTCTGACCACCAGATAAAACTCCTCTGAGCTGCAGTGGTGGGGGACACGTTGGGAAAAAAACAAGGGAGTTGTTGGAGATGAACTGGTGGCTGCCGAGCTAACTGGGATGGCAGTGGCAGTGATGGAACATACGATCTGGGAACTCATGGGCAGAGGGAGCCTGGGCTCGCTGTGTGGATGAGGCCAGAGGAAGCCATCAGGGCCCTGGACCCCTCTGCACCTCCTGTATGGGGATGGGGCGGGGAAGATGTAGAGTTCAAATTGTGGCAGGGTGGGTCTGGATGCAAAGGACCCAGGACAGCCCCCCCGACTCTTCGGTGCCCCAAGACAGGTGGATCATTGGAAAGTTTTTCCTGCCTTAGCAAGAGCAGTGGGCTTGCAGAAGTGCTGCAATGGGAGGCCGGTGGGACATATCAGAGAGGGTTCAACATGCAGGCATGTCTGTGGCCACATGCCGCCTCAGAGGTAAAGGTGGGCCAGGAGGGAATTATATGCCTGAAATGATGGAGAAAAACTGTAATTGCCTAAGATGACGTTTTCTGCCATCAGGTAGAATGGGGTTTGAAATGGTGATTGAGTTCTAGAAAAATGAAACATGCTATAATGTCATGCAGACTTAAATAAATGGAAAGAAAATGTAAACCTTCTCCCTATTCAATGTGTGTGGTGCTTTGTAGAGCCTCAGTGAATGACCGTGACCATTACTATGTAAACCAAATTACTGTGGCCCTAGCCCTATCAGCTTGATTGCTAGAAATTGGCCTCTTGAAGTGTTCTGCAGGGATGTGAGGGATCCCTGGGGACATGGCTCAGGCTCCACCACGGTACTGTCACCTCCATGTCCACTGGCACTCCCCATGTTGGGGGCAGCTGGCGTCACATCTCCCACAGGGCTCCTGCTTCAACCCGTACTGCAGCCCCTGTCCATTAACCATGGGGCAGGCACTGGCCCTTTCATCCCCACAACAGGGCACCCATGGGGGGATGTGAATTTTATAGTCACAAAGCCAAGTGTGTAAAAATGAAACTTTATAACTGCACTTAGTTCTTGAGCCCTCATTTCTGCTGATGGCAGAAATCTTGTTATTGCCAATTGAATATAAACGATGGTACTAAGTATTTCTCACTCTACTTTGGGTAAAAAGTTCAGGATGTTTTCCTTTCCCTTCTCGTGACCTCTCCCCTGGGTAATCTAAGAACCAGCCAGGCAGTAGTGGAAGGGAGCATCTATTTATTCATTATCGGGCTCAGTGCAGGACTGCATCCGTTGCCGATGTAGCATCCATTTGTACATTTTTTTCTCTGGGTGCTACCATGCTTCTTCTCCTGAAAGTTCCGTGTTCCTACCGCATTTTGGTCTTAGGTCTTCAGGCCACTCTGTGTCCTCCTAGCCCTGTCCATGACCAGATTGCCTCTTCAAGGTCTCTGTGCATCGGTCCCTCGCTGTCCTTCCTGGGGGCTTGCAAAGCTTTTGTGGCATCACACGTTACCTTCTTCTAGGTTATTCTAAGGCAACATAAACCTGTCCCCTAAAATCTCAATGGTTTACAATAATAAAGGTTTATTTCTCACTCACACATCTGCTGTGGCTTTGTTCAACGTCCTCTTATCACTGGGATCCAGGAAGAAGGAGCAGCTTCGATGGGGAGAAAATACTTTGAGCAAATAATACACTCTGCCGTACTCTCTGGCCGTTCTGGAGTGGGAGAGACTTGGAGCTGGCAGGAGGTGGACTTTCAGTTCCTTTCTGCTAAAAACACCACGCTGCCGTTCCTATAAGCTGCACTTTGTTAGCAGGCTGGTAGGGGGGTGACCCTCTCCTACCTCACCACCCAAAGTGGCCAAGTATCCGCATGCCTCACCAGGACATCAACTCACTCCTGGCACCAGAGAGATGAAGATTTTTTTCTCCTTCTAGTCCAGTATGTACTTCCCCAACTTCCCAACCCTCATTTTCTGCCAGCACAGCCCCTTTCAGGATGAATGATGGTGAGTCCACAGTTCCCTTCAGTGGAGACCCTCCATCTTCCCTGCCACCCCCATTCTCCCAGCCTTCCTTCTGACCCTGTGCTCTGACAAGCGTCCACACTAATCTGATAGAAGTGCCGGTGTCAAAGTCTGGGTCATCAAATCTTAAATAACAACCTAGTCAGTCTGCTTTGGCTGCACAGTGCTCAGACTGGTTCCTTTTTGGTCTTTCTTCATCAGCATTTCAGTACACCTCAGAATCTAGTCTCACCCAGGGTTGTTTTGTTATTATCTCTGTAAGTTTTGTAGCCGTCACCAGACCAAGTCGATCTACTCTTACTCTGGTCATTTAGCATCTCCTCATCTGCTGTATTTCCTCCTCCCCCAAAAGGTTTCATCTTTTTCCCAATTAGATTTTAGGTGTGCTGCTACTTGACTGATTGTGGTATGACGCAGGTGTGCCGACCTCTGCTGAGGTGCCCCAGTCCAGGTAGCCCTGCACTTTTGTCAAGTCTCCTGCCCATTCTTCATAAAACCCTTGAAGAGAACATGTCCTTTCTCTGTCCTAAAACAATGCAACTAAGACATAATTAGTGAAAAATTGGCCAAGCCAGTGACTTTGGGGCCTGAGCAAAAATCTTCTGTCCCTGTGGGCTCCAAACAGCAGTTGAATGAGAATGGCGCCAAAGATCATTCCGGAGAGGTCACAGCCTTAGGAAGAGGAACCTGGAGACATCTGATGCCTGGATGGCTGCTGACGGCCTGTCTGCCACTTCACCCCAGAAGCTGACAACGGATGTGATAGCATCTGACTCCCACCCAAGGGTTTTGCAAGGAATAACCAGTTACCTTCACAGTGGTGGGACCGTCTTTGGCATGATCCATAACAAGCAGTCTTAGGAGGCAAAACCCATTACTACCAGCTCACCTGCGTGTAAACCCATTTTGCAGAGGCATGTGGGCTTTTTGTTTTTAAGCACAAACAAAATGTAACTCATCTATAGTTATTTATAGATTCATGTAAGGATATTTTTCTTATATTCAAATAGCATCAGTTGTTGTGCTGAAAATCCAGTGAAGCCTTTGGAAATGGACATAAAGTAAAAACAATCAGCTATTGTTAGCTTACTTTATTTCTTCATAGAGTGACTTCTTTTTGGAACACTAACGGCTGATCTTGGATAGGCCTGCTCTCCTAGACTGTACAGAGGAAATGAATGTCAAGTGTGACAGCCAATCTACAGGCCATTTCAGTTTTTAATATTCTACAAGTGTAATAATTTCTCAAGATTCTATTCATAAAGATGATTTTAGAGTGCTGATGTCCATGTAATTTTTATAGGCTAATGGATACTTTCCAATTTAATAACACCTTACATGTAAACTGGCTTTGGTAGTCTTTGAAGTGCTATCACTCAGCGGTCTCTCATCTGTTCCCATAACATTCCTGTGAAACAGGCAGAGGTGTCCTTTCTGCTACACAGCTGAGCAACACAGAGGTGAGTCACAGACAGCGTTAAGTGCTTGTGTGGCTGGTTAAGGACCAAAATCCCAACTAGAACTCAGCTCTTTGAGTTATAGTTCAATCACCTTATCACATATCCTGGAAAGCACATGGGATTTGGAGCCAGAAGACTTGACTGTAAACCTGTATTTGCTACTTGTTATGGCTAGAATGTGTGTCCCCTCCAAAATTCATGTTGAAACTTAATCCCTATTGTGGTGGTACTAAGAGGGGGACCTTTTGGGAAAGTGATTAAGTCAGGAGGGCTCCACCCTTGTGAATGGATTAGTGCCTTATAAAAGGGTGGGAGGGAACTAGCTTAGGCCTTTATGTCCTTCTTTCCCCCAGGTGAGGGCACAGTGTTCATCCCTCTGCTATGTGAGGATGCAGCAATAAGGTCCTCGCCAAACACTGAACCTGCCGGCACCTTGCTCTTGGACTTCCCAGCCTCCAGAACTGTGAGCAATAAATTTCTGTTCTTCATGAACACCCAGTCTCTGGTATTTTGTTATAGCTACAGAAATGGGCTAAGACACTACTTATTACATTTATGGCCACTTATTTCACTGGGTTGCTGTGAAGCTAAAGTGAGGACATGAATGTGAAAATGTCACACAAATGTGGACTCCTCTTCTGCTTGTGAACCTAGACAGTCTGGTCACATTGAGGGCATGAGAGGACCTCCTTCCACTGAGGAGATAATTTCATGAAGTTCATTATGATGTCTCTAGTTCAGGGGTTTTCAACTGGGTAGGGACAATGTCACAATGTCTGGAGAGGCTTCTGTTTGTCACAAATGAGCAGGGAGATTGCTACTGGCATCTTTTGGGTACAGGCCAGGGATGCAGCTAAATGTCCTACAATGCACAGGACAGCCTCACAACAAAGAGTTTTCTAGCCCCAAATGTCAATAGTGCCAAGGTTGAGAACCTCTGCTCTAGAGGGTCCATGGATACACTGATGGGCTGTGAGGATCTGGGAACCCACCCTAAAAAATTACATGGTCTATGTGGGCAAAAGAACATTTTTCTGTGGTGAGGGTTCACGACTGTCAATAGATTGTCATAGAGACCTGCAGTTTCAGAGTAGCTACGATCCCTGCTATAGCCCTGTCTTAAATCCCAGTGAAACTACTGCTTACACAAATGTTTGCATCTTCAAATCCTTTTGGGGAGTAGGAATGACATGTCATATAAATAAAATAAAATGTATTGACCTTAAGTAAGTAATGGGCATAACAAAGAAAGACACTCTGGAAGAATCTAGCAGATGACGGGCCACATGGCTGGAACCAGGCAGCCGTGGGCCGCATGGGAGACAAAAATTATTCCCATTCTCAATTCCTGTGCACTTTGTCCAGAGAGAATTGGAATGAGGGAAATATATTTTTTAGGGCAACAGGAGGCTACTATTAAATACATTTCTTCTGTGTGCTTGACAATACCCTGAGAAGTTTGTTTATGTTGCCTCATTTGAGATTAAGTTAGTCCTACATTGTACGTAGCTTATTCACCCCAGATCCACTTCTAACTCGCTCACTAGAAGTTGGAAGCCCTGCTGGAATCTAAACATCACATTCAGACATCTGGCTAAAGGACTAGCAGGAAGACGTTGTCATAGTGTGAAAGATTCAACCCTCTGCTAGCACAGTGGTTTATATTATACATAAACTCTTTACATTATAACTATCTGTGTGAATCTGACGAAGTTATGAACCTCTCTTCAGAAAACTGTTCATGAGCCCCAGACACACCTAATATTTTCCTTTTCAAGATGGCAAAAGTTCATATTCTCTGTGATACACAAACAATTACATCTTGCTTAGAGCATGCAAATGTTTCTTTGTTTCTGTATTCTGTAAAATTTATTTCATAAGGTCTTGAATCAACTCTAGCCCTTCTCTAGTTTAACTTTCTAATCTGCCTAGATTTTTTGGAAGTTGGGGCAAAAAAGATAGAGGAGAATAGTTTAGGCCAACTTTTAGACAGAATATTTTAATGGTTATGGACTGTTAAATTGTAATACATTCCTTGTCTGTAATTTCTATGCATTGAACATGTCCAAAATACAAATAGTTATTGCTGGTGTTATTGCCAAGTTCATATTGTTTCCAGTGTTGCATGAATTCTGTGGGTGAGAATAATCCATTCCTCTTTGTCTATATCTGATCATTACTCAAAAAGCCCTGAAGGTAGATTATAATCCTTACTTTTAATATAATTCTGGATTATTTTACTCCAAGTCCAAGCCTCATTCCCAGAACATAAATGAAGTTTACTGCAAATTAGACAGTTATAAAACTTTAAAAAAGACAATCTTAATGTGAAGGTAATCCTTTAGGAAAAAATATAAAACTCACCAAACCCTCACATGGAAAATGGATAAAGCAGAAACGGATTCATGGGTTGCAGAGTTTATCACTTTCAGCTCATTGTTTTATAGCCACTCTGCTGCCCATACCATCTCATCCAGCCCCTAATTCAAGTGCCCATGTTGCAAAAGCTATCTTCTGCCATCACTGGCTCAGGAGGGAGCAATCACAGAGGCTGGGCTATACTCCCTTTCTTTGAGTGAGTACTTCAGGGTCAGGTTTGGGCTCAGTAGTTGTAAGTAAAAGAGTGTGGCACATAAACCATGAGGGCCTGGCCACACAGTCCCCTTGTAAGCACCAACAGAAGAAACTCGTTTCTCCGGAGGTTTCAATACAGCATCTATCTTCAGAGCCAAACTCATTCAAAGGCACTGAAAGAAAAGCAACACATCCCCCACTGGTGCAAGTCGGTAATCCAGGTGAAAGTAAGAGCTCCCCTCAGCAGGGAAAATATGGCTATATCTTGAAGTCTATTGCTAGTTGCATTTTACAGGCTAAGTTTTTCAGATGGATCAACTCAAACTTTGCTGACAGATTCAGATGCAGAAAGATAAAAAGGACAGACAGAGAAGAACTGCAAATATTTTTAAAAAATTTTTTATTTTTAATTATTATGGGTATATAATAGTTGTATATCTTTATAGGATACATGTGATGTTTTGATACAGGCATCCAATTCGAATTAATCAAGTGAGGGTAATTGAGGTATCCGTCACCTCAGGCATTTAACATTTCTTTGTGTTAGGAACATTCCAATTCCACTCTTTTAGTTATTTGAAAGTATACCCTAAATTATTGTTGATTACAGTCACTTTGTTGTGGCTATCAAATATTGTTCATTCTCTCTAACTATATTTTTGCACCCATTAACCAGTCCCACTTTATCCCCCTCTCCCTGATACCCTTCCCAGCCTCTGATAACCGTCATTCTACTCTCTGTCTCCATGAGATCAATTGTTTTTAATATCTAGCTCCCACATATGAGTGAGAACATGTGAGATTTGTCCGTCTGTGCTTGGCTTATTTCACTTAAGACAATGTTCTCCATTTCCATCCACGTTGTTGCAAATGGCAGGATTTCATTCTTTTTTGTGGCTGTATAATATTCCATTGTGTATATGTACCACAATTTCCTTATCCATTCATCCATTGATGGGCACTTATGTTGATTTCAAATCTTGGCTATTGTGAATAGTTCTGCAATGAACATGGGGGTGCAGATATGTTTTCGACATACTGAATTCCTATCCTTTGGATGTATACCCAGCCGTGGGATTGTTGGGGCACATGGTAGTTGTATTTGCAGCTTTTTGAGGAATCTCCATACTTTTTTCCATAGTGGTTGTACTAATTTACATTCCCACCAACAGTGTTTGAGGGTTCCCCTTTCTCCACATCCTCGCCAATATTCGTCATTGCCTGTCTTTTTAATAAAAGACATTTTAACTGGGGTGAGATGATATCTCATTGTAATTTTGATTTGCATTTCTCTGATGACTAATGATTTGAGCATTTTTTCATATACCTGTTGGCCATTTGTATGTCTTCTTTGGAGAAATGTCTATTCAGATCCTTTGCCCATTTTTAATTAGATTATTTGATTTTTTTCTATTGAGTTGTTGGAGCTCCTTATATATTCTAGTTATTAATCCCTTGTCAGATGGGTAGTTTTCAAATATTTTCTCCCATTCTGTGGGTTGTCCCTGCACTTTGTTGATTGCTGTGCAGAAGCTTTTTAGCTTGATGTGATCCCATTGTCCAATTTCCTTTGGTTGCATGTGCTTTGGGGGAAGAACTGCAAATCTTATAGGCAATATTTTCAAAGTGTCAGAACAATTACAATAAATATTCTAGAAGCAGGGAAATGAGTCTGGCCATGAAATATTTGGAACAGAATAAGGTTGGTTATGTTTTAGTGTACAATAAGTATAAAATAATGACATCTAAAATAATAATGAGAGTCAGTGTACATGTGATTCAGAATTCATACTGTGTAAACAGATGACTAGGATTTGTATTCTGAGTCTTTCCCCTCTAGACATGTGATCTAGGGCAAATTATTTAACTTCTCTGTGACTAGTTTTCTCATCTATAAATGGCGGGTACACAGTATCTGTGTTATTTGAGTTGTTGAGATTTAAGTGAAATAATATATGTAAAGTATTAGAGCCTGTGACAGTGTTTGAAACAAACATTCATTCAACAAGCATTTAAATTTATTGAGTGTTAATTATGGGCCAGCTGCTGTTCTTGGCACATGGGGTACAGCAATGGACCAAAGAGACAAAAATCACACAAACACACACACACACACAAAATCACAAAAACTCATGGCATTCACAATTTATAGTAGCCACTCAGTAAATATGAGTGATTATTAGTGCTAAGAAAAATCTGATTAATTTTTTTCATCATGAGAATGGAGCATGCATTCTAGGAAGCCTACATCCTGTTTACCCAGGCACATTGCTCAGAAAATGTGATTGCCTCAGGAGAAATCTCCTGGTTTTCTAATTAACTCCCTCTCTTCTTCCTTGACATTTTAAATATGGCATCACCCATAGCCAGAGAACCAGAGAACTGATCAGCCACAGTGGGCAGAGATTATGTACAGAACCTAATAGCCCACAAGGCCCTTCAGGGACTCCCATCAGTGCAGGGGCCGTCTCTGTGAGGGACAGATGCCCAGCCTGCATGGGTAATCCAACCTGACCCCTACAGTTGTGCCAGGTACAAGTTTTTTACTTCAGTGTGACACTTGAGCCTGTCTGTCTTGACAACTACAGTCTCTCTTGCCCTTTAGTGTGCCTTTGCCCCTACTTAGCATCTGGAAGTGGTGAATGAAGGCATTGTTGGTGCTTGTGCTTGTCTGACTTGGAGCAGCCTGACTGATGCTGGCTCACCCCATTGTCTGTCTCCAGCAAATCTCTAAGGTAAGAGGTGTTAGTTAAAGGGAACTGACGCCTGAGATAGTGCCTTCCCTTGTACCACAGGTAATGGACCAATCAAAGTGGCTGACCCCTCTTCCGGTATGTTCCAATTCACTACAATTAATCTTTTCCACACCTAAGATAGCATGCCCAGCTATGCCAATTAGCAGAGGCTAATGAGCTCAGGATTTGAAAGAAATTGAACTGATCTAGAATGGAAAGGACAAATAAGAACTTAACTAAAAATGTAGAATATACTCACTCCACAGCCCTGGGTGAATAGTTCTGCTTACCAAAAGAATTGGTAAAAAAAAAAAATTATGTTATGGTTAAAATACCTTGGTAAGGAAGGTAGTTTTAATTTACCTGTAAGGTAGCAACATTACATAATTATAAAATATATATCTTATTTATATAAGATATAATACATATATCTGTATATACACACATAAATACATAAACATACCTGTGTGAATTACTGACATGATATACAACTTTGCTGCATGAGCATAGTCTGTATTAATATGAACCACTTTTAAAATAAAATCTTCATGGTTAGCTTTGGAGGATGATATGTCTGTAATAACTTTTAAATAAGATGATGAGGCCGGACACCGTGGCTCATAATCCTAGCACTCTGGGAGGCTGAAGTGGGAGGATCACTTGAGTTCAGGAGTTCAAGACCAGCTTGAGCAAGAGCAAGACCCTGTCTCTACTAAAAATAGAAAAAATTAGACAGGCGTGGTGGCAGGCACCTGTAGTCTCAGCTACTTGGGAGGCTGAGGCAGGAGGATCACTTGAGCGCAGGAGTTTGAGGTTATAGTGAGCTATGATGCCACTGCACTCTACCCAGGGTGACAGAGGGAGACTCTGTCTCCAAGAAAAATAAATAAATAAATAAGATGATGAGTTGGGCACAATGGCTCATACCTGTAATCCCAGCACTTTGGGAGGCTGAGGCAGGAGGATCGTTTGAGGCTAAGAGTTCAAGACCAGCCTGGGAAATATAGTGAGACCCCCATCTCTAGAAAAAAAATTAGCTAGGCACTTGCAGTCCCAGCTACTTGGGAGACTGAAGCAGGAAGCTCTAACCTGGGCAAGAGAGTGAGACCCCGTCTCTAAAAAACAAACAAAGAAACAATAAATAAGATGATAAATGAATAAAGTCTATACATTTATAGAGCTAAAATGTAATCAAATAATTATCAGTTTGGTTCAGGTTCAGAAATTATTTTCATATACTAAATTGTGAGAAAATATTCAAGTTTTTTTGCAGTTAAAATATACTCTCTCAACAAATCTCTTTTAAATTCGACAAGTCTTTGGCTTGTTGAATGAATTAAATTTTAAAAATTACATCACTTAGTTTAGTTCGGACTAGGGCTCTGAAAAACTCATGTGACTTCTTTTGGTTCCATTAAAGTTGCTGGCCAAAATACACATATTCCATTCTCATTAACAGATTTAAGTTTTCTTCCATCAGATATTTTATCAGGCTAATAATAAGATATAAAGTGGACTCATTTGAGTTTTCACTTGAGGTTCCAGAAGGTAATAATAAAGAGAAAAGAAAGTGATATAATGTGCAGACTGGATCAGAAGTCCCCAAACAGCTGAGAGTTGAATGTTTGTAAGATTCACGTCTCCAAAGTTAGAAACTGTGTAAAAATTAGAAGAAAACATAAAATTATCTTTGAAAAACCAGAAAAGTGCTTTTGAGGTTTGACTTCCCCTCCCATGAGTACTTTTTCTTGTTAAAAGAAGGCAGGTATTGTAACCTCAGCTGTAACCTTAATTACAACCCAAATTGAGATGGTATTACAATTGCCTAAATGAGTGATCTGTTTGGAATAGGATATTCTGAAAGGGTCAAATCATTTTCTGTTTTCATTCTAGTTTCTAAAATAAGTCTGAGAAAATTTTAATTTTTTGTATTAATTGTTTTCAAAAACCTCTTTAAATAAAAGTGACTCAGCAGCTGAGTTAAAATATTGCAATCTTTTTTTAAAAAGAAAAACATAATACTTCCTTGAGGAAAACAGTATTTTTCAGCAAGATAGAGACATTAATGTTGTTTACTTTTTATGCATTTGCCTCCTAATTATCAAAGTAAGATCACAGCAACAGACCATTAAAATAAAGGTTAAAAAGAGCCAAGAAAGACAATTGAACTAAAGGTTGTGCCGGACAACCCAGGTTAATGGATCATTCCTGCAAGAGAGATTGAATCATCAAGTATTTCTTTTACAAATTTCCACTTCTCAGTTTTCATTCCAATTTGCTTAACCTGACTTAAAACAACCCAGAGTCATTGGTGTTTTAAAGATCTTTACAGTTGAACATGAATGTGTAGGCCTGGGAAGGGGCTTTATGGAAGATTCAGTCCTATGTACATCTCACTTTACAGGAGAAGAGACTGGGGAAGCTGAACCCTTTATCTAAAATTATACAGGTAGAAACCACCTGACTTCTCCCAGAGTTCTCTGCACCCCCAGACACACACACTATGCTATCTACACGCACCATATTGACTTCTAGGTGTCAGATTTACATTAGCCTGAAAACAAGCAATTAGTCATGTCCAATGTGCCAGAGAGAAGGGGGAGGATGTGCCCCATCTCCCCCCGTTGCATCTCTTTTCTCAAATGCTCAGAGGTACCGGCTTGCCTTCAGTCCTACCTGACCCTACCTAGCATCAGGAATATGAAAAAGACAATCTATTGCAAATATGTGGAAACAACCCAAGTGCCCATCAATACACGAGTGGATTAATAAAATGTGGTATATGTATACCATGGAGTGTTACTCAGCAATAAAAAACAATGGTGAATTAACACATCTGGTATTATCCTGGGCGGAACTAGAGCCCATTCCTCGAAGTGAAGTATCACAAGAATGGAAAAACAAGCACCACTGGTACTCACCATCAAATTGGTACTAACTGATCAATACTTATGTGCACACATGGAAATAATATTCATCAGGGGGTGGGCAGGTGGGAGGGGGGTGGAGGGGATGGGAAAACTCACACCTAATGGGTGCAGGGTGCACTGTTTGGGGGATGTCCACGATTGTAGCTCTGACTTGGGCAGTTCATAGGCAATATATGTAACCAAAGTGTTTGTACCCCCATAATATTCTGAAATTAAAAAAAAAAAAAAGGAAAAAGACAATGTATTTGGAGCTCTTCCCTAAGCTTTTATAAATTAGTACATACTTGTGAGTAACATAGAGACTGGAAGGTCTTTCAACGTAACTCCAAAAGTTCTTTATATCTCTGTGGCCAAGTTTTACTCCTCACCAGAAGTGGAAACAAATTTGTGGCTTAAAAAAACATTACCGAAGGGAAACAGGGCAGAGGTTGCCTGTGGCAGCAGGCGGAGGGAGGGACAGGCTGCGGAGGGCAAGAGGAGTCCCCCAGGGCTGGCAGGAATATGCTGAATCTGAGTTGTGGTGGTGGTTTCCCAGGTGTGGATGACCGTCAGAACTCTTGGAATCCCGTACTTTCAATGGATTCAGTTTTGATACATAAATAATTTCCCAATAAAGTTGATATGATGGCAATCTGATGCTAAAAGTTTCTAAATTATTATTTTTTGTTATCTAGTGACTAAAATAGACCCTATTATTGTTTTATGTAGTTTTAATGAGATTATCATAAGATAATTTTAAGAAAGTATAACCACCTACCTTTATGGGATAGGAAATGAAAGATTTCTGAGTATCAATACATTTTAAAATATAAGAGTGTGTAAGAAAGGTGAGTTTAATTCAAGGCTCTTCCCTCTCCTACTCAGGAAAGGACTGGAAACTGGTCTGGGATGAGAGGAGCAAGAAGCCTCACCTTCTCACCTCTTTGCTGACCGCACTACCTACCTCAGTCCACAGGCAAAAAAGAAATACTTTTTTGAAACGCTTACTACTTTCTTCTACTTATTTTTCATTTGACCTAGTATCTAAAAATATGCAGCTGTGCAATAGTCTCTGTATCTCCAGCACAGCAGACAATTAATCTGCAGTTCTGGTCAACTATCTGAAGTCCCCCAACTAACTTCTGTCTTCAAGCCATGTCACTGGCCTCTCCCAGCGTCTCTAGGGAGAATGTCTAACTACAGTGCCCTATCTTCATGCAACCTCATGCTCTTAAACCTGATACCATCTCTTGGACTTCGGGTTAGGCTTAACGTGGAAGGCACAGAGTTAAAGCAGCAGAAGAGGCCTAAATACCTCTCGTGTAAGGCAACGGAATGAGCGCCTCCCTTTGGTGTGCGGTGTTTCTGTTCCCATGATGGAAATGAGAGAACTGCAGGCTTACTGCATCCAGTGGGTGGAATTTTGCATAGCAGACAGTCAGTGAGATCTATTACGCACTTCGCCAATGCTGTTGGGTCTTTAAATAACAGAGCGGAATGCCGTCTGGGAAGACGCTGTCCGCAGCAGTAACAGATGCTTCCCCGGATGGCCAGGAAGAGGCCCCTGTCCCCCGGCATCTGCTATCCAGTGTACCATCCCCTGTGGCCTGGCTCCCTCAGCTCATCTGCTGGTCTCAGCTTTCTTCTTTCTATCCTTGCTTGCTGCTTTTCTTCTCCCTTAGAAGCTCTCCTCTTTACAGGTGTGACTCAGGAGAATTCAGAACGATAAGTAATTTAATGACCAGAAATTAGGAAAACAAGCTAGATTTTTCTCTCTCTGAAGCCCTTCCCCTAGGGTTATCATTGATTCTTTGTGTAATTTTCCCCCTTTGATCTGTTATATTTTTGTAAAATAAGGCAATGTTTTCTGCAATTTTTTTCCCTAAAGATACATATTTCATCTATGTGCATAAAGAATGAAAATAAGTAGGGATGTGCCTGAGGGTGGAATGCAGATCAGAAAGTGGGCAAACGACGTCATAACCCAGCATTCCATTTGGCAGAGTGATGCTGAGCAAAGCACGTGGATGCTGAAGTCAGCCTTGCGGGGATGCTAATCAAACTCTGCTACCTACCTGTTGGGTGACCTTGGGCACAAAGAGTGGCTTTACTGAAACCCGTTTCGTCGTCTGCAGGGAGGAATGGTACCTGCCTTGCAAAGGTGTTAAAACAATATAATGCATGGGAAGCTCATAGTCAATAAACAATGAGGTACAAGTATCATCAACAGGAAAATCACTGGGTTGACATTTCAGAGTATGACTTCTAGAGACACTTTCCACCTTTAAATTTTGTAATTCTGTTAGCCTGAAGAAGAGTTTCTTCTTTTATTATGGGACTCAATATATCACACTGTGGACATGAACAAATGCCCTTGTGGGACGTGCAGAGTATTGTTCAAGGGAGGCACCAGCACAGACATGGAGACAAAAGATCTGGTTAAGGCAAAAAGCATCACTGTATTAGCAATGTGACCCTGGAAAAAAAAAGTTGTTGTTTTGTTTTGCTTTTAATAATAAAATTATGTGTTCCTAATCCTCTCTGTAAAAAAACAGAATTTTGACGTGCAGGTTTGGTTTTAAGAAACCACTAACGCTGAACTACACAAGAATGGCTGTTTACTATTCCATGACATTTCAATTGACAACAAATTAGAAGCAGGAGTTCACATCTGAAAGTGCAAAGAGGGATGAAAATGTAGGGTTGGAACATCAGAGATTTAAGCCAGAGGGGAAGAGGAGAAGTAGGGAAATACTTATCACTGAAAAAGAAAAGCGACTGTATGGGAGGCATTTGCAATAAAAGGTTGGGCTAAACAGACAAGGATCTGTCACAGAAAAAAAAGGTGTGTGGTTGACATAGGACAATGGTGAAGCCTATGGAGCTGCACCCAGCGACACAACTGGTGAAATTGACTAATGGGAGGCATTATTCTTATTCACTAGAAAAAAAAAATTATCAAATTGGCTGAAATTTTGGACTTTTAAATTTTTGCTTCACAATTGAAAAATTAAACCCAGCAATACTTTGTGATTGCAAATAGGTCCCAGTGGACACAAAATGAATGAACAAGGGAGAAACATACACAGTAGAAATACTCAGAAAACAGCCACTCGGACCAAAGAGCATGGTTTTCTTCAGTGAGTTTGCTGTGCTCAGGATTGTAGTTTTATATTAACTACATATCATCTAGTCACGTTTTTCTGTTAAGAGCCACTGTAGTAGTTAACATTTATTGAGTGCTTACTGTATGCCCTGCACTAGGCAAAGCAAAAGCTCATTTAATCCTCACAATTACCTAAAGATATGGTTCAAGTTTCATTGCCATTTTAAAGAGGAATATGTTGAGTGACAGAGTGGCCAATAATGCAACCAAAGTCACACAACTAGAAGGTGTTTGGGATTTGAGCTCACTGCCAAACTAGAGGTGATAACGCCAGTGTTTTCTAATTCACAGGGGTTTTTTTTGGACAACCAAATAGAAGGAAATATGTGAAAATGGAATGTAAAACAAAAGCTACTTTACCAGTGTGTATCACCAGCTGACTAAGTGCTAATTATATGCCAGCTGAAAACAATCTGAAACCTCTCCCAGATTTGTACATATTATCATTTTAGAATATTAATAAAATATTTTAATATATTTTTATAGACCTAGTCAAACAAATAATTAACATTGTTAAAGTGTGAACATTTACCAATGTGGATGAATCTCAAAAACATACTGTTGAGCAAAAAAAAAAAAAAGCAAGTTGTGGAATGCTATGTACCATTTTTTGCCATTTTTTCAAATGTTTGAAATACAAAGTAGTACTATATATTTTATATGGATAAATACACATTTAGTAAAATTATGAAACCATGGAGCATGTTGAAATTTATATAACAGCTGCTGTAACAGATAAGCCCTGAAATTTTAATAGCTTTAACACAATAAATGCTTATTTGTTCTCGTTTATAGCACAGTCTAATGTGGCTGTTTCTGGCTCCACGTGGAACTCTCAGGACCCTGGCTGTTTCTGTCATGTGGTCCTTGGTTCCTTTCTCTTCAGGTGTCAGGTGGGGAGAAGGATGAGGAAAAGGCATATCCAGTTCGTCACTACTTGGGCAGGGAAGTGACATTATCACTTCCATCCAGGTACCTGTGGCCAGAACGCAGCAATGTGGCCACACCTGACTGCATGGAAGACTGGGAACTGGAGTCGAACTTCAGGCCCAAGAAGAAAAGGTCACCAATTTTAGTGAATTGACAGATAAGAAGGATTCACAGGAACTCCTGGATAGTTGCTACGTGTAGTTAGGAAAAGAGGAAGGCCAAAGTAGATATGCAAAACTTAGTATTTTTTGAAGCTGGATGAGGGATACACGGGTATTGTGTTACTCTCTGTACTTTTCCTTGTGTTTAAATAGTTAAGTTTTTAAAAAGCCCAAAAGGGTGGAAATGTGAAGCTTTTCTTAGTGCTACCTATTAATCTGCCTGTGACCACTGGCTAAACCTGAGCTGGCAGACTAAGGTCCACAAGCCAAGAATGGTTTTTACCTTTTTAAAGTATTATAAAAATAAATAAATAAATAAATAAATGACAGAGCCTGTATATGGCCTACAAAGCCTAAAATATTTGCTATCTGGCCCCTCTGTAGAAAAAGTTTGACACTCCTTGTGTCAGAACAAAAGGAAATATGATTTACTGTCTTAAAAACATAACTTAAAACTCACTATATGCCAGGCAATGAACTCATACGTGAATTTAAAAAAATATAATCCTTACAACAACACTATCAAATAGATAAAACAGGAATTGAGGCACAGAGAGGTTAAGTAACCTGCACAAGGTCACACAGCTGTTCAAACCCTGGCAGTCTGATTCCAGAGCCCATGTCCTCCACTATCACATTTTTCTTTCTTCCTAATTTACTTTTTGATTTTTAAAATTTAAAAGTATTTTCTGAAGAAAGGAGTATTTTCTGGATCATAATAATGAACTGATGAAATTAGTTTATATCCACATTTTGACATTTACATATATATACATAAAGTATATACCCACATATATAGTCACATTTTCAGCAAATGAACCTTGTATAAGGCAGTGATATTATATGTGCATTTCACTTCAGGATAGTAAAGGGGACATTATGAAATACTTGCTGTTAAGAAGGGGTGCTATCATGAAAGATAAGACAAGATGGAGGAAACGTTATAGACTGGTGGGGACTAAGGAGAAATAACATCTGAAGGCAGGTGAGGTTCTGGGACAGAGAAAGGACATTGGTAGAAAAATTGGTAAGCTGAGTTAATGATATTGTATCACTGTTAATTTCCTAATCTTGATAATTAGACTGAGGTTATGAAATATGCTAACATTAGGAGAAGTGGCATGAGGAATATAAGGGAATTCTTTGCACTATTTTTGCAATTTTTCTTTAAATATAAAATTATCCAAAATAAAAGTTAAAAAAACAAATACAAGTGCTTCCAAGAAACCAATAATAAATATGATGCAGTGAACATTAGTTGCGCACACACACACAAAGAAGGGGTGTCAGGTCGGATGGCACCACTATCAGCCAAGCACAGCCTTGGCTGCCCCAGGTGAGCAGACCCTCCCTCGAATGTCCCACTGAGAAGGTTCCCACAGCCAAGGCAATTCTCTGGAGAAGGGCCCTTGGCAGTCCATTTGGGAAGCACCTGGAGGATGGGGGTATGCCTGATGACGGGCAGGGGTCCATGGGGCATCACGGTGTTACAATGTCGTCTGCTGCTAAGAAAGATACTGGCTGGGAAGAGGTCAGTGGAGCCATCACACATGAGGTCAAGCTGAGATGAGTATGGACAGAGCAGTCCCTGTGGAGGTGCAGGAATGGAGGTAAGGATGAAGATGTGGGTGGGGACAGCAAGTTTAGGCCACTCTTTTAACAAACTTGGATTGAAAAGGGAATCTGAAAAATAGAGTATCAGCTAGAGGGACATGTGAAGAAAAACCTATTCTCCTCTGAATATCTGCCACACCATAGCCTCATCTGAGTGGTCCTTTACCTGCAGGTTGTCATGTTTTGCCCCAGCTCTGGTCACAGCTAATTCAATCTGGAATGGGCTGGTGTCTAATCTATATAAGCAGTCAATGCCTGGGCAGAGAGTCTTGCCGATGGCATAGATGGTGACTGGCCAAACCAATCTGATCTTTCCTTTTAGAGACTGGAACATGAGGCTGACTCTGTAGGAGGAATGATGGGCAGCCGAGCATGAGCTGGCACCAGAGCTGCTCTTGGGCCATCAGAACTGTGTTGAGTCATCAGAGGTCCTGTTGTTCACCAATGAGTTGAAGCCTTCCAGTTCTCCGTGGCCTGCCTGGGAGCTTCTAGGACCATTTCCTCTTGCTGTCTGTGAAGCCTCATGTTACATCCTCATTAACTAAATATCTGAAGGGTATTCTCATTTTCTGACCATCTCAAAGAGCCTAACTCAAGGCAGGTGGTATGAGGGGACAAAAAAGGGCTTTGCATTATATTATGCCAAATCTAAGATGGCATCAGTTGTCAGGCACACTGCTGTTTTATGTAGCAAGAAAATAAAAAACCTTTGCAGAAGAATTGTAAGGCACTATATCACTCCTTTTGTATTGCAATAAAGGAATACCTGAGGCTGGGTAGGTTATAAAGAAAAGAGGTTTCTTTGGCTCACACTTCTCTGCAGGCTGTATAAGAAGCATGGCACCAACATCCACTTCTGGTAAGGCCTTCAGGCTGCCTCCACACATGGCAGAAGGTGAAGGGGAGCCAGTATGTACAGAGATCACATGGCAAGAGAGGAAGCAAGAGAAAGAGAGAATGCAGAGGTGCCAGCTGTTTCTAACAACCTGCACTCTTGGGAACTAATAGAGTGAGAACTCACTCAGTACCCTGAGGACAGCACCAAACCCTTCATGAGGGATCTGCCCCCATGACCCAAACACCTCCCATCAGGCCCCCCTACCTTTAACATTGGTGATCAAATTTCAACATGAGATTTGCAACAAACCAAACAATAGCAGGGGCCTCTGTTGTAAGAAACATCCTGATTTCAGAGATGTTAAATGTGAAAAATGTATGTCTTAGAATTGATGAAATACAGTACGTTCAGAAAGTGAAAGTTTGGGGATGTTTATAGATTGAGTGGAAGAAACAGGCAGACAGAAGAGGGAGATACTTCAGGGAGGGAGAGCGGGATGGAGAATGGAGCAAGACCCCTGCAGAAGCAGGAAGGAACCGGCCCAAGGTCACAGAGGAAAGTCTCCACCCTCATCAAATGTACGGTGGGCTCCACATCTGAGGATGTGGAGGGAAATAGATATGTAGGTGAGAGAAGAAACGTTTAGAAAGGTTAGGCCTTGGGGGCCTCTCTTTTCTCAGTGATTAGGAGGCAATCCTGTATTTCATTTTGGAATTATTTCAGGACCTTTTTTTATGAGTTCTTTTATGAGCTCAGACTTGTGTTTTTGAGTTTTAACTGTCGTTTACTAGTGATTCTACAAGATGGCTGAGAGCGTAAGGATGTAGAATTTAGTGTTTAATAAAGGACAAACAGGCTTCAATATGAATGTTGCTCCTGTGCTCATGCTGTATTTCAGCAGAATTGCAAACAATAAATTTCATATGGTAATACCAAATGACACAATCTCAGATTATGATGTTTAATGAAAATATTGCAAGCTCAAAAGCACAATGTTAGAAAAGCTGGTGCACATGTGGGGTGTTTATTACACATAGAAAGGGCCTCAAAGTTCAGATGAACATATTATTTGATTCACAGATGAGAAAATGAGGCCAGCAGGTGACAGAATTTGCCCAGAGTCACACAGAGGGCATGAGAAGCCAGGACCTCAGAGCTTCTGGCCCTGGATAAGGGGATTTCCTCTATGTGCTCCACCACCCACTTGGCAGATTTTATAAGTTCTGTCTTCAAATTAAATGTTTTAATTCATTTTTGAACAAAGTTACATGTGTTCACAGTTTGCTTTCTACAAAGACAGCCATTTTACTAACATTCAACTCTAGTTGAAGAGACTCCTGAGTTGCTGAGACTTTGACAATCAGTGCACCAATGCCATGTTGGTATTAATACATTATTCTCGTTTATTCTCGTTGGCCATAAGCTCGTCGAGGGCAGTGGTTGCCGGAGCACTCTGCCCCACTCAGGCCTGTACCTGTGCTTTCACTTCACCTTGGTGCTACTTACAGATGGCTATGCATACAGATGTCCCATCATCTCAGGGAGGACCAACCTCCCCAGCCCAGCATTTGAGGACCCTAAAATCGGAAGGCAACGGAGCCACTAGCCATATTCTCCACCAGGCCATACCCCACGCTCAAGTCACTCTGATTATTTGTTTCCAGCTAACTCCCATCACAGAGACCTCTGTGTCTTTGTTCATGCTAACCCTACAGCCCCAGAGCATTTCTGCCCGCCAGCCTCTCCAAATGCATTTCCACCCAGTCCTTAGCAAATGCCTACCGTTTGCAGGTGCCAAGGCAGGCGGGCATGGGCCTCCAGTGGTACACAAAAAAGACATGGTCTCTGCCGCCATAGGTTTTATAGTCCAGGGGGAGGGAAATATACCAAACACACAAGCACACAGAAATATGCACATCATCACAAAGAGTGGTAACTGCTCTGAAGCCAAATAACAGAATGCTGAGGTCAAATAGGACAGGAACCTGACTTAGATGGCTTGGTAGTCTGAAAAGGCTCCTCTGAGAAAGTAACATTTGGGATGAAGCCTGAAAAACCTTTAACCTCCAGCAATACCAACATGTTCATCATTTCCAGCAAAAAGCATGGTGTTTTCTGCCTGGGTCCTTTTGTTCTACATATTCCCTTGGTCTATAACTTCCTTGATTCATACACTACCCTGTTCTAGTATTTCCTTTTTCATCTGACCTGTTCCTGCATATACTCCAATGCTCAGTTTGCTGTCACTTCCTCAGAAACACTTCCATGAGCTTCCCCCTCTTGCCAGTTGGGTTTGGTGTCTACTTTTATGAACCCAGAGGACCCTATTATAGCACCTGTTATGTCACGCTGACGTCATCTGGCTTGTTCAGCTATCATGTCCCCAACTAAATTCTTCAAAGGCAGGGATTAAATCATCCTGGTAGATGCAGACTCTAAAGCAGCACGTGGCACATAGTAGGCACTTTGTAAATGCTCTTGAAGATCCTTTATTGACTTATCCAAAGGGTCTGAAGCGTATTGGAAAGTTATGGTTCTCATTTGTTGAAAAATACAGCTATAGGAGAAATGTGTGAGCCCACAGAATCTTTTGGTTTTACTACCTCCAAGATGCAAAACACTAAAAAATATTTGGTTTTTATGTTTTGGCTTGAATTTTGACAGCCATTAAGCAAATAACCAAGTGAGTCAATATGCCTGGGTTATATGTTTTATGGGGAAATATTAGGGATGGAAAGGGCCATGTCATTCATTTAGATGTTGTTTTTTAAAATTTTATTTTAACTTATTTAAGAACTATGCTTAATAATAAACAAAAATACTATTTAAATTTTAAAATGCAGCAAAAGTCAGAAAGAGCATCAGAGAGGATCTAAGGAGGGGATTTCAAACTGGCTTCCTTGGAGCCCCAGTTCAGCGGAGATGTCTCAGGGAGGAGTCCTAGGGTCCCTGGGACTTCAGTGTCACTCCTGTGGTCCCATCTAAGTTCCTCTATCCTTCTGTGTGTCCCAATCACCTCGGGGCCCATAATAGACTCTCTTGGAGATGGCCCCTTCCTTGTCTTAGAGCCCTCATGATTCAAGTAAGCTTATGTATTTCCTGGATATTCCAATTAATTTGTTCAGAGGCCTGGCTTCTTGAACATGCACTACAGAATGCTGGTTGCTTACTTCCCTTATCACCCTCATCTGTGTCCCTCAGACTCTGTCTATCCCTTTCCAGCAGGGACCCTCCATGTATTCATTTTATACCAAGTGGTCTCTGCTAGGTCAATATTCTGGAGGCTTGGAGGGCCTTGGCGCCATGTCTAATGAAAGCTCCATGCTGGAACTGCCTTCTACACTGACAATGGCCAGTGCAAGGTATGGGCATGTCCCTGGCAGGCTCTGCATAGGGGTGGACCCTGTTAAATCACACCCGGCCGAGTGTCCTGTAGGCCACAGAAAGACACATGACCATTATTCAATTCATTAACTAGGAATTCAGCTACACTTATTTTTCTAAAATTGAATGCAGTTAGCTTGAGAGTTTTAGTAAATGTTAAGTATGTATAATTAATGGCAAATATTTTGCTCAGAGGTTCTCAACAGATCATTTGTGATTAATCAGTTGAAACTGAAGGTTAATCAAGTACAAGACGTAGAAGCCATGTTTGCAGAGACTAGACCCTCAAAACCCATTTATTCACACACACTCACACACAGGGACACACACAGACACACGCACAGACATATGCAGTCACACACACACACGTGCACACCCTGGCATTTTACATATTAGGCCCTATGGAGGGTAATTTCCTCCTGAGGTTGCCACTTCAAATCTTTCTTAAAATCATAGCTTACTTCCACTTTTTCCATTTCCCATTGCCAAATTCCCCATCTCTCCTCTTATCAAGCATCGAAAATAAATAGATATGAAAATACAATTTTATGTCAGAAGTAGCTTTTACTTACCACTTGCACATTGCTGTCAATATGTGTCAGATCTCAACGTACAGATATTTTCAGCCATGACACACAGTGTCCTTGTTGGGGCTGGAAGCAGGCTGTGTAGTGATCCAGAGAATCAAATGCACCGGTTAGACCCCAATGTTTGGGTGACTGAAATAATGGGATGTATTTTGAGATCCCTGTTTTTGCTATCCCATGGACATGACCATAACTCACAGTCCTGAGATTATTTTACTAATGCACTAGACTAAGAAAGAAAGATGATTTAATCTGTCTTCTAACTTTAACTTTCCATGCTGAGGAAAGTTCAGAAAGTCTAAAGAAAGTCTTTTTAAAGAAGTAGCCTCATGGCAAAAAGTAGTGCTTTTAATCCCTAAAATAGTTGGCAACTACCTGTCCCCCAAACTTCCAGGTTCTTCATGAGGGTCCAACAAGGTAATGGATAGACAAGTACCTGTGTGAAACGGTATGCAAATGTAGGGGACTGTGTTCACTACTATAGTTGTTATTGTTGTATTTGTTGTCATTGGTGTGAGCCTATTATAAACCAGAGAATCTTCTGGAAGAAATAATAGGCCACCATTTAGGACTGAATTCAACAATTTTCTTAGTGCCTTTCTGACCTTTTTCAAGAGCCTGACTGTCAGGCAGCACAGGGCTTCTTTGAGTTCCATTTGATCATTCTAGAGCTTTACATAAATCTTATCAGGCAGAAAGGCTTATGACAAATATTGCTCAGAAATTCATTCAATATACATCACTGGGTGGCTGCCAATGTGGTAGGCCCAGATGAATGTGAATAAAACAGACAGAAATCTCTGCCATTGTGAATTTACAATCTAGTGGGGATAGACTATAACCTACACAGATTAAAACTAAGTAAACTAAAACAAAGCCTGTTAGAAAATGATAAGTAGGTCTAAATAAAGAAGAACAAAGAACAGACTGAGAAGGACTGGGAGCGTGTGCGTGTGTGTGCGTGGTGGTGGCGGGGGCAGGGAGAGAGTATTGCTGTTTGAAATAGGATGACCAGGATAGGCCTAATTGAGCTGGCAACACTTGAGCAAAGACTAGAAGGAAAAGGAGGGTAGCCATACAGAGTCCAGGCAGAAGCACAGCCAGTGCAAAGGGCCTGGGGTGAGCACTGCATAGCCTGCTTCAAGAGCAGCCACAAGGCCAAGCTGGCTGGAAGAAAATGAGTGAGCCAGAGAGTGCAAGGAGATATAATGTTAGAGAGGCTGACCTGGATGAGGCGGAGTGTGGCCGGATCATGAGGGCGTTATAAGCCATCATAAGGACTTGCCTTTTTTCTCTTAGTGAGTTGGGGAACTTTAGAAATGCGGGGAGAGAGTGGTGTGATCCAGTTTTCCTTTAGAAGGATCCTCTTCGTTGTAGTGCTAAAAATAAATATGGGAGCATGTGCACAATTTTAGAAACAGAGCAACCAGTTAGAAGCACATTGCAATAACCTAGGTGAGAAATAATAGTACCTGGAGCTGTGTGGTAGAGAAGGAGCTGTCAGGAAGTGGTGGGTATGGTTCTGGATGTACTGTGAAGGTAGAACTCACATGAATTCCTTTCAGACAGGATGTGAACTGTGACCCAAAGAGGCATCAGGGACCACGCCAAGCTGCTAGGACAGTTCACTTTTCTTAGATGTGGCTTCTTGGAAGTATGGTCCAGTGATTAAAATCTTTAGGTTATTTTATTAAAGGTGTCCTTTAGAAATTGTATAAATTTGCACTCCCACCAACTGTTTTTACTTGTATTTCTTTAATTAATACTGAGTTTGAACTTTTAAAATACATTTATTGGACATTTGTTCTTCTTTATTGTATAATCAAAATTTCTCCCACTGATACAAATGTCAGCTTGATAATATACTAACTTCCCATGTATCTTGGGTTTGTCTTTAAGTGTTTTGTTCTGTTTATCCCCAATCCATGACTACATTGTTTTAATTATTATATATAGTTTTATAATACATTTTCATACCAGATAGAGCATGTCCCTAATCATTGCCTCTTATTTTTAGGAATTTTATGGTTATTCTCACATGTTTATTCTTTCATATAAAATGTGAATTGTTTTGTTCAGTGAAGTTATTGGTTGGGAGCCTATTATCACTCACCAAACTAGCACAACAATAGATGCGTTTCAGTCGTGCTTCCAGTGGCTCCTGTTTGTTAAATTAATTATTAAAAAGAACTAACTACAGACAAAATGCCATGTAAGGAGGTTCATAATATCATGAACTAAGTTTAATTTTACATTTCAGATCATTCTGAAGACATTAAATGGTTGGCAGCAAAAGCTGAATTTGCAGCTTTGCAACATAAACTAAGAAACAAAATGAAATCCACTTTGAGATTTAGATGTTGTTGCTGATAATTACAGAGTTCCTGATAAGATGACAAAAGCAAAGATATGTTCCACTCTAAATCCACAGTGGGAAAGGCCAGTAACCAGGAGCCACTTGTCGTGACTTCCTTTTTCATATATAGATATTTAATTGGAAAATTCAGGTAGTAAAATGGGGAGTTGTTTGGCATTATATTATCGCTTTATCTTTGAATGTCAAAAAAAAAAAAAGAAAATGAAACCTCTTGGAGATATATTTCTGTAGGCGGAAACCAACTTAAATTTATTATTAATTAATTAGTTGACCAATTATTGTGTGATTAATTAGATCTGCTTGAGGCTCCAGTTTTGATTAAAGAAAATGAACAAATCCAAGCAAGGCTGGCAAAGAGTCCGTTTCCACCTGCCTCTCCAGGCCCTGCCCAGCCTGTCCTCTGTGCTTGTCCTGCCCTGGCTTGGAGGGGGTCCCACCAACACAGCTGTTTCAGCCTCACTCTCAGCTGCTTTTGGTCCAATGTCTCCCCAGGTGTCTCAAAGCTGGACACTCAGGTTTTGATCCTACTCTTGCAAGATGATCTAACCTTTAAACCCATCTTCCTTTTCCTAGAAGCCCTTATTTTGTGAACTTTTGTACCCCTTACCGGACTTCCTTTCTGGTCTTTATAGAGGAAACCAGGGGCGGTCGCTCAGTGTAGAAATACATAGGCTGATTGGGGAAGGACGAGGATGAAAGGGACCTCAGGTTCTACTTAAAAACATCTCAATATTTATAAGGCCAGAAAAGGAATTCAATTTTTCAACCCTGAATCCTAAAAACTGATCAAGACAAAGAGGAAAGGCTGCGCTCAACCCCTCAAGGTCCCTGGCTTCATGCATATATGCAGGCCCGCAGTTTATAGCAAATTCTTCGCAGAAAGTGGGCTACCCATGATATTATCCAAGTGCGATAGCAAACTTTGTTTACCAGATACGATAAAATTATCCCCTCCTCCACCAGGAAATATGTATTTTCTATCTTCTAATTCTCAATAATCTTTGTGAGGCTCTTGTCTGAGGATTTCCTCGGCATTTTTCACATACAGTAAATCACTCCATCTCTCTGCTGCCTGACGTTTTCTAATAAGAACTTCCCTTAGGCCTCCCGATGACTCTCACAGTGAGAAGTCATGACACGTCTATTCATCTTCTGTCTTTCCAGAGTCTCAGGAACACCGGGTTTTCTGTAAAGGGGTGTGTATCTTGCACTTTCTGTCTCAACCCAAAGTGACACAATGAAAAGGGCTGGGAAATGCCATGAGCACAGTTCTAGTACTTGTATCTCTGAGGGCGTTACGCGATGATAGAGACAAACCTCTCCAGGCCTGTGGTCTCAGATGGGGAGTGTTCTCACAGTGTGCCTGCAGATGTGGGAAAGTCCTCTTTATATTATAAAGAAGACACTTCATACGGTGTTTGGGTGTTGTTGGGATTGCCTGGGCACTATTTCAAGGGATAGATGCTTCTTCCTTCCTTACTGTGCCCTGCTTTCTCTTTCTCTCCTTCCCTCCCTCACCTCCTTTGTCCCCCATGGCTCTACTCTCCTTTCTTCCTTTGCTTCCTCCTTCTCTCATCACGTATTTACAAGTGCCTCCCATGTGCCAGGTGCTGTGCTAGGCTCTTGGGGTGTGATGGTGAGCGAAAGGACCACTTCTCTGCTCCCATGGAGCTTCCAGTCTAGTGAAGGAATAGAAATTCACCAAATGATTACACAAATAAAAATATAATTACAAACATGATAACTGCTGAGAACATAGACACAGAGAGCTGTGTGAGGCCCAGACTGGGGAATCCGGGGAGATTTCCCGCCAAGGTGCTGTATGAAGACCATAAACAATGGAGAGAAATTAAGTCGGTAAAGAAGCGAGTGGGGAAGAGCGTCCTAGGCAGAGGGCCCAGCATGTGAAGGACCGAGGTGAGAGGAGGCAAGATTAGCAGCAGCTGAGAAGAGCGTGAAGGTTGGCAGGGCCAGATCACCAGGACTCTGAGACCACGAGGAGGACAATGAGAACTACGGAAGGGTTCTATGTGGGGGTAGGAGGTTGACAGGATCAGGTTTGCGTTTTTGAAGGTCACTCTTGCTGCTACGCGGGGAATGGATCAGGGATGAGCAGTGGGGGTGGGAGGCCAGTTTGGGGCCTGTTGGAAGGTTCTGGGTGGAACCGGGGCTGACCGCAGGGGAGATGGAGAGGAGGGGTTGGACTCGAGTGGTCTTTCAAATGTGAAGTCGACAGCACTCGATGATAGATTAGATACGGGGGAACCAGAGAAAAGGAGACGTCAAAGATGACGCTAAGTGTCTGGTCCGCACAAATGGTTGAATGGTCACGTTATCCACCAGGAGAGGCAACTGCAAGAAGATAGATTTTAGGGCTATCATTTTGGACACACTGAATTTTAGGTGCTTTTGGGACATCCAAGGAGAGACAGAGAATAGAAGATCAGATGCCTCAGTCTAGGGCAAGAGAAGAGGTCTGGCCTGGGACACACAAGTGGGAGTCATTGGTGCAAGTTGCTGCTGAAGCCAAGGGTGTGGGTGAGTCTGCCCGGGGGAGGGGGGAGAAAACAGAGCAAGAGGAGGAGGGGTTCAGCCTTGAGCTCCCGCCTAGCAGCCAGGGCAAGGAAGGCGAGCATGCAGAGAGCAAAGGAGACTGAGGAAACAGTGTGGCATCATGAGGGCTGAAAGAAGGAGGAAATGGTCCAGAATGGAAAATGCAGGTGACAAGCCAAGTGAATTGAATCAGAACGTCCCATGGATTTATGAGCATGGAGGCCACTGAGGACCTTGGCAAGCTTTGTAACTTTTAGCTCACACAACAGTATAAAAGTACAGACTGCCCCACCGGCCACCAAGAAAAACAAGTCCTGAGTAGGGATGGAGAGATTTCAGGTGATTTACTAATAGCTGTGGTCTATATTGGTGGTCCCCAAACCCCAGGCTGCAGACAGGTACAGGTCCGTGGCCTGTTAGGAACTGGGCAGCACAGTAAGAGATGAGCAGCAAGGAAAGCTTCATCTGTATTTACATCCACTCCCCATGGCTTGCATCACCGCCTGAGCTCCGCCTCTGGTCAGATCAGTGGCAGCATTAGATTCTGCACTACGGTGAGTTGTATAATTATTTCATTATATATTACAATGTAATAATAATAGAAATAAAGTGCACAATAAATGTAATGCACTTGAATCATCCCAAAACCACCCCCCTCCCCCATCCATGGAGAAATTGTCTTCCATGAAACCCGTCCCTTGTGCCAAAAAGGTTGGGGACTGCTGGTGTATATCACAACTACTTCTTGACACAAAACAAAATAAATAATAAAAAAATAAGCTAAAACAATTGAAATCTGGGGAGATACAACCGCAGGTATGTATTTTTTGTATCTATCATGTATTTTGTTTTATACTAAGATGCTATTTTTTTCCCTAACAAAGACATTAAGGAGCCCCAAAATCTAAGGATCTTGTTGAGAACTGTAGCAGAATAAGTTCAGCAGTGGCTACAAACCAAGAAAACAGTTTTCAAAGCTGCAGGCTTAAAAGAGATTCTGGTCAGTGGCTAGTGTTTTTCAGCCAAAATAATCCAGGTGGCTATCAACCAATTTGATAGGAATATAGTTTAACAATGCAGAGAAGCAAGTTCCTAGTGACTTACTTGAGGTTCCTGCCCAAAGATATTTTTCCCTAAAAGCAACTGAAGTGGTCCCATTTCTCCCATTTTCAGACGGATAGGATTTTCAGTGAAGATTCTTCCCTCATCCATTATGCTTGGCCCTAGGCATGCTGTTTAGTCAATACCTTCAAATGTTGAATCAATTGTTGCCCATGTACTCTGTCACCTAAAGTGACCCTATTGGACAAGCTCTAAAACTGTACTTCCCATGAAATGAGTGAATCCTCAATTTCCATGTTCATCTCTAAATGAACCTCCAGGGAGATTTTTCTGTACTGGAGATGTGGCCAGTAATGGTGGAATTCTTTTAGAACAAGGATTGGTAAAGTATGGCCTGTGTGCCAGTCTGGTCTGCTGCCTGCTTTTTATGGCCCATCAATTAAAAATGGTTTTTTGCAGTTTTAAATGCTGGAAAAAAATAAACTGAAAAATTACATTTTTGTGATGTGAAAATTGTATGAAATTCAAATTCCAGTGAGCATAAATAAAGTTATATTGGAACACAGACACCCTCGTTTAATGTATGTATCACCTATGGCTGCTTTCCTGCTACAATGGCAGAGCTGAGTAATTGTGACAGAGTTTGTATGGCTCACAAAGCCTAAAATATTTACCCTTTGGAAAATTACAGGAAAAGTTTGGTGAACCTACTCTGGACAATGACCACTTCAGGACTCTGACTCACTTGACTGTTGAGTTGGCGTGGCTGATGAAGATCATAGCACTGTTTCTCATTTGCCAAGAGCTCTGCAGTCCAGAGTGTTTCATGCTTACAACAAGCCTTTGAGGTAGGAAGCATAGGCGTTATTAACTCCATTTTACAGACAGATAAATAAATTAAGCCCCAGAAATATTGACCAGGTTGAGCTCACAACAACCCCATAAATAGGCATTATCGTTTCCATTTTAAAGATGGGAAGATACAGACTCAAAGAGGTTAAGCAACTTATACAAGATCACCCACTGGGTCAGAACCGGAGTTGAGCTCAGATCTTCTGATCCTAAGAAAGTTCCTTCCCCATTTCATCGCTTGGCTACTTCCTGGATGGAGCATCTGGATGGTTTCTGAGCTGCCATTTCTGCAGGGCGAGTTATCTTTGGCTTTAATACTGACACCACCCCTGAACAGGAAGTCCTTTGTTCTTGGTCCTAATCCAGTTTAGGACAGGAAGCAGGGGAGTCCATTTGAGGTTTCCTCCCATCCCCTCTGCAGTCCCTGGGTAACCCTAGTTTCAGTAGCTGCTCCCAGGCGGCAGCCAACACTTTGCTCAGGGAAGCAGAGTGCACAGTTGCTCAGGGTACTGAAATCGTGGTTAAGGAGAGCAGAAGCTCCCCTCTGGCATTTGGGAGCTTCCGTTTCTTTATTATTTCCCATTTCCTCTCTGGCCATCTTTTGTCCTCTTCCTTTTCTTTATTTGTTATTCTCTTTTCTTCCCTTCTTGTCTTTCTCTGCCCATTCTCTAGGTTTCAGCACCTTACCAGTGGCAGCAAAAAGGAACAGGGCCATTTTAAATTCATACACTGCCAATTTTGAAGTAACATACAGTTTCATTCTGACACTGAAGTTCGTTTGGTTGGAGTGTTGCTATGAGAATTTGGGTTGTCCTTCCCATGGCCTGGAAGGCCCTCAAGGGTCCGCAGGGGTCTGCTTGTCCCCACCCCCTTCTCCCTGGTCTCCTTCTGATCTTTGGAATCCAGAACCCTGGCACAGGCTGTTCCCCTTTCTTGGAATTCTCACCACAAGACCTACTTCTTGTCATCTGCTAGGTCTTGTCCAACAGTCACCTCTGCAGAACTCAGCGAGGCCTTCCCTGACCACTCAGTCTAGAATACCACACCCTCCTCCCTGTGCTCTGCAGAACCGCCAGTCTGTCTTGTTGACAGCACCGCACCTGCTGTGTCATCTTCTCACCGCGTATGGTGGACTTGAAAACAAGCTCCAAGGCCTTCTCTGATGAACATGTGCCGCGGTAGCCCCAGTATTCATTACGGCATTGGGCACAAAGGAGGCATCAAGGATATTTTGGGGGCATTATACTAAGTGAAATAAGCCAGGCACAGAAAAATAAATACTGCATGATATTACTCATATGTGAAATCTAAAAAAAGCAGAACTCATAGAAGCAGAGAATAAAATGGTAGTTACCAGAGGCTGGGGTGGGAGAGAGTGGACAAGGGAGATGTTGGTCAAAGGGCACAAAATTTCAGATAGAGGGAAGGAATAAGTGCAAGAGACCTATTGTACATCATGATGACACAGTTAAGAACAATATGTTGTATACTTGAAAACTGTTCACAGAGTAGATTTTAAGCATTCTTATCACAAACAAGATAAGTATGTGAGGTGATACGTATTTTAAGTAAGCTGATTTAGCTATTCCACAATGAATACTAACATCAAAACATCATGGTGTGCACCATAAATATAGACAATTTTTAATTGTCAAGTAAAAAACTAATAATTTTTTGGATAATGAATAAAATTTTCAAAAGATGAGTTCCACTAAATTAAAATTATTTTGATTTTTAATTCCATGTAAGTCCTAAGTTATACACACACACACACAGATGCTCCTGGACATCTGTATGGGGTTATGTCTTATAAATACATCATAAGTTGAAAATATTGTAGGTAGAAAGTGCATCTTTCAACTTATGACATTTTCAACTTATGATGGGTTTATCTGGATGTAGCTCCATTGTAAGTCCAGGAGCATACAGAATACCTACTGCTTTCACACCATTGAAAAGTTGAAAAATCATAAGTCAAACCATCATAAGTCAGGGACCATCTGTGTGTATATATATGTGTGCGTATACATATATTTATTTAAAATTTATTTTAGAAATAAAAAAATACTTAGAACTTTCACTTATAAGATTAGCACAGCCCCATTGCTCTCTAGTTCTTCCATCCTCACTCCTATAACTTAAAAACCCTGTAGACATAACACAACTACAAGTTCAGGAAGACTCCGAAAGGTAAAAGAAGAAGGCAGAATGGCCAGGGAACTTGACACTTGAGGAACAAGACTGCATGAGTCCCCTGGGTTTTCTTTTTGCCTCCCATACATCCAGAAGGGATGTTAGAGAAACCTGTAACCCAGAATTGCCAATAGGCACAGACAAAGAAAGCTCAAGAAAAGCCTCCTCTCTCTAACCAAAGGACTGGGAAAAAGGCAGCTTATCAGAACAGAAAACCTTCTTGATAATACTTGTTCTATTCCAGCCAAAAACCTAAGGAAAGTCTCCACTCCCCCACCCCATGTTGTCAGTAGGGCCAAGTGGGAAGCTGGATTTACGGCCCAACCTGGCAGCAGCAAGGCAGGGAGGTTGACTAACACTCTACTGCCTCCATCAAGATGGTATCTGTGGGACAGAATGGGGAGCTGCTCTTCCCCTGCACCTGTGGCAATGAGATGCAATGAGGCAGTGCCCCATGGTGCTGGTTGGCACTCCACTTCTACCCTCTTCCCTTGGTGTCAGGAGGCCCAGTGGGGAGCTGAACATCCACCCCCACCTGGACCTGTACAATACACCTAAAGAGGGTGAATTTTTGCCAAAACAAAACAAAACAAAAAGATCAAATCACAACATAATATCCCAAATGCCTAGGATACAACAGAAAATCATTCATTATTCCAAGAACCAGGAAAATCTCAACTTGCATGAGAAATGGCAATCAACAGATGCCAATATAAAGATGACACAGATGTTAGAATTATCAACAAGGATTTTAAAGCAACCATCATAGAAACGCTTCAGTGAGCAATTATAAGCACTGTTGAAACAAATTAGTAAATAGAAAGTCTTGGCAAAGAAATAGGAGATATAAAGAAGCAAATGGGAATTTTAAAACTGAAAACTACAATAAGTAAAATAAAACTCACTGGATGGGCTCAACAGTAGACAGAAGAAAGAACTAGTGAACTTGAAGATAGAATGTTAGAAATTATCCAATTTGGACAACAAAGAGAAAATAGACAAAAAGAAATGAGCAGAGACTTAGAGGAGTATGGGACAATAACCAAAGATCTAACATTTATATCACTGGAGTTCCAGAAGAGGAGAAAGAAAAGGCATTTGAAGAAATAAGGGCTTAGCCTACAAATATAGGAAACTGAGAAAACCCTAAATCAAGATAAATCCAAAGAAATTCAAGCCAAGGCACATCATAATCAAACTTCTGAAAACTAAAGACAAAGAAAACATACGTTCAAACAGAAAGGAAATGATAAAATAAGAAAATGTGGAATATTAGGAATGAAGAAAGAACAATAGAAAAAGTAAAAACAAGGATAAATATAATAGACTCTTCTCCTCTTGAGTTTTCTAAATTATGTTAGATGATTTAAACAAAAATCATAACATTGCCTGATGTGGTTCTCAATATATGTACAGGAAATATGTAAATTAATTATATTACAAAGGAGGGGAGGGCAAATGGACCTAAATGGACTCAAGGTTTCTACACTTTACTCAAACTTATAAAATGCTGATACCAGTGGAGAGTGATGTTACCTATCTACAATGTAATGCCTACAGCAACCACTCAAATATTTATTCAAAAAGATATACTCAAAAACTTTACCAGAATGGAATTCTAAAAGTGTTCAAATAACCCCCAGAAAGGCAGGAAAAATAAAGTAAACCAAAGAAAAAGAAAATGAGGACAAATGGAAGACAAACAATAAAATGGCAGAATTAAGCTTTAACATATTAATAATTAAATTAAATGTAAATTTAATTGGTCTAAATATACCAACTAAAGACAGAAATTGGATGACTGAATTTTTTAAATTGTCCCAAATATATGCTGTCTAAAAGACACTCACATCAAATATAATATATTTGAGTATAGGAAGGTTAAAAGAAAAAATATGGGCAATGACATATCAGATAATATTAATTAAAAGAAATCAGGAATGACTATATTAACATCAGATAAAATAGACATTAGAGCAAAGAAAATTACAAGGGACAAGGAGGGATATTACCCACTAATAAAAAGAATAATCAACCGAGAAGACATGGTAATGCTAAATGTCCATGCATCAAACAACAGATATTCAAAACACATAAAGCAAAAATTGTTAGAAGTGACATAAATAGACAAGTACATAGTTATAGTTGGAGACTTAATCACCCTTCTGTCCACAATTGATAGAACTACTACATAGAAAATTAGCAAGGATATAGAAGAATTTAACCAGATCACCCAACAGGATCTAACTGACATTTATAGAGCATTCCACCAACAATAGAATACACATTCTTTACAACCAAGAAACATTCATCCAAATAGAGCATATCCTGGGCCATGAAATAAATCTCAACAAATTTAAAAGAATTGAAATCATTCAGAAATCATTGAACTAGATGAAGATCATTAAACTAGAAATCAACAACAGAAAGATAATAGGAAAATTTTTAAATATTTTGAAATTAAACAACATAATTATCAATAACCTATGTATTAAAGAAGAAATATCAAGGAAAAATTTTAAAAATACTTTCCGCTAAATGAAAACAAAAAGCAACTTATTAAAATTTGTGGGATGCATCTAAAACACTGCCAAGAGGAACATTTATAGCATTAAATGTTACATTACAAAAAAGGAAAGATTTTAAATTAATAATTTAAATTTCCACCTTAAAAAATAGAAAAAGAAGAGCCAAATAAACTCAAAACAAGCAGAAGGAAGGAAATAATAAAAGTAAGAACAGAAATCAATGAAACTGAAAACAGAAACACAATGGGGAAAGTCAGTGAAACAAAAAGCTGGTTCTTTGAAAAGATCAATAAAATTGACAAACCTCTAGCTATATTGATGAAAAAAAGACAGCAATAAAAGCCAAAATAGACAAATGGGATCACATCAAACTAAAAAGCTTCCGCACAGCAAAGGAAACAACCATCAAAGTAAAGAGACAACCTACAGAGTAGGAGAAAATATTTGCAAACCATACATCTGATAAGGGGTTAATGTCTGAAATATATAAGGAAATCAAACATTCCTAGCAGCATTGTACACAAGAGCCAAGGTATAGAATCAACCTAAGTGTCCATCGATAAATGAATGGGTACAGAAAATGTGGTATAAATACACATGGAACACTATTCAGCCTTAAAAAAGAAGGAAATCCTGTCATTTCAGACAACATGGATGAACCTGGAGGACATTATGCTAAGTGAAATAAGCCAGGCACAGAAAGACAAATACTGCAATATCTCATTTATATGTTGAATCTAGAAAAGTCAAACTCATAGAAGCAGAGAACAGAATTGTGGTTACCAGGGGCTGGAGGTGGTGGGAGGGAAGTTGGAGAGATGTTGATCAAAGGATACAAAATTTCAGTTAGGAGAAATAAATTCAAGTGATCAATTGTACAACATGGTGACTATAGTTGAATAACAATTCGTGGCAGGGTGCAGTGGCTCCTGCCTGTAATCCTAGCACTCTGGGAGGCTGAGGTGGGAGGCTGAGGCGGGAGGATCACTTGAGACCAGCCTGAGCAAGAGTGAGACCCCGTCTTTACTAAAAATAGAAAAATTAGCCAGGTGTGGTGGCATGCACCTGTAGTCCAAGCTACTTGGGAAGCTGAGGCAGGAAGATTGCTTGATCCCAGGAGTTTGAGGTTGCAGTGAGCTTGGCTGATGCCATGGCACTCTACCCCAGGCAACACAGTGAGACTCAGTCTCAAAAAAAAAAAAAAATCCTATTCTTCAAAATTGTGAAGAGAGTAGATTTTAAGTGTTGTCACCACAAAAAAAAAGTATGTGAGTGATACATATGTTACTTAGCTTGGTTTAGCTGTTCTATAATGTACACATATTTCAAAACATCATGTTGTACATGATAAATATATACAATTTTTATTTGTCAATTAAAAATAAGTTTAAAAAAGAAAGAAGACACAAACTATTAATAATATCAAAAATGAAATGGATAATATTATTACAGACATTATAGACATTAAAAGAGTACTAAGGGAAAAATACAAATATATGAAGGCTATCTGGAAAATATCCAGCCATGTAATATGTTCTCATGATATTAACAATGGCTGGATACTTTCCAGACAGCCCTTATATATTCAGCAACTGAGATAAAATGGACCAATTCCTTCAAAAGCACAAGCTACCAAAATTCACCCAATATGAAGTAGATAACATGAGTATCCTCATAACTGTTAAAGAAGTTCAATTTACAATTTAAAAACTCTCAAAAAAAAGATGGCTTCTCTGGAGGATTTTACCAAATATAATAGTTAAAGAAGAATTAGCACCAGCTCTACACAGTCTCTTTCAGAAAATAGAAGAGAATACATTCCAACTTATCTCATGAGGTCACTCTTACTCTGATACCAAAACCTGATAAAAACAGTATATAAAAAAAGAAAACTACAGACCAATACCTTGCTTGACTATAGATAAGAAACCCTCAACAATATATTAGCAAGTAGAATTTAACAACATGTAAAAAGAATCATGACCAAGTGGAAATCAATCTGTGTAATCCACCATATTAACAGGGCAAAGAATAAAGATCATATGATAATATCAGCTGAGATAAAAAAAGAATTTGACAAAATTCAACACCCATTTATGATAAAAACTCTCAGCAAACTAGGAATACATGAGAACTTCCTCAACATGATAAAGATCATCAACAAAAAACCTAGAACAGCATCGTATTTAATGGCAAAAGACTGAATACTTTCTTCGTAAAATTGGGAACAAGGTAAGAATGTCTGCTCTCACCACTCTTATTCAACATAGAACTAGAAGCCCTATCCAGCACAATATGGCAAGAAAATGAAATAAAAGACATACATATTAAAACAGAAAAAACAAAACTTTCCCTATTTGGAGATAACAGGATAGTCTACGCAGAAAATTCCAAAGAATTTAAAACAAAAAACAAAGCAAAACAAAATAAAAACCTGATAATAAAATGAGTTTAGTAAGGTCACAGGAGACAGGATCAAAATACAAAAGTCAATTGCATCTTTATATACAAGCAATGAACATGTGGAAACCAAAATAAAAAACAACTGCAATTTATAGTAGCTAAAAGAAAGAAAGAAAGAAAGGAAGGAAGGAAGGAAGGAAGGCAGGCAGGAAGGATTAGATATGAATCTAAGAAAACATGTACAGAACTTCTATGCTGAAAAATACAAAATGCTGATAAAAGAAATCAAAGACCTAAATAAATGAAGAGACATACCACGTTTATGAATTGGAATACTCACTATAATAAATCTATCATTTCTCCCCAAATTAATCCATAGATTCATATCAAAATCCCAGCAATATTTCTTGGAGATACAGACCAACTTATTCCAAAGTATATATGGAAAGACAATGGAATTAGAATTGCAAAAGCAATTTTGAAAAAGAACTAGTGGCAGTAATCATCCTACCTGATTATAAAACTTACTATTAGTCACAGTAATCTATATAGTGTGATATTGCTAAAGGGATGGATATGTAGAACCCAGAAATAAACTCACCAGTACAGCCAATTGATTTTTTTTTAAGAGATGGGGTCTTGCTATGTTGCTCAGCCTGGAGTGCAGCAGCTATTCACAGGCATGGTCATAGTGTGCTGAAGCCTCAAACTCCTGGGCTCAAGCGAGTGATCCTCCTGCCTTAGCCTCCTGAGTAGCTGGGATTAACATCACTCCCTACTCAGCTAATTGATTTTGACAAAAGTGCAAAAGCAATTCAATGGAGGAAAGACTTTTTGTCAACAAATGGTGCTGGAGCAGTTGGACATCCACAAGCAAAAAAAAAACAACAACAAACAACAAACGTTACCTAACCTTATACAAAATTTAACTTGAAAAATGGATCATAGATTTGAGTGTAAAATGTAAAACTATAAATCTTTTAGATAACATAGAAAATCTTTGGGACCTAAGACTTGGTAAATAGTTCTTCGATATGACATCAAAAGTAAGACCCATTTTAAAAAGTCAGTCAATTGGATTTCATCAAAAAAAAAACTTGCTCAGTGAAAAATCTTGTTAAGTGGATAAAAGAACAAGCTACAGACCAGGAGAAAAAATTTGGAAACTACTATCTGACAAAGGACATATACATAGAATATATTTAATATAAAGAACTCTCAAAACTTAACAATAAAAAATTAAATGGTCCAAAGACAATATCCAGATAGCAAATAAGCATGTGAAATTATGTTCAACATCATTAACCATTAGGGAAACGCAAATGAAAACCAGGGTGAGATATCACTGTATATAGTACCTACTAGAACAGCTAGAAAGAAAATAGTGACAATCCCAAATGCTGATGAGGATGCAGAGAAAGTGCATCTCTCACTCCTTGCTGGTGGTAATGTGAAATGGCACAGCCACTCTGGAAAACAGTTTGGCAGATTCTTCAAAAACTAAACACACTTACCGTATGAACCAGCAATCCCATACCTGAGCATTTATCCCAGAGAAATGAATACTCATGTCCACACAAAAATATGTTCATGAAAGTTCATAGCAACTTTATTTGTAATAGTCAAAATTTAGAAATAATCCAAATGTCCTACAATGGGTGAATGTCCAAACAAACTGTGGTACCGCCATACCATGGAATGGTACTCAGCAATACAAAGGAACAACTTATAGATATACCAATGTGGGGGGATCTTTTGGTGATGGAATTGTGATAGTGGTTTCACACATCTACATGTGATAAAATTGCACAGAACGATGTGTGTGCGCACACACACAAAGAAGTGCGTGTAAAAGTAGGGAAATCTACATTAGGTCTGTGGGTTATACCAATGCTAATTTTCTGGTTTGGATATATATTGTCCTATAATTACGTTACTATTGATGTTACCATTGGAGGGACCGGGTGAAGGGGACACAAGACCTCTCTGCACTATTTTCACAACTTCCTGTGAATCTAGAATTATTCCAAAACATACAAGAAGAAATACAGAGAAGCAAAAATAATAAGATAAAAATTATCTGTACTCCTTAATACTCACCTCTCAATACTATTTTGTTTTTTATTTATTCATCTTTTTCTTTCTGTGTATAAGTATAAATGTATTTACAAAAGGGTTTATAATGTTCACATGTCTTTGTTACCATTTTAAAATTTAACAATATGTCATGAACAGGCTTCCATGTTTTAAACATTTTTCTATAATATCCTTTAATGTCTTATTGGTACTAAATAGATAAAAATAACCCTGTTGTTTTCAAACTCCTTTTAGTAAGAGAACACCTCTTTCTTGAACCCTGATATTATGAGGGAGAGAAACATGGAGCTCTTCCTTTTAGAGTTGGGAGCAGAAAGCCTGATGACCATCTGTTTGTCCCCAATTGTTCCCTATAATGGTCCCTGTCATGTCTCTAGCAGACCTTCAGGCTCTGGGGATGTAGGTTGAAAATTGTATCCATTTGAAAACACTGTGACAAAAATGCTGTGTCAAATGTGTTCAATGCTAAATTTTTAATTGTGCTTAACTCCATCCTTATGCTTTTCCAGATGTGGTAATCACCTTGGCTTCATAAGGAAATGAGAAACATAAATGTCTGAGATGTGTCGCCATAGTGATAAACAGAAGCAGGGCAATGGATTAGCTGACCTTTTCTGTTTCTTCCAGAACTTTTCATTTAAAATGCCTACTTTTCTATCAGTGTCAGGATAAACCCAAACCTTCTATCCTGACAGCTGAGTTTTATACAGCAATATATTTTCATCTATAGGAATTAGTTATTGGCAGAAAACTCTTAGCATGCTGAGTTTTTCTTACTGAAATTGAAAACATGTCAAGACTTTCAGAATCATTCTGGCAGTAATTAACCTAAGCATGCCCTATAAGGTTTTTGCTAGTTTAGATAATTTGTAAATATGGCACAATTTCTTTAAAAGTTAAAGCATTTAATAAAATAGTCACCTATGATACATAGATCCAGCTACGTAAAATTCCTCTTACAAATGCATGTGTTATAAATTATATTTAGACTATAGCTTCCCAAGAAAACAATTAATGCACCATATCGAGTAACACATACTTTTTGCTAAAACTGAACAAAAAGGCAATGTTCTCTCAGTGAGACACGCCTTTGGCAATTCATTCCATTTCCAGAAGTCTCAGGTGCCAAATTTGCTGCTAATCAGGTTTTCTATCTCAGCTGACAGTCCTGGTGGAGTGCCACGCTTTTATTTTCTTGTCCTATTTAATGTCACGATTCAGAACTCTAGAGAAAGTGTGATCGTCTCTACATGGTGCACAATGTAAAAAGACAACCAGGTTTTCAATGTCCCATGTTTTCTGGAGAAAACAATTATGGATACAGACTTTAAAAATGGCTCCCAGAGGACTCTAACAATCATGTAGATTTTTAGAGTATAATCACTCCAAGGATCTTCCCTCCTGGAGTGTCCTTTATCAGATCCCACAAGCACCCATCTCATACTATTAATTGTGCAAAGCTCAGTTACCTTACTGCCTGGATTAAAATGCAGGTCCAGGGGGCCTGAACATCCCAAGATGGATGCAAAGGTATCTCAGGCTCATTAGTATGATCCATTCCCTGGGACCAGTTTCAAGGACTATCATAGATGCTTTCTGAAAAGCACCCAATTAAGCAATTTACAAAACTGAAGCTTGAACTCAACGTATTTCTTCAAGATCTTGCTTGGTGAAAGCAAGCGAGGTAGGAAAGGCGGTTGGGTGAGGAGAACACTGTCGGTGTGGCTGGGTTTTGCTGGACTTCCTATCACCCTTGCTTCTTCTTGTGCGGGAATGATCTGTTTCACTGGGAAGAGGCACCATACCCTTCTGTACGGAGTCAAAGTTTACTCATGTTGTGTTTGAAGTTTACCTCTTAGTGCCATGGGACCTTCATTTTCTTAGAAGACAGACAGTTAATGGAGCAATTTTTCACTTGTGAGATCAAGGTTCTTAGTGGATATTTTGACTCATAAACAAGACTCATGATCAAGTGGAAAGAGAATCTGTGTGTTCTCTTTCGTTCTTAGCGAAATCAAGAGACAGATGCTATGCTGGGTAGTTTGGGTTATGCTAAGATACCCTGACCACCCAGGCTCGGATGTGTATCTGGGGACCAGGCCATATAATAATAATGCACATGGCTGTCTTCTTCTTCTGAGCTTCCCATGATCTACAATATATGGTTATCAATTTACAACCAGCACATCATGTATTCTGAGCAGTTCACACGGGCTGCAACACAAAGCACATACTTATTGGTGACATAAATCAAGAGTTTCTGAGCCTGAATAAAGATGAATCTGTAACCCATACCCAGGAAAAGGAGAATTGGAAAGCAGCACTGGCCATCCCTACGGTAAACACTAGTCACTCCCTCCCCTGAACACAGGCCGTGCAGTGTGAATTCTGTTTCCACGGGAAGAAAGGGCAAACAGGAGAGTCTGCCAGTGGTTTAAATCAGTTAGGACCTCAGAGGCCCTGAGGTGCGGGAGCTTTTTTTTCTTAACTGTGATACATTTTCATGATGGGGAAGAAAAGGAGAGGAATTGTGACTAGCATGAAAGATAACATGGGGCCTTACATACAAATAAAAACCTTCTGTCTGACAGATCTTTTCTGGTGAGAGGGTGAACTGTGATTTGTCTCTGCAAGAGACAGGCATGACCCAGGTGAGAAACTTTGGCTTGAAAACGGTTCCCTCCTGGGCAGCAAATGGGTTAATGGAAGGTGAGATGATTTTTAAGGCCCAGGGTGAGTCAGCTAGAATCTGGACACCAAATGTTCACCCAATGGAAGTGAGTAAATGCTCACAGGGCATCTGGAAGGCATGTGGGTTCTTGGAAGTGGCAGAGGGAAGTCATTAGAGGAGTCAGGAAAGCCACACTCCTGGTGCTGCCTGTGGCCCCTTGGCTGGTGAGCAGCTGAGCAGGCCCAGCCCCGGGAAGATGGCAGGAGACTCCACTGGCACTGGCAGTGCTGTGGACCATGTGCCCGGGGCACACTGTTGGCTGCACCTGCAGGGGCAGCAGGGGCAGTTCTGCAGGGAGGACAAGCCTGGTGTAGCACTGTACAGACACCTCGCAGGCCAGCTCTACCTAATGTCAGAGATGGCTTTTACGTGCAGTGGGAGCCCTTTATGATTCCTCATCAGGCTCAGAATCCATCACTTTCATGAAAGCTACCCCAGCCAGGTAGAGGATTGTTATGAACGTGAAAAAAAGAATAATAAGTGTCTTTAGGGCACTGTTTGGCAGCTGATGAGTAAATTGCCTTTATTTATAAGTGGAGAGCAGGGGACATGTCATTGCGACTGGCACATAAAAACTGCAAGGTCAAAAGAATAAGCTGCTTGAATGAAGGTGTCCCAGTCCCGGGAACATAACTCCCAAGGCTGTGATCTGTCAGGGATTTGCGAGGTTAAGGGTGTTAAGTGTAGAGGGTGTGTGTGTGTGTGTGTGTGTGTGTGTGTGTGTGCAGGTGCATCTCCCTCCTAAACCCTTGCTCAGGAACTCCCTCGGAGACGATCAAGCCTTTCCTGATGCAGTCAAATGCTGAATCCACATTTTGTGTGTGCGAGATTTTTTCTTTCCTATTTTACCTTTAGGATACTCTGGGAAGTAACTCACTTTTTGCTTCTTAGAAGAAGCATCAAAACGTTTACTGTTATCACATTCAGTTCTTTCTCTTCCCACATACATTTGTTCCCAAGATGGTGTGAGAGGTTTAACCGGGATCATACTCCTCCAGTTTATATGGCTATATTTTTAAGTGAACATTGCTTTCTTTCTATTTCCTTCTTTTACAATGTCATGCCAAAATAAAAAATGGAGATGGAGGAGTCTCTTTCACTTCACATGAATCAGATTGTTGTCTCCTATCCAGTTAAGACCATCAAAGTCAGCCTCAGGTGAAGGAACAGGCTTCCAGCTCAACACCATCGCACCGATCAAACAGAAGCTGTGGGCACATTTCCACTGCCACGTCCTCACAATGACCAGCATTTGCACCCGTGTCCTCCCCCCATTACTATGTTTCTTAGTCTGTCTGGACTTCTATGACAAAATAGCATAGACAGGGTAACTTATAACCAACAGAAATTTATTTCTTACAGTTCCGGAGGCTGGCAAGTCCAAGATCGAGGCACCAGCAGACTCTATGCCTGGTGAGGGCCACGTTCTAGTTCATAGATGGTGCCTTCTCCCTGTGCCCTCACATGGTGGAAGGGACTAGCTAGCTCTCTGGGGTCTCTTTTATAAGGGCTCTAATCCCATTCATGGCTTAATTACCTCCAAAAGGCCCCACCCTCTAATACTATCACATTGGGGATTAGATTTCTACATGCAAATTTTGGGGAAACACCACCATTCAGACCACAGCCCTGTGGTTGAACTGTCCATGCTCCTGTCTAAGGCTGGACCTCCTCTTGGGCCCCTCTTGCCTACTCATGGGCATCTCTCCACATTCTTCCTTCTCCCGTTCCTTCCCTCAGTTTTTTTTCCAATCTTAAAAAAAAAAATTTCTATTGACCCTACTCCAGGTTCTACTTCATTTCTGAGTTTTACAGCAAAACATCTCAAAAGAGTGGTTGATGCTCTGTCTCAAATCCTCCTGCCCATTCTCTTTTTTATCTGATTCATTTGAGCTTTGGATCCCAAGACCTCATCAAAATTGCTCTTGCAAATGTCACCAATGACCCCCAGGCTGTTTACTTGACCTGTCAGTAGCGCTAGGCAGCTTCTTACTCCCTCCTCCCGGAAACAATGCACTTGATTTTGGGGGAACCACATTCTCCTGCTTTTCCTTTATACTTTCTGTTTCCCCCCATTTGCTCAGTCTTCTTTGCTGGGTGCTTCTCATCTTGCTGACCTCCTGCTTGCAGTGCCCGGGGCTCCAACCCTTGAAGATCTCGTCCACGCTCATAACTTCAAATGCTGTTATCATAACCGTGGTGTCTTTTATTGTCCGTGTGCTGATGCTTTGACGTCTGGGGCCTGGCTGGCCCTGGAGGGGCTGCTTTTGCCAGGGTTAGCCAATTCCTAGATTTGGTAAACAAGTCTCTCAAATGCAAACCAACCAATCCAGAGTCTGTACCCCAACCATCTCCTCTACCAGCTCTCATACTCTGAACCACTATCCACCTGCTCTAATCACCCTAGGCCCGGATACCAGAAAACTAGGGACAGCTCTTACACCCCAGAGCCTGCTGAAATTATTCTGGCTAGCCACTCCTAAGCCTGCTTACTCTGCCTCGCCTGTAGCTTCTCAGGGAAACCAGAAGCATCAAAATGTTTCCTGTCATCATATTCAGTTCCTTCTCTTCCTACATACATTTGTTCATTGCTATAAACACAGAAATGAAGTAGAACCTGGAATAGGGTCAATAGAGTTTTTTTTTTTTTTAAGATGAGAGGAGAAACTGAGCAAAGGAATGGGAGAAGGAAGAACGTGGAGAGATGCCCACGGGCCCTTGGGCAAGAGGGGCCCCAGAGGAGGGTCCAGCCTTAGACAGGAGTATGGACAGTTCAGCCATAGGGCTGTGGTCTGAATGGTGGTCTCCCCTCAAAATACATATGGCTCTTGCCCACAATTTCCCTGTCTCTCGCTGCCTGCCGCCCATCTCACCTTGCTGCTTCCCCGTGTGGCCCTGTTTTGTATGCCCTGCCTCCGGTTTCTAGGGAACTGTGAGTATAATAAACTTCTACCTTCATGACAGTTGTGTCCATGTCTGCATGTCCTACCATACCTGATTAAAACAAATCCCAGATGCCCTTGAAACAACTATAAGTGCACGCATATGCGCACACACACATACATACCCCAAACTTATGTTTCTATCCCAGACTTCAGAAAACTCTGACTCATATATCCATCTGCCTTTGGAGCATCTGCACTAGATGTCAAATAGTATCTCAAACTTCATATATCCAGTCCCTAATCTACTATTCCTGCCAAAACTTCTCCTCCCACAGTCTTCCTCATATCAGTTAATGATAATTCAATCCTTCCTGTTGCTCAGGCCAAGACCCGTGATGTCATCATTTACTCCTCTCTTTCTCCTGTACCTCACTCCAATCCCTCAGCACATTTTGTTGGCTCTACCTTCAAGAGATGTCTAGAACCTACCCTTCTTTTACAATGCTGTGCCAAAATATAACCCCATGCTACTATGTCAGTCTTAGCTCATTAAAATGCACCTGGAACACAGTATATGCTCAATAAACATTTATTGGATGACTTTCATAGTAAATGTATCTACTTATTTTATGATCTGATTAATTAAGTGATAAAATAATGTATGACCTTCTTAGTTAAAAGTGGGATGATATTATATGTTATTTCAATCTTATTAGACTCGAAGAAAGATTAAAATATATCACCCCAATGTAAGTTGAGCCCTTGAGATCAAGATGAGATTGCTTCAAGTTCAATTCTATTCTCTGTTCGCACCTTTTCCAAAGCTTTCCATGAATTCTGAAGGACCTGATTCTCATGATCACTTTTGACTCCGGCTCCTGTGGAAATGGTTAAGTCTATGGATTGTCTTGCCATCCTGTGTCTTTTGATTCTTTCTATGACATGGAAGTTGACACCTGCTTCATTTTTCACTTTCATGAATCCTTTTGAGTATAGCAAAACTTACTGAATAATTGTGTTTCACAGAGAAGGGATTTATATTTCAGAAACACAAATAATTTCAAATTGAACACTACAAGTCATTGTTCTTCAGTCACTTACACTGGGTTTTTAAATGGCCACTTCACTCCATACAGTCCTCAGCCCCATACACTTTTCCCCTCCCTGCCTCCCCCATCTCTGTCTTCCTGGATTGCTACTCCACCCCCTTTTAAAATTCCTGTCATTCTTTTTAGGAGCAGAATAAATGGGCCTCCCATGTTATAAGATCTTCCGCTGAAGATGGTAGTTGTGGGTTTGTTTGTTTTTATTACGAATTTCTTTTTCTTATGAAAAATTTCAAACATAAAAATATAAAGAATAGAACAATGAACACTCATATATCATACCATCCAGATCTAGTCATATTAATATTTTGTCATATGTGCTTCATCTACATTTTTAACTGAACCATTTTAAAGAAATTTATAGCTATTATGACACTTTGTACCTTTAGCACCATCTTCAAAGAATGAGGACATTCTCTTACATAATCACAATGCATTTTTCACATCTAACATTTTAACAATATTTCTTAGCATCATCTAATATTTAGTTCATTTTCAAATATCTCTCCTTACACCCAAACAGTTGTGGTTTTGAAATAGCAATTTTCCCCCCGGTTAAACCTGTATTTAAAACAGCATGGATTGTCTTGCCATCCTGTGTCTTTTGATTCTTTCTATGACATGGAAGTTGACACCTGCTTCATTTTTCACTTTCATGAATCCTTTTGAGTATAGCAAAACTTACTGAATAATTGTGTTTCACAGAGAAGGGATTTATATTTCAGAAACACAAATAATTTCAAATTGAACACTACAAGTCATTGTTCTTCAGTCAATGAAGAACATTGTTGTTAAGCATCTTTGTTGCATTATTGTTGTTAAGCATCTTAATATGGTTGCATGCTTTTCCTAATGCTTCTCTTTGTACAAAGTGGAGACAAATACCAGTGGCCAAATGTTCTTTATTAAATTACCTGTTGGAGTAAACCAATGCCATTAAAGTGGGGTCTCTATTTTACACAGCTGTTTAACGGCATGAGATGGATGAACTCATTTGTTAAATTGGGATCTGTAAACAAAAACAAACGGGAGGAAGAGCACAGAGACAAGGAGTAACAGAAACACAGTTTCCAGATTGCAGAAGCCGGGGCTTTAGTAGAAAATATCTGCAACCCTGAGGAAAGGCTTTCCGGGGTCCCTGTGACTGTTACCTAGCAACAAGCCCATCACACAGGGGCACGCTGGAGTCCAGTTTAACAAGGCTCAGGAAGAACACGTGGGTAACAGGGCCAAATTTCTTCTTTTATACTATGTTAATAACTCAGGTCCACGACAGTCTCTTACAGGGGCTAGTGTCTGAAGAAATCATTCCTGAATAATGCTTTCCCCATGTTAAGCCCCTAAAGGAGGAAAATGGCTTTAGCTAATTTACTGTGCACATGTCATTACTTATTTGTCTGTATATCCATCTGATAAGAGTTAAATATACCATACGAAAAAGAAAATCATCCAAGCTCAAATTAGTTTTGATTCACGGTGTAAGGCTCCAAGACCCATCCAAATTCATTTCTAATAGCAAATGAAGTCTGTATCACAGATTTACTGTTATTATTAAATTTTTTTGCTTTAAAAATTGCTTTTAAGTAAATGACTGCATTTTTTCAGACTTGCCCTCTTTTTTCTATTAGGGTGTTAATCTGAGCTGACTGGATTGCTTTTCTTTCATCTGTTTTTGCCTAAAATTTGTCAGGGAAAAAGATTTGTTTCCATAGTGCAGTATTTTAATAATGCAATTACGCCAGTGGTCTTTAATAACAATACTGCCCTTTTTAAAAAATGCTCAAAGTGCTTTTGTAATTTTGCTTCTCACTTATCTTTTAACTAAGTCAAGCTAAGATATGCTTTAGCCAGAGTTAGGACAGAAAGCCAAATTTTCTGATCCCTGGTCCTGCTTTTCAGATCTATTGAGGTTGCAGAAACTCATTTGCCTGGTATTACACCCTGAAATCCCACAGTTCTGCAGACAATGAAAGTGGGACTTCAAACTTACTTACAAGGCCATGTTCACCCCACATAGCTGTATTTCCATTGTTTGGAAAAATAATTCCTCTTGCCATTAAGGACTCTGAGATTCCATATTAACAACAAACTTTTATATAAGGCTTACTATTCTCTCACTGTTCTAAGTGCTTTAAGTGAGTTGTCATTTAATCCTTGCAATAGCCCTGTGAGATGGAAACTATTGTTATCCTCATCTTATAGATAAGGAAACAGGCACAGAGAGTTTAAATAACTTGCTTAGTTCACGGAGCTAATACCGGATAGAGGTGGGATTTGAACCTAAGCAACAGAGCTCCCAAATCCATGCTGTTAATGCCTGTGCCATCCTGTACCTTTACATCGGCTGTTAATTCATTCGTTTGTCCAATAAATCTTTGTTGCAAGCACTGGGAATTCAATGGCCAGCAAGGTAGACATTGTCCTTGCCTTTATTGGCTTATCCTCAAGTCTGATAGATACAACAGCAAATGCTGTAGTGGTGGTTGCTGTCTTATGTCACCCTGGTTATATCAAATTATTATAAACCTCCAGGTAACTCACTGCCAAATTTTCAAAGACCAGCTTTCTACTCATCACCCATCTATTGATTCATTTTTCAAATATTTGCTGAGCACACTTACTTTGTGCCAAATGCTGGGCCAAGGTATGTTTTGGATACAGTGATACACAAAAAGAGTCACCCACATGGTAAAGACTAGTTTCATAAAACTATAAAAGTACCCAGGGATGCTCAGGGTGCTTGGAGAGCATGGAAGTTTCTCCAGCTAGTGGGTTAGGAAGGAGAACTTCTGTCAGGAAGGGCCCCTCACCTTCTTCTGCATGTCTGCCTGTGTAGGAACATACGCAATTGGCTTGCAGACTGTTTTTGTTTTTATTTTTTGCTGTAGGACCTATAGGAATACTTTTTCTCAAAACTCCTCTCAGGCAAGGCTCTCACTTCCATGGACCACTCAGCTACTAGTTCATCTAAATCATTAGTACCTTCCCATCAACATAACTCAAGGCCGCTCTTTACAACATCACTAGCCGAAGGACCACATGGCTCTAAGTGTCCTTAGATATGTTATTGTAATACAGACATTAGAGGCCCTGAGGGGTCCTAGGAGTCTGTGGCAGGACTACCAGTGCCCTGCTCACATCCTCTTGCCCTCACCACGTTGGAGCGCTGGATTTCCAGCTGCCAGCACCAATGTTCCTTCTCCTGAAGGCGTTCTCTGGCCTCCAGAGTAGACTTTGTCCACCCAGAGAAGAAGCCAAAGTGCCATGGGATCCACAACTCCTGGAACTCCTCAGCCAATAGCAGGTGGTGGGACCCTCGGAAGTGCATCATCTACACTGGCTCCTGGATCTCCACAGTGGGATGAAGCTCCAGGTACCCACAGTGGTAACTCACTTGTCAACTCTTTCTTGGCTACTTTCCTTTTCTGTCTTGCTTGCTGTCCTACAGGTGTTTTCTGGGTCTCACACCAAGTAAACTAATTGCACTTACATCCTTGTCCTGGGAGTTTCTGGGGTGCCGAAACTAAGACGGGGCACAGTGTAAGTACTTCTGTTCTAGCAGCTTGATGGGATCGTTATGTTGTTTTCATTAGCCCTGTTCACCCACATGTGTGTCACAGGCATGGCTGTTCCGTGAAAGATCTTCGCGCAGAACGCATCATGCCTTACTTTAAACAAAGACCAAGAATCTTGAGCAGATGTAGATTTGCCTTTTAGAAGTTTTCATTCGCAATTACTCCCACCATGACGTGGCCCTCCTATGTGTTCATTAACTCATTCATTCTCAATGCCTTGTTCTGAGAGTCTGGTGTGTGCGGATCAGGACGGTGCTCAGGGGGTGTTTTCAGTGTTCCTGGTCTTCAGGTTACAAGAGCTTGGGAGGCAAGGCCATTAATTGTGTCATTGTTTCATGACTTCACCACAAATGAAATCTGTCTTGAGATGCTGGTGGTCTGGGGGTGCATTTCTCCCTATATGTCTACACATCTTTTCTGATGGGGAAAAGTTCTGCTGGGTTTAGGGAGTGACGTCGTAACATTCCAGGACACATTGATATATTTGTGAACATGAATGGTGTCAATGTAGGGAAGAAGTGAGACATGCTATGTTAGTAAATCAAGAAAGAAGGCAGGCATCTGAAGACAGAATGATTGAAAGGTGGTGGCGGGAGGCAAAGTTTGCAGAGAGTAAGAGGAAAGTTGACAAATAGGGGGAGGGGAGAGACAAACAGGAAATAGGACAAAAGCCAAAACAAAACCAAACCACAACCTGACAAGCTTTCTGTCTGCTTTGCTGCTCTACATTTGACCTCTCTGCTTGGAAAAAAAAAGGGAACGAGGGAAAAACATAGACAATCAAATGCCCCCGATGCCAGGGTGGGTGGCAGGCCTAGACTCCGTGCAGAGCCTTGTGAATCATTTCTCCAGCAGGCCAGTGTTACAGTAAGTACAGCCCTAATAGCTGCACTTGTGGTTTTTGTTTCTCATCACATTCCACACAAATTGATAATGTTAAAATTAGGGACACTTTTAGTCTCTGGGTTTATTAAGTGGCTGCTTGAGGGTTTCTTAGGAAATGGGGGTAGCCAAGACCAGCATTTGAGTTCTATTTTACAATTGCATTATGTTACATATTTTGCTACCATCCTCCCCTTTTTTTCCCCCTCAGGGCTGGAAAATGACAAAATGAATTTTATCCCCCTACCTCTTTGAATACTATTTAACCAAAAAGTGAACTGCAGCAAAGCAAATGCTTTCCTGTTTTCAAATGTGCAGGCATCCCACCATCAAAGGAAGTCAATTTCATCTGCCTGGTGGGAAAACACCGCATCCTTCTTAAATGGAATTGCCCCCTCTGAAACCAAAGTTCCAGAGAAGCAAATGACCAACTGTGCCGGCGGTGGTACAGGATTAAAGATGATGATCCTATATTGTGTTTCCACCACCCCTCATCATCTCTAAGTCATCAATACACAGACACCACTTGATCTGCATCTGATTCGAGTCTCTTCAGGGGTGGGAGAGTAATGGCCAGAGACAGAAATTGCTCACAGCTCACTGCACGTCTGTGACAGGAAAACATCCAGCCAGAGCTGGGGATAAACCATACAGCGCAGAAGTCATCCTGAGATAGTAAATGTCCACAAGGAACAGATGGGAGCCCTGCTTCTTGGAGCTCTTACTCCAAAGACCCCTCCACTCCCAGTGGCTGGGGATTAGCAGGGACTCCTTCTGAAGGAGGAAAGGCTGAGTTGATTTTGTTTCTGTTCCAGTCTGAGGTTTTGGCTCTGACCCGACTCAGAAGGGTGGGAAGCAGCCTCAATGGGAACAAAAAAGGTTCCCTCCACAGTCTGCTGCTGGTGCGGCTGCCTTTCCATCCTCCGCACCTCTCTCGGCATCTGTGAAATGGGGTGAGGATGCCGACCTCAGATGAGTGCTGGAGATTGGATTTCTGTGTGCAGAAATCGAGAACAAAAGGTGTAATTTGAACATAAAGCATTGTCATTATTTCTCACCCACTTCTGCCAGCATTCTATTGTTCCCTACGATAGAGTCTTCTCCGGGGTTTTGTTCGGAAACTGTTGCTGCTGTCTGACAACACCCACATGATCCAGCCTCCGGCTTCTAGTGTCTTTTGGAGGGTGGCTGCCCATATAGCATGGGGACAGTCCATGTAGCTGCTCTGATATTTTTGCTCATTAATTAAATAAAAATTTGAAAACACACAAAGATAGGGATTTCCCATGAATACTGGGACACTTTCTGCTTTAGAATGAAAGGAAAAGGCCTCTTTCACCCTATCCCATTACAATGTATGCACACTGGTCATTTTACCTTTCTGTGAAGAACCCAAGGGCTGGAGGGGCCAGAGGCTGTGCTGCTCCCAGGGGCTTCAGTGCTTGGCGTTTATGAGGTTAGAGAACTGTCAGCTATTCGGGATCACAGAGCTGGGGCTGACGACAGGAAGGGGGTCTCTTTACTATTACCTCTCATACATTGCCTCCATAAATATCTTTTTTTTATTATTATTTCCACTGTTTGTAGATTTATTTTATGGATGTGGTTAATGCTGCATCTGAACGTTAAGGGAATTACTATCCTTGTTAAGATTCTGACCTATTGGGGAGATTTGCTTAGGTGTTTTTTTTTTTCTTCCTGCAATAAACACATCTGGTGGATGGCAAGGGGCTTATTTTTCCCTTGGATGCCCTGGTGAGTGTTTGGGGGGAGTGAGTTTTAAGCACCAAAGAGAGCATTCCCTCAAACATTTAATGTGCTTTGATGCTGGCTGAGGGCGGTAATCAGCCCTGCCTGTGTGTTCTGGAGGGAGGTCAGGAGCTGGAGCGGCCAGGCTGTTTCTGTGTATCCATCCCCCAAGAACAATGACAGAGCAGCAGAGACACAGCAGAGAGGGGCCCATGACGAGGGGAGCACATGCCGTCCCTCACAAAGCTACTGTCAGCGCCCTCTCCTGCCAAGTGGCGGCCACGTCCTCCTCCAGTCCCAGGGAGGCTGGCCTCTGATCAGAGTGGTGACTGGCTGCGGGTGAGAGATTCACTGCGCTCTTGGTCAGAGTGGTGTGGGGTGAGGTGTGGGGATCTGAGACTGGATTCCCAAGAGAAGTGGATCTAATCCCTTGGACTCTGTCAGTCATTTGAAGAGGAGGCTTTGGAAGGAAGAGGTACTCACTTCGTAATCAAGATCCCAGATGACTGCTCCAAGGCCCTTCATAACAGTGTTTCATAGAGTCACGGGGACAGAGGCAGGGCGTGGGAGCAAGGGTGTGTGTAACATCTCAGCCTGCGCCCTCTCCTGCCCATCAGCGCCACATGTCCACCGGCCTACAGCTCTTCTCTCCTGGGATGCCTGTAGGCACCTTCAGCATGACATCCTTAAAACCTATCCCCTGTTGTTTTCCTTCAAATCTGTTATTCTTTCTTTTCCCTTATTTAAGAAAACCATCTGCTCATTTGTCCAAACCAGAAACATTGGTGTTTGCCTTTCCTCCTTCCTCTCCCCTTCCTCTCTACCCAGATCCATTAAATCGCCATGTCGCTTGGACTGTGACTTATAAATATCCTCTCAAATCCTCCTACTGGTCTCTATTCCCACGGCCAACCGGGCTACCATTCTCTCCTAACCTGGGTTACTGCGAAGGCCTCCTAAAGACTATGTCTGTCTCCAGCCGGGGCCCTTAGCCCGTTCTCCTAGTGCAATAAAGAGTGGTACTTAAGCATCATATCACCTCCGTTAGCTCCCTGTTACCTTCAAATAAGGGTCGGACTGCATGATGCGACCTAGAAGGACCTTGGGGGTCTGTTTCCTCACACTCCCTGCAAGCTCCCAGTGCTCCAGCCATTACTGGCAGTTCTCAGACCACCCTCTCTCTTCTTTCTCTTTCTATCCAGAAAACCTTCCCCTCCCTGTGTCTGAGTCTAATTCAGCATTCAGCTCTTGGCTTAGATGCTACTTCCTTCAAGAAGCTACTTCTGCCCAAAGATTGGACAAAATACCCCTTCAATAGACTCCTGTGGCACGCTTACTCCTTTACACAGCATAACAGCATCATCCTATTGTGCTGTGCTACAACTGCTTACGGACTGTAAATCGCCCATCAAGATGATGCTTTCCTGAGAGCAGCAAGCACTACGTTTTGTTCATTATTTTATTCCCAGCAGAAAGTTTCAAGCAGCACATACTTGTTTTGTAAAAACGTACATGAGTCTTTTATACCCACTTCAATGGTTTTCAACTATGCTATGGTTTCCTTCCTTCTATTTTTCCTATGTTATTTCAAACTCTATATTTTGCAGTTCAAGTCAATGCATATACAGGGCCCTGCAGTGTTGTACCCTACACAAAACTGTGGCTCATCTTACCCAACTAGAAAATGGGCTGCTAATGCAGCTGGAGCAGCAGCAGTAACAACAGCAATGAGGGCCCACATTTATTCAGCACTTGCTGTATACTGTGCACTATCCTAAGCTTACCTGTGTTAGTTCACTTAACCGTTACCAGAACTCTATGGAGAAGGTACTATTAATGGCTTCCTTCCAAAGATAAGGTCACCAAGGTATAGAGGAGTGAAGTTTGTTCAATAATCAGGAAGTGGTAGAGTTAGGATGAAAGCCCAGGAAGGCTGACTTTAAAGTCCAACCTTTTAATCAATAAGCTATGTTCTGTCGAGTTAAAATTGAGCTAAAACATGATATTGTGAATGTTCCCTCCTGGGAAATTTTTTCTGGTGACAATCAAATAGTTCCACAGGAATAGCATTATTAACAATGCATAGGACTGACTGAATTTCAGAGATTCCTTCCTCTTGGGGAAATTTTCACTTTCCTCCTAGGACTGTGGACCTGGAGAGCCAGGTGTGTCTCCTGAACACTGTTTCTGGTCCTTTCAGGTTGAGTGTCAGCCACAGAGGGAAGGGTTTTAGGAAAAGTCTTCATTTGTAGGGGGCTCCTTACTCTTTCTAGCCACAACCCTTTTGATCAACTTTATCCCTGGTTCAGGAGTACTGTGTGAGTTTTATAAGTATAGATTATTGGGTGTGATGATTAGAAGGGAAAACTTTATCTCTGTTTACTGCCAAACATGTTGGCACAGAATGGCATTAACTCAACATGTTAAGTACAAGCTGGGGTATGAGACAGTGCCCTGAGAAAAACTGCCTGACACGCTCAGCAACCAGGTGTACCAGGAGGACAGGTGGGGTGGCGCCATGCTGAGATGGAGAAGGTGTAACAGTTAGTTAGGTCTTCTGGCCACCACTCCCCACATCACAGCTAAACTTGCCTGAGGGTACGGAGGCCTTGAGTAGGCCACTTCAACGTGGAGCTACTCCGTGTGCAGCTTCTACCTGGGGATTGCTGGCGAGTCATGCTGCCTGCCCTCCTGCCCATGCACCGAAAGCCTTGCTTAGAGATATCCTGCCTCCCATAACAGTCGCTTCCTTCGACACCAAGCCAGGTGGGAGAAAACAAGCTGCTCCCTCTGTTCCTCCTTCTTCAGTTCTCAGAGACATAAGGCGTGAGAAAAGGAGGCAGCAAGGGGGCTTGCTGAAGAAGTTTCCATCCTCTGCTGGTGCTCAAAGTTCAGACCTTTCTACTTTTAAGGTAACAACTCTGACTGCTTTGGAGGAAAGATTAAAAGCCCTGATTGGAGCTTCACAATTTTAACCAGTGGGCCAGGCTTAAATAGAAACCACTGGGCTGATTTTTAGTGCTTTAAATGCCAAAGTGTTGGGCCAACATTTCTACCAGGGAGAGATGGCTTCCAGATGAAGCATCTGGCATCTAAGCTCACATGAGCATATGTGTGTACTGTGTCCAGATAAGTCAACAATTTTGTTAAGCACCTACCCTGTGCCCAGAACTGGACTGAATCAGCTCTGAGTGTTTGGCAGCAGCAGTACACGTTTGCTTTTAGCCCAGTGACAGCAGAACAACAGAAGGGAAGAGAAGGGAGTCGTGATGAGAAGTGAGTACTGAAGGTTTCCACCAGTGTGGACACTCGGACGGCACACTGGTGAAGCTGCTCCCTGCGGTGTATTTTTATGGCAAGTGTTACTTCTGCCCCTTCTACAGATTAGCCAGGTGACGCTAATAAAACTGCGCAAATGGGCCACAGGAAGACTGGGAGGGAGCAATCACAAGTAGGCAGCCCTTAGATGTACGGCTGGCAGAAATGTACTTATCTATATTTAAAATTATCGATATACACAGTACTTATTATGTGTCCAGTCCCTGTTCAATGTTAAACATAAATTAATTTTAGCTCATAACAGCTCTATGAATTCTATTGTTAATATTTCCATTTGACGGATAAGGAAATGGAGGCACAGAGAGGTTCAGTAGCCTGCCCAAGCTTACACAGATATGGATTTTATTTGGCTTGCAACATGGGTCAAATTCATTTGCCAACACTTACAAATTGTGAGATTTGGCACAAAAATCCAGATTTACATTTTTTTAAAAAAAACTGGAAGGTCTGATGACACTGAGCTCTATGGCAAGGAGAACCAAGCTGTAAAATATAAACATTTATTAGCGAGCAGGCATAAAAAGTCACACAACCTGTTCGTGCCTTCTGTGAGGTCCCTGCTCTTGTCTCTGCAGGTGCTCTGAAAAACAATGTTTATGGAAGACTCACTCTGAGATGAAAATGAGACAGTGTTCTAACAGCAGATTCAACCCCCCTTTTGGTGGGCTTAGGTAATATCACCAGCCAATAAATGGTGAGACAAAAAACCAAACAGGGCTTCAGTACAGAGGTGCTACTCCCAAGATGCTGCACTACTGGGCTGGCAAGATTCTAAAACGCCATTCATGCAAGGGTGGAAGTGCATGGATAAAATCTACTCACTGCACCAATAAGAAATTATTTCTAAGAACACTTTTGATCAGGGTAACTTATAATTTACTGTCTAAACTAGGACACTTGTAAACATGAAAGTGGGTGTTCCATTTCTCAGTTTATTGCATCTCATCTACAAAGTCACCCTTCATTGCCTGCTCTGCTATAATACAGAGGAACTCTGTGAATATTTTCCTTTGCCAGCTGGAATGCAGTGATGCTTTGTCAACAGAGGATGCTGCAGGCACACTGGAGGAGGAAGGGGTTTCACTTCCTGATTCTGGTGTGCTCCTCTCCAGGCTTTGGCAACCTGTGTCTTCTCCATAACTTGGTTCTGGAGGCACATGGCAGCTGGCAATGCCAGCAGCTGCCCCCAGAACTCCCTTGAGCAGCTTTGCAGCTGAATCCCACCAGGGAGGCACCTCTCTGTGAATGGCTTCCCCTGGGGCCCCCCTGTGGCTTTGCAGTAAAGTTCTGAGGCACAGCACCTTCTTCTGGACAGCTTTCTACAGCACTCTAGAAGGCAGAGTTCCACCCGCACAGCACTACAGCAATTAATTTCTCTGCCATCCGGTGAACCACAGCCAAGTCCTCTCCAAGGAGGCCTAGAATTCAAGCCTGTGGGGACGGGCTTGAGGCTTTCCCCTGGGTTCCCTACCTCGGCCTTAGAGATAGGGCTTGCTAGATCTGCAGCTCTGCAATTCTTTAGAATTCTCTTTAAGTCTCATCAGTCAATTCCCCTTTGCATTGCTCCCACCTCCTGTGACTAATTCTTTATATTAAAATTTCCCTGTATAATTTACTGTGTGCATTCTCTGTCCCCCGATTAGATCCCAGCTGAGAGTACCTAGAGTAGCCCCTTGCAAAGATGGGATTTGGGAATTGGTTTGGTGGTGCACCTTGGTTTGAACCCCATGCTGAGCCAGGCCACATGGGCATCACAATTAATCAGGCCGGTACCTATGGTGGATGGTGATGAAGCACCAGCGTAAATATGTGCTTTGGGAGCCCGAGGGGCTGCTCACATGGCCATTCTGGTACTCATACTTGCTATAAGACCAATGGTGTGGGATGGATTCCTTTGAGTGCATGTTAGCACACATAAAAAGAAAATAACAAGCCCAGGTCCTTCAACTCTCAGCTCAAGTCATGATCCGAGAACTGGAGAGCTTCCATGCCAGCCCTAAAAGAATCTCTTATTTCTTGTTGCCATAGCACTCACATTACTGACAGACAATTAAACACAACATTTAATTGCATTGCTCAATTACAGCAGTTGAACTCACAATCTTTCCAAGTTTCTTATGTAAAAGGGAGGGCATTGATTGGGAGAAAAATACCCTCCTGAAACAGAATGAGAAGATCTGGTTGGATAGATTATCAGATGAAACTAACATCCAAGTCTCACCAGTAGTTGTGGCTTGCCCTCCAGTAACTGGGGAGACTACGCTTGTTTGCTCAAAAACTCTGTGATAACCTCACCTGCTCACCTGGGTGAGGTGCCTTGAAAGCAGATGACTATTCTCCTCAAGACCCTCCATGACCACCCCATGTTGCTGTTAGACCCATGACAGGGCTCAAATCTCAGTGGTACAGGTTGACCTTATGGCCCAGGAAAAATGAAGTTACTCACCAAAAGGATTACAAGCCTTTGCCAATGTATATCCATCTACAGAAACCTGAGGAACATTTGTGGGAGTGGATTCTAGAGGTACTAGCCCAGGGAGGGAGAAATAAAACAGTAGGTTGGGCCAAATTCATTGGTGAACATTTACTTGAGATTCTGGGTTCCGTGTGTCAGTTTGTGCCATTGGAGGTGGCTCTAACAGTTTACTTGTTTGCTTGACTAAACTGGAGCTCAACAGTGGCCTACATGCAATGGAGTTGACAAACCTGAGTTTCCCTGGCATAATGTAGGGGAGTGAAGCCAAGGATTAAGGAAAATAGGAATTTGTAACTCGATTTTCCATGTGTGACCTGCACATCCTTACCCCACAACCATCACAGGAAGGTCCTGAAGACACTCCCATTGCTAAGGCAGGATAAATAGATTAACAAGGGGAACATCTGTACCCATGGAAAGCTCTGTGGTCGGTGCCTTTGGCAGGCCAGGTCTGACTGTAGGGGATTTGGCCATTCCAGTGGACTCCCTGACTCCAGTGGAGCTGATGGGGCACTGGTGTTGCAGAAGCCAAGTGGCAGCACTTACCTAAAAGAAAAGGTGGGCACATCCGCCAGGCATGAGTGTGCCTGGACAGCAGGTTTTAACCAGAGACACCATGAGTCACCCTCCTTGGGACAGTTGATGAACCATTATAGCAGATTCAGATAGCAGTATTTGACGTGTCTGTGTCTGGAATACAGACCTCTGATTAGGGTCTCTCAAATGGTCACTGACCATCCCTGGAGTATGGGTTTCTAATTTGAAGAGGACTTAACTGACTGCACCTAGGGAGTAGATCAAAATTAAATTATATATACATACGTGTCACACACAATGTGCTGAAGTGTGTTAAAGTAAATTAGATGCCACATAATCAACTGCCTTTCTCGCGTGCTACTGACGAGCTGCAGTGAGTGAGGGTCACCTCCCTTAGATGAGGCACACCTACTCCACTTCCCCACCACACCCCAGACTCTCCCTGTGCTAGTATCAGTTGCTATTTATCAGCAAGTTGGCTCTGCCATTTTTCTCACAGATTAGTAAAAAGGAAAGTAGAATATTTATTGTACTATGTCTCCACCAAAAACAGGAAAATGAAAAATAGACCTGGAAAGGTTGTGTATTTCAAAGAAAAAAAATAGGAAACAGCATAGTGTTATTTGTAAAGGATATGCTTATGCAATTAATATGCAAAGCAAAGTGAACCCATTTGGAAAGAATACAACTTAAGGCATGGAGGTGGATTGTCTTTCCAAAAGTAGCTCCCACTCCATGTGCTCTGCTGTGATGTGACCGGCTGCCCTGCAGTGACAGGTAGGGTTCACAGGGAGGAAAAAGAGGCAAGGTGTCATACTCAGAGGCCACCAGGCCCCAGGCCCTCTTCCTCTCACTGCCAGTACAGTGCTCATAGGAGAGCTGGCTGAGCCACAGGGGGTCCTGAAAGCTGGCTCCATTCCTAGGGCAGTGCCTGGTGGGCGAGGGCAAGCTTGGGTGGAGGAAAGAGGCAGACTGAATAGGTGTTCAAATTTAAAAGGGCAGATTGGAGATAAAGGTAAAAAGATCTGATGCAAGAATGTAGCGAATAAGAAACAAAGATACTAGAATCTGGGCTGACCTTAGTGACTGGCTTGATCAAAGAAATAGCGGAGGTAATGTTTTGCGACTTCAGGGGCTAGGTCCCATTTGAGTCAAGTCAACCCATGGACACATGAGAGATCATAATAAACTGCTATGGTTCGGGTATGGTTTGTCATGCAGCAATTAATAATCACAGCAGACTCCATTATGCGATAATACTGTTTTTCACTTACTACTTTTCTGCCTAGACCCTGTAGGTTGTGAGCCTGAGGCCTCCCACCTTAGTGTTGGGTCATTGTTTGTCATGTGTCTACTTCAACCAGCATTTATCCATCGTGAATATTCATGGTACATAAACACACATACAGCCGTTTTCTGTTGATCAAACCTTTTTTTTCCTGGGGGAAGAAGAACAATCTCTGGCCCTTCCTAACCTTTCTCCTTCTCAGAGACAGGTCTATGCGATTCCTGGACCCTCCCTGTCCCCCTCCACAGAAGTGTGCAATTTATATTTAGATATGGTAGTTCATTGTTTTTTTACTTTACCAACTGGATTTGCTTCATGTCTCTAAAAAAACTTTTAAAAGAACTTAAATGATGCTATTTCACGTTAGGATTTCTAAGGGATATGGTGGCCTCACCATGGCCTTACATGGTGAGGTGGCATCTAAGTGTCCATCACCCCAGGGACCCACCAAGAGCCCTCATGCTGCCAGCACGTGTCTCCCAGCCCTGCACCCTCTCTGACCTCTTCTGTCTTCGTTCCTTCCTCCCCACATTCTTCCATTCGATCTTGTCTTCATCCCCAATCTGCCCATTTCAATTTGATCACTGATTCGGTCTCTCTCTCGCCAAGCCAGCCCCCACCCACCAGGCCCCTCCCTGGGACAGAGCCAGCTTCCGGGAGCCCTGGTTGCTCTGTCTACTATTCTATGTTCCCTGCACTGGGAGTTGGAAGAACAGGGCCTGGGACTGGTGGTGTCACCAATCCGTTGCATGGCCTTGGAGCAAGACACTTCACCTCTGTTTGCTCCTCTGGAGAACTAAGGAGGAGCCTGATTCCTGGGCTGTGTCCAGCTCCACATTCTGTCTTCCACATTTGCCTCCCTCGCTCTACTTGGGCTTCCCTAGCAGGCGACACGTTTCTCCCTCACACACCAGCCGCTGCGCCAGGGCCTCCTACATGCACCTCTTCATGGATGTGTAGCAGTGGGGTTCCACCGCAGATATAGTTTATTCTTTTCTTCTTAATATTCTATTTGCACTTTGCCTTTAGCTGTTTCAGAAATCCCAGTGAATAGCTGCAAAGATTAAGCCCAAGTTCGCTGTAATTTTGGTATTTCAAAAAAGGAATTGCTTCATCCATCATTTAGCATCGTTCCACCCTAATCGGATCAAGATCACATAATAACCTTTTTCATAACTCGACAAAACAGTTGAGTTCAAATAATGCCTTTACCAAGACCCTAATCTATTGTTCCAAACAATTAAATCGCATTCTTATCAGAGAAGGCCATCTTTTTCCTGCCCAGGCCCAGGGTCCCCGCCTTGGGGGAGACGCACACAGACAGGAAACCTCGCCACTTCCGCTTCCTCCACCTGGCCTCCCTGCCAGGACTTGGCTGGGGGAAAGGCCTCAGTGGTCCCAGCTGCTCTGGTCTCTGCTGGGTGGGACCTTGGGGAGGCCAGTGCGGAGCTGCCTGCGCTGCCTAAGTTCTGGCCGCTGCAGAGAATCCGGTCCCTGAGCCGGGGACCCCCCCACTGGGGCGTTGATGTCATTCTTCTTCCTGAGACCCAGCCTGGCCTGCACAGCTCACAAATGCTATCAGCATTCCGCTTCTTCCCCTGCAGATATGCATGGGAACAACTTCTGAATATAAAGACTTTAAACAATGAACGTTGTTTGAGATAGAATTAGGACTAAGGCCTGAGCAAACAGCTGGACCAAATACATCTTTATCTGCCACTGTCTCTGATTTAAACACGGCATAAGATGTTTGTTCAAAACGCTGCCCGGATCTGGCTGCATCTGCCTGTTTGAATTCCTCCCCCATCCCTCCCATCGGCAGCTGGGGGAAAATGACGTCTTTTCCTGCAAGTGGATGACTTTTCTCCTCTTCTCAGGAGGCTCTCCCACCAGCGGCAGCGCCAGGTGGATTTCTGAGGGCGGTCACTGTGTGCTGCTCACTTTGTCCTGGCCGGTCACAGCGCCGTTCAGGGTGGCACAGGTGGGGGGTGCTGCTTACCCCCAGTCGGGAGAATTTGGCAGTAGCTGCCTGTCTGCCCAGGCCTCTCTGATCTCTGGTTCCATTTTAATTGACTCCTTTGCAGAATACGCGGGGAACAAATTACAAGGAGAAAGTCATCAGTGTGATATTTACATGTCATTAATAAGGGGAGTGAGGGCTGGTGGGGAAGTCGCAGAAGGGTATGCGGACAGGTAGGGGAGTAGCTCAGGGCAGGTCCAGGGGTGTGAGCTGGAGTGGGTGAGACACCCTGGGGGACGGGGGAGGCTGGCGGGTCTTTGACGGTGCAAGTTCCTTTCCAGCATCGTGAGCTTCCTGGAGCCCTCTGACCTTCCTGGGCACTTCCTTGTGCCTCCCAGATGAAGGGAGAAGGCGGCCTGGCTTGTGTGCAAGTGCGTTTGTCTGGCATCCCTGTGGCCTGGTCACCCAGATCAATGCTGCACTGAAAAGTTGTTCTCAGTAGCCACTGCACACCTCCCTGCGGGAGCCCACACCCCATGGCGTCTGAAAACCCCACCAAAGCCTCAAAATGAGTGAGAAGCAGTGCAGCATGAGCCGGACAAGTAAGGGACAGTGGCTTGATGGCTGTTGGGCGTCCTTTTTCAGTATGACTATAGTAGTCTTGTGGACAAATCGTGTCTTCTTCAGCACCAGTGTGTAAAGAGTCCTGAGAAATGTAGCGCAGTAGCTCCCACACACTGCAGTGGAAGAGGGTGTAGCCTTTTCTGGGTGTTGCTTTCCAGAGAGGTAAAGGAACCCAGCTGTGCTCTAGGTATTTTTTTTTTTTTGGCACTGATTCAGAAATACTTCAGAGAAACAGAGTTTAAGCAGTGGCACAGAGTAACAAGTGCATAAATAATAAGGGACCTAAGATGTGGGTGCCGTAAATACACCACGTGCCCCTTCACCTCTAGTGACTTACGGGCTTTTCTGCCTGTCATGGTAACTCGACTTGATGAGCAAGCCCTGGATAGGGCACCTGTTTTGCTTTCCTGCTAGGGATGGATGCGTGGCTTTACACGAATGGCTGTAATCATCAAGTGTCCTGATCACATTGTAGTGGTGCAGCAGGAATATTCACGTTCCATTCAGCAAGCACCCTGAAAACCACTGCACTGCTAATTATAAATGCAGGCCGCCAAAACCCAGCTTCCTTCTATTCTTCTTACATCCTGCAGATGGCCAAACTTAGGAACTAGTCATCAGATTCCCCTGGAATGGCAGCTGGTGGCTTGATAAGTCAGTGTTTGGAGTCTGTGCTGTGGTAGAATCTGCAAAAGATTGATTCCCTAATCACAGTGTGGGTTTTATCTCTAAGTGGTCAGGGCAGCATGGCATGTCCCTCTGGCCTTGGCAAGAAAAAGAGCACATCTCTGTGCCTTGTCATAAAGCCCCACTCTGGAGTACCGCAGGTAGATAAATATGTAGCCCTTTTTGCTCCTTGCAGATGCCTAGCTCTGCTTTCTTTTTGTCCCCAAGGACTGGCCCTCCTTTAAACATGACTCCCCAGGGTTGGGAGGGCTACTTAGAAATTGTACGGGCTTATCGTTTCATCAACCCAGAGGCAAGATTAGCTATAAGCATGTGGACTTGATCTAGAACAGTCCTTTTTAAAAGTAGAGCTTGGGATCAACTTTTAAGAAATGTAGCGATTGCCTCCCTCCCATGTACACAGTGATAGCTCAGCCTCTCCCCGCTGGGTACAAAGCATTGAAACTGTGTCCTTCCCAGCCCCGGGGAACATAGGTGGCTAATGGGTCTGGAGTTTTGTTCATTATTATTTTTAATATGGCTGGAAATCTGGCAGGCTGTATGTATCCAGCAGAGAATCAAAATGAGAAAACGTGTAACACTATTCTTCCAGGTGCCTGAGAGCAGAGGGAAGACCTTGGAGTCAAAGACATGCGTTAGAAGTTGCTCTGCCCTCCCTGGCTCTGTGGCCTTGGGCAGGTCCCTTAATCCCTCTGGGCTTCAGCTCTTACATCCTGTGAAATGAAGCACATATTTGGTGCTTTTCCAACCACTAATATTAAATATTAAATAATTTCACAGCTATTTGTTATCCACTCATGCCAGGCGATATGCCAGTTGCTGAAGACAACACAGCAGGGGTCTCTGCCCTTGGTGGTCTTACACTGCTGAACAGTGTACAGACAGGTCCATGAGCAAACAGCACTGTCCTACAGTGTGGCAGACATGGGGACAGCCACCCAGGCCCCCTCAGGAAAAAGCTTGCAAAGACCTGGGCAGCCTGCAGTCCGTGACTCAGCCAGGGAGGTAGAAAGGCCCAGCCACCACACCATTTTGGCCCCACACAGGACAACTCAAAGGTGATATTTGCTCCAGAGCTTCCCACTGGCTGGGCCGAGGCTTTGTAGGGCCTGAACTGCATTTGGACTTCCTTTACCCACCCCTGCTTTGCCTTCTCCTTTTGAAAACAGACGCCCATTAGTAACTCATATCTTGTCCTCCAAACTCCGAATCAGCATGTACTTCCAGAGGGGTCTGAGCAGGTGGAGGCGCCCAGGGAGCCGTGTGGATTATCCCTGCGGGCACTACTTCCATCTGGGGGCGGCTGCACCCTGAATTCCTCCTGTCTTCGTTTGGTTCCCCCACAGGAAACAAGGACTTGAGCGCAGGTAGTTCATTCATCAGACAAGGCCAGGGAGCAAGAGCGAGGGGATGAGGACAGCCACGCCAGGCACAGCCGCACTGCCTGGGCTCAGAACACGTAGAAAGTGCCTCCAGGTTTTCTTCGATTTCCTTCTATCCCCTGGCTCCAGCCCTTAGTGGCAGAGGGCCAGCCCCTTTTCTTCCCCTACTTCTGGGCTCTGGGGACTTTGGGGAAAGACCTGAGGCTCACAAAAGTAAAGATGCAGGGGGCACATGCAGTGGCCCTGCTGGCAGCATGACAAGGGAGGTCGCCCACAGCAGCAGCTGAAAGGAGGGGGCTGGCCGAGGGGTGCGCAAGCCATATGCCAGTTGGGGCCCTCAGGTAGCCACAGTCTGTTGGGTCTTGCCCCTTTCTTAAGTTGCTGCAGAGAACTGCCCTATTCGGTGGCTCCCTAATCTTCCCATGGGGACACAATGGCAGGCCTAGCTGGGCTGCAAAGAGAGCAGCAGCGTTGCCTCACCCTGGCCTTAGGGTCTGCACGGCTCAGGCCTCTGGCGCAGGGTTCTGGGCCAGGTAGTGCTGGAGCCCTGTGCACAGGCTCAGGGGACAAACAGTGTGGGTTCAAATCCTGGCTTTGCAGCTAACTAGCTCTGAGCCCTTAGGTTAGTTACTTACCCCGTTTGCTCATCCCTAGGATAGGGAAAATCAAAGGGCTTACCCTAGAGGGTGGTTGTGAGGCTCCCATGAAGTCATGCTGGGAAAGCACTTCGCTCAGGGCCAGCAGGGAGACTAAGGCAATACTTGGTAGTGATCAGAATTATTAAATGTTGCATCTTTCACTGAACATTTTTCTCACAATGGAAGTGTGAACACTGTGCTTCCTTCACCCACACTACAGCCGGACGGTATCTCCATTGTCCATTTTAATAATGCGCACAATCGCAAGCACAGGAGCACAGCAGCCAGCGGTTGTGAGAAGCAGCTCTGGAGGTATTTCCTTCTCTATTGTGTAAAGGGCAAAAAAGGCATTGTTGAAAGAAAGAATAGCCTGCACCCCTCCCAGCCGCAAGCTTCTGGGGCAAGGTCCATTGCTAACTCAGTGCCTCTCTGAGGTCACTTATGTCTGTAATTGCTTCAGGATAACCGTTTTAATGCTTGCACCAAAATCACCCTTTATGCTCCATGAAACAAACTGCTTTAAAGTCATCTTTCAGCAGCTTTATTTTGTGTTTACTAAATTACTGATTCTACAATAAACCTGATGAGAGGCATGCTTCATTATTCTTGAGTTCTAGCAGAAATATAATAAATGTGGATTCAAGCACTTCTGGGTTGTTTGTACATTTCATTCATCCTTTAATTCCTTCCCTCCCTCTCAGCATCTTGCTTTTCCCTGGATGCTGGCACCTCTGGGCCTGCTGTGACTGGGGTCAGTTTACAGGAGGAGGTAACACTCCCTAGTCTGGGCGGCTTTCATCAACGTTCGCTGGGAAGGATATAAAGTCAGGACAATAGAAAAGCAAACAGTAGCACAAAACAGTTAAAACCAGGGACTCTGAACTCAGGCTATGGTTCAAGGACTGACTGTGCCACTGTGTAAAGCACATCCCCACAATGCCTGGCACAGACTAAGCTAGAAGACAAGTCCTGTTTCAACTATAGCATGGCTTACTGGAACTAACAAAGGTTTTGAATTTAGACACGTGTGGTTCAAATCCCAGATAGAACACGTCTAGCATGTCTTGGGTTTGAATTTCAAAACCCGAATTAAAGATCTTAAACTTTTCTGCATCACAGGTACCACCCCAAACCCAAGGATACTTAAAGATGAGTCTAGAACTTGATCAAAGGCCATGGCCTTTAAAAATATTGTTTAATATTTATTGTTATTATTGTGAATTACTATGTCCAGGAACACTGAGGGGGAGCAGAAGAGAACAGTACATGCTGGGTGGGAGGCAGAGGGGCCCGGAGGGAGGGGCCACAGCTCCTCTGTTGTCTTGGGCTCAGTGTTGATGATGGAAGGAACCCTCCCCGGGAGAACGGACAACCTGAGCCACCCTCTGAGCACAGATCAGGTGAACAGAGATGCTCCTCAAAACAAAGCAAAACAGGCAAACAAAAAATGAATTTGGAAGTAGTTTGTGAAAGTACTCCAGCTTACAGTGGCTTGCTCAAAGGTGCATGCCCTCAGTTGAGTTTAGTCGTCATCAAGTAAGTAGAAGCCAGACACTTGGAATGCTGGTGTTAGGAGTCCACAGGCCCTCAGCCTGTGATGGTGGCTCTATGCTCCCCATTTATTCACAGAACTGCCCAACATACCTTCTCTGAACTCTGGGACCACCGCGTTGACATCTTTCTTACTTGGAGCATTATTTAGGGCAGATAAGGTTATGGTGCATGGGCCATGTGGTTTTCAAGGCCAGCAACCCTCCGAGTTTATCCATAAATGATAATTCAAGGGTTGGGCTCCTGTCATTGTATGCCCCATCATCAATGAGTCCTTTGCTTTTAGCTTCTCAAATGGGAAAGAGAAGAGAAAGCAAGGAAGACCACACGTGGGATATTTCATGACCCAGCGGGAAGGCAAGGATCTAGTTCTGCCCACGGCCGTCAGCCAGAACTCAGTCACATGGTCCCAACCCCCTGCAACGCGGCTGGGAAACGCAGTTTTCCTGAGTGCGGGACGAGTGAGGACTGGTGCTGGTGAGTATCGGCCAGTCTCTGACACCCTTCATATTAGACAAAACTATCTTCCTTTGCTGATAGTTAGCTAATGCTCTTCTCCACAGTCATCTCAGGCAGCTTGCCAAAGTGAATTTATGCTTAGAGGAATTAAGGGAAATATTCAAGCTCACAGAGTTCATTGAAAAGGCAGAACTCTACCGTTTGTCCAGTGCCCAGTTATATTAGTCAGGATAGGCTAGGTAACGCTACAGCAACAACCTCCAAATCGCAGTGGCTGGGATGAGAAGGTTTACGATTTCTCTCCAAATCCTGCCGCGATCTGGCTCCTCCTTTCAGGCTGCTTTGGTCTTTGGGCCCCACACTGTCACCATAGGAGTCCTTCATGATGGTGGCTGGAGGGACGGGAGCATGGGAAATCGCACTCTGACCCTCAAATGCTTCCACTCTTGAGTGACCCGTGTCACTGCTGCTCACATGTCATTGCTCAGAGCAAGCTATTTGGCCGCATCTCATTCAGGGGCAGGGAGTGTGAGCTACCAGATGCCCAGGAAGGGGAGGAGGAACTGGGTGAGCACTAGTGACTCCTGTCCCCATAGAGACTGAGAGCAGAGGCTCACAAATGCAGTCAGGCCCAATTCTGACGACCTCTCACGCTGCTTCTGGTTTCTATCACCATTTTATTTTTCAGAATACTGAACGGAGAAAGCCCCTCGGACCCTAGGATATCTGATGCTCTTCATCCACTGGTACCTTTCCTTCTGTTTTAGACCTCCTTCTTCTCTCCCCCCCCCCCCGTGGTTCTGGTGGAATTTGCCATCGTCAGATCTTACATTGGTGCAAAATGCAAAGTGCCTTTAGATTTTAATGCAGGGCAGGTGTTAGCTCCTATAGGATTATGAAGGGAAAGGAGGGGAGCTTGAGCTGACAAGGGCCACCTTCCCCAACCTGTGGAGTCAGCCTGTCCATGATGGGACAGAATGAGGACCGGGTAGGGGGGGAGAGGGAGGGAAGCTAAGACAGACAGACACACACGTGCACACACACACACACACGTCACATGGGGGGTGCTGGTTGGACCCTGGATCCAGCCACATCTGATCCAGCCTAGCCTTGGCTATCAGAGTGACAGGACCCAACAAAGCCCCAGCTTGTACTGGTTTATCCTTGAGCTGGTTTGAGTCGAGTTTCCTTCGCTTACAAATGAAAAAAAAAATCTGATTAATGTGCTTATATCTATAAAATCCTTCTGGTGAAATGCAGCTCTGGCCCCTGGAGGCAGGAGCAAGCAGATGCACTGCTGTACACAGGAGAGAAGAGCTGGAGCTCTGGTCCCGGCCTCAGGAGATATCAAGAAACAAACTCAATCATTTGGCAGCCAGATCTTTGGCTAAGAGCCAGGGTGGGATTAGGAGCTGGAGAACTGGGCGCTGTGGTTCTCTAGGGAGTCTAAAGACGATTAGGGAGAGGTATCTGAGGGGGTGCACACAGGATTCTCAAGTTTAAGCAGTTAGAGAAGATTTAAGGAGCTTGGCATTGGAATGATTATTTTCTATGCCATCTTGGGCAGGAGGCATCATCTAGGATATTTCTATCCTATGAAACTAAATCTGTACAGTGCATTAATCTTAATTTAGTTTTTATTCTGATTTTTATAGTGGATTTTTTTAAAAACCAGGGAGATCCTTTCTGAAAATAGATGTTAGGATGCAATCATGCACTGCTCCCTGCCCCTGTAATGCGGGGTGGGGAAGTTATCAGTCTTATCTGTGTGTGAACGGGACTCCCCTAAAGAGCAATCAGAAGAACAAAGGAAACAAGGAAACTAAAGTGTATTTAGTACCTACCCTGCCCTGGATGTCTGCTTGCTGCATGTCTAATGTTTTTAATCCTACAAGATCCTGAAAGGAAGTTCACTTTATACAGGAGATTTAGGCTGAGGAGGGGTAAGTACCTGGCCACTGTCTCACCACTAGCACGCAGCAGAGCTGGGGTGGGGCCGGTGCTGTCTGATTCCACGTCCCTGCACTTTCCGCGGCCACCCCCACTTTCATTTGCAGACATCGGAAGTTCCGTGATAGAAACTTAAACACTAAAGGTTTTCATTTCTGTTAAAATGCAAAACTCTTTTGAATTATGAGTGAGAGAAAGAGTCCAAAAATCAGGAAAGCTTGTGTTCCCGGTGACAAGCTTCATTCATTCCATTACTTTGTGGCTGGTGGCAGCAGGTCACAAGATCAAGGGCCAGGGACCAGTGTGGCTGGAGTAGGAGCACAGCGCTAACCCTGCCTGGGAGCTCAGCAGCTCTGCTGGTGGGTAAAGGCCGAACTGAATGCAAATGAGCAAAGGCTAATAGGAATCAGGGCTTCCAGAGCAAACCATTTTCATTTCATTACTACCTGTACGTATAGCGTGACAGAGACTGAGGAGGAGCTAACAGCAGATAAAGAACAAAGGTAATATACCAGCGACAGATGCTACGTGCACGGAACAATATTTTGAGAGGTTAACATTCAAGAAGGTACTTCCTCCTTGAAACGCTCCAGAATTATGGGAGTAGAAATGTGTGGGGGAAACTGAGCACCTACTTGCTTCGTTCAGGAAAATAAATGTGGGAAATGAATCTCAAGGAGAGCGAGTTGAACGGGAAGTCATACAATGGAATACTATACAGTCGTGAAAATAAATGGACTAGAGCTACAAGTACCCAGTGGATAAATCTCAAAAATATAATACAATGTTGCTGATATTTTGGAGGAGGAGGCAGAGCAAGATGGCCAAATAGAAACCTCCAGCGAGCGTCCCTCTGCAGGAACACCAAATTCAACAATCCTTGCAAGCAAGCACCTTCAGAAGAACCAAAAATCAGGTAAACGATCATACTACCTGGTTTGGACATTGTATCAAGGAAAAGGCACTGAGGAGGGCAGAAAAGACAGTCTTGTATCACCTACGCCTCCCTCCACCATACCCTGGCAGTGCAGGGCCAGCACTGTGAGTGAGGAGAAAATCCGTGTGCCCGGGGGAGGGAGAGAGACGTGACTGTAGGAGTTTGCACTGAAACTCAGGGCTGCCCTGGCACAGGGGAACACAGCACAGGGCAGAATTCTGCCTGTGCCCTTGGAAGGAGCACTTAGACCAGCCTGGCCAGAGGAAAATCCTCTGCCCCAAAACCTGAGTTCCGGCTAGCCCCACTACTGGCTGACAAAAAGCAACCTGGGCCCTAGACTAGTCCTTTGGCAATTCCTGCAGCTGTGCTGGCTCAGAGCTAGTGGACATAGGGTGCACGTGACCCAGTGAGACAACAGTGGTGGCAGCCAAGCCAGTGCCAGTGTCACCCCTCCCCCAACTCCAGGCAGTATGGCTTAGGGAGTGTTTCCTTCCACTTGGGGAAAGGGAAGAGTTCAGAGGACATTGTATTGCAACTTAGATACCAGCTGAGCCAGTAAAATAAAGTTTCAAGAAGACTCCTGAAGCCCCTGAGTCCAGGCCTTAGTTCCTGGAAGGCATTTCTGGACCCACCCTGGGCCAGAAGGAAACATGTTGCCCTGTAGGGAAAGGACCTAGTCCTGGAACCTGCTGACTAAAGAGACCTTGGGCTTTGAATAAACATCAGGGGTAACCAGGCAACAGTCACCATGGGCTGTGGGTGAGAGAGACTGGGCTGGCTTCAGGAGTGACCTGGTTCTGGTGGCCACAAAGGAGTGCTGACATCACTCCTCCCCCAACTCCAGCAGCCCAGCGCAGAGAGTGAGGGAAGAGAGTGAAAGACTATGCCTGGTAATCCAGGGAATTCTCCCTTATGTTACCCAAGTCCACCAAGGCAGTAACACCAGGAGTCTGCAAGAGTCACAACATTACTGGGCTTGGGGCATCCCCAGTGCTGATATGGCTGCAGTGACCAAAGACTTACATCACAACACTCAATTCCTTTTGAATACTTGGAAAGCCTTCTCAAGAAGGATGGGTTCAAACATGCCCAGACTGCAAAGATGAAAATAAATACCTAACTCTTCAATGTCAAGACATTGATGATCATCCATAAGCATCAAGAACATCCAGGAAAACATGACCTCACCAAATGAACTAAATAAGGCACCAGTGACCAAACCTGGAGTGATGGAGATATGTGACCTTTCAGACAAAGAATTCAAATAGCTGTCCTGAAAAAGCTCAATGAACTTCAAGATGTTACAGAGAAGGAATTCAGAAGGCTATCAGAGAAATTTAACAAAAGAGATTGAAATAATTTAAAAAATCAAGAAGAAATTCTGGACTTAAAAATTCAATTGACAAATTGAGAAATGCATCAGAGTCTCTCAACAGCAGAACTAATAAGCAGAAGAGAGAATTAATGAGCTTGAAGACAGGCTATATGAAAATACACAGTCAGAAGAGAAAAAAGAAAAAAGAAAAAAAAAGAATGAAGCACACCTACAAGATCTAGAAAATAGCCTCAAAAGGGTAAATCTAAGAGTTATTGGCCTTAAAGAAGAGGTGGAAAGAGAGATTGGGATAGAAAGCTTATTCAAAGAAAAAATAACACAGAACTTTCCAAACCTATAGAAAGATATCAATATTCAGGTATAAGAAGGTCATAGAACACCAAGCAGATTTAACTCAAACAAGACTATCTCAGAGCATCTAATAATCAAGTTCCAAGTTCCCAGATAAAGAAAATGTCCTAAGGGAAGCAAGAAAAAAAGAAAAAAATAAATAACATACAAAGGAGCTCCAATACGTCTGGCAGCAGACTTCTCCATGGAAACCCTACAGGCCAGGAGAGAGTGGCAGGACATATTCAAAGGGCTGAAGGAACAAAACTTAACCCTAGAATATCATATCCAGTACAAATATCCTTCAAACATGAAAGGGAAATAAAGACTTTCCCAGACAAACAAAAGCTGAGGAATTTCATCAACACCAGACCTGTCCTACAAGAAATGCTGAAAGGAGTTCTTCAACCTGAAAGAAAAAGACGTTAATGAACAGTAAGAAATCACCTGAAGGTACATGACTCACTGGTGACAGTAGGTACACAAATACAGTATATTCTATTGCTGTAACCACTCTATTGCTATAAACCACTTATATCTTCAGTAGGAAGACTAAAATACAAACCTACAAAGAAAACAATAATTTTTTGAGAGATAGTATAAAAAGATATGGATGGAAATAACAAAAAGTTAAAAAGGGGTGAGGAGGATGGAGGTAAAGAGTAGAATTTCTGTTAGATTTCTCTTTGCTTATTTATTTGTTTGTTTGTAAGCAGAGTTGTCATATGTTTAAAATAATTGGTTATAAATGTTTTTTGCAAGCTTTATAGTAACCTCAAATCAAAAAACATACAAAAGATATACAAAAAATGAAAAGCAGGAAATTAAAACACACTACCAGAGAAAATCACTTTTAACAAAGGAAGATAGGAAGGAAGGAAGAGAGGACCACAAACAACCAGAAACCAAATGACAAACATGGCAGGAGTAAGTCCTCACCTAGCAGTAATGACACTGAATGTGAATGGACTAAACTCTCCAATCAGAAGACATAGAGTGGCTGAATGGATTAAAAAACAAGAGCCAACTATCTGCTGTCTGCAGGAAACCCACTTCACCTATAAAGACACACATAGACTGAAAATAAAGGGGTGGAAAAAGATATTCCATGCAAATGGAAACCAAAAAAGAGTGGGAGTAGCTATACAAGGTCTGTCCAGAAAGTATCCAGCCATGTAATATGAAAAATGTAATATGTAAAGGCTGGATACTTTCTGGACAGACCTCATACTTCTATTAGATAAAATAGATTTCAAAACAAAAACTGTAAAAAGAGACAAAGAAGGTCATTATATAATGAGAAAGGGATCAATTCAGCAAGAGGCTATAACAATTCTAAATATATATGCACCCACCACTGGAGCACACAGATATGTAATGGAAATATTATCAGAGCTAACGAGAGAGATAGACCCCAATACAATAACCACTGGAGACCTTTCAGCACTGGTCAGATCATCCAGACAGAAAATCAACAAGGAAACACTGGATTTAATGTGCACTATAGACCAAATGGACCTAATAGATATTTATAGAATGTTTCATCCAATGGCTACAGAATACACATTTTTCTCCTCAGCTCATGGGTCATTCTCAAGGATAGACCATATGTTAGGCCACAAAAAAAGTCTTAAAAATTTCATAAAAATTGAAATCATACCAAGTATTTTCTCTGATCACAATGGAATAAAACTAGAATTCAGTAACAAGAGGAACATGGGAAACTATACAAACACAAAGAAATTAAACAATATGCTCCTGGATGAACACTGGGTCAATGAAGAGATTAAGAAGGAAATTAAGAAATTTCTTAAAACAAATGAAAATGAAAACACAACATATCAGAACATATGGGATACAGCAAAAGCAGTAACAAGAGGAAAGTTTATAGCAATAAGTGCCTACATCAAAATAGTAGAAAAGTTTCAAATAAACAACCTAATAATGCACCTTAAAGAACTAGAAAAACAAGAGCAAATCAAACCCCAAAATTAGTAGATGAAAAGAAATAGTAAAGATCAGAACAGAAATAAATGAAATTGCAACAAAAAATTGGTTTTTTTAAATGATAAAGAAAATAGCCAGACTAAGAAAAAAAGGGAAAAGACTCAAATAAACAAAATCAGAGATGAAAAAGGAGACATTACAACTGATACTGCAGAAATCCAAAGGATCGTTAGAGACTGCTATGAGCAACTATATGCCAATAAATTGGAAAACCAGAAGAAATGGATAAATTCCTAAACACATACAACCTACCAAGATTGAACCAGGAAGAAATCCAAAACCTGAATAAACCAATAGAGATAGAAACAGTAATAAAAAGTCTCCCATCAAAGAAAAGCCCAGGACCCGATTTCTTCACTGTTGGATTCCACCAAGCATTCAAAGAACTAATACCACTCCTACTTAAACTATTCCAAAAAATCAAGGAGGAGGGAATACTCTCAAACTCATTCTACAAGGCCTGGATCACCCTGATACCAAAACCAGACAAAGACATAGAAAAAAGAAAACTATAGGCCAATATCTCTGATGACCACAGATGCAAAAATCCTTGACAAAATACTACCAAACTGAATTCAACAACACAGTAAAAAGATTATTCATCATGATCAAGTGGAATTCATCCCAGAGATTCAAGGATGGGACAACATACTCAAATCAATCAATGTGCTATATCATATCAACAGAAAGAAGGACAAAAACCATATGATCATTTCAACTGATGTTCAAAAAGCATTCAATAAAATTCAACATCCCTTCATGAAAAAGACCCTCAAAAAACTGGATATAGAAGGAACTTACCTCAATGTGATAAAAGCCATATTTACAGACCCATAGCTAGTATCATACTGAAAAACTGAAAGCCTTTCCTCTACAATCTGGAGCAAGAAAAGGATGCCCACTTTTACCACTGTTATTCAACATAGTACTGGAAGTTCTAACTAGAGCGATCAGACAAGAAAAAGAAATAAAAGGCATCAAAATTGGAAAGGAAGAAGTCAAATTATCCTTGTTTGCAGATGACATGATCTCATATCTATAGAAACCTGAAGACTCCACCAAAAAACTCTTAGAAGTGATAAATTCAGTAAAATTACTGGATACGAAATCAACATACAAAAATCAATAGCATTTCTATATGCCAACAGTAAACAATCTGAAAAAGAAACCAAGAAAGTAATCCCATTTATAATACCTACAAATAAAATAAAATACATAGGAATAAACTTAGCCAAAGAAGTGAAAAATCTCTATAATAAAAATTATAAAATATTGATGAACGAAGTTGAAGAGGACAGAAAAAAATGGAAGGATATTCCATGCTCATGCAATAGAAGAATCAATATTGTTAAAATGTCCATACTACCCAAAGCAATCTACAGATTCAATGCAATCCCCATCAAAATACCAATGATATTCTTCAGAGGAATTGAAAAAATAATTCTAAAATTTATATGGAAACACAAAAGACCCAGAATAGTCAAAACCATCATGAGAAAAAAGAACAAAACTGGAAGAATCACATTACCTGACTTCAAATTATACTACAGAGCTGTAGTAACCAAAACAGCATGGTACTGGCATAAAACCAGACACATAGACCACGGGAACAGAACAGAGAACCCAGAAATAAATCCACACATCATAGTGAACTTGTCTTCAACAAAGGTTCCAAGAACACACAGTGGGGAAAGGACAGTATCTTCAATAGATGGTGCTGGGAAAACTGGATGTCCATATGCAGAAGAATGAAACTAGACCTTTATCTCTCACCATATACAAAAATCAAAGAAAAATGGATTAAAGACTTAAATCTAAGACCTGAAACTATGAAAATACTAAAAGAAAACATCAGGAAAGTGCTTCAGGACATTGGTCTGGGCAAGGACTTTTTGAGTAATACCCCCAAAGCACAGGCAACCAAAGCAAAATTGGACAAATAGGATCCCATCAAGTTAAGAAGCTTCTGCACAGCAGAGGAAACAATCAACAAAGTGAAGAGACAACTCACAGAATAGGAGAAAATATTTTCAAACTATGGGTCTGACAAGGGATAAACAACTGTAATGTAAAAGGAACTCCAACAACTCGATAGGAATTAGATAATCCAGTTTAAAATGGGCAAAGGATCTGAATAGCCATTTGTCCAAAAAATGCATGCAAATGACCAACAGGTATGTGAAAAAATGCTCAACATCATTAGTCATCAAAGAAGTGCAGATTAAAAACAATTGATCACATGGAGACAGAGAGTAGAATGACAGTTACCAGAGGCTGGGAAGGATAGAGTGGGGTGGGGGATAAAGTGGGAATGGTTAATGGGTGCAAAAATATAGTTAGATAGTCAGATAGAATGAACAATATTTGATAGCACAACAAAGTGACTATAATCAACAAATTAGGGTGTACTTTAAAATAACTGAAAGAGTAGAATTGGAATGTTCCTAACACAGAGAAATGGTAAATGCCTGGGGTGATGGATACCACAATTGCCCTCATTTCATTAATTCACATTGTATGCCTGTATCAAAATACCACATGTACCCCATAAAGATATACAACTGTTATGTACCCATAATAATTAAAAATTTTAAAAAAGAAAAAACATATAACATTAAGCAAAAGTTATACGTCGTATTATATCATTTACACAAGCTTAAACATGCAAATCAGTTAGTTCTATATATTGTTAAGAGGTATATGCACACATAATGCAAGTATGAAGTTATGCATAAGACCAATAAATACCAAATCCAGGACTGCAGTTATCTCTGGACAAGGAGGAAACAGTGTATATAGGACAGGGAACAATGCATGAAGTTTCCACTGCTTTTGTGATATTCAGTGGTTGAGCTGGGTAGGGACAAATTGATATTGGCTAAATTATTCTCTACATTTTTGATGTCTGAAATATTTCCTAATAAATAAGAGCAAGGTAGGCAATAAATATGAATTTAGCAGAGAAAACAGTGTGGCGACGGAAGGGAAAGGGAAAAGGAGCTGCAGGGCTGAGGAAGGATTCTAAATTTCCCTTAGAATTGTTTATCCAAAGTGTGGGTCCTGCTGTATGGCATATTTGGCTAACAGTAAATGACAGCTGAAGTGTGACATTTAGAAATTGTTTTTGCTGATGAATCAAACCATCTTATGTCTTAACCTCTCACTTTATGCAAATACAATGCCAGTCACACAGTAGAAAAATCTCCTGTGAGTGATTCATTATAAGAAATTGATATGTTTTCTTTTCCAGTCTTTTTAACTTGGCGAAATTATAAATATTTTAAATGTCAAAAAAGAGGAAGAAGAATGCCACATGCAGTCCTTTAGGGGGAGATAGCAAATTCAGCAACAGAGAACAGTATTCAGGATGGACAGAGCGAGGTATTGCATTCAGTTGTGGCCAATCTCTATCCTTACAAATTCACAAAATAAGAACTTGTGTTACTATAAAATAAGAAAAATTACCCCCTCTAATTTATTTCTTTGGACTTTTTATTGATTAAAATATTATTATAGCTTTTACAATATAAAGAGCTTTTGGCTGAGTGCAGTTGCTCACACCTGTAATCCCAGCACTCTGGGAGGCCAAGGTGGGAGGATTGCTTGAGCTCAGGAGTTCGAGACCAGCCTGAGCAAGAGTGAGACCCCTGTCTCTTCTAAAAAAGTAGAAAAAATTAGCCGGGCTTGGTGGTCCTTGCCTGTAGTCCCAGCTACTCAGGAGGCTGAGGCAGAAGGATTGCTTGAGCCCAGGAGTTTGAGGTTGCAGTGGGCTGTGATGACACCACTGCACTCTTGCCAGGAAAACAGAGTGAGACTCTGTCTCAAAAAAACAAAAAAGGAGCTTTTATAAATCCAAAGGAAGGCAAAACCCTGAAAAGAAATGTGAACAATTTACCAAAAAAAAAAGAAATGACCAAAGATGTATTAAAATGTTTAATTCTATTAATGGTCAAAAATATGCAAGGTAAAAAGATTAAAGTCTCGTTTCCATTTTTAATCTATTAAATAGCAAAGATTAGAAGAATTAAAAAGTGTACTTTCATATCATGTGGTTCAGTGGGTGCTGTAATATATCGTTTTCCTTAGGACAAGAACCAGTTCCATATGGAGAGGGAAGTATGTCTGCCTTCTTAATTGTCTGTGTAGTATGACTTAAAGTCATACTTAAAGTGTACCATAAAATCTATGCAAAATATCTCCAAATTAGCCTAATACTGTATAGGTAATTAAATTTCTTCCCCTACTCAGTCTTCAGAGAAGATGTTCAGGGAACTTGTTAATGCAGCGTGTTATCTGGGTATGGCAAGCCCTTAGCCATTATCAACTATTATGTCCATTTCTAAAGTTAATTAATCAGTTAGCTACTGGAGTAACCACTAACAAACTCTATTTCTTCTAATTTTTTTATAGTTTTGAGCAGAAAATACAACTATAATAGCACAGACCCATAATACATATACAGCAAATTATGACACATAGATATGTTATACACATATAATGCAACATTGTAGAAATTCATTGACTTTAGATCTCTCTCCATAATAAATACTGCTTTATTTTCTTTTGTATAACATGAAACTTATAACAAAGTTAATTTGGCATAGTCAATGAGATATATGGTTATTATTGTACTCTACAGTCTTCAGGCATAAGTGATGGGAAGCCCCAAATCAAGACAAATAAAAATTTTAGTTTCTTCCTTTCTTAGTTTGTTAGTTTCAAATGTCTATAATCAGCACCCAGTCAACATTTTTTCCTAATGCGATTAATGAGAGAATGTTTGCTCTTCATACACATAATGTCACTCATTCTTGCTGAGAAACAATGGTTCTCAATGAGACATCCCAACCCTGCTGGTTCTCTGGCTCTTGACAAAGGCCTGGAAGCAGGTACTTAACGTTACCAGTGTCCCGGGTGTGGGAGAGCTTGACACAAAGGTAATCTTGGTTTGCAAAGCTATGGATTGTAGAATTAGGGGTGCTAGGAAGATCTAAATAAGGATTGGCGGCTTGGAAGAGAAAGAACGCAGGGAGAGGTCTGGAGTCTCCAAAATAATGAATCAACAGGTATGAAAGACGGGAAGGATGGAGTAGAAAGAGGAAGAGGAAATGACGGACCGACAGCCGCAGCCTCCTGCTCCTGCTGGCTCAGCCTAGGAGGCCTGCAACATGTTCACATCCAAGGGCGGGTTTAGATGTCACGTGGTCCCAGCGCTAACCAAAGCCACGCCACTCCATACCGTCTCCCCACGGGCCAGATTAGCCTTAGTTTTAGGCAAAGCCTTCCATTCTACAAGTAAAGCGAAGAGGATTAAATATGCAAGCAAATGCAAGTGGGAATGACACAGAGTCAAACTATAATCCGTGCACTGTCATAGTCTTTTTGGAGGACAGATCAAAGGGTACAAAGTGGTGGGGAAGGTGGTCAGGAAGGCAGAGCAAGTTCCTGCAGAAATACCCACATCCCACTTCACACACAGAGATGCAGTAAATAAAATATGTTTTAAATATACATTTGCTTAAAAATTTTAAAGACAATTAAAAAACACTCAGTATTCAAAAAACAACATAATCATCTACACGGACCAGAAATAGAATGGGAACACAGAATGGTTACCAGGGGCTAAGTCTCAGGCCCGCTGGAAACCAGGATCAAAGAGAGGCAGGAGTGGCCAGGAGTTCTACTCTACAGAGAGAAAGGGGATGGAAAGTTCCCCATGGACAACCAGGTGGGGATGCTCTGAGCTCCCTGCAAAAGAACATAGGCTGAAATTAGTTAGAAATTAGTGGTAGAAAGCCAGCTTCTTGGGTGGAAGAAAACAACAGAAGTAACATTGCAATATGAAGCCAGGCCTAATCGTATGCTGGCAAAGGGACCAGGATTACGTGGACGGGTATATTCTGTCAGCAAAATGCTTTGATTACAGCTACATATTGCAGTGCTAGGAGGTGGAACTTCAAAAGGCCAGACATGAAAAGCTGGACACGAGGAGAAGGAGTGGAAGACAAAGAGCCCACACTCAAAATTTCAAAACGCATGAGAAAAATTAGTCATAAAAAGTAGCCAAAACCCCTCAACAACTGGAGAATTCATTCCTGAAGAAATGAAAATAATAGTAATCTGGAAGGATTTAAAATAAGTATGGCAATATCTCCAAAAGGATAAAGCATGGAAAAACTGTATTCAAAAAATCACACAACTGGCAGACATTAATCACTAACAGGTAGATATGAAAAAGCACAAATTAGGAGTCTGGGGAGGAAAAATATAGTTATTGAAATAAAAAATAATAACTCCTAGATGCTGTCAAATCTATATAAGACACAGTCAAAGGGAAGATGTAGTAAAGTGGATCATGTATTAAGGAATTCACCCAGAATATAACACTAAGAAGTCAAGAGAAGAAAGAAAATGTAAAACATTGAGAGACGTGGAAGACAGAGGAGGGTCCATCATACATCTGTCAGTACTTTCAGAAGTAGAGGAGGGAAGAAATGGTGGTGAGGTGATATTGAAAGAGACAATGGCTGAGAACCTTCAGAATAAAAAAAGATACAAGTCCTCAGACTGAAAAAGTGCAATGAGCACACACACTTTCCATCAGGAACAACAGGGACCAGAAGACAATAGAATATAATCTACATGTTGATGGAAAACAGTGTCAACCCAGAATTCCACTTAGAACCAAATTATCCTTCAAGAGTGAGGGAAAAATAGCTTCAATAATACAAAGACAAAGGATGTGCATCCTCAAAAAAACAGACAAGTCCACAAGAAAGCAGTGAGATGCAGTGAGCAATGGTCACTATCAATAATGCATCAAAAGCCAAATTTTAATGTTGAACTGCCAGTATCCCAGGAAAAAGCTCAACATGTGACGTGGCCCACTGGGATTAAATTAGACATTAGAAACATGATCACTGAAAATAAAAGTCAACCTCCAATTAAGCAAACTTTATTACTTTGTAAGGAATGAAGGGAGGCAGGAAGAGATGGAGGAAAGGAAAGACGGAGGCAGAGAGGAAGGAAGGAAGGGAGGGGTGTTTGCCTGCCTGCCCCTAGATTTCTCAGGAAGTGGAGAAGCAAGATGCCCTTGAAGAGAGTAATTGGATGTGTGAGCCAGAGGGAGGGGAGGCCTGCTGGGTTTACCTCCATGCCTGGGGTGTGTGCAGGGTGGAGCTGGGGGACACATGGAAAGTTGTGAACCAAAGCACTTCTGACCATATGGGCAGGTGTTCATCCCCTTGACAAGAACTCTGCTGAGAGAGAACAGCACCACAGCGCAGCTCCCTGGGAAGGACAGCCTGGAGCATGGGCCAGGGCTGGCACCTCAGTGGGGCTCAGACTGGGGATCAGATGGAGATTCCCCAGAGCAGGAGGAGGGCACAGAAGTCAGAGGCTCTTATTCTGCATCAGGCCAGGCTGCATTAGTGGGCACGCTTTAGATTTGGTGTCTTAGTTCATTTGTGCTGCTGTAAAAAACTACCTGAGACTGGTTCATTTATAAAGAACAGAAATTCTTTTCCTACTGTTCTGGAGGCAGGGAAGTCCCAGATCAAGGCACCAGCAGATTCAGTGTCTGGTGAGGGCTCTGTCTGCTTTCAAGACAGTGCCTCGTTGCTATGTCCTCACATGATGGAAGGGCAAGAAGGGACTAGCTAGTTCCTTGGAGCCCTTTCATAAGGACACTAATCCCTTCATGAGGACAGAACCCTCACCACCTGATCACCTTCTAAAGGCCCCACCTCTTGTATTATCACCTTGGTGTTTAAGTTCCAACATACGAATTTTGGAGGGGCACATACATTCAGACCACAGCACTTGGTAAGAAGTTCAAGTGTAGCTCTATTCCCCAACCCCATCCCTGTTAGACCTTGAGAAGCCAACTGGGGCAACTGCTGTGCTACGATGAGTGGGGCTTTGCGGAGATACATGGTAAAGAGAATTTTAACAACTTGCTCAAATTTGTGAATGAAACCTCTTCTTGGTCCTTTCTGAAATTTTATTAATATTTTTAAATTGCTTTTAATTGCTTCTTTTGATATCTTAATGATGTTTCTTTTGACTGTGATGCTGTACTGAGAACTTGAAGGTTCAGCTTCATTTGGATTACACATATAAAATGTTACTCCTTCCTCTTGGGTGGAGGAGAAAGAAGTCGGTGTTCTTCCTGTTTCTTGGTTTTGGCCTGCACATCCACAAAGGCTGGACACTGCCATCCCAGAACCACTGGGCTCAGAGGGCCAGGTGCTGAGACAACCATAACCAGAGAGCTGTTATAGCACCCTGTGATTTCACATATTCTAGACTCTCTCCTCAGGCTTCTCCTGTGAACAGGAATTTCACCCATGAGGACCACATTCCTCAGTGGGCAAGAGTGCAACATGCAGATGAAGTAGGTCGGAGGCCTGTCCTCACAAGGGCCTGAGCGTTCACCTGTCATACAGTACTAAAATCCAATCTCCACCATGGGAAGGGCTCTATCATGGGGCTGTACTCCCAACACCTGGAATAGTGCCTAAATATGTGTTGAATGAAAGCACATGGACAGGGAGCTATCCCTTGGCATGACCAGTTTTTACATAGGCTTTTTTATAAATGCACATTTCAAAATGTGCATTACTTCATAATAGAGACAAAAAGTTGGGGTCAACAAACCTGAACGTTGCATAAGGTATAGATGGGCTGGAAAATAAATGACTTAGAAAAATAAACAGGTTCCTGAGTGCATTTGAAGTGGAAGAAGAAAGAAATCGGTGCTGCCTGGGAGATTTGGTCTAAGAAATATTGCTGTGCTATGAAATTAATTACTGTCAGAAAAGAAGGCCTCCAGTGATTTAAAATTATATTGCATATATCTATGTAGTATATTATAGTGCATTAAAAAAGGCAAAGTAAATTAAAAGCCCTAAAATAATCTACATATTATTTAAAGATCCCTGTGGCATATTAATCATGCAGCCTTCTCTATTCATTTTGTCTCTTTTTGTAAATAGAAGCAGTCTCAGACTTAAACCACCTGAGTAATAAGTGGTCCTGGTGTAGAAACAACACTGACCCTCTGTCCCCTTACCATACCACAAGAATGGCTGCCACCAAAGGTCCTGGATGCCTGTCGCCCTGCCAATGTCCCAGCACCATTGCTCACGGAGACCCCTGCCGATTTCCAGTTTCAACTTCTCCACTTTAGCCCTTAAGCTTTCCAGAATTCGGGTTTTGGGACAACCTTAGTAGAATTCCAGCTGTGTTATGATGAATTAGGCTTCTGGGGCTAGCCTGAGAATCTGACCATCACTGAGAATACATGGATCAATTGTGAGTCAATGCAGCATAATTATTAAGAATGTGGATTCTGGAATGGTCAGACCACCGGTATTAGTTTCCAGCTCTGACATTTATTAAGGGTGGACCTTGGACAGTTTGGCCACCCTTTGCCTCAGTTTGCTCATCTGTAAAATGAGAACAATAATTATAACCAACCTCATAGGTACTATTATGGGCTGAATTGTGCCTTCCCCCAAAATTCAGGTGTTGAAGTCTTAACCCCCTGTACCACAGAATGTGACTCTATCTGGAAACAGGGCCTTTAAAGAGGCAATTGAATTAAAATGAGGTCATTAGTGTAAGCCCTAATCCAGTATGCCTGGTGTCCGCATAAGAAGAGGAGATTAGGACACACACACAGAGGTAAGATTATGTGAGGATGCCAGGAGAAGAGGCCACCTACAAGCCCAGGAGAGAGGCCTCAGCAGAAACTGACACCTTGATCTCAGAATGTAGCCTTTAAAATTGTGAGAAAATATATTTTTGTTGTTTAAGTCACCCAGTTTGTGGTACTTTATGGCACTCCTAGCAAACTAATACAGGCACTTTTGAAAATTCCTTGAGACACTACACGCCAAGTGCCTAGCACAGTAAGCATGCAATCGATTTTAACTATCATTATTATGTAGGAAAATATGTTGTTAATTCTAAATAACTTTCTTAAGATTTAAGATTTAGACCACAACTTGTTCATAATGTGGGTACTATTAGGTATCAAGATTACCTTGAACATTGTCTTCTTTACATTAAACATTCACTTGCTCATTCACTCATAAAATAAACACGTATTCACTGCCGACATCAAGCCAGGAACTGTATTTGGTGCCAGGAGTACGGGATGGACAGCACAGACATCGTAAGCTTCCTTGAGGAGCTTGGAGTGTCTGGAAATGGTCCAATGTGGTTCTTGGCATCATTAGAGAGACAGAGTGGTGGCCGGAGGCTGGTAGAGTTAAGCATGGCAATAGAGTAGAACGATTGTCCATCTGCAAGGCAGGCAGATGAAGGACTCTCTGGACATATTGAAACCCAGCCCAGCTTTCGTGCAACATGGGTTTTCTAGGGAAGCTCTGCAGTCACCTGGTGCTGACCTGCAACATCCAGAGAAAGATGGCTCTGTCTGAGCACAACATCCGTGCTCGGCTTGAGGTTAAAAGGTTGGAGACAAAGGCCAGTTCCGCTTGTGAAATTATAGGCAGGGCACGAGGTTCTGGCAGGTGTGGAATCTAATGGGACAGAGCGCTGATGCAGACCCGTCTACCCAGCCATTCTCTGTAGAAGAGGAGGACTGGAATTGTCACTTATGGTCCCTAGGGAGGCTGCTTGCATAGCTAGGTCAGATTTCTTTGAAATTACAATGCCAGTAGTGAGTTTCACAATTTCTCTATGTTTTAAACGACTTTTTCAGGTATAATTGACACACAATAAAATCTACATATTTAAGTTGTGAAATTTGGAATGTTACACCAGTGAAACGTGCACCACAGTCAAGTTGGGAAACATGGCCATCGTCCCCAGTCTCCTGTCCCTTGGTGATCCCTTCTTCCTGCCCCTCCCGCCCCTGCCCCACCTGCAGGCAACCGCTGATCTGCTTTCTGTCACTCTAAGTTAGCTGGCATTTCCTAGAATTTTATAGACATTGACTCATACAATATGTACTCTTTTTCATCTGGCTTTTTTTCTTAATTTTGAGATTCACTCATGTTGTTGCTGTGTGTCAGTAGTTTCTTCCTTTTTGTTGCTGACTGTATTCCACTGCATGAATATACTGCAATTTATTTATCCAATCACCTGTTGATAGACATGTGGGTTGTTTCCTGTTTGGGCTTTTGTAAATAAAGCTTCTACAAACATTAGTGTACAGGTCCCTGTCTGGATATATATGCTTTCTTTTCTCTTGGGTAAATACCTAGGAGTGGAATGGTTGGATCATATGGTAGCTGTATGCATACTTTTTTTAAGAAACTGCAAACTGTTTTCCAAAGTGGTTGTGTCATTTTACATTCCTACCAGAAATGAATGAGATTTCTAGTTCCTTCACATCCTCATCCGTATGTTCAGTCTTTTCTAATTTTAGTCATTTTAATAGGTGTGTAGTGGTATATCATTGTGGTTTTTATTTGCAGTATCTAATGGTTAATGATGAAATGGTTGTTCAAATCTTTTGTTGATTTTTATGGGTTGCTGGTTTTCTTATCATATTTGGAGGGATCTTAATATCTTCTGGATATAAGTCCTTTGTCAGACATGTGCTTTGCACATATTTTCTCTCAGTGTGTGGCTTGCCTTTTCATTCTCTAAACAGTGTAATTTGAAGAGCAGACTTTTTAATTTTAATGAAGTCTAATTAATCAATTTGTTCTTTGATGGCTCATGTTTTTGGTGTCATATCTAAGAAATCTTTGCCTCACTCAAGTCTACAATATTTCTCCTATTTTTTTTTTACAGAAGTTGTATAGCCTTAGCTTTTACATTTAGACATATGTAAATGATGACTTAATATCAGTTAGGCCAAGTTGGTTCATAGTTGTATTCAGGTCTTTTATATCCTTACTGATTTCCTATTTAATTGTCCTATCAATTATTGAGAGGGGTGTTCTGAAATCTTTAACTATGCTTGTGGATTTGTATATTTTTCCCTGCTCTTCTATCAGTTGTTGCATTATATATTTTGAAGGCCTATTATTAGATGCATATTGAGGATTGTTATGTCTTATTCATGAATTGACCACTTTATTATTATGAAATGACTTTCTTTATCCCAGGTAATATTCTTTGCTCTGAAATCTACTTTATGTGAAATTAATACAGACACTACAACTTTCTTTTGATTAGTGTTAGCATGGAATGTATTTTTTCATTCATTTATTTTTAATCTATTTGTGTCTTTCTACTTAAATTTGTGGTTTTTATAGGCAGCATATAATTCTCTTGCTTTTTTATCCAATCTGACAATTTCAAACTTTTAATTGGGATATTTAGACCATTAACATTTACCATGAATATGGATATGCTTAGGTTTAAATCTCTCATCTTGCTATTTATTTTCTATTTGTTCCTTAAGGGATCCTGCAGTCTCAAGGCCACACGTGGCGCTCCAGATCCCAAGTGCAGCCCCTCAACCAAATCCAAACTTCGCACAACAAATCCCTTTATTAAAAGGATTTGTTCTGTAAAATTTGGATTCAGTCAAAAGGCCTCACTCAAGGATCCAGAAGGCCACAGGTTCCCCACCCCTTCTCCCTGCCAGCTTTTGTGCAATTGTCACATATTTTACTTTTACATATGTTGTAAACCCCACAATATATTGTTATCATGATTGTTTAAATAGTCTTTTAAACATATTTAAATAATAAAGAGCAATTGTACATTTAATCATTAGTTATCATTTCTGGTGCTTATCATTTCTTTGTGTAGATCCAGATTTCCATCTGGCATCACTTTCCTTCTGTCTGCAGGACTTCATTGAACATTTTTTACAGTATAAGTGTGCTGGGGTGATGATTTCTTACAGATTTTGTATCTCTAAAAATATTTTTATTTTGCTTTTATTTTTGAAAGATATTTTCACTGGGTGTAGAACTAGGCTGACTTTCTTTTTCCTTTAATGATGTTTTCCCGTTCTCTCTTACATTGCCTCTGACGAGAAATCTGCTCTCATCCTTAACTATGTTCCTCTGTACGTGTGTCTGTTTCTCTGGCTGATTTTAAAATTTTCTTTATCATTGGTTTGAGCAGCTTTAGTTTGATTTTCCTTAGTCTAGTTTTATAATGGTTCCTTGTGCTTGAAGCTCATTGAACTTCTTGGGACTTTGGGTTTCTTATTTTCATCAATTTTGGAAAATTGTTGGCCATTCTTTCCTTCAATATTTTTTTCTTCTCTTCTCTCCTTTGGGGACTCTGATGCCATGTGTGTTAAGGTGTTTGAAATTGTCTCACAAATCACTGATGCTCTTTTCATTTAAAAAAAAAATATTTATGTGTTTGTGTGGATAGTTTCTATTGCTATGTCTTCAAGTTCACTGATCTTTTCTTCTGCAGTGTCCAGCCTGCCATTAATCCCATTCAGTGTATTTTCATTGAAGATATTTTAGTTTTCATCTCTAGAAGCTGAAGTTGGTTATTTTATATTTCTATGTCTCTACTTAAATTCATGAACATATGGAATAAATTTATAATAATAACTGCCTTAATGCCTTGCCTTCTAATTCTAACGTGTCATTTCTAGGTCAGTTTCAATTTGAATAATTTTTCTGTTCATTATGAGTCATATTTTTCTGCTATTTTGGATGCCTGGTAAATTTTTATTGGATGCAGGATATTGTAGATTTTACCTTTTTGGGTGATGAATAGTTTTAAATTGCTATAAGCATTCTTGAGCTTTGTTCTGGGACATAATTAAGTTATTTCAAAATAGTTTGGTCCTTCAAGTCTTGCATTTAAGATTTGTTTGGCAGGACTAGAGCAGGGCCAATTACCATCCACAACTGAGACAAGATCCTTCTGAATGCTCTACCCAATGCTCTGTGTCTGGCTCATGGGAACAGGAACTATTCATGACTCTGTGAGTATTGAATGAGCATTTGGTACTATTCCTTCTTATCCTTTAAGATAACAAATGGTGGCTCTATCCCCATCCTTAGGTTGTTTTCCTCATACACTTGTACTGATCTGTACTCAGCTGAACACTGAGTGACCTTCTACAGATCTCTGGGGTCTTTCTCTTGGTGCATCTCTTTCCTCTCTAATACTCTGTCTTGCAAACTCTGGCCACCTTTTTCTTCCTGGACTTTTAGCCCTGTCTTCCCAACCCAGAGGGTCTGCCCCTGCTGGTCTCCCCTTCCTGTGCTGTGGCCTGAAAACTCTTGCAAGGCAGTAAAGTCAGGTAGTTACAGGGCTTACATCATTTGCTTTCCATCTCTCAGCAACCACTGCTCTTCATGACTGATGTCCAGTGTCTTAAAAACCAGAATGTCATATATTTTATTCACAGAAAGTACAGTTTCTTTTATGACCTAGCCTCAGAAGTCACATTTCATCATTTCTACAATATCCTACTGGTTAGAGAAGTTAGTCTTCTCCAATGTGTGTGTTTGAGAGGGTGGGGGTAGAAAAGATTATACAAGGGCATAAATATCTGAAGACAAGAAGCACTGGAGACTGGCCACCACACACAGGCAGTAAATACATCAACTGGAAAACAAGAATTAGATTGGGCAAGCAGGGTGAAGCCAGATAATAGTGCATAAGAAAGAGTTGATAGCCACCAGAAAGAGTTGGGACAGAAGTAATTCTTTACTACTCTTTATATTGTATAAACACCTCTGTGTCAATAGAGTTCTCTTCACACTATTTCACTATTGTTTAAGTGCTAGTCTCCTCTATATATTGAGAATTCCTGGAAGGCAGAAACTATCTCTTACTCACATTGTGTCCCCCAAGCTTCTAGTATCATGCCTGTATTATAGTAGGAGCTCAAGCATGGCCTCCTAAATTGAATCTGATAGCAGTGTAATAAAATAATGGTGTTTTAGGCAGGCTAACTAAAACCATGGGTTAAGGACAGGAGCCAAGAAGGTCTCTTCCAAGACTGACGCTGATGTGCAAATTCAGGCATAAAATGGTAAGACTTAGAGTACACAGGAGTAAGAGGTGGGAACAAAGTGGAAAGCAAATTCCATGCCATATGAAGAAAATAATTGATAGGACTTTATTGACAATTGAGCTTAAAGGCAAGGAGGGGCCAAGATGACTCTAGGGTTTCAAGCTAAAGAGACCTAGAAATTGTGGTGTCACCAAAAAATTAAGACAATGCTCAGACTGGATACATCACTCCCCTTCCAAAGTTGTTCTTCTTCCTTTATTTCCTATCTTAGTGACCTAAGCTAGAAATCTTGGAACTTGACTTTTTCCTCTTCCTTATCTATGAATCAAGTTGGTTACTATTGCAGCTTGGGTTTCCCAAGAAGCTGGCTCAGATGGAATTTGGTGTGCAGTATGTTTATTAGGGTGTGCTCCTGGGATCAACCCTGTGACAGGGAAGAAATTGAGGCAGGATTAGACAGAGGAAGAAGTCAAGCTCATGTGGACACAATGAGAGCCTTAGGTATTCCACAGGGAGCACTGGAGCCAGACAGCCCTTCAGAGTGGCCCCACATTGGACCAAGCTGGCCAAGTCTTCATGTCTTCACATCACTGTCATTGGGCCACCTTGGGATGTGAAGTGACCTTTGGCAAGCAGCTCTGTGAAACTCAGGCAATCCCTGATGGGACTAGCAGCTGAAGACTGTCTGCTCACAGCATTCCCAGTAACTGGGGCAATGAGTCCTTCACTGATGGGCATCTGGGTGGCACGTTACAGTGTGCACATCATTACCCCCTCCGGTCTTACCAGGTTAATTATTTGTGGTTCTCATCACTTTTTTCCTGAATTGCTGCAACAGAGTCCTAGCTAGTCTCTCTTCTTACTGTCTTTACCATTCTTTAATCCGTTTCCCACTCTGCTGCTGTGATGATCTTTCTAAACACAGATATAATCATGCCATTCTCCTTAAAACCATTCAAGGGCTTCTCATTTCCTGTGTGATTCACAATCTGTACCTCACCCTAGCTGCACTCAGGCCCTGACAAACTACTTGGCATTGGTGCTGGATTTCCACATGTCTTCTGGTTCTTTATGTGAAAGATGTCTTCTCCCTTTGACCTGTTTGCTTTGCTAACTCCTCCTGCCTTGTCCTTCGGACTCACCTCCTTTATGAAATCTCCATGACTCTGCGAACGTAGGTTAAGTGGCATTTCAATATGTTATTATAGCCCCTGTTATGTGACTTTTTGTAGCATTTATTACATGATGCTCCAGATGTCTATTACCAGAGATTCATCTTACTGAGAGTACAGACAGACAGTTTTCTCTCTGTAACCCAACACAGTAACATGTGGCCTTGGCATATAAGGGCTTTCAAATGTTTGGACAGTAAATGAGGTAAATGAGTTAGTCAAATAATAGTTTAAAAACTATATTCGGCCAATCTTATTCTCCTGATTATCCACCACCCTCTTTTGGATATCTGGAACAGAGTTTTCAGAAGCAGGAATCAGTCTTTGAAATGAGGCTTACTTATGGATCAGCTCTGAACTTTTCAGTAAAAACATTGCAGTCTATGAAGTTTAGCCTAGGAGCTACTTTGGCTCATTACTGAAGGTCTTCTCTGTGGTTGCTGTTAACGTGTTTAAGGAAGGAAATTGCTGACTGTTCTGCTTTGCTCCCTGCCCTCTTCCTCCCACACCCCATGGAGTAAATCCCAGGGGCAGAAGTGGGAGGGGGATGTGCATTCGCCCCCAAGGGGGGATGCAGAGCTGTGTGAATGTCCTCTTCTGCCCCTGGTTTCTAGGTTCCAGGTTTCCAGATTGGAAACGAAGAGATGGTTACACTTGGAGGATCCCCCCTGCCCCAGCCCAGCCCAGCATTGTCCAGACCCCACCCCTTACCTGGTTTCCTCCCTGAAGTGAGAAAGAATCTAGCAGCAAGACAGAGAATCCTCCCAGCCACTCGTTGTTGCTGACAGTCAGTGCCCACTTCACCTGCAGACCACCAGGTTCTAGATGCAGGTTTACACTGCTCACTAGAGGTAATCCTGCTTACATGGAGCCTTCTAGCTTTCCTCAGAGACCTACACACAGAAGCTTAGAATCAATTGTGTGGGCGACAATAATCTTCCAATAACTTCCCAAACCTTCTTCATCTGTATTCACTTAGGCTTACTTCACAAAGAACCTTAAACAGCATCTCATACTGCTTCAGATACCACTGGCTTTTTGGAAGTCACAGACACTCTTTGGGAAACTTTAAATAATTTATTTTACAAGGCCATCTCTTGTCCTGGGAGGTTTTCATGTTGAATTCTATTAACAGCTTTTGTCTTCTGTTATAATGCATATATTAACAATTAAAAGCCATTTAAAATAATTGATTCAATTCACTAAAGCCAACAAATTAATTAACTGATGCATAATTAATCAGAGCAGCAAGGCATCCATTCTTCAAGGACCAGATAGGAAAGCTGTGATTTGTGTGCTCATGAATAGCGTGGATACAGTCAGCTGTGCTCTTGAAACAGATACACTGATACAGTCGGGGTCATAATCTAAGGGTTGAAGGCTGGGCAGCCCACAGAAGGAGCTCTTGGCCTTGGCTACTCTGCTGAACTCAAGGGAGTGTTACACTATTTTATTAGTCAGCTTGGGCTGCCATAGCAAACAAAAAACCTGACTTAAATGACAGACATTTATTTTTCATAGTTCTGAAGTCTGGAAAATCCAGTATCTAGGTGCTGACAGATTTAGTTCCTGGTGAAGGCTCTCTTCCTGGATTGTAGACGGCCACCTTCTTGCTGTGTCTTCACAGTGTGAGGAGAGAGAGAGTGTGCACTCTGGTCTCTCTTCCTCTTCTTGTAAGGATACTACTCCCATCACGGAGCCTGACCCTTATGACCTCCTCTACTTCCCAAAGACCCCATCTCCAAATACTATCACATTGGGGGTTAAGGTTTCAATATATGAATTTTGCAGCAACGCAAACATTGAGTTCATACCAGTTATGCTCTAGCCAGGTCTTAAGATAGACACAGAGCTATTGGACATCATAGCTGGAGGGTCCTTAGAGATCCTGGTCCATTGCTCAACACATAAAGCTTGAGTATTCCTTATCCAAAATGCTTGGGACCAAAAGTGCTTTGGATTTTGGATTTTTTTGGATTTTGGAATATTTGCATATATATAATGAGCTATCTTGGGGATGGGAGCCAAGTCTAAACATGAAATTCATTCATGTTTCATATATACCTTATACATGTAGCCTGAAGATAATTTTATATAATATTTTTAATAATTTTGTGCATGAAACAAAGTTCTGTCTGCATTTTGACTGCGACCTGGCATGTGAGGTCACCTGTGGAATTTTCCACTTGTGGTGTCACGTCAGCACTCAAAAAGTTTCAGATATTGGAGGATTTCAGATTTTGGATTTTCAGATTAGGGATGCTCAACCTGTACCAGTATACCCCAACTGTGGTCTCTACAAGGTGCTGGTCTGCAATTTTTTTCTGATCCATGAGGAGATGAGTCCAGAAATTGAAAATAAGCATTTACAAAACTTTGATAGCAATTTGATAGAGTAATTTTATGTCTGCTGAGCCTAATATTTAAAATTTGGGGCTTATATTTTTATGCTCTTTTTATTAAATCTTTCTCATAAGTCATTTTTATTGCATTTAAAACAAGTATCAGTCTTCAATAGATTATAAATTGTAAAACACAAAGCAAAGCAAAAACAAACTAGTCCTTTACCACAGATATTTCTTGGATTATTCCTGAAATCTTTAAGCCCAGACCTTGCAAAATACTGTCTTGGCCTGAACATGTTCTAGGAGAGATAATATGAGCTCTAATATCCCTTTGCAACTGTGTTAGAAAAGGGGATTTGAGATGCTTTGCATTTGCCTCTGGAGGTGCTACTGTGCTCTGCAGAGTTCAGTGCTATTTAGAGAATAAAATGAACAAAGTCTTATCAAAGCCATGTAAGTTGTAAATAACATGGTTGCACTTATACTCATTTTGAACATGTGCCCACTGAGAGGGTCACGAGTTAGCTGTGAAAAGTCACGTTATTGTACAATTACCAGCCACAGCTGCACATTAGAGTGCATTAGAGTATACTATGGTAAATTAATGTACTAACTCAGATAACAAGAGTGGCAGGCACTGAGCACATACACCTTGGGGTTTTCAGTGAGAAAACAACAGAAAAGAAACCTGAGACATTATTTGGGATAGTGGGATGTTGATGAACAAGATAGGACAGAGGTAGTTAGCCATATCTAGCACTTTACTAATAAAAATGGAAAGGGTTCAGCCATTGCCCTGACTTGAAGTGGAATTGACACTCACTGGGGCCTGACTATAAGTTGTCCTTGGGTTATGGTAATGATAATACCTTCCAGCAAGTTTGCATGAAGATCTTTTGTGCTATAAGAGCTGGAATAGCTCTTGTAGCCCCTTGGATGGGATTTAAGATAGGCCTGTCTTGGCAATTTATAGGTTATCATATATGCACAGATAGACCATATGGGATGACTCCCCACAAATCCGTACATAACCTCTCATTCCTTGAACTCTTACTATGTACAAGAGCCTTGACTTGGGAGTGAAAAGAGCTGAGATTCTACTTTTGTGCATGAATGGTCTTTGAAATACGATCTCAAGATTTTGAAAAGTAAAACTGCTATTCTGAAAATAAAAGTTGCTTTTTGCAAAAGGGCTACCATATTGCCTTATCATAATAGAAGAGAAAATCACTCACCTGAGATTGCACGTGGAATCCATTTAGTCATATGAATAGGGACAAATGTAATATATTGCATCAGGAACATTATATTTCCAAAAACCAAGTAAGCCACTTGATTTAACATACCTGATACTTTTGAAGTGACCCAAATAGCAATGCAGAATATCAGTAGTAGAGAAAATCAGATAGATCTGGGTTCAAATCCTAACTTCACCTCTTTCTAGCTATAAAATCTCAGACACTTTATTTGACCTCTCTGAGATTCAGTTTCCAAATCTGTAAAGTGGAGAAAATAATACCTGTCCTAAAAGGTCAAAGGAATGGCTAACATTTATAGAATACTAGTCCCTATGCTAAATATTTACATGTGTTCTTTCACTTAACCTCACAGCCAACATTTAAAGTTATATACTATGATAACCTGCTACCCAAACCCAAACACTCAACCACTACAGCTTTAGAGATCAAGTATATGAAGGACTTAGCATAGTGCCTGGCACATAGTAAGCTCGTAATAAATGGAGTCATTGTCTATTGTTATTATTGCTACTATTATGCAGGGAGATAAAAGCAACACTGGAAGTGAAAATGCAAACACTTGGCCTTTACCCTGGATTGTCCCCTCTGCTGGAAGAATCATGGTTGCTCCGCTTTAAGGGGGCAAGGAGGTGGCCCAGGCTCCAGATCCCTCAGGCTCCAGCCCTAGCCCCAGGCACAAGTCAATAAGGAAAGCAGGTTCACTTTCAGGGCAAGCCTCAGGCAGAGAATAACTTTAGGGACAGCTAGAAGGCTCTATGACCTCCCAAATATCTCTCCTAAGGCCTGGATGTTGCCTAAAACTCATTTCAGGGGAGCTACACCACACATGCTGCTGGGACGACAGGAAAGCTCAAATATGCAAATCCCCAGGAAAAGGTACACAAAAATGTGAATAAATTTCAGGCAAACAGTATAAAATGCTATCGAATCTCAATAGCTGTAACAGAAGAGACTTTAAAATGTCGAAAAACAATGGTCACCTTGCATGAATCAGAAGGAGATGGTCTTAAAGGAAAGAGGGCCTGGAAACAATTTTGGGAGGCATCTCAGTTTTACATCTGGCTGGCATCACTTGTCTCCACCAATGTGCAGACAGATTACATACCGTGAGCAAAGGGAAGAAGCTTCTGGAAGAAATGTGCCACACCTCAACGCACCTCTGTGGGAACAACACTTACCGCCTTGCCCAGCCATGCTCTCCTCGTGGGCAGGGCCTGGGGGGTGTGGTCGCACCACATCCCCTCTCCCCTCTCCTCTTTGGCGTTTTACTGCGCGTGGCATAATGGTTGTTAAAGGTGGGCTGCCTGACTTCTGACCCCAGCTCCCGCTCTCCATCTGCCTGACTTTGGATAGGTGCTTAATCTCCATGAACAGGAAGCCCATGGGGGTGTTCGGGGATTAAAGGAGACCCTGTCCGGTGCCCGCTCTGCCTGGTGGGTGGTCAGCAAGTCCAGCAGTCTTCCTTCGCCCCCCCAGCCTCCAGACCATCGGGAAAGTCAGAAAGTGTCTGAGATTTGATGAGAGCAAAAATAAAAATAGCAACCACTCTCTCTCCCCTGTCTCCCCCCCACCCCTAGCTCCCCACCTGCTCCCCTGCCCGGGAGGCAGCCAGGCAGGAGCTGGGTACACTGGGGGGCCCTGGTGAGGCTAAGAGGGACTCAGAGAAAAGAACCGGGCAGAGCCATTATCATCAGCCCTGCCCCAGTGCCACACCATGGAAGCCTTCCAAAGGATGCCCGAATGCCATTCCTGTCCCTTCCCATCTCCTGGTGAGCCTGGTGGCCCTCAGATTCAGTGGCCCTTTGGTGGTTGCAGGGGGTGTGAGCCACAGGAAACGGCCACACAGTCAGGCTGCCCCTGTCTTCTCCCACGGACTGTAGCATTTGCCACTGCACACATTTTGCTCACAAGGGAAATGGCCATTCTTTTACAGAGATTATGTAGTTTCAAAATGTTTCGTTTCTGCTTAACACAGATTCAAACCAGTGACTCATCTCTTTTACATGGACATGGGTTTTGTCAGACACAAACCATTGGGGCAGGGGAGAGGGTTCCCACTGTCCCATACTCTCCACAACCTGGGGAGTCCCCTCCTCTCCCTATGCTCTGTGTCGCAGTTTCCTCTGAGATAGAGTGAAGGGGTGGATGAGACCACCTTCCAGGCTCCCTCAGCTCTAGCTCTCCCTGTGTTGGTCAGCACATCAGAATCCAGTGGATTATGTTTCCTGAGCCTCAGTTTGCCCATCTGCACACCAACTGCCACTGCCTTATGACAGTTTACTTAATATGAACATTAATGAGCTTGCCATTCTCCTTCCAGCTCTCTCTAAGCATCCCTCATATCATGTCCCCCCAACACACCCCAAGAGAAAAAGAAACTGAGAGCTGTAACTAGCTTCTGGGGCCACACATGGGCTGGACCTATCCGATGGCAAAACCAGTACAAGGTAATTCAATAAATACACTTTTAAATGCAGTCAATGAAAAATATTTTTAAAAGCCTGTGGAAGCATCACATAGCCAACAAGTGTCTGCCAAGCACCTACCACATGCTAAAGCTCCCTGGAGAAATTGAGTTCTTATCCTGGCTCTGAAGGAATTTACAGTACATTATGGGGAGACAAATGCAAGAATCCAGGTCATTCTAATTCAAGGTTGGAGTGGGGTAAGTGCCACAAAAGAGATACATATTAAGTATATTAAGTATCATATGAGTTCCAAGGAGATAAAGTTACTTGTAGCCAGGAAATCAGGCCACCTTTGCACCCTAAGTGCCTGTGGCAGGCATGGCTTTGTGGGGAGGGAGTCTGGGAGCTGCACTCTGAGGGTGGGCAGGCTGTTGATCTGTGAAGATGGGCTGGAGTATGGGGGAAGGGGAGGGAGGGTGACACTCCAGGGCAGGGGCGTGGAGGGCAGAGGGGAGGGTCCAGGCAGGATCTATGGGCAGTGGATGGAGCCATTAGATGTGCCTGTCCTGAGCAATGAGGTTATAGATGCTAGCTGGGATCTTAGGAGAAATAGCATATGCCCTATTCCCCAGCATTAGAAAACGTGGGAAATTTTGTACTAACTCAAATTAGCAGAGATGGTGCAGACTAAGACCACACTAGTGAAGGGGACAGAAGGGGTTAAAGCAGCAGGACCACACATCCCTCCAGAGCCCTGGCTTACGTCTGCTGGTGTGGTCTAATGATTAATAATGCTGTCTTTATTCTACAAGTGCACCAGCTTGGGCAGCTAACCACATGATCACCCTAGTTAAAGGTGATGCTGAATTGACTGTGCGCAAGACTGGAGCAGAGAAAAAGAAACAAGCTTTGGACAAAAAAACCTGGTTGTGGTTATACAAAGTCCAAGGCAGTGTTTGGGATTCTAAGTTGAAAAAGGTAACAGTAACAACAATGGCCGATATATTAATATATTGAGTGCTCACTCTGTGTCAAGCAGAGTATTGACTCATTTATTCTTCACTATAACTTTATGAGGTAGGTACTATTGTTATCCTCATTTAATAGGTGATGAAACTGGGTGGAGAGTGTCACGTGATCAGTAAATAGTTGAAAATTCAGGCCTTGCCCTGGGGAGAGAATTCACAATAGAGATGGGGATTAGGCCGAGGCCAAGAGATTCGGGTGGGTTGTCAAAATACAGAGTGAAGTAAACTATGAGAATCAGGAACCACAGTGGAAATAGCAGAAGGAAGAGGAGGTCAGGAGACCCAGCGAGAACATTCAACCAGAGATGGAGACACCCACATGATAGTAGCATGAGAACCCAGCAGGAGACAAGCAAATGACTCTCACCAAACATACGTAGGAGGGTTTATTGTGAATGCCAGCTTATGATGAACTGGAATCTTGGTGTTTTTGTTATATTGTGTGCCTATTAGTGTTTTTGAGTATTTGTTTTGTGGACTATAGGAAAGTAGGATGCAATTCGCTGTAAAGTTCTTCTTTCTCTTGTTGTTAGGTGTAATAAGTTGCTGTGCTGTAACTACTGGTACTTCAAAATGTAGAGTAGGTTAGAAATTATTGTCTCTTTCAGCTCCGATTTATATTATTCCTGTATCTTCACCACCTTCCTCCTTAAAGAATTTGGTCTTTTTATGCTGAACCTATCTTTTGATTCAGGAGAGGAATCACGGGTTTCTCAATCTCGGCACTATTGATATTTGGGACCAAAAAATTCTTTGCTGGGAGGCCTGTGCCGTGCATCATAGGTGTCCAGCAGCCCCCCTGGCCTCCACCCACTAGATGCCAGTAGCAACCCTCCTCCCCCAGCTGTGATGATCAAAACTGTCTCCAGACATTGTCTTATGTCCCCTGGGAGCAAAATCTCCCCCATTTGAGAACCACTGTGATAAACCCCTTCATACTAAGGTTCTAGTGACTTAATAGATATTTCTTCAACAAATATTTCCATTTTGCAAAGGAACTAAGGAGAAGCCATGTAGGCATGCAGAAACGCCAGTTTCACTATTTTGCTGCAACCCAGTGAATCTCTACTTTAAGCTTCCTGATGGCAGAAACACAATCCATGTAATGGACAGACTCGGTCATCTTCAGGATTAGATTTGATAAATTCAGTTCAGGGTTTCTCCTTCACCCTGGCACATTTGCATTGGTCTGGGCTTCTTGTCCCCACTTTCCTTGTCCTGGGAACAGGCAGCCAGTGTCTATTTTTCTTGTTATGTCTTCACCTCCTTGCTTTCCCTCTTCCCAAGTTTGGAGGAGGGACTGGGAAAGAGAAAGCTCTTGAGCTTAAAAGCCAAGAATTTGCTATCTTTGTTCTCTGGTTCTGCAATGGCAGCTTCCCCCTAAGACAGTGATGAATCATTGCCGGCTGCCTGGGCTGGAGGAAGGCCCTGGGGCCCAGCGGAGAAATTGACTGGAAACAGAACACATGGCTTAATATCCTCCTGCCCTCCTCACTTGGCACTCCTCTGTCTGCAGGTACCACCGCTCTGGGGATACAGAAAAGCAGCATTTCCAGGCACAGCCTCCATAAACCACATGACACTGCACAGGGGGACTTCATTTGTCTCATTCCACCAGGCTCTTGGATGGGTAAATATGGGCCATAGGTGTGGAACTTTGAAAAGTCCATTTCTCATCATCAGTCATCGAAATTACATTAAAATACACATGATAAAGCAGCGTCTCCTCCACATTTCTGCAGACCTGTGTATTACAATGGGAACTCTGGAAAGGTGTCAATATGAAGAAGAATGTTACCAAATATGTGTTTTTGATCTACAGAGAACAACAATCCCTTTTCTACTGGGGACACAATAAGACATAGTGAAAAATAGCATTGCTTTCCCACACCTGTATTTAAGGGTAAACAGCATCGAGTATTTATCCAGCACTGAAGAGTCTACCTCATGTGGTCTTATAATTACCAAGATAACAATCTTTCTTTAGCCCTCTGTTGCCTCCTGTCCTATCCTCACAGTGAAGAACTTGCTTCCAGTCTCACTGGGAGAACAGCAGCAGTGAGAACAGAACTTGCACGAGCTCCACCTGCCTGTGCCCGGTCCTCCGGGCCTTTCCTGTTGCCCTGGAGCAGCTGTCCAGGCTCCTGGCAAGGCCAAGGCCTCCGCTCCTCACCAGACCCTGTCCCTTCCCTTCTTAACAATTCCTTGATGCAATCAATTCTCCTGGCAGCTAATTCTCTCTTTCCTGTCTTGTCAAAGTCTACCTTTCTATTGTTTTTTCCTCATCAGAGGAGTAAATAAGATTTTTTCCTTCCATATCAAAGGGGGAAAAGAAACCCGCTGTGGACTTTGCTTTTCCTCCATAACCACTTGTTCTCTCTCCCTCCCAATCAGCAAAACCCCTGCACAGAGTTGCCTGTCCTCACCTTCTCCGCTCTCTCATTAAGTCGCTCCAGTCAGCTTGGTGACCACAGGTGCCAGGAACCTCCAGCTGCTGAAGCTCACAGCCAGCACCTGCTCCTCAGCCTTGTGCATCACCCTCTCCTTCTTGACACACTTTCTCCACTTGGATCCAGAACCCCACAATCTCTCCTCTTCCTCCTATTCCTTCTCGGTCTCCTACCTCCAGATATGGCAGCGTCTTTGGGTGTGTTCTTGTCTCCATCTTGGAGAGCTCAGCTGGTTGCATGACTTCAAATGCTTCTCTGTGCTGATGAAACCCCAAATGTACGTGTCCAGCCTGGCTGGCTCCCCTGGACTTCAGACTTACCTGTATGTCTACCTACTTGGCATCTCTACCTGGACACCTACAGACATCTAACACCGAAAAAGTCTAAAAGTGAGCTCCGGACCTCCCCCCACCTCCACACCCCCTCCAGCCTGCTCCCTCCGCTTTCTCACTGGAGCAAATGGCAGTTCTATCCTGCTGGTTGACCAGGCCAGACACCAAGGAGTAATTCTTGACTCTCTCATCGTCTACCCGTGGTCCATCAGCAATTTCTGTCAGTTTTACATTCGACATTTATCCAAAATCTGAACACTTCTTACTTTCCCCACCGCCACCACCCTAGCGAGCCCACCATGCTGTTACTGACACTGCCCCAGTCTCGTCTCAACACGCGGGGCCCTGTTCAAACCCTTGTTAGACAAGCGGCTCTTGCATATGTGGTCTCAGAACACTTTATTTCCTTAGAGGTGATCAAGGACCCCAAAAACTCTTGCCTATGATCATAATATTAAATCCATTTAAAAATAATAATAATAAACCTATTGTATTTTAATGTAAATTAAATAATTTTATGTAAAATAGCTTTAGGTTTCCAAACCAAAAAAAAAGAAAAAAGAAGTAAGAAAAGTAGCAGTATACATTTTGGAAAGTACATTTTGCCAATCCCTTTAACATCTGGCTTAGTACAATATAGACGGATTCTTCTATCTGCTTCTGCTTTGAATCTGATACAATATATGTCTTGTAACCTCTAGGCAACTCCGCTGTATAGTTGTCAGAGAATGACAATGAAAAGGGCAAATTATGTCTTATATTACTATGGAAAGTTTTGACTTCATGGGGGGTTCTCAAAAGGCCTTAGGGACTCCTAGGAGTCCCCCAGATCATACTTTGAAAAATGCTAGATTAGACCAAATCATGCCTCTGCTCAAAAACCCCATAATGGCTTCCAGAGATAGGACAAATAAGAGCCAAAGTCCTGACAGTGGTCTTCAAGGACCCACATGGTCAGGCCCTTCCCTCACTCTGCCCCTGCCACAGTGCTGGTCCTTTCTGGTCCTTGCTGGTCCTCAGACATTCCAGACATGCTCCTGCCCCAGGACCTTTGCACGTTCTGTTTCCCCAGCCTAGACGTCTCTCCCTCCTGATATTGTTGTGCTCATCCCCTCGTCTCCCTTCAGGATTCTACCCAAAAGTCACTTTTGTGGTGAAGTCTTAGCTGCCTCTCTAAAACGGCAACACTGGCCCCTCTCCCACTGCTCCTTTGATGCTCCCTATCTCTGCCCCCCACCACCGACTTTATTTTTTGCCTTAACATTTATCTCTATCAACTTACTACTTATTTTACAATTTATTTTTGTTTACTTCTTCTCCACCTTCAACCACATCCCCACCAGAATGGACACTAGAGCAGTATGTCACACATAGCAGGCACTCAATAAAATTTGAAGCATGATGAAATGAATGAGAGAATGAATGAATGAATAACCCTGTGGTTATGATGTCTATATTCCATCTGAGGAAGCAGGAACTTAGTGAGGGTCAGACTTTCTCTGAGTCACAGAGCCAACGAATAATAAAGCTGAGTCTTGAAGGCTGGTCAGCTGCCCTACTGACTCTACCGCCTGAGCTGTCTCAACCACACAGCCAAAAACGCGTAGATGTGAGCATGCTCACTCAAATGACCAAGTTCAGGCCGACTTGGAGGTCAGAGTGTTTTTGGGTTCTAAATGTGCACTCCTCTCTGGAATGGCCCTGGGATGATGGAACCTAATGCCTTCATTCTACAGGTGCTGACGGTGGCCCAGAGCTGTGACTGACCTGCCTAGCGTCTCAGGCTCCAGGGCAGGAATGAGAACCTCCTGAGGCTTCCTTCCAGTGCTCCAAGGGTGCAAGGTTATTGGTCATGGGAGACTCGATTTAACCAACAGCGGTTTGGTTAGACAATCTGTCTTTGGATCAATTCATAGTTCGTTTCCACACCTTTGCTTGGATTGATGATGTCAACTCACATTGAGTGTCTGGTGTAGTTTTGCTACAGAGACGTGCAAGAGGGTATTTATTTTCATGGCTTGGTGAAGAGTCAGGGCACATACTGCCGTGTTGCAGCAGTAGAGACTGTTTCCTCAGGGATGAGGCCTGAGCTGCCGGGCTCAGGTGCAAAGCATCTCTGCTCACCTGCTTGGTGCTTTAGCCACACGCGGGAGCTCATGCGCTTCTCAGCACAGCCCTGTGAGCCGGTTATGATTATTCCAACTCCTGGGCTCAGAAAAGCTAAGTAACTTGATGAAATTTGGAAAGGTGGTAAGTGAGAAAGCCAAAGGGGGAACATACATCTTTCTGATTCTAAAGTTCCTCATAAAGTAGGTTGGACACGCCTGCCATTCCAAGTTCATAGGAAAAGCAGGGAGCGAGGGCTTAACCCGCCCCACTCAGCGTCCCTCAGAGGGAGTTGGGGTTGGACAGAGGAGAGGAAGGGAGACAGCCTTATCTGGTGGCCTTCCTCACGCTTCTCTTCCTGTGTCTTAGAGTTTAGAAAGTGTCAGATTTGCTTTGAAATACTCCAGGGGAACAAAAGGGTGTGTGTGTGTTGAGGAGGGCAGGTACAGGAAACAAGATTGACAAAATGTTGATGATTTTGAAGCCAGATAATGGAGATGTGAGGATTTCATTATATTTAAAGAGAATGTTTCTTCTCTTAATCTTGTATATGTTCAAAATTTTCCAAAATACAAAGAAAAAAGGAAAAAAGATTCAGCTAAAAGAATGCTCATCCTATGGTTGTTCATAATCATGAGATCCAGGAACTATTACAAGTATCTAACAAGAAGGGATAAGTTAAACAAAAAATGTCTCTGGTCTATACATCTATGTGCCTATAATGATGCAGATGTTATTTGTTGATGTGGAAAATATCTGCCATATGCTAACTACAAACAATAACAATTTCTAGGAAAAGATGTATATTAAAATTTCATTTTGATTTTAAGTGCATATTTCTACTTTTATGCTTGTGTTTATATCTGCATTGGAAGAAATCTGGAAATACCAGCTCTTTCTCTGAAGACAACTTTATATACATAGCTAATATATAAATTTTCAAAATAAAGATGTATCACTATTGCAATTAAAATGTTTTACATTTTTAAAAGGTCACAAAACAGCATGTATAATATCATCACATACTCATTTTTTTAAAAAAGAAAGGAAAAAGGAAAGTATCCCAGCCACAGCCTGGACATAAAATGCAAACCAGAGCAGACCAGCTGGGGAAACGCTAGGAGGAAAATCTTGGACCCGGACACATTGCTGGTCTCGCAGAACGCAGAACACAAGCTCTCCCCCATGCCCAGAACCAGGGAGGGGGTTTTAGTACCCAGGGCAGCTCAGGGCTTAGCTAATACTTACTAAATTTACAAAGCTCCTCAATACTATGCTCTGGGAATGTTCATTCCCAGAACGGAGGGGAGAATTGAGTTCATTATTCCTTAGATTGGAAAGTTCTGATGAAAGGAGCTCTCCTTTGAAGAGAGAAAGGTAGCACTGAGTAGAACAGCAGGAGGATGTCGGCTTCTGAGAGCATCGCCTGCATCTGTCTAGTTGACAGCGCTACCAAGTAACGAGGTGCAGCACCTTCCAGGGGCAAGGGAGCCCTGCACTGCTGATGCACTTTTACTCCAAGGAAAGGCCAGAGTATAAAGTAAACAACTGCATTAGAATGCCGCGCGCACTCGAGGGGGTTGTAATTGTAGACATAATTGTAGCAGCAGATTCATGGTGTCCGGCTAAATGGAAAATCTGTAATTCAGACCATGAAGTAGGCAGCTGGGTTTGTTGCTTTAGATAACATAAATCTAAGGTCAGAAATCTTACCCTTGATGTGCTACAGCGCAAGGCTCCCAACCGTATCCTTTTGCTATCAAGTACGAAGATAAGCTAATATGTCAATGCAATCCTAATGGGACTCCATGGATCCTATTACTCAAGTGTCTCCAATCAGTTAGAGGTTTTAACTTAGTCATACCAACATAAATATCCTTTAATACCAATTAAGGCCCCTATTCATCATCATGATAGCTTTATCATGGTATACAGGTTTTCTTTCTTTTTTTTTTTGCACTGAAATTTTAACAAGGAGGAAGACTAGACATCCTGGATTGAGTGTAAGATTTCCTGGTCCCTTGACCCACACTGGTGTCAGGGAAGCACAATCGCTCCTGTGCTGTCAGTGTTCCGTATTCACGAGCTCACCGAGCTGGGGGAGGGGGAGGCCTTCAAGGAGACAAATATTTTTCAATTAATCTATTTTGAGTGAGGAACTCTGCTAGGACCTGGATTTTATTTGTCACACTGAATAAATAAATAAATTGGAAACCCATCAGTTTCTGATAGAGTTTTCAAAGTTAAATGGCATATTGATCAGTATTGTTGATCAGTATTACAAATTACAACCTCTGATTTACAATTGAATTGAATTTGTGACAAGGAGAAAAAGCAACTCCAGAATCATGTTCACATTTTTCCCACTGTCGCAACCTTTCCCTTTTTTCCCATAAAAAAATCTGCAACAGGGGACTTTTCTGTTCCAACTGTCCTGCAATGACATAATCCTGCTACATGAACCATGATAATCGGTAAATATGCTTTGAATTATAAAATGCTTTCAAGCACCTTGAATTATACTAGGTGATGAAACCTTCTCAAAAACATTTCCCCTATATCTATTTAAGACATGGTTCTTTACCTCCTTGGGGTTTGTTGTGTGCAATTTTAGGGAGTTCTTAGAATCCATGACACCCATGGGAAGACCCCAGATTAAAGTAAATATAAGCAAGTACTGTCTGTCCATCCATCCATCCATCCATCCATCCTCCCATCCGTTCATCCACCTGCTCATCTACGAAATTCATTTTTAACCATCTTATAAAGAGGAAATTGCCCTGAGACAAGAAAGAACAGTTGATAAATCATAACTGACCTCATATATATATTTAAATATTTATTAATACTCATCAGAAGTTATACACAATTCAGATGCTATATATAAATATTCAGATCAGCACTTTCCAAATATTTGTATTGTATACCCCATCAATGACGAATTTTAAGCATCCTCAATATATATGTATTCTACATATTTAGATATACATATATTTACATGCTAATATATTACGCACATTATAAAATATACGTAAAACATAAATTTTTAAAGGATTACTTTAAGTGAAATAGAAAGTTCTAATATTTTTGCCCCCTGATGCAGGAGAGTCCCCTGGGTAGGGGTTTGTCCCAGAGGGCCAAGTGGGTTCTTGACTTCTCACAGGAAAGGACTCAAGAGCGAACCAACACTGTAAAGCAAAAGCAGGTTTATTGAAACACGGAGAATAACGAGGGACTACTCCATTGTCAGAGCAGCACTATAAATTGTTGACTGGCTGTATTTATGGCTATTTCTTAATTGTATGCTAATCAAGGGGTGGGTTATTCATGGATTTTTCCAGGAAAGGGGAGGGGAGTTCCTGGAATTGAGGGTCCTCCTCTTTTTAAACCATATAAGGCAACTTATAATTGTTGCCATGGCTATTGTAGACTGTCACCGCGCTGGTGGGAGTATTTATGCTAATGTATTATAATTAATGTATAAAGGGCTGCAAGGTCAGGCAGTGGTGGTTCTCCCTCTGTCTTGGTCTCAGTTGATTTTAGCAGGTTCTTCCTATCCTGTTGTTTGTTTCTGGAACTGTGTATTATAACTTTTGTCCTGGGAAATTTACTCCCGCCAAATCCTTATCACACCCTCACCCTAACAGTCAGTCCTATGTCTTGAGTATACACACACACACACACACACCCCTCCCACCAGTAGAGGCACTGCGTTGGATGTTACTTTTAGCTGCCTGCTTGTATAAGCGGCAAATGTCATTCCACACTTGAGGAGATGTAAGAAACAGTTCTATTTTCTCATGGACTGCTTCTGGGGAAGTGATATTTTCTTTGTCCTTTCATATGAGCAGAGAGTGTTTTCTTGAAATGCATGGGACAGTCAACCTCTTTGTCCTCATAAGTTTAGTTTAACAGGACTGGAGACATCGTGGTCAATAGGACAATGTCCCCAGCACTCATGGAGCTCAGAGGATTATCAGGGAGGCAAACATGCAAACAGATGGTTTTTTCAGTGTACGGAGGCTGTGTTTGTCTGGGAGCACAGTTGAGGGTGCTTTCCACCCCGCCGTCCTTCACACAGACTGATAAGACCCAACCTAGATGTACAGTCAACCTGCCTCTACAAACCGTTGCTTCTTCATAAACCTCAGTTAAATTACAAATTAGACTTCAACACCAGAACTCTTATGTTGCATTTTTTGGCCATCTTGAGAGAAAAATCAAGCATATACATACAGAATGAAATATCCACTGCACTGTGTTTCTACAGTTCTTCTATCCATGCACTTAGTTTTCACCGTTATCAATGCTGCCTGCAATCAACAGGCCGCCTCTCTCCACAGCGGGAGCGGCAGCCTTATGCTGTTGTATCAATCCAAAAAATGAGGAACAGAGACCACCAGCAACTTGTGAGAAAGCAAAGGAGTGTAGGACCTTTGTTCTCTCCTGGAGAGACATGAGTAGCCCCTTTTTGTTTCCCTTCACCCTGCACAGCGCCAGGTACCTAATAGCATTTCTCCGAGTGCTGAATGAAGGTAGATGGACGTGGGTAAGTCTCCTGGATGGAAATTAGCTTCTAGGGCAGAGGTGAAAAATTAGGCTGGGGACATCTAGGACAGTGAGGGAGCTTGGGATACCAAACCGAAGATAAGTCACGGGGGTAAGGTTTTGAAGCAAATGTGGGAAATAATGAAAATGACTTTTGAGAAAGATGACGATGGTCAGATTATCAGCTACCCGCACCGGGGGCTTACCACGCCCCAAGCACTGTGCCAGTTGCTTCATCTTGATTGTCTCGCTGACCTTCCAGCAACCTTGCCAAATGGGCACTTTCATTTTCATTGCCTCATGGGGGAAACCAAGGCACAACGAGGATGAGTAATTGGGACACTAACAAAGGGCAGAGCGCTCTTCTACCCCAGCTCCCAAACCCTGCCCATTGCATTAATGCCCATGTATGGGACAGATCAAGGCAGCTAGCGCCTGTCTCAGAAAACCCAGGGAAAGAGACAAGGGACATTCATGGGCTCCGGGGTCACCAGGATGCCGGGGAAATAGTGACAGCGAGGAGGGGAGTGGCGAGAAACCACAAGCGAGGTCAGCCACTGCCCTTTCTGCCCGACTGTTTGCTCAAGCAGTCTTTGTGCAGGTTCTCCCGGATGCTCCGCACACCACCCGGAAGTCAGGATGGCATAAATACACAGCAAATTCCACTCCACGCAGTGTGCATGCAAAGTAAACCCACAAATCCAGGCCCGCTGCATTTCCCTAGAAGGCTACAGCCACAGGACAGCCGGCCGTGTTGCTCCTGCATGATGTTTTGAATACAAAACAATCTGAGGTATCTAAATATGTTTTATCCAATTTGACCTTAGCAGTGTTCAGTGGTAGAAACATTTGCGAGTGTTGAATGACAGAGCAAACAGTCTATTTAGAGAGCAAGCCAATCATTCCTTCTCTCAGGAGATTTTATTCTCCTTCAGTGTTTCCGGAGTGGATCAACACGGATTTTTACAGCTGTTGATGGATTGATTTGGAACCACCTTTGCGTGCCAGTTCAAACACCAGTGGTGACTTTCTTTATTTTTGAAAAAATGGAAACAACCTAAATCTTTTTGTTTCCTTTCCAGGGGCTCAAAACTGGCTTCTTTTTGTTTTACTTCTTCACTTTGTGTTTCCAGGGTGTGATTCACATGTGAACATCATGGACAGCTGCACCTTGTCTTTAGACCTTGGGTGCAAGTGCCTGGTGCCCAGCCAGCCTTCCTGAAGCCCATGTCTACAGAAACACAGAAGCTGCAATGCAGCCCTGCTCAGGAAGGGCCTTGCAGGAACTTTTAAAGAGCCGAGTAACCCAAGTCATCTGAGATCTTGGTCCTGGCGGATGTTTCTTTCCCACAATTGCCCCCACCCCAGCCACCATGGGCCTCTGCTCCTTTTATTCACCACAGTTTTCCAGGGTGGTGTCATTTTCCTGCAGAACAGATGAGATTTGATGGGACAGAGGAAGCACTGGGAGTTGTCCCCAGAGAGTCAGACCATACAATTACAGTGTCGAGAACAGGGTCTATGGACAAAGACCTGGTTCCATCCCAGCTCTGATACTGTGGGGCCCTAGGCAAGTCACTTAGCCTCTCTGAACCTCAGCTCCTTCATTGTCAAAATAATAATTACTCCCCATGTCAGTCAGTCCCCCTTTTGTTGCATGTGACAGAGACTCCACTCAAAATTGCTTGAGCAGTAATGGGCACTGTCTCATGTACGCAAGGGCAGGGGTGCAGCTGAGGACACACAGACCTGGGTTTGAATCTCTGTCCTCTTCATGCTGCCTCATTATCTCTGCCTGGGCCTTGCACACCACTGAGGCCAAGACCTCAGAGAGCTCCACATCCTGGCAGCTCCGGGCCTGGGAGGCAGAACGGACCTGCTCCTGCCAGGGCCAGAAACAAAGTGCCCAGAGGGAGGCTCTGAGTAGGCTGGATTGGGACCCAAGCCCATCTCTGGACCAAGCACTGGGTCCTTGCCATAATCTGATGGGCTCAGACTCACCCAGAGGTCATGGGAGGAAGGTGTGGTGAGTCAACAGAGATAGGAGCCATCAGTCACCTAGCCAGGTCCTGGTCAGGGTGGAGTGCAGGTGTACAGAACATACCCAGGCCCATTATCTGGTGCAGAGAGTCACTCAAGGATTGGTACTATGATTCAGGAGGTAGGCCCAGGCCCAGGGCTGCTGTGAGAATCTGGGCCGGGGGCCAGGATTTGCAGTTGGAGGGAGGGGCTGAGGGGGCTGCCTGGAAATGGTCTTGAACAGGGTTGAAGCTGTGCCTGGGCCTTTATAGGACTGGACTGCTGTGGGATGCATGGACACACACACATGCACACTTTGCACACATGTGTGCACACTCACACACTCACACTTGCAATGCTCATAAGCATATGCATTTGCATGCACACTTACACACCCATATACACTTGTGTACACACACTTGCACACATGCTCGTTGGGAGGGTAAAGGGAAGATACCAGCACCAGACCCATAGGGAGTGCATCAGGGAACACATGGGAGCCTCTCCTGACAGCCCCCAGGATCCGAGGGATGTCCTGATGCCATCGGCATCTACTCTCAGGACCCCAGAGGTGCAGCTAGCTCAGCAGATTGCTCCCCCGCTGCAGTGTCAAGGCTTAGAGGCTGGAGCCCAATTGTTTGCGTCCTCTGCAGTGTGACTTTGGACCAAGCCAGCGAACCTTTAGGAATCTCAGTCTCTTTCCATGAAAGGGGGCTAATCCCACCTCATAGGATTAGTGTAAGGATTTAGATAACACACACATAGCTCCCAGGACGGTGCTTGTGGATGTTCACTATACTGTAGCCATTATTGTTAGGTTTAAAGGGAAGTTACTTGTCTAGTAAAACCATGCTGAACATTTTCACGACTTCAAAGATGCAAGGGAAACCTTCCTCTGTGGCCTAATACACAAGAGCTCTCTCCGTAGGTTTTGACCATAAATTTAGGACCTGATCACAAGGAGTACCTGAAACTATCCCGCTAACTATATTTCCTCTTATTTCCACCACAAACACAGAACTCCTTGGTGCTTTTTTGTTCTAACATGAAGCACTAACTGGTAGTCCATCAAGAATATAGTAATGTAAATATGGAATCACATAGTCATAGAATTTCGAGCTGGAAGGAGTGCTAGCGATTGCTTTATCAGTCTCCCATTTGCAATGAAAAACATGCTCGTAGGAGTTGAAGGTGAGTGCAGACAGCCCAGAGTGGTGCTCAGCGCTCTCCAGCCTGATGGTCATCCCTTACAGACGTCTTCTTGGTCTGCACCTCATGGTGCAGAGCCTCTCATCCCTGACTGACCAGCAGAGGCACCTGGGGACCTTGTTAAAGACCTGTGAGCCCACCTGTGAAGACTCGGATTCTCTAGATCTGGGGTCCAGCCTAGGAGGAAGAACAGTCACCCCAGGAATCTCTGATTCTCCACCAGGTTTGTGGGTCACCATAATGATGCACACGTAGGACACAGGAGTTCTGTGTAGACATGGAATAGAGGAATGAATACTTGTGTTCTCATTGATTCGTAGCAGGGGTACTGGCTGGCATTTCAGATGGCATTTATGTTTTAGCATCTTTTCCCAGTCCAAACTGAGGACATTTTGGTACATGCTCTCCTGAGTTCACCTCATATCCCAGCATTGTTGGGTTTCACGGTTGGCCTTTTCCAGAACAATGTTGTAGTCTGGTTGTCCACCAAGAATAACTGTGGCTATCCTACTTTGGCACTAAACTAGAGGTTGAGTTGCTCTGCATTATGGCTTAAGGCTATTGTTCAAGGTTACCTAATTTAGGAAATTCTTTTATCATCCTTTGACTCAATAGCTCTACTCTTTGGAGATGCTGGGAGGTTCTCTACTATTTGAGGTGTGTGTTAACCCCACTGTTTTCTTACACCCAACAGAGAAGTACCACAGGCCTCTGATCCTGCCATCCCACCCAAGGTTGGGGTATATATATTTGTAAAGTAAATATATTGGAAAAAATGTTGGAGATTCGTGACATTTTGAAAAACAGACAAACCGTGTAGCCTAGAAATAGCAAAAAAATTAACAAAAAGTTGGGTATATCGTGAATGCATAAAATATATGTGGATACTAGTCTATGTTATCATTCACTACCATAAAATATACACAAATCTGTTTTTAAAATTTTTAATTTATCAAAACTCATACACACACTTACAGACCATACATGGTGCCATTTGCAGCCAAGAGAAATGTAAACAAACACAAAGATTAAATCATAACCGCATAAAACTAACTGTGGTACAGACAGTACTACTGTGCTAATTCCATAGACATATCCTGTTGCTATTGCGGTGAGCTCAAGTGTTATGAGTTCCTACTTAAAACACCACGTGGTGCTAATCATTTCCACGTGAGCCATGAATCGTTCGTCTCTCCCATAAGTTGTATATCTCAGTAAAAAGTGATCTCTCATAGTTATTTCACATTTTCCACTGTGTTTAGTGCAACACCATTAACCTTGAATAACACCATGGGACCCATACTAAGTGCTGCTAGTGATGCTGGAAGTGCTCCCAAGACAGGAAGAAGTCAGCGCATTACAAGAAAAAGCTGAATTGCTTGATATGTACCATAGACTGAGGTCTGCAGCTGCAGTTGCCTGCCATTTGGAGATAAATGAAACCAGTGTAAGGGCCATTGTAAAAAAAGAAAAGGAAATTTGTGAATCTGTTGCTGCAGCTATGTCAGCAGGTGCAAAAACATTGCACTTTTTGTGAAATACCTTTTTATCCCATTGAAAATGCAACTTTTGTATGGGTGCAGGATTGCTATAAGAAAGACATACCTGTAGATTCTAATATGATTTGAGAAAAAGTGAGGTCATTATATGACTACTTAAAGCAAAAGGAAGCTGAAAAACCTAAAGCTGGAGAATTTAATGCCAGCAAAGGATGGTTTGATAATTTTAGAAACAAGTTTGCCTTAAAAGATGTCAAGATAACAGGAGAAGCAGCTTTTGCTCAATAAGAGGCAGCAGACCAGTTCTGAGATGCCACTGAGAAAAACATTGAGGAGAAAGGATATCTGCATGAACAGGTTTTTAATGTAGAAAAAAGTGTCCTATTCTGGGGGAAAAAGCCCCACAAAGAACATTTATTAACAAGGAAGAGAAGTGAGCCCTAGGATTTAATGCAGGAAGGGATAGGCTAACTTTACCGTTTTGTGCAAATGCATTTTGGCTTATGGTCAAGACTGCCCTTATCTATAAATCTGCTAAACCCCAAGCCTTGGAGGGAAAAGATAAACACCAGCTGCCCATCCTTTGGTTGTACAACAAGAAGGCCTGGACAAGGAGAATGCTTTTTCTGGAATGGTTCCATCAGTGCTTTGCCCCTGAAGTCAGGAAGTACCTTGCCAGTGAGAGATTGCCTTTTAATGTCCTCTGGACAATTGAGCAATGACCCATGTCATAGGCCACTTAGAACCCTATGAGTTCAACACCAGAGGCATTGAAGTGATCGACTTGCCCCCAAACACAACATCTCTAGTTCTGCCTCTAGATCAGGAGGTTGTAAGGACCTTTAAGGCTCACTACACACAGTACTCTATGGAAAAGATTGTCAACTCTGTGGAAGAGAATCCCAATAGACAGAACATCATGAAAGTCTGGGAGGATTATACCATTGAAGACACCCTTGTTGTTATAGAAAAAGCCATAAAATCTATCAAGCCCAAAGCAATAAATTTCTACTGGAGAAAATTGTGTCCAGATGTCATACATGACTTCAAGGATTTACAACAGAGCCAGTCAGGGAAATCAGGAAAAGATTGTGGAGATGGCAAAAAAGGGGTGTGTGTGTGTGTGTGTGTGTGTGAGAGAGAGAGAGAGAAGGGTTTCAAGATATGGACCTTGGAGAAATTCAAGAGCTAATGGACACCAGACCAGAGGAATTAGCACGAGATGACTTGGTGGACATGAGAGCTTCCAAACCAGTGCCGGACCGTGAGGAAGAAGACTTAGAAGAAACAGTGCCAGAAAACAAATTGACATTAGGCAATCTGGCAGAAGTGTTCCAATTATTCAAGACTGCTTTCGACTTCTTTTATGACTTAGACCCTTCTATGAAATAGGCACTGAAAGTAAAGCAAACAGTGGAAGAAGGATTCGTACTGTATTAAAACATTTTTGGAGAAATAAAACAGCAAAAAAATAAGGCAGAAGTCATGATGTATTTCCATAAAGTCACACCAAGTGTGCCTGCCTCCTCCCCATCTCCTCCACCTCTTCCTCCTCTGCCCCCCTTGAGACAGCAAGACCAGCCCTCCTCTTTCTCCTCCTCCTCAGCCTACTCAATGAATAGTAAATACATTTGCTCTTCCTTATGATTTTGTTAATAATGTTGTCTTTTCTCTAGCTTACTTTATTGTAAGAATACAGCATATAAAACATATAACATACAAAAAACTGTTAATTGACTGTTTATGTTATTGGTAAGGCTTCCGGTGAACAATAGACTATTAGTAGTTAAGTTTGAGGAGAGTCAAAAGTTATGCACAGATTTTCCACTGCGCAGAGGATCAGCATCCCTAACCCTCACGTTTTCAAGGGTCAGTTGTAATTCTTTTCACCTGGTCAGTCATTGGCTCGGAAGTGAACAAGCCCAAATCAAACTGGGCTAATGAGCAGCGAGGGGAACTCAGCAGGGGAGCATCTGGGAAGAGCATCCTCACTGCTGAGGGCCAGGAGATGGGTTTAGTAAGTCCCCTGACAGCCATTTTACCACCTTGCAGGATTCCAGGCTTGGGATGAAATCAGTGCTGAAATGGCCAAGTATAAAGAGAGAGCTCATTGTATTGTTGAGCTGCTGAATCAACCAGCCCTGACGTTGGGCATATCTCTGGACTTCCTGTTATGTGAGGTGATAAATTTCCTTATTGCTAAAGGCATTTTTTTTATCTTGAGTAGGAATTTTGGCTTGTAACCAAAAGCATCCAAATGTTTGGTGCTGTTCTCTCTGCCTTCCCATCACTTATTACCATGATTAGAATTCCCTTTGCAGCCGGGCCGTTTCCATCTGTCTTGTTTAAAACAGCAGGCCTGCCTCACACATGAATCGCTCTGTGACTTCTCTTTATGTCCTTCTTAGTCCCCGTGATGGTTAATTTTAGCTGTCAACTTGACTGGATTAAGGAATACCTAGAGAACTGGTAAAGCATTACTTCTGGGCATGTCCATGAGAGTGTTTTCAGGAGAGATTGGTGTGCGAGTCAGTGAAGTGAGTGGGGAAGATCTGCCCTCAATGTGGGAGGGCACCATCCAATCAGCTAGGGTCCCAGACAGAACAAAAAAGGAGAGAAAATGATTATCTCTTTCTCTCTCCTGGAGCAGGGACACACTCCACCTCCTGCCCTTGGACATCATAACTCCAGGCTCTCCAGTGTGGGGGCTCCAGGGCTTACACCAGCAGCCTCCTGGGATCTCAGACCTTGCACTGAGAATTACACCATTGGCTTCCCTGGTTCTGTGGCTTGTGAAGTTAGACTGAGCCACACTACCAGCATCCCAGGGTCTCCAACTTGCAGATGACCTATCATAGAATTTTTCAGCTCCATAATTGTGTGAACCAATTCCCTTAAAAAATCCCATCCCCTCTCATCTGTCTGTCTATCTATCTATCTATTTTATTCTATTGTTTTGATCTCCCTGGAGAACCCTCCTTAATACAGCACTTATCACCATCTTAAATTATATTATTTATTGCTTACTCAGTGTTGTCTCTCCCACTAGATGTAAATCCATAAGGGTAGACACTTTCTCCCATTCACCACTATATCTCACCCAGTAAAAGAGTGACTGGCACATAGTAGGTGCTCAATCAATATTGGTTGGGACTTTTCTAAATAAATACTCTTTGGTGAGCAGAGGACTCTGCCTGGTGCTCCATGTAGACCAGGGCATGAAGGAACACAGGAAACTTGGGAGGTATTTCTTCCCTATTCTGGAGGACATTCAGAAGGTTGATTGGATATTTAATAAATATTTGCTGAAAACAAATAAAAGCATAGAGCAATGTGCAATACAATGTTTTCAATGTATGTATTAATTAGTGCTTCTTAAACTTTTTTTTCTTAAGTCTGGTCAAGTGAAGCAGTGGGAGCGGAGAAGGAACAAAGGAATCTGTAACTGGTTGTAATCAATTAGGTGTAAGCACCACTGCAGTCGGACCAGCCAGTGTTTCTTAAACTTTAAACCCATGCTTCTTTTAATTAACATAGAAACCTCCCAGCACTGCTCACCTCTGGGAAGATTCTGCCCTCCCCTGGGGGTTTTGGCCCTTCCTGGAACCTTTCCTGCACATTCCACCAGGAGCCAAGAAAGTTTCCTTGAGGTTTACTTTTGTCTGTTTGCATTATAAATCTAATAGAGACACCCTTCACTCTCTTTCCCTTCCCTGCTCCAGAAGCGTAATTGGATTGCGAACCAATGTTTTTCAAGCAAGCAGAGGTTTGTGAGCATTTTAGGAATAATGTTATTTTCCAGTTTGGTTCTGGATCAAAATTGCCTTAGCCTCCCCAGAGAATGTTGTCATCGAGTGCTAGAACGACTGTGATCTGTTATGGATAGCTTATGATGTGCCAGGCACTGTGCATAGCTCTTTAACTGCTTGACCCAATTTCATCCTTGTCTTAGTCTGTTTGGGCTGCTATCACCAAGTGTCATAGACAGAGGCTTATAAAGAACAGAAATTTATTTCCTGCAGTTCTGGAGGCTGTAAGTCCAAGATCAAGGAGGCTGCATGGTCAGGCTCTGGTGAGGGCTGTCTTTGGGGATGTAGATTGTCATCTTCTTGCTGTATCATCACATGGTGGAAGGAGGACCAGGCAGCTCTCTGGGTTTCCTTTTATAAGGGCATTAGTCCCATCCATGAGGTGTCTAGCCTCATGATCTAACTACTCCCAAAGGCCCCACCTCCTAAGACCATCCCATTGTGGGTTAGGATTTCAACATACAAATTTGCAGGGGCACAAACATTCAGTTCATAACAATCCTCCAAAGAATCAGTGAAGTGGGTAACAATATTTTAGCTGAGGATGTCAGGCTTAGACAAATGCTAACTAACTTGGTCAAGGCCATGCCTGTCCAAGTCCTAAACTGGCATTCTGAATCATTTTTCTGTTGCCAGGTGGCCTCCGTGTCTCCCTGGGACAGGGCAGAGCTGCTCTCTTGAGGGGAAGGAGTGACTGGGGATCATGGTCCCCATCTCACACCTGATGCACAGCCCTTCTCAGGCAGCAGCACAGCCAGCAGTATCGCGGCCCTGCGTTGAGGGGTCTCCAGGGAGCCGTGCAGCAGGTCCCTGTGAGGGTGACAGCAGTATAGTTGAGATAAGAAATAATGCAAGTCTCCAGGCAGAGCTGCAGTCTTCCAGCCCACATAAATGATTCCTTTAGCGATTTTGCCAAGGATTATGTGTTATGTGTGTTTGGGGAACCAACACAGCCTGAGAAATCGTCAATATTTCTGGAGAAGGGTAAGGATAATCAGTCAAGCATTCTGGAAAAAATGTAGTCAATGATTTTAACAGCAAGAGGTTTTGACTATGAAAAGATTCAACTGTAGCTTTTTTTTTTTCTTTTTCCCCAAGAATCACCCTGAGCAATTTCTTAAGGAATTAAAATGAAATGTTTCTGGGGTAACAAATCACGCAGTCTTATGGCTCTCCTGCCAATGGGTCTGAAGAGAGATTTTGGAAGATTCTCGAGACTGCCATAGAGACTTTGCAGCCAGAAAGCAGCACAGGGAGATGCTGTAAGGACAGAACTGTTTTGGTGATAAGTTAGAAACAGCAAGGAGAGGAGGAGAGGAGCAGAGGACAGGAGGGAAAGGACGGTTTAGTCACAGTGGAGTGCAGGGCCCAGAAGCTCTCATGGGCAAGCTCACTGACCAAGGACTGTGGGCAAGGGGTGGGCATGGCCGGGCACTTCATTCAACAGTTCACTAATATCTCCCTCTGTTATTCAAGATCTGGTTTGGTTTATATAGTAGCTGTCTTATTCTGGGGCCATTCATCATTTTATGAAGAGCCAAAAGTGGATATCTGTCCTGGAAGTGACGTTTTCTTTGGAAAATGGGGTGTAATGATTTACTATCAGGTTACTGAATTTTGGAAACTGGCTTAAATTTGCCATCCTAGGGGAAACATTACTGGCAGATCCTAGCCGGTTTCTGAAAAATATCCATTCATGCCTTTGCTACAGGAATTGTCTTTGAGGGGGAGGGAATAGAAGGGTAACCAAGGCTAAGTGCAGAGCCAGGTGATGCCCTCCAGGACTGACAGGAAGTTACTACAAACCCACCACGTTTTGAAAGGAGGGGAAGACGGCTTTGATCTTGACTGAGCCGCTCAGGCATCCCTGAGAAAGTCGTCTACTGTAAGCCCGGCTGGGGTGGTTTCTGGCTTCCATGGCTTCATGGAGACCTGCACCTCTCCTGCATCCATTCTGGGCCTTGGCACACCAGTCACAGCCCACTTCTGAAATCAGCACCTGGGTCCCAGTCCCTACCCTCCTGTGGCACCTAGGTTCTCACAAGCGGAACATACAGACCCCTAGGTCCTGCCGACCCTACCTCCCTAGCTCCCCAGCTCTCTTCAGGTCTCTCCTTCTTCCCTAGCCTGCCCAGACCCCATGGGTAATTACATACCCACTCCTTCCCCAAGACACTCCACCCCTGCACCCTGTCTTGCAGAGCCCCAGTCCTGGAGCAGCCCCACAATCTGTTTTCCCTACTTTGTCAGTTGAGGTGACGCTTGGCTGACATCCGTGGCTTAATCAAATGGACCTTTTATTTTTTCACCCCATAAAAGAAATCTGCAGGGCTGATAAGTAAATGTAGAATGCCCCCAACAGGCTCCTTCTCTTCACTTAGTCTTTGTTAGCATGTGGCTTTTGTCTTCGTGCTGTTGCCTCATGGTCACAATATGGCTGCTCCACCTCTAGCACTGTGTCTGCAGTCCAGAAAAAGGGGAAGGATAAAGGGCAAAGGGCACATGCCAGTTGAGTGTGCCCACAAACAAACAAACAAACAAATTTTAAAAATTTCTGGAAGGACTACTTAGAGACTTCTGCTTTTACCTCATTGGCCAGAACTCAGGACAAAGGCCACTGCTGGACACAAGGGAGGCCGATACATGTAGATGTTTTCGTTAGTGACATTGCACCTCAGAACAGAACGGGCTCTGTTAGTAAGGGAAGAGGGACAGCAGATCTGGGATAGACAACAGGCCACCTCTGCTCTGCTCCCCTCCCGGCCTGCTGCAGGGAGGAGGCGCTGCACGTGTGCAGTCTTCCGCCCTCAGAGGCTGTCCCACACCCCCAATGCTGGCCTCAGGTCCTCTGCCTAAGCCCACCCTCCTCACCCATCTTTGGACAAGAACATCCAACCACCAGGCAAGGCCACACATGTGTGAACACATTGGCGTCTTTTCTTAAGTCTCAGCTGATGAGTTCTCCTCGCCACTGGCTCCTCCAGCTGTGCTTCCACACCCCACCTCCTCACGGGCTGTGCTCCACTCCTGGTCCAGGGCACGCCTCACCTTCGTCCTCTCACTGGCTGTTTTCCCACAGCCTGTCGGCGTGATGGTAGAATCTGTATCTTGCTGTGAAGATGTCATGAGGATTACCTGAATTAACAGGTGTCAAATGCTTAGAATGGTGACTGACCCATAGAAACAGCTCTGTAAGGATCAGTGTTACCATGATGGTTATTCTAAAAAAAAAAACCAAAACACTACAAACCGCCTTTGACTCTTTGTATGTGCATCTGCTTGTGGAATCCAGTCACTTGAACATCCCAGAAACACCCCAGCTTTAACACACCCTGAACCAAAGTCATCCTCCTCCTCTGGCTTATTCACTGTCTTGGTGAATGGGACCAACATCCAGTTACTCAAACCAGAACCCAGGGCCTATCCTCAACTCCTCCCTCTCCCACTCTGTCCCCACCAGAAGCCATGAAATCAGTTGAGTAAATACCCCAAAGATTTTGGAGCTTGCTCCTTCCCCTCTTATGCTCCCAGCCCAGGCGGACCCAGCTGCTTTCTGTGTGACCTCCCTGGCATGTGGCACATTCCCCTCAAAGCTCCTCTGCATTGCTGCTTGTGCACGACATAAAACTCAGACCTGCTCAGGTCATCCCACACAGCAGCACCGAGGGCTTGCAGTAGCAGGGCTAATGGGCATTTCTCCCAGAAAGCTTACTTTCATAGTAGCTATGTAAAGTTTAAGTAAGAATTTTATTTTTTAAAACTGCTTTTTTTTACATGTAAAAGCATAAAAGCAGAACTCCCTCCTCCCCCGTGGTTCTGAAGGGCAGAATCTGGATCTGGAATACAACACCTGGTCTGTTTGGGGTGAGCAAGGGTGCAGCTGGGAGCAGGATCTGGTCGCAGGCTCTGGTCGCCTCTCCGCTCTCTGCCCCTTCTTCCCACTGGCTGCAGCTAGCGCTCCCTCTTCTGCACTGATATCGAGATAATAGTAAGCACTGCTTCCCCTCCAGACCGTCAGGGCAGAGCCACACAGTTCAGGACGCGAACTCATGATATTTGTAAATCTTTGTTAAGCCAGGAATCACCCTTCTAAGGATAAGGAGAAAGACTGTCTTTAAGTGGGAACTTTTTGTCAAGGAGCTTAATGCTTTCTGATTTCAAGTCACTTTCCTAAAGTCTGTATTAGGTCAGCGAGGGGTGGGGATTATCACTGTCATCTGACAGGAGAGGAGCTGAGATAACAGAGAGGAAGGTTGGTAGCAACTTACCCACAGTGGTGGATCAGAAGGATTGGACCAGACAGATGCCCACACAATCATCTCCTCCCTGCTTACATTTCTCAGGTAAAATGCAGCTTGCCATAAATCTGTAAGGGTGAGGGGCAGAATGTGGAGTGGGCACGCCATCCAATTAAGAAGGTTTTTAGGGATAGTGGGGAGAAAAATACAAGGAGGAGGAAAGCTGTAATATAGAAGACAGCGTCTTCCAGCCCTAACAGCGCTGTCTGACAACTCACTGTCTTTCTGGTTTGTAATCTTATGGCTTCTATCAATTTACCTAATATAACATCTTCACATTCACCTGGACAAAGCACACTCTGGCTTGGTAGGCTTTCGGTAGGAAGAAATGGCATTCTGAGGTGAGGGCTGAGTACAAAACTGCTCCCGGCAGTCAGCACCCGGCCACAGGGCCCAGCTCTGCATAGCTCCTTCTTTTTCCCGGGGAGGAGGAAAGAGGACAGGAACTAGGTGGGGTGAGGCAACTGGAGGCATATAGGTGACAAATGGAACAATTATCCAGGAACCACAGCATTTCCCTGTTATGACCTAAAATCCTAAAATTTAAAAACCAGAGAGAAATAATCTGGATACAAGGCCCCTGCAGTTTGGTCACTGTTAAATCTGAATCCTGGCCTTCTATGTGCTTGCCCAAGGGAATCCTCTGTCTCTAACCACACCAAGCTACTCTTCATGAACTACACTCTCTTAGGCTTCTGCCCTCTGCTCTGCTATCCCCACTTCCTGCAACACTCTTCACTGCCTTCTCTACATGCTTGCCTCTTATTTGCATTGCAGGATTTCATCTTTTCAGAACAGCAGAGTATCTATTCCTCCATAAAAGCAATGAGAACACTAGCAAGAATGATAAAAATCAATTCTATTTGAATTCTGGATATTAATTAAAGGCTTGCAATAGTCCGAGGAGGGTTTATTTAAAAAAGAAAAAATAGCACAATCTCAGTAAGAACAGTAAGTTATGTAGCATCTTTACTTGCCCTAATCTCAAGCCCCTCTCATAACCAGAAGCCTAGCAGCCACTACAGGAGGCAGAACAGGATTGGAGCCCCTCTACAGCCCCATCCCTAGAGAGTTGTCATTATTTGACCTGTCTGGTAGATCACTGGAAAGCTTCATTTTCAGGACTTGTCTTTATTTCACCTGACTCAGAGCTCTGTCTGTATGAACAGTACTCTCTCTAGGTAATTTACAGAAAACAATCAGCAGCAATTGTTTAATATTGGAGCTTCCTGTGGCATTCTTAGCAGTTGGGGCTGACAAGATGCTGACAAAAGGTTAAAAGGAAAAACTGGGGGATGGAGGGTCTGTGGTGGGCTTTGAAAAGTTCCAACACATTCCTAGGAATCTAGAAGGCAATGTGCACGTGCAGGGTTGTATACATGCCCAGAAAAGGTAGAAGCCCTAAACGCTCACTTCTTGCTGACCCTGGGACTATGTACAAGCAGGAAGGGAAGGCTAAGTCACAGCTGTAAATGTTGGATCATTGAAGGCATGCCTTATCCTGCAAACGGAGCCCACAGCAAAGACTGAAGGAACACATTGGTGGAACATAGTGGTTCAAGGCATTCAAGGAAATCTCTGTCCAATCATTAGCTGATTACTAAGCCAACCAAGCAGAGAATTCAGTAGCCACACACAACAGAGAATACAAACTTTAAAGAATTAGGCCAGAAAGTCATTAGGCAAACAAATAGCAATAGCTACAACAACAAAATCTGGGGAAGGGTGAGGGATCTGATTTACAGAGTTGCCACATTATAGTTTTTAAAGTCCAGTTTTCAACAAAACAACAGCAACAAATTAAACAGACAAAAATAGGAAGGTATGGCTCATACACAGGTAAAAAAAGCAGTCAATACAAACTTTCCCTGAGGAAGCACAGGCAACAGACTTACTAGACAAAGACTTTGGATTAGCTATTACAAATAGGTTCAAAAACTAAAAGAAACCACATTAAAAGAAGTAAGGGAATATATGAGAACAATATCTTACCAAATAGATAATATCAATAAATAGAAGTTTTTAAAAAGAACCAAATAGAAATCTGGATTGAAAAGCAAAATAACTGAAATGAAAAATTTATTATCATATTCAACAGTAGATTTCAGCTGGCAAAACAAAGAATCAGTGACCTTGAAGACAGGTCAAGTGAGATTATCTAGGCTCAGAACCAGAAACAGAAGAGAAAAAGAAGGAATAAAAATAAACAGAGTCTCAGAGACCTGTAGGACATCATCAAAGTTACCTATATATGAATACTGGGAGTCTCAGAAGAAGAGAAGAAAGAAAAGGGGGCAGAAAGAATATTTGAAGAAATAGACTGAAAAATCCCCAAATTTGAAAAATATCAATCTACATATTCAAGAATCTCAATGATTTCCAAGTAGAATAAACCCAAAGAGATCCACACCTGAACACATCATAGTTAAACTCTCAAAAGCCATAACTAGAACACAAATGTTCATATCAGCATTATTCACAATAGCCAAAAGGTGGAAATAACTCAAATGTCCATTGATGGATAAATAGATAAACAAAATGTGGTACATCCATACCATGAAATATTATTCAGCCTTGAGAAGGAAGAAAATTCTGACACATACTTTAGCATGGATGAATCTTGAAAATATTATGCTAAATGAAATATGCCAGGTAAAAAACGACAAATATTATATAATTCCATTTATATAAGGTACCTAGAATAGCCAAATTTATGGAAACAGAGAGGAGAATGGTTGTTCCCAGTGGCTGAGGAAGTGGGGAAATGGGAAATTATTGTTTAATAAGTCTCAAGTTTTAGTTTGGGAAGATGAAAACATTCTGGAGATGGATGATAGTAATGATTACACAACAATGTGAAATTACTTAATGTGAAGTACCTCCTGATGTGTACTAATGTGAATGCCACAGAATTGTATGCTTAAAAATGATAAAAATGGTAAATTTTATGGTATGTATATTTTACCACAAACAAACAAACAAAAAAACAAAAAATGAATCTTGAACACAGCAAGAGAGAAGTGATTCATCATGTTTAAGGGATCCACGTAAGTTTAACAGTTGATTTCTCATCAGAAACCATAGAGACCAAAAGCAGTAGGATGATATACACAAGTAGTGAAAGAAAAACTGTCAACCAAGAATTCGCTCTCCAGCAAAACTATACTTTTAAAACAAATGAGAAATTGAGACACACCTAGAAAAACAAAAATGAGAGAAGTTGTCACTAGTAGACCTATTCTACACAGAATTCTAAAAGGAATTCTGATTGAAATGAAAAGACACTGGAGAGTAACTCAAATCTACATAAAGAAACAAAAAGCACTGGTAAAGATAAATACCTATGTAAAGGCAAATAAAAGACAGTATTAATTTAATTTTGTTTCTAACTTTTTACTCCTATTTGATTTAAAAGACAACTGCTTAAAGCAATAATTATAAAACTGTGAATGGGCTTATAAATTACAAAGCTTTAATTTGTATGACAATAATAATGAAAAGTAAGGGTGGGGGGAAGGGAACAGAGCTATACTGGAACAAATTTTGAATACTATTGAAATTAAGTTGGTATTAATGTGAGCTAGAAGGTATTAAGTCATAATGTTAATTGTAATCCCCAGAGCAACCACTAAGAAAATAATTCAAAAGCATATGGAAAAAGAAACAGTGAACAAATCAAAGTTGTATGCTAGAAATTATTTATTTAATTTAAAGAAGGCAGCAACAGAGGAACAAAAAGACATAAGACATACAGAAAACAAACAGCAAAATGGCAGGCATAAATCCTATTTTATAATGATTACATTAAATATAAATGGAATAAGCACTCCAATTAAAAGGCAGAGATTGGCAAAATGAAAATTAAAAAACTGATCCAACTATATGTTCTCTATAAGAGATGTACTTTAGATCAAAGTCACAAATAGGTTGAATTAAAAGGCTGGAAAAATGTATACCATAATACCAAAATACAGTACCAAAAAGAGAGCTGGAATGAAGCTAATATCAGACAAAATATACTTTAAGAAAAAAATTTTTAATAGAGAACAAGTAAGATATTTTTAAATGACAAAACAGTTAATTTATCAGGAATACATGACATTTATAAACATGTACACCTAACAAGAGAGCCCACAAAATATATGAAGCAAAAACTTGCAGAATTGAAGAGAGAAAAAGATAATTCAACAGTAATAGTTCAAGACTTCAGTATCACATTTTCAATAATGGATATAAAAATAGGGAGAAGATCAACAAGGAAATAGAAGACTGGAACAACACTATAAACCAACTAGACTAGCAGACATTTTATAGAACACTCTACCCAACTACAACAGAATTCACATTCTTGTCAAGTGCACATGAAACATTCCATAGGATAGACCATATGGTAGGCTATAAAACAAGCCTCATAAATTTGAAATATTGAAATCATAAAGTATTTTCTTCTACTGCAATGGAATGAAGTTAGAAATCATTTAATATAACGAAATTTGGGGAATTCATGAATATAAGGAAATTAAATAATGTAATTCTAATAATGATAGGTCAAAGAAGAAATCCTAAGAGAAATCAGAACGTACTTTGATATGAATGAAAATGGAAACAGTGTACCAAAGTTTATGGAATGCAGTGAAAGCAGTGCTGGGAGGGAAACTTATAGCTGTAAATGGCTATTAAAAAAGAGGAAAGTTCTCAGATCTTTAAACAAAACGTCTACCTTAAGAACTAGGAAAAAAAGAACAAACTAAACCCAACACAAGCAGAAAGGTGGCAATAATAAAGATGAGAGGGAAGAGGAATAAAAGAGAGAATTGGAAAACAATAGGATGGTCAATAAAACCAAAAGTTGATTCTTTGGGAAAAAATCAACAAAATTGACAAACCTTTAGCTAGACTGACTGAGAAAATGAGAGAGAAGACTTAAAATACTAAAATCAAGAAGAAAGAAGGGATATTACTACCAATCTTACAGAAATAAAAACAGTTATAAGGGAATACTATGAGCAATAGTATGCCAATAAACCGGATAATCTAGATGAAATGGGAAAATCCCTAGAAAGACACAGATCACCAAAACTGACTCGGGAAGAAACAGAAGATCTGAATATACCTAAAACAAGTAAAAATATTGAATTTGTAATAAAAAATCTTCCCATCGAGAAAATGCCAGTCAGATGGCTTCACTGTTGAATTCCAGCAAACATTTAAAGACGACTAAACACCAGTCCTTGACAAACTTTTTTTAAAAATAGGAGAGCAGTGAGACATCTTAATTTATGACATGAGCCCAGTGTTACCATTACTCAATGCAGACACAGACATTGTAAGAAAGAGAAACTGTAGACCAATATACCTGATGACTAGAGATGCAAAAATCCTCAATAAATCTAACCTAGCAAATCTAATCTAGCAATATATAAAAAGGATTTTGCACCATGACCAAGTGGGATTTATCCTAGCAACGAAGGTTGGTTCAACACACAAAAGTCAATCAGTGTAATGCATCATATGAATAGAATAAAAGGCAAAAAAACACAAGATAATCTCAATAGATGCAGAAGTATTTTTAAAAATCCAACATGCTTTCATGTTAAAAATATCAACCAATTAAGAATAAAACGGAACTTCCTCAACCTGGTAAAAACCTACAGCTAACATCATAATTACGAAAGACCAAATGCTCCCTGCTCCCCACACCCCCAAGATTAGGAACAAAATACAAATGTCCACTCTCACCCCTTCTATTCAGCATTGTACTTTAGTTCTAGCCAGGGACAGTAGATAAGAAAAAGAAATAAGAAGCATCAAAATTGGAAAATTATCTCTATTAACTGATGACATGATCTTGTGTATAGAAAATACTCAAGAATCCATGAGAAAATCTATCAGAACTAATAAAACACATTCCGCAAGTTTGCAGATACAAGATCAATACACAAAAGTCAACTGTATTTCTATATATTTGCAATAAGCAATTCAAAAGTGAAATTAAGAAAACAATTTTGTTTCCCATAGCATCAAAAAGAGCACATTTAACTAATGACATACAAGACTTGTACACTGAAAACTATAAGACATCATCCAAAGAAATTTACGAATACCTAAATAAATGGAAAGAAATCCCATGTTTATGAATTGGAAGACTTAATATTGATAAAATGGCAATAATTCCCAAAATGACCTGCAGATTCAAGGTTGTTCCTATCAAAACTCCAAATAACTTTTGCAGAAATTGACAAGCTGATCCTAAAATTCATAAGGAAATGCACAGAACCCAAAATAATCAAAAACAATCTTGTAAAAGAAGAACAAAGTTTGAACACTCACATTTCCCAATTTCAAACTTACTATAAAGTTACAGTAATCAAGATAGGAGGTATTGGCACAAAAATAAACATATAGCTCATTGCAATATAACTGAGAGTCCAGAAATAAACCCAAATATCTACTGTCAATTGATTTTTGATAAGGTTGAAAAGAATGCAAAAGAATGAAGTTGTACCACTATCTTACACCACATACAGAAATTAACTTGAAATGTCTAATAGACATATATGTAAGAGCTAAAACTGTAAAATCGTTAGAAAGAGCGTAGGCATAAATTTTTGTGACCTTGGATTAGGCAATGGTTTCTTAGATATCACACCAAAAGCATGAGCAACAAAAGAAAAAAATAGATAAATTGGACATCATTAAAATAAAACACTTTTGGCTTCAAATGACACCATTGAGAAAGTGAAAAGAGAATCCATAAAATGTGACAAAATACCTGCAAATCATGTATTTAATAAGTTTTTGTGTATATAAAAAACTCTCGCAATTCAAACATGAAAAGATAAATAACCCAATTAAAAAATGGGCCAAGGATTTGAATAGACATTTCTCCAAAGAAGATATAAAGTGGCCAAAAAGTACATGACATAAAGCTCAACGCCATCAGTCATTAGGGAAATGCAAATCAAAACCGCAATGAGATACCATTTCACACCAATAGGGTGGCTAGAATTAAAAAAAATAGAGAATAACAAGTATGAACTATCCAGAATAGGTAAAGACACAGAAACAGAAAGTAGATTATTGGGGGCGTTCTGGACAAGGAGTGATAGCTAACACATGTACATTTTGGGAAGGGGCGATAAAATTGCTCTGGAACTAGATAGTGGTGATGGTGGTACCAAAAACACTGAATGGACACTTGAAAATTCTGCATTTCATAGTATGTGAATTATATCTCAATAAAGCTGTTATATATACTTTTAAAAAAAAAAGGAAATTCAATGCAAGCCTCATTTCTTTCTTCTAATTCTCTGTTTCACTATTCCCAGGCTTAGCTGTCCCACCCCTGCCATCCCCAGCCCTGTGCTTCTTTCTCTCTCTCCCTTGTCCCAGTGGACTGTAATTAAGTCACTTCTCTGCCTTTATTTCGGAGCCTCCAGCCGCTCATCCGGTGACCAGCACAGCATAGTGAATAGTAGTGTGGGGAGACGTGAATGACCTTTACACTATTTAATGCTCAGATTGTTTTCAAAGTGAGCCAACCCTCCCGCCACCAACTGCGAGAACTGGGGAAGCCCTCGCAGCCTCTGCAAGTAGAAATGGACTCCTCGGTAAGGCAAGTCTGATGAGAAAGCCAGTATTATGAATAGGCTGGTTGTCTAGCTCCTCCCCACACCCTAGGAAGATGCAGGGTCCTGGGCCGTGGGCTTGGGTTGGCATTTGGGGTCTGGGCTGACTGAGGGAGACGGGCACCAGAGTGTGGGGTGGGCATCCCAGACAGAGCCGAGGGTTTGAGGGGATGGCGGGAAGCAGAACCTGCAGAGACTTCCTGAGCGGCTGGATGCCATCTGGGGGGCCTGAAATAGCCGCTGCAATGGGAAGAAGCAGTCACAGATCTGAGTTGGCTGAGTTATGGGTGTCTTAGGGGCAGCCAGACCCCTCATGGGTGAGAGGGGTGGAGGGTCTTCAAGAAATGGCCCCGTGCCCCTGTAGGAAATGAGGGTGGGGAGGGAAGGAAGTAGGGTGGCTGTGTTGGCCGCTAGAGGCCAGAGGGAGACGGGTAGGAAGCAACTGCAGGTGAGATATGCAGATACAGGCATCATTCCACCTCCCTGTCTAAGGGACGATGAAGATGACCTGAGAAGGCTGGCCATGTGCCTGGCATGGCGATAGGCACCTTCTAAGGAGTCCTCATTTAATTCCCATAACAACCCTATAAGACAAGAGCAATCATGTCATCGTTTCAGAGATGAGGAAACTGCAGCCGAGGAAGGGGAAGTTAGTTTCCCTGCTTCTCTCAACTAGTAGGTGCCGAGCTGGGAGATACCGGCCAAGTGCCACTCAGAGAGGGAGACTCGGCCGGGCCCCCGCGACGCTGGGCGGCTCTCCCCCTGCTCTGGCATGAGAAGCGTGAGCGTAGACAGAAGATTCACTGAAAACAATGAAGACACCGGGGTCCTCGCTCAATTACATTTTTGGGTCTCAGTCTTGCACATCCCTATGGCAAGCTCCGGATTTGGGAGGGTCAGAGAGGAGACAGGCTGGAGAGGGAGTGGCAGCAGGTATGTGTTTTGTGTCACTGTGATTAAGAACAGAGAATAATAGCCTGTACGAAGTCTGTTTTGAAAACTCAAAGTGCTTGCCCATCCAGAAAGACTGAGCTTTGAAATCCAAAACAAGAAGTTGAATTAAATGTGTTTTGGAGCCAAAATGGAGAAAATTAATCAGCTTATAATACAATATGTTGCAAGGCACCTGCAGTCTGAAAAGGAAGGGAAAAAAATCCACAGATAGAACTGACCCTAAATCCCCGGTGATTCTGACAGATGCGTATTTTCTAAAAGGAACGCTTTGGGGTGGGGTGGGTTTTGCTGAGAGAGAGGAGTCCTGAGCTTGTTCAAAGCCATTTGGGATGACGTGAGTTGTGAGTGAGGGGTCCCTTTTCCCCGTGTTCTTGCTCTTGTGTGTATCTCCCCAACATCCACGTGGGTGCTACGGCACGGGCTGGGGGGGGCTTAAGTGATTTCTTCATAATCTTCCCAAAAGCATGAATCAGTGTTCATGTTATCAAACTAAAGCATCTAATCCGTTCTCTATTGATATTTATATTAAAGGTACAACAATATGAGGACTAATGTGGTTGGGATACACGATTCGATGATTAAATGATACAGATTTCACAGTGGAGAATTTATTTTCAGATTCTAATTAGAACCAAAATGAGCCCTGTGGATTCTTGTTAACTCACATGGATTATCTTGTACATTATAATATTAATAAAACTCTTTTTACATGTCATTTCCAAAGGAACCGGAAAGCCAAAGTGGGCAATCGGATTGCCTGGCTTTCTCCTGTGAATTCCCAGTCCCCGAAGCCTGGGGACAGGCCTGAGGCTGAAGCAAACACAGCTCGGGAACCCTCACTGAAGGTCACCAGAGAGGCTCACAGGATTCTGGGGTGGGACTCAGAATGGGGGTTGGGCAGGTAGCCTCGAGTTCCCTTAGCACCCCTGATCCCGGGAATCTATTGTCCTTGAACAGGTCACTTTGTGGCCCTCCTCCAAGGACAGCTTCCTGCACCACAGGCCAGGGAGAGACAGGACTTGCTGTTTCTGCCTAAAGAGAGGATCCTTTCTCAGCATTAAAAATATGCAGTCATCAGAATCGCTATTTACTTAGGTAATCTCTGTCCCAGTGGCAGAGATTCCGGCTTGCTGTGAACAGTTTTATTCAAGCTCTTAGATCAAATACCTTTGTGCCAAAACAAACCAGTGTCTCAGCTAATCGAGCCTGCAGATTTCACCAATTTACCTGAGTCGTTAGCACTAACCAGTTTCACCTCCTCTTAGGCTGGTGCCTACGTAGAAAGGGAAGCATCTGAGAATCAGTAATGAGTCTGTCCCCATCCCGGTCACCGTTAGACTTTGAGCAAGACATAAGCTGTTTCAATGAGGGAAAGAAGAGGAAAGTGGGAAGTAGTACGTATCTCTCGTCTGGTGAGGCCCTACACTGCTTCTATTATATATATGTCCTTTCATTTAATTCTCACAAAATCCCCAGAGGTGAATGTTGTCATCTCCACGTTGCAGATGAAGAAACGGAGCCCAGGGAGGTTCCGCAGTGGCCCGTGGTCACACGGTATGAGCTGAATCAGAGACAAGGCCTCCGTTTCCACACAGGCCTTCAGCAGGGTGGTGCAGCTGTCTGTAGTCCGTGACCTTCTTCCGTTTGTCTATAGGAAGGCAGCGCCCCAGGTCCTTAGGAGGGGGCTGCTCATGTTCTACTGGAGGAAGAAGCTCCAGCCCAAAGACCCACGGTGGAAGCCCAGGAATTGGACAGCTGACAGCCCCGGCCCTCCCCCACCCCACCCTGGGATGTAAATAAATAATTGAGAAAACAAATATTTTCTCCTGAAGTTTGTTTGGTTTCCTGTTTCTAGAAACTGTGAGAGCACGTTCATTGTTCTCTGCTCAAGACAGTTTTCATATAAATAAGGAATTCACTGTGACTCCTTTCGCCGAAGTTAAAATCCCATTTAAAAGTAAATCGACTTCCTGAAATATATGTATTGGCAACAGTGGCTACCACAGCTGGTATTACATTTTACATTTAACATAGCGCTGTTTGCCTTGACAGATTCCAGACTTTTTCCTACATAAATCAATAGAGTGATGTTTGAAGAGCTCAAATCTATCTTTCATCCTTCCCCCTCCTCCAGCCCTGCATTCTGAAACCCATAAAGAAGTAACTCTCTAGCAGGAGTCATTTAGTTGGAGAGTATTATTTGCAGCATTTGACTGTAACACTGTCTGTAAATGTAAACTCAAACAGGAAATGCTCAGAGAAAGAGCCAGGAATTTGCTTCTGAAAGGAAGCATTCTAATAATTTTTTATTAATAAAAAAGTGTATGTGCATGCATATGTGTGCATTGTGTGCGTGCATGTGTGTATGTGTTCATATGTGTGTATGGGCATGCAAGTGCATGTGCCTTTGGGTGTGCACAAGTGTATGTGTATGTGTGCATGTGCCTACATGTGTGTACATATATGTGTGTGTATTGTAAGACCAATTGTGTATAATTTTTTCATGACTCCTGTGACCTGGCCATAGTGGACATGTGTCTGGCAAGGAGCAGCCAGCTGAGGCAATGGCCACCGGGGTCAGGCTGAAGGGGCTGGGCAAAGGCAGCGCCTGAGCAGTGGTGGGAATGGCAGAGCAGGGCTCCCAGGAGGTGTGAGTTCCACCTTTCAGGAAGGGAAAAAGCTCCGTGTAAGCTTGTGCAGAGAAATGGGAGTCTTTCTGGCCCTATTCTTTTAATGTAACAGGAAGGTAAAACTTAGGCTAGAATATTTTTTAAGACTAATGACCCATAATTTGTTGCTACCATAGAATGATGTGACTTGCAGCCTTATTTTCTACAATTGGCTAATAGATTTAAAACTCAGGGTAAGTAAAGAACCTTCTGGGACCTTTTACTACTTAACATTTTAGGTGAAGCTAGAGATGCTGAGTCATGCCAGTGCTCACAGAGGGCTGTAAATGAAAGCAAGAGTAGGAAGGGGAAAGAGTAGATATTCTGAGCTAGGATCTGACCCAGTTCTTCATGTTTGCATGGCCCAAAGGACAAAGCCAAGTACAGAGCGTTGTAGTAATTCTGATATTTCAGGAGGTCTTCATTGTTCCCCTCCCCAACTTGCTTTTGAAGAAAAAATTTTTTCTTCCTTTTATTTAAATCTGAAACATTCTGGCTTTTATCAAAAACTCCCAAAACAACAAATGTTGGCATGGATCCGGAGAGAAAGGAACACTTACACACTCTTGGTGGGACTGCAAACTACTTCAACCTCTATGGAAAGCAGTACGGAGATACCTCAAAGAACTAAAAGTAAACCTACCATTTGATCCAGCAATCCCATTATTGGGCATTTACCCAAATGAAAAAAAGTCATTTTATAACAAAGACACTTGCACTAGAATGTTTATTGCAGCACAATTCACGATTGCAAAGATGTGGAATTAACCCAAGTGCCCATCAATACATGAGTGGATTCATAAAATGTGGTATATGTATACCATGGAGTACTACTCAACCATAAAAAAAATGGAGAACCAATACCTTTTGTAACAACCGGGATGGAACTGGAGACCATTTTTCTAAATGAAGTATTGCAAGAATGGAAAAACAAACACCACGTGCACTTACTATCAAACTGGAACTAATCGATCAACACTTACATGCACATATGGAAGTAAAACTCAATGGAAATCAAGCAGGTGGGAGGGGGAAGGAGGGGTTAGATAAATTCACACCTAACGGGTACAATGCAAACTATCTGGGTGATGTCCACACTTACAACATTGACTCAAATTATACAAAAGCAATACATCCCAAAATGTTTGTACCCCTGTAATATTCTGAAATAAAAAGTTATGATTAAATGAACTGACACAGCAGTAACACAGAATGCTATATAGCCATTAAAAATAATAATAAAAAATAAATCTGAAACATTCTGATTGTTTACATTGACAAAAATTCACAGAATATTTTCTCTCTTTCTGTAATGGTTAATTTTATGTGCCAACTTGACTGGTTAAGGGATGCCCAGGCAGCTGGTAAAACATTATTTCTGGGTGTGTCTGTGAGGGTGTAATTGGCTCCATGAACAAACACAAAATGACACCCCCAATATCTGTGTTCCCTGTAGTTTTCTTATGCTTTGGATTCCCAGGCCAGTAGAACTCAATGACCACAACATTATAATCTTTCTGTTTAACTAACCCTTTTACCTTTTGAATCATCTCCCAAAAATGGCAGACTCTTCGCAGAGTGACAACCCCAAGACTCACCATCCATCACTAACCTGTGACTTCTGAATAAGACTTCCTGCACGCACTGCTTTCAACACAACCTACCCCAATACATGTAGCCACCTTCCAGAACCCCTTTAAAAAACCTCTACCCTCAGTTGGTTGGGGAGAAGATTTGAGGCAGTTCTCCTGTCTCCTGGGTGGTGTCATCTGTAATAAATTCCCTTTCTTCCTTGGCAATCCTCCTTGTCTCAGTAATTGGTTTTTTTTGCCACAAGCAACCAGACCTAGGCTGGAACCCCGCTGTGGGTTCGGTAACCAAGGTGTTCCTGGAAAAGATTGACATTCGAATCAGTGGGCTGAGGAAGAAGATCCACCTTTACCAAGGTGGGTGGGCATCATCCAATCCATAGAGGGCCCAAGTGGAATAAAATGGTAAAGGGCAATTTACTGTCTCTCTTCTTGAGCTGGGACAGCCGTGTTCTCCTGTCCTGGGACATTGGAGTGCCTGATTCTCAGGACCTTCAGACCCCTGAAATTACATCAGCACCCCATCCCCCACCCTGGTTCTTAGGTCTTTGGACTCAGACCCAATTACACTGCTGGCTTTCCTGGTTGTCCAGCTTGCAGATGGCACATTGTGGGACTTCTCAGCCTTCATAACCACATGAGCCAATTCCCATGATAAATCTCCTCTTACATCTCTATATGTCCTGTTGGTTCTGTTTCTCTGGAGAACCCCGACTAACCCACTTTCCCTGGTCTTTGTGTCTAGATTTTCACAGGCCTTATTCTTTTTAATAAGCGATATTCATTAGAAAGAGAATCATATGTGATTTAAGTTTGAGAAAAGAAAAGTAGCTCAGAACAGTCAAGCTCTGTGAGGTATGCAGGCCCAGAGAGACCTGAGTAGGGGACTCCAGTCCTGCCCCACTGCACCCCCTCCCCACCGCATTGCACCCCTCCCCAGCACCCATGCCTGGGGTTATTTTTTAAAGTCCTTTTGCTCCTGACTAGCTGCCTCACCCATTATATTCATGTTCCTGGAATTTTTGATGCAAAGAATAATGTATAGCTTATCAATATCTTATGATATTTCAATGTAAATTTTTGGTAAACAACTCAGGAACTATCTCTTCTTTTCCTTTAAAAATACACTTTAACTTTCGCTAATTTATAAACATCTTAAGCATTGTTACCATATTTTATATTTCTCTATTCTTTCCACAGAGTCTATCACAGTGCCTTGAATATAATATGTACTCATATATTATTAATGGATTTTTAAATAAATAGTCTAAGAAGCGTGAGAATAGGAAAATATGCTTGGATTTTTGGTAAAAAAAAAAAAAAAGCAAAACCAGCTTCTCAAATCTTCATCTACAAGGCTACTCCTGAATTGCAATGAGAGCTTCCTTTGACACCTTCCTGGCACTATCACTCCTACCTACTTATTTTACACTACAGTTAAATTAGTTAGAAAATAATCCATTTTTGGATAGAATGTTCATCAATTCAAAACACATAGTTTTCCACTTTTAACACTGAAATCAGGATATATTTTCAATTGATGGCTCTTATAATTGGCACCATTATTTTCCTTTCTTAGAGTTATGTAAAATAATGGTGCATCTTATAATCAATGGTGACTTAAAGCTGATGAAATACTTCCATGCAGTGGCCTTTACTTGATGAGTGAATATGGAAAGGGTCCATAACTTGTATTGTAATGGGATAGTCTTCCACCCTGTTCCTCCCCTGCTGCCACTGTTAGGCATGTTCTTGGGCATCCCCTGAGAGCCTGTAGGATGTTGGTGGATTTAGAAGTGGGGAAAGAGAAGGTTTCATAAATAAAAGAAATAGTAAGGAAAGTGTCCAGAGGAAGACACCCAGGCACAGTTGGATCCAAGCATAGCTTATTTGCTTGTCATTTCTACATCTATTTTATCCTCCATTTATTATTTCTTTATGTTTATTCTGCCTGAAATTTCAACAACCTGTGATTTATTGAAATGTTGGAGGTTGAAATCATCATCTGCATCAAAAACATAAGTATCTGAGTTAGTGACTTATCAACCTTAGTGTTCCTCATTCTATTCTTCTTACAAGTCCCCTGAAATCTGCAGCACCAATGGGGGGTAGTGCTATGGTTTACACATGGTTTGTTTGTCCTCATCAAAGCTCATGCTATAATTTGATCCCCAGTGTGGCAGTGTTGGGAGTTGTCTGGGCTATGGGGGTGGGTCTCTCATGAATGGCTCCATGCTGTTCTCCAGGTAGTGAGTTCTTGCTCCTGAGGGAATGGATCAGTTCCCGTGAAAGTGGGCTGCACAAAGCCTTGCTGTCCCTCAGGTCTTCCCCTCTTCACAGGTGTCTGCTTCCCCTTTGACCTTTTCTACCATGTTGGGGTGCAACTCAAAAGGCCTTGCCAATAGCCAGGGATGTACCCTTGAACTTCTCAGCCTGCAGAACTGTGAGCTAAATAAACCTCTTTTCTTTATAAGTTACTCAGGCTTAGGTATTCTTTTCTAGCAACACAAAATGGACTAAGACAAGGACAGTGGAAGAGAGGAATAGGTGGCATGAAGTACTCTGGAGACTTGGACGGGTTATTTGGCACTAAGTCTCCAAAATATGAGTTTTGATGTGGACCACTTTGGCCTCAATGAAAGCAGGGCTGTGCTGAAAAGGAGGCTGGGGAAGTTGGAGGTTTACAAGCTGGCCTTGTACAAGGAAAAGGAGAGAAAACACTGCTTCCTCTTGCTCCTTCCTATAGCGCAGGCGTAGTGACTGGGACTGCTGTATTTGGCTGTGCAGCGTTCACCTGCCTTTGCTTTTTCTTTTTTATTTGGGTATTGACCTAGTCCCCCTTACAGTCCAGGAGTTTCAGGGGAAGATTATACCTCCCCTGTTCTCCAATTGGCTTAAGTCAATGAGCATACCCCATCCCAGAGAAAGTGTTTAAAATGGACATATGACACAATTTTGGGGCAATGAGATGTGGTGTGTCTGAGAAAGAACCTTCCCTCTGCTTCTAAGAAAGCCAGTACAAGAAACACTTGCTTTGGACAGTGTGGTGTAAGGCTGTGATGTCCCATTCTCTTTTAGGGTTATATGGATTTTTGTAGGCTGACCTGGAAACCTAACCAACACGTATCTCATTTTTATAATAGAAAATTTTCATCTTGGGAAAAACAGTTGACTTCAAACAAGCTTTTGGAAACCAACCTGTTTATCAATTGCAGAGTAATAGTGGTAATTCTTGAGTAATAAGAGTCATTGATATGTACCAAAGAAGTAAAGAATATTTTTTATAATATTTCAAAAATTTGTAAATGTCATTGTGTCCTGCAGTGATATATTAGAATTGAAGGGAATATGACACCCTGATTTAAAAATGCAAGAAACTAAAGTAATTTATAAAGTGCTAGCAGCTAGCTTCATGTTAATTTTCACTGTGTGGGCTCTAAAATGCTTTGGAGGCTTTGGTGAGAAGCTTTAGTGTAATGTGTTGTGTTATGAAAGTAAGAGGTTCAGGATCTAACAGTAGAAAGTGACCTCTGGCCCAGCTCTTGGGAAAAGGGTCTTCCCAGGCCAGTCTTGGCACACGTGGACAGTAGGTCTATTTCAGCCCAATCTGGTCCCAGGAGGGGTCCCTGGGACATCTGAAGGCTGAGATCCGTTTGGATCCAGGATGGTCCTGAAGGGTCTGCCTTAGCTGCAGGTAATCTTCACACTCACATAATAAAGAAACAAAATAATAGTAATAGCCAACAGTTTCAGAGGACTTTACAGTTTGCAAAATGCTTTTCCATGCTTACCTCATTTGTGCTCAGGACAAGTAAGGCCCCCATTCTAGAAAGTGGCAAGCAGGTAAGGGACACTCACACGGAATACTCAGGAGCTCACAGCAGAACAGGGACCAACAGGGTTTCCTTACTCCCAAACACAAAAGTCGATTTTATTAACTAATCCAGATGCTTCTACTATATCTTGCCTTAAGCTTTACCAAGAAAATTGAGACCACCAGGTGCGAGTTCCCTTGTTTTCCGCCTTGTACATTTTAATGTATCCTTGCAATCATCTGTACTCTCTCCATTTCCTCTGGTCTTAACTGAAAGGAAAGACATCCCCCCTCAATCAAAGCTATAATAGTAAGTTTGCCTGTGTCAACCCCTCCTTTGTGCTTCCCTAGGTCATCCTTTTATTCTTGTCCCCTACCTCCCTATCCTTTGTCTATGAACGTGCTGACCTCTGCCCTGTACTAACAAACAAAGCTTTTGTTGGTGGTCACTAGCCTTAGCCCTTTTCTGCCTTCCTTTTCTTCCCTCCTTTTTAGGAAAGGCAATCTCTACACGCGCCTCACCACACATCCTCCTCCCCTCCCCGTACATCCCCACTCTCACCAAGCCTGGTCAGCTCGACTTCCGCTGTGGCTCTAAATTTATTTCTTCTTCATCATGCCCCAGAAAACCATCCTAATTCAACCTTTTACTACCTTTGTTATGGGCTGAACTGTGTCCCCCCTCCCCCAAATTCAAAGGTTGAAGTCTTAACCCAAGAACCTTAGAAGGTGGCTGTATTGCAGACAAGGTCTTTAAAGAGGTAATTAATGTAAAATGAAGTCATATGGGTGAGCCCTAATCTACCATGACGGGTGACCTTATAAGAGGAGGTTAGGACACAGACACACACAGAGAGAAGATGGTGAGGACACAGGGAAGAGGTGGCTGTCTGCAAGCTGATCCTGCCGGTGCCTTGATCTCGGACTTCCAGCCTCCAAAATTGTGAGATAATAAATTGCTGCTGTTTAAGGCACCCAGTGTGTGGCACTTTGTTAAGGCAGCCCTAGCAAACTAACACACCCCCGAATATCTAATTAGCTTACTAGCCAATTCCTGTACTCCCAGCTTCTTCCCTTCCAATGACAATATTCTTCTGCATGACCAAAGACAAGAATAATTTTCCTAAATCACCATGTTGACTATGGAATTCCCTTCTCAAAAAATTCCACGGCCCCACTCTCACCTGCAAAAGTGTGAAAAGCTTCATCTTGAAGCTGCCACAATTTTGTCACCATTGCTCTTTCCAGCTTCACCTTCCTTAACTTCCTCCCTGAACGTTCTGCTTCTTTCACATTCGGCCACGCTTCTCCTGTACGTAGCCCATCCCCACCACCCTTGGGCATCACCATTAGTGGAATCCTGTCCACATTTCAAGGCCAAAGCCAATGACACCTCTAAAAAGTCTTACCTTAATTTCTTTTTCTTCTAAATTACGGAGGAAAATAGTATGCATTTTACTCATAGGATACATAACCCACTTTGCCTAATTTTATAGTTATGTGTACCCTGGACATAACTCATCAAATAGACTCTAATCACCTGGAGGACTAGGATCAATATTTTATGCTTTTTTTCCTTTTAGTATTCTCTATACTTCTTCTATATTAATACACAACAATTATCAGTAACTATTGGTAATAAATTAATAAAATCAAAGTACAGGTTAAACTGAGTACCTATTATTCCCTTCTCTCAAAGTAATACAAATAATATTTTGGGGGATATTGAAATGTGAGGTCCAGCTCAATTTTCTACAATGGCCCTTACTTATTTTCACGTGCCCATTGTCCTGGTTTTTATTATATTTATCTATCTCCTACATCTTGCCTATGGATTGTTTTGCTTTTTACTAGTTATGAAGAAGCATTGGTATAGAACACTGCTCTGCTCCACTTGAATTCTCACTTAATTACTTTTGTAATGTATTCATTGCATTATTTGAAGTAAGCGGTTCCTGTACAACTTCCATGATTGAGTGTATTCATTTCATGAAGATTAGAAAAATGGATAGCAAGCAATTTTTATTGTATGTGTTACTTAAGGAAAGCATGCTGTTGCTTTGTAACTTTTTATTCAGAGAGAATTTCCTTTTGTTTACTGTATTGCTGAATAATTCCCCTGCTCTCCACCCCAACTACTCTCTGGAATAACTATAGCTTTGGCAGTGCTTGCTGGCTAGACAAATATATCACTGCAATTGGAAAAATATCACAAGAGGGACAGTTCCAGGTTTGAAAATAGGGCAATTAGCTCTCAGCATGATAAGGTGTGTCAGATATGCCTGAGACCGAATGACAGATGATGTTGGCTGGAGACAGACATAACACCAAGGGGCTGACAATGGCCACGTAGGATTCCTCCCTGCTTGTTTGTGCCAAAAAGGATCACTTCTGAACTGCATTCCACTGCTCACCCCTGGAGAATTTGCCAGCAGGCAGTTCTTCAAAAGTGTGTGTGTGTGTGTGTGTGTGTGTGTATATATATATATGGTCAAATACTCATTATCTCTCTTTGTTTCCTTTATTATTATAAGGAATTCTGCTGCACAAATAGTGTATTGACTCTTCCTTCAGAGAACTGCATTTTCTCAGCTCCTGTTGTGTCTGGTGGGAATACCAATCCCAGTTCCTGCACACCCGACTAACCTGCCTGGAAAATCCTAACACCAGCCTCACACCCAATGAGTGGTCAAGGTAGGGAAAAGCACCCAAGGTGGGCCAGTGAGAGACTTTCCCTAGGAATTATATGTACTGAAGTAGGAGTGAGAGGTTCTGTGTCCTCTGGGGTTGCTACTCTTGACATAAGCCTGTGTTTAGCAGCACCCCATGCCAAGTAGATATGATCTGTTTGCATATGGGTGAAAAAGAAGCCAACTTACTAAGACAAGCAAAGACAAGCTGGGAGGAAGAGAGAGAGAGAGAGAGAGAGGAAGACAAAGAAAGAGAGAGAGAGAATGAAGACATTATTTGCATCACTGTATCCAGCTTACACTAAGGCCATCTCTCCAACTGTCTTCCTAGTTACATGAGTGGACATATCCTCTTTTATTCCATTCTGCTGTATTAGGCTAAAGAGCTAGACTCTGGAGAAGAGGAGGGTGGTAGTGATGGGTTGTAGAAAGCGTGGTGGGGGGATGACTACCCTCCAGTGTTGACTCTTTGCCCCCCCCGGGAAGGAATTGTGCTTGGATATGCCCAGGGAAGGCTGCCAGGGGATCACAAGTGGCCACATGGTGTCTAGATCTGGTCTCACATGAGCTGGGCTACCAGGTAGGACAGCCACAGTTGCTGTGTGTGGCTCTCCAGCGTATGGCTTCTGTTCCCCAGACCCTTTCATTCCAGTCAAGGAGATAAGACAAAACCATCAAAGTAACAGAGAACAATATGGGGCACCCTGTGTCAGTGCACCAACATTCACAGCATGCCCTGTGGTGCTGCCGGGCTGTGGAGAGAAGGAGACAGGTAGGGCTTGTAGAGTCCCTGAGGGCTTCCTGGTGGCTGTGGTCCTTGATCAAGAATAAGCTTGAAGGCTGGCTAGAGTCTGTGGTCAAGTGGAATCCCAACTCTGTAAGTGACAGGAAAAAGCTATTGTTCTCTTCACTCTGCAGACTTTTAGAATAGCTGGAAGTATTTGATTCTTACTTTTCTTGAAGATTTTTCTTTTTATCTTACTTTTTAATTGTCCCAACGATTATCAGGGCCATGCCAAAAATGCAGGGCAAACCCTGCACTAATTCTGGTCTTGGCCAAATAGGAGCACCTCACTGTCACTGCTATAGAGAAAAGTGCGTCTCCTTCCCACGAGGTCAAGGGGAGGATGCTACACGTGCTCTACCTGCCTCACAGTATTATTGTGACCAACCGATAGGACAGTCTATGTGATAACACTTACAAAAAACAAATAGTGTAAAACAAATGCTAAGTATTCTCAGTTAATGGCTCCCAGCTCCAACACCAAAATCTATTACCCAAATGAAAGAACCATAGCCTTGCACATTTGCTCTACGTGGTTCGGCATAGAGCCTCTCAGAAATGCCAGGACCAGGTGGATCAAGTGGGCTCCTTCCAGACCCTTGTTCTGGCCAATGATCCTGATGGATCCTTATACTTTTCAATATTTACATGGAAAGAACTTATGCAAAAAATCATGAATGAGACATAACAACAAAGCGTTTGCTTAACCCTCTGCAATTTATAAAACTATTTTAAGTTCATGAACTCGTGAGGTAATGCATCTTTAAAACAGATTAAAATTTTAAAAAAGATAAAGGAGGGAAACAGAACAAAGAGAAAGGAGAGATAAAGCCTATTTGTGACAAGTGCTATTCAAAAACAATTTAAAGTCTCAGGGACTAAATTCTTTTCCTACATTATCAGGAACTCCTGGGAAGACGGAATTGATGTGGCCACCTCAATCCATCCCCTGTGAGTACTAACACCTTGAGTGGAATAGTGAGCAGCTTTTAAAGAGATGAATCTTCATTTCGGGAACGAATATTAAATTTCACATTTCATAAATGACTTGAGCCAGATCTACTATATGAAAAATGACTCTTAGTTAATGTCATTCATAAAGAAGGAGGGGCCCCTTTCCTTGTTTCTCATTTGCATTGCTTGACTCATATTGGCAAAAAAAGTAGCCATTTCCTCCTCGTAGACACCTGAGCTGTCCCTTGTGTATTAAAGACACTACGATTATATTTTAATTCTGGACCAGCGCAAAGAGGTTTCTGAATCTCTCAATATTTGCCCAAATCTAAGTTTGGTCATCGAGAAATTTAGAGACTATAGTTGAGCTTCTTGAACTTTGTCCAGCTAGTAAACATGGTAAAATAAGACTAACCGCATTGGATAAAGTGATTTGACAATGGAATGTGCTTTTTTTGCACATACCTCTGCATCAGTATGGGTTTGCTCAGGAAAGCAAAAACTATCCTAGGTATATCAAGCAGGAAGGGATCAGACAGAGGAAATTAGGTGCTTATAAACCCATAGGAAATCTAAAGGAGCAAAAATCTAGGGACCACCGTAACATTCAGGCTTGCTGTTAGGGAGTTAAGAGCTGATATTGCCCAGAGTCGGGATCCTACAGACACCTGCTGCAGGGTTCACAGATCCTCTGGAGGCATGATAGAAACAATGTGTGGAGGCTGAGGCTGTGAATAACTCATGTCTGACGGGAGCACAACCAGAGGACAAAACGGAATGGTGTCTGTCACCCTTCCACCTTCCAAATATCAAATGAGTTCATCTCATTGATAGAATTTAAAATGTATACAGAACATCTGCATCCAAATATCTAGCCTGTGAAATATAGAAAACGTAGAAGGAGAGGTATTGCCAACAGCTAAAACTCAGCACAACCTCCACCTAAAATATTTCTAGTTTGGTACCCTTCTTTCACCAACCACCCACTTTCCTGTCTTTCAGCCACTGCAGAGTTCTCAGTGGTGCTTGTCCATTGTTGCTGATTGTCCAATACATTTCCTAGATGAAAGGCAATGACCGTGCTGTCTTCAAAATAATTATCCATTCACCTCCATTTTTCTCTCCTTTGGACTTAATCCTCTCCAATCCCTTCCATCTCTACTTTCCCTGAATTAAAAAAAAATTGCATACGTAAACATCTTAATAAAAAATGAGAAAGCCAGTATGTGTCAAATTTATTAGATCTGACAACAGAGACATTACCCTCATAATGCAAGCTATTGAAAAGTGTAGTAGCTATGTTTAGTCTAAAAGTGCGTTAATTCAATTCAGCTTGTGCATCTACATTTAACAAAAGACCCACAATGACATTTTAACAGGCTTTCCTCCTCTTGGATTTGGGTTGTGAATTAAAATAAAATCTTAAGCCCCCCAACTGACTGAATGGACCCCCCTCTTGGCCAAAGGCATGCCACCCCCGGAAAAAAAACGTTAAAGCTGAGCTGCTGGCCATGAGGAGAAGGGAGGTCAGACACACCTAGTTCTGCCCTGTCCCTTTTGGAGTTATTTTTTATAACATTAAGATATAAAATCCTCAACAAGCCTAAGGCCATGTAAGACAAAGGTTAAACCACACCTGCAGGTCACCAATTCACTTAACAGATCACTTGAGTCTGGGTGTATGTCTGGTATTTGTCTGGTGGCTTGTCTCTGATTAACAGACTTCCTCATTTTAACTTAAAACATTCCAAGCCTTTGGACAAAGCTTCATTTCTTTAACCAATTACAAATCAGAGAATCTTTGAACCCACCTATAACCTGTAATTCCTTGCTTTTAGATGTCCTGCCTTTTCAGGCCAGACCAATGTACACCTTCCATGTACAGATTTATCAATTTACATGTAATTCCTGTCTCCCTGAAATGTATAAAACCAAATTGTAACCACACCATGGCGGAACTACTTGCTCAAGGCTTCTTGAGCAAGTGGCACAGTCCGTGCCATGGTAACACATATTAGGCTCAGAATAAACCTCTTTAAATTATTTTACAGAGTGTGGGTTCTTTTCCGTCGACAAAGTGAAAAGTAAAACAATGCTAAGAAACCATGAGGATGTCACAGGGGCAGGAGTGAAAAGACAGATTGAGGGAATTTTATGAGTCTTCTAGCAAAAAAGAGGAAATAAATTGTGTCAGTGCACCTTTAGTGAGATTTTACGTCACACTGCAGCATTGAAAAGGAAATGAGTCAGCTCATTCCCATCTAGGCTGGGGGCCACATGATGAGGATCAGTGCTTCAGTCTCGCGGACTCTCTTTCCTCCCACTGCGGGTCTTGGTTGAAGCCCAGGGGAGGTGAGAAAGTGGCTCTGTGAGTGTGCCAGTGACTCAGCCACTGTCTCGGGGCTCCAAACCCACCCTCTGCACCCTGCCACATCCCTGCTGTGCCTGCAGCTCCACATCAGGCTCTGCCAGTGGAAGGTGCCAGGAAGAGTTGGCAAGGTGGGAGGAGCAAGGAGGGACTTGATCTTCCTGTCCATGCTCCATCTTTGAGGGTCCCTTAGCAACACTTCTTTGTCCAGAGAGTGGCAGTGCCTCTCCACAGCAGCAGCTGAATGCAGTTTGCAGTGTTCCTAACACTTGCAGAACCAACCTGGTCACATGCACTCAGGGACCAGCACCAGCTGCTGTGGGGCACTGTGGCCCCCTGAGCTTTTAGGTCCTGGTATCTCCAGCCATGGGGGTTGGGGTTGTGGGAAGTGGCAGTCACTCCCTGCTGTCACCACCTCCCTGGTACCTGCTGTTCTCTTTTTGTCTTTTTATAGTTTATTTCCCATGTTTACAACTTTAAGCACAGTTTACAATTCTTTATATTAAGTTCTCTGTGTTCAGATAACTGGTGTGGTTTCTGTTCCCTGGTTGGACCCTGGCTGACACCATGAACAAAATGCAGTTTTGGGAATATGGAATGAATGACTGAGTGAATGAATGAATGGATGAGCCCATGCTCCCAGTTCTGTCTAGCAGTGGGAATGCTCTTGGCATGCTGAGCAGGAGGGCACAAAGGTGCTGTCCAGAGTGGCTCAGCTGTGGGCTCCCTCCCCTTGTCACCCCGACTTCCACTCAGCTTCTGGGCTCCTGCCTATGGGCTCTGCTGGCCTCACACAGGGCAGCAGACACAGTCCCCACACCCCAGGGTAAACGTGCCCTGGGCCGGGCCAGATGTGCCCTCATGTCTGCACGAGGCCACTTGGAGCTACCAGGAGGGACACTCCGGCTAGGCATGTTAACACAGCGTTTCTGTTGTCTCTGCCAGGCCTTGGCTTTCGGCTCCCAAACCCTGGCAAATCTCAAACCTGCTCTAGGAAAGAAAGTAGCCAGGGGGAGAAGTCTGGTTGACTATTACCCAATTGAAGTCACACAGTAGGAAGCAAATGAACCTGATTAAAGAAAATGGAGTACATTTCTCGCTTGGCAGAGAAAAAAATATATAAATAAATTTTACAATGTGCCTGAAATTTTCTCTTGTTATTGCTTTACTCAGGAGCTGGAATCCTGAAACGAGGGTGCCACCTGCTGGCAATTGTAACACCAGACCATCACAGCTATTTCAAAGCTGACGATGCCCACAGTGGTACAATTTTGGACCAAAAATTCTATGTTAACGTGGTATGAAGGCATATTTGCTTGACTGCCTTTGTCATTTAGTTTCCACAAGGGATCTGGCCCTGCTCAGAGCATGTGGACTTACTACATGCCCAGAAAAATTCCTTAGGGAGGCATGTTCTCCAGCACCCAGCTCTGCTTTGAAAAAATGCCTCATCTGAACACCTGAAGTATCCCACTTTCTGGCACAACTTTTGGCAGATGAAACCGAAACTGCACAGTTCATGTGTGGGAATAAGTAATTATGGCTGCGGATTAGATACAATAAGATTATAGGAACCCGTTCCATGGCATCATAAAACCACAGGATGCCAGAGCTAGAAGGGGGTCCTACAATATTCTTTATGAGAGAGCCATAGCAAGTCTTATGAGTGGGCAAAGTGTTGACAGTTCGTAGTTGCCATTTTTGGGTATTGGAGAGGATGGTGCCCATGTAAGAGCTTTGATGATGATGATGATAAATAGCATTGGTTAATTCCCCCTCTCTGAGGGGGAGTGGTGGGACACCTTTCCCAATTAATTTCTGGAACCCCCTAACAAGAGACATAGCTCTTCTAGACAAAATTAAAGGTGAGGATTAAAATGCAAATATACCACAGAAAAGAAGAAAACACAAGCTCACCCATGTTGCTCCAAAGAGCAAAGGGTTTCTGATTAAATTCTCTCCTGAAGCCAGTTTTGGAGTGGTGCACGTGTGTGAGGGCTGTGTCTGGCACGAGGGAGCTAGAGATGAAAAATCAAGAAGGAATTGGCAATGGGGATTGATTTAAGGGCTGAAGGAAACACACAAGGCTGGCATAGCATTGGACAAAGTCCACCCCGGCATGATGAGATCACCTTGGCTAACCTCGGGTATACGCATGGGGATGAGGGGCATGCCCCTTCATTTTCCTGCCAGCTCAGCCCCTCTGCCACCTGGCCTGGGAAAGTGTGAGCAGTGGCCCATGAGGCCACAATCCTGCTTACAAAGCCAACCATACACAGACCCTCTGGGGAAACGTGATACTGTGGTCTTCAATGTTATAGTGCCTTTTTCTGTGCAGTTTTCTCTTTTCAACTTTTTACTGCTGCATCTTTATATCATGTGGAACTTATTTCACAACTTTATGGTAAATACATGATTTATCCACTGTCCTACCACCAATAAAATTCCTCATTATGGTCCAAGTGTTTTCATGCCATCTCTATCATGAAATTCATCATGACTCCCTATTATACTAATTGGCACATGAACGGAATCAAGTGACATTCGCAGTGAGACACCACAAGATCCTAAGTTGCTTCTGAATCATCAATGACTGGATTATGTTCAGTGAAATTTCAGTAGCAAGTCTATTTTCTTGTATTTCAATTTTCTAAAATTGAACATCCACATTGTTAAATGTGACATCTGGTGACTCATTGTCAACCAAGATATCAGTTGACCAGAATTCCTCTTCCAAGTGTGTTTACATATCATTGCAATAGAAGCAAATAAAATCAAGTTAGCTCCTATGCTGATATAACATTTTAATTTCAATAATAATTGAAGACTTTCTGGGCAAGAGAAATGTACCTTAAGGCAAATGTCAAAAAAATAATTAAAGAATATCAAAGCATGTCAGTCATAATAGATATTTTTATGATAATGATAACATTGACTTAGCAAAATTATAGGGAGAGCCTATCCTCAGACTTTGTGTTCAGTACTAGCATTGTGGGGGGGAAAGAGTGTATAGTGTGGTCTTGCCTCCTCTGAATACATTGTCAAAAATCACCTCCCCCTGCCAGCACTCCATCCCATGTTACTAACTATACCATTAGTCTGGATTTATTTTTCTCCATAGCAGTTAATACTATGTGAAATAATATATGATGGTTATAAAGCAAAATAATGTAGTGAGCACCTATGAACACACCACTTTTACACATTTCTTTCCTTGTTGGTTTTCTGTCTCTTTCAGGAGAATGTGAAGTCCCTGAGAGGACAAAATTTGTGTCATTCTGTATGAATTCTCAGTGACAGGAAGCATAAGGTAGATGTTCAGTAATTATTTGTTGATCCCAGAATGATGATTGAACAAAATTATGGCAACATATATTTTGGCTTTTTAATACAGGGTTGCTTTTTCCATTTTAAGTAAACCCACATGTTTCTGGTTTATGCAAAATGATTATTAAAATTTAGTAGGTGCTTTAATTGTTATGTATGATACATTTATAAAAATGAAACATTTTGTAAGCCATATAAGTCTTCCTATATATCCTTCTTACCAAAAGCCCTTCCTTCCTATAAGTCCTTCCTACCAAATTGTGTGTCTCACATTATTAAACACATCCCTTGGGCAACTGTCTTTTGCTTTCCATTCAGTGTAGCCATTTCACATTAAGATATATAAACTGTAGAATTATCATTAATTTGAAACAAGTCATGTCCTAGACATTTATGTTAAATGATCTACTGTGCAACCATTTACTGATTAAATACTGTTTGCTAGACAAGGGCCAGAACTTTGCATGTTTAATTTTAACCACATAAAAACCCAAAACTCTAAAAGTAAATAAAAATAAATATTATCCTCATTTTGCACATAAGAAAACTGAACTTTAGACCAGTTTAGTCATAAACCTAAAGTTTAAGATCAAGTAAATATTAGATCCTGGGTCAAACTCTTCTGACTCCTAAATCTAGGCTTTTCTGTGATCACTCACCTGTGTACTTTTTATTGTATAAAACAGTGTACAATAAAAAGTGTCAAAATTTTTTTTTCACATAAAAATAGAAGACAATATTGTTCGTATGGATCAGTAACATCAGTTTACCCAAAAATATGACATTTTCTGCCATTGCTTAGATATTTAGATACTAACTCATGATCGAGCCCTCCTCAAGTTGGTGACTCAGGCAGGACAGGGTATAACAGGGTGTTATGAGTTTAGGGGTTCTATGATTTCAGAGGTGTAAGAGCTCAGGGATGCGATGAATTTAAGATTACTCTGCGTTCATGGGTGCAAGGAACTCAGGGTGCTAGGACTTCATGGCAGGGCCACATTGTAACTTTCACAAGCCCTAGGCATTTTTGCCTTCATGTGCCTCTTCCTCCATAAAAAAATATTAAAATTTATATTCTATGACTGTGTTGATATAAAGACAAATAAACAGGCTGAATTCATTATTACATATTTCTCTTTATTATATTCACTTTTTTACAGTTATTAAAAGAAGTTATAATTCAAACATTTTCATGGCCCCTTAAAACCATTGTGGGCCCTGGGCACTGTGCCTGCTGAGGAGAAAGTCGGCCGTGGTGCAGGAGGCTGGCAATGTACCCTGCACACACGCGTGTGCCTTCCACTTCCTAAGTTATTCATGCAAATCATATGCCTAGTAAGGTAAAATATCACTGGAAGACTCGACCTTCTATATAATATAAACTGAGAAGAGCAGAGACTCGTGTCTATGTTTCTGGTGAAGTGAGGAAATACCGAGAGGCAGAGCTTGGGGAGCGGTCCTGTCGACCAAGCTCTTTGGGGAGACGCCACCAATCCATCACCTTCCGACAGCTGTGCCTAGGGTTTGCCCCAGTAATGTCCTGTGTTATCTGTCTACACATCTGGCCCTGCCCTCTTCTGCTGCTGTTGTTATTAATATATTGTGTTTCCTCTGCATGTATAACAGCAACATATGTTCTTATAAAAAGCAACCTATTTTGACCCTTTTCCTTTCTGTCTTTTTTCTAGCATCCATATGCACATGTGTACATACACGTATTAAAATTAAAACATATAAAGTCTTACATAGTTTCCCTTGTAGTTAAAAATTTACTCTTTTCTGTTTTCTCGGTAAGTCTGTGTATTTCAAGTGTTTTGTTAACATGCTAGGTTTTGCCTGTTTACATCTTTTCCAAAGATTTGGAAGTCATATTCTGTTTTAAGTCTAACAAGAGCTTACTTTTAAGCTATAAGAACATCACTTTCTCTACCTACCAAATTAAAACCACGACATGGTAAGCACTGTGTACTCCATGTGAGATGAAGTATCCCACAGTGCCTTAATTCAACATCACCTCTTATAGCCCAGAATTTATTAATAAAATCTGGGGTTTTAGAACAGTTTGTTTTTGTTTAGTTACTATTTTTCTATCAAATATAATTCTATATTAAATTTGAAATTTTCAGGACATTTTCAAACTAAATTTATAACAAAGTTATAGGCTTTATGCTATATTTAGTAGATTTCATTGTTCGCTATTAGTCTTTTTCTATCAAAATTATCCATTCACTAATAGCAGTTAATTTCTTGGTGGGCTCAAGGATATCTAAAGCAATTTTACCAGAATAGTACATTAATGCCTATTTCTTAGACCTTGCATATTTGAGAATATCTTTCTGTTGTCTTATGTCCTATGAAAAATAACTCAATTGGGCATATACTTGGGGCTTGCAACCATTTTTCTTCAAAGAAGCAAAAATGTTCCTTCATCAGATTCTAGTATTTAACAATTCTCTGAGGCCGTCTTCATTTCTGAACTTCTGAAGGTAACCTATTTTTGCTGCCTAAATGCTTGTTGGAGTTTTCCACAATCCTAACAGTTCAGAAATATTATAATGACATCTCGTGTCATCAGTGCCTTGTCGTGGCAACCTCTTTCCCATTGCACACTCAGGTCTTTTTTTCAGCCCGGGCTCAGGAAAGTTCCGCCTCCACTCACCATGATGTCTTTGGTGACCGTCCCATGGGTTCCCTTTGTTCTGTCTTCCTGGGGAGCAGCCCTAACTCCTTTGTGTCTCTCTCCCTCCTTTTAACCACTTGAGTGTTCCCTATATGCTGTATGTTGTGCAAAATTATCACACATATTTTCTTGCTGTCCCCACCGTCGTTCCCCAAGGCAAGATCATTATCCCTGTTCTGCAGATGACAGACTTGTCCGGGTCCACACACACAGTAAGTGCAGGGGCTGAGCTTCCAGTCCATGTGAGACCCCAAGTTCATGCCTTTTCACGCCCCACACTGGACTTTCTTCCACTTCTGTCCATCCTACCTTTCCCATGGGATGCCCTTTTCTCTCCATATGGGACAGTGTCTCAGGTTTGTCTCCCTCACAACTGAGCAGATTTTCCAAGGTATCATTTCTGCTCTTTACCTTTTCCATGTGGATTAATTCAGCACCAAATTTCTCCTTTCCTTTAATATGTTCTTATTTTACTTATTTCCCTTTTCTTCACATTCTGGGCTGGTTCCATATCAGTCTATTCTCCCTTTGACATTTTGCTCCTGTTTCAAAAAGGCAATTCGATTTTTTATCATATGAAGGATGATTTTCTTCTAAAATGTTTTAGTGGTTTTTGTAGGAAAATCTCACTTCTAGTGAAATTTTAGCATGAGGTTCACTTCATATGGTCTGTAAGAATTTTTCAAAGACTCCCCCTTTTTCTGGTCCAAGAATGCAGAGCTCTATCCAGCACAAGGGAACAAGCGTGCTGTGTGTCCCTGTCCCCAGCCTGCCCATGTGACCGTGCTGAGAAGAGCTGGAGGACGTACACAGTTCCTCTCTCAGTTACAGTGTCTGCAGGGCTTTCAGCCAGTGTGTCTTTGCTAAACTGTGAAGGGAGTTTTCCTGTTTTCACTGTCTGACCTTCTGACCCTTTGTAAACTTTGAGGACCTCAAAAGTAACAGCCCTCAGGATGCCTTGCCACCAAGTTTCTGGACTCTGTCCCCTTCCCTGTGCTTTATTTGAAGAACTACACTCTCCAGAATGCAGCCTTAGATACCCCAGAATTATCTAACTGGATCTAACAATGGAAATATTTATATGGGGAGGAGGAAAACAGAATCTGTGTCAAAAAGTAATGCCTAGGGAATCAAAGCATGACCCGGTCTGGCTGTCACAGACGCAGTTTCTGACCTGGGGCGGACGGTGGCGGGAGGACAGAAGCGGCTGCCCTGCTCCTTGGCCCCCGCGCACCCCCGGGACGGACCAGCTACTGCATTTTCCCCACAGCTGCGTTAGTCCTACTGTTTGTGGAAACTCTTCCAAAACTCTGGCAAGAGATGGACTGTCAGTCCTAGTTTTGGGGGATGTAAATCTGTTCTTTTCTTATAAATTGACAGCTATTTTAATGGGAGTTTAGGGGACTGAATCAGGAGTTGCTGGCCAGTAGCCTTTTAAATTAGAAACCCTCTTTGTGTTTCCCTCTCCTCCCACTATAAAAAAAAATCACCGAATCACTGGCGAATTCCAAGATAACAGAACATTGAAAATTCTAAGTGTCTAATCAATGAACAGATAAAAGGGAATGATAATGATGTCATTAAAGTGCCTACTGCACGGTAAGAATATTTAATCCTAGCCTATCCATAGCTGGGACACCCACTTTGTAAAGTAGATCTGGGGGCAACCTACTGCTGTGCTTCTCTTCTTCTGGAGCCTTCTCAGAAGTCCAGGATGGCTCATTCAGAGGCAGAGTGTCTGCCCAATGAGGAGGCCCTCCTGCCAGCACCACAGCAGCAGGATCAAGCACTGTTCCAGAGACCCACCCCATCGGAAGGCCATCCCTGGCCTGGCACTGGACCACACTAGCAACGGGACCTGAAGATTCCCTTTATCCCCCAGTGTAACTGGGTTTTTCAAAATGTCTGGGTATTAGGTGAGGAGAGAGGTTATATGAAGCAGCAAAAACTATTCATACTATTTGTTATTTGAATTAAACACACTATTTTAATATCAACAACAACAACACTCAACTGCTGAGAGAACCAGTTGTGACCATGACCTGCTACTTAGAAATCAATAGGGTTTTATGGCCAGTTTCAGCAGTTCTTATCAAACTTTCTGGATACTTAAAATCAAATAAGGTGGTCTGTCTGGCTGGGCCTTAGCTGCTGCCTGGCCATTGTTTCCCAGTGTGAGGTGGGGGTTCCCCGAGGTCCCCCTGTGCCCTACTTGTTGGAGAGTGTGGACAGTGCCCTCAGCTCTTTCATCCCATCTGCCAGGCGTGAGAGGGCCCCTCTGGATCAGGGTCAGGGCGAGCTCCCAAAAATTCTTCTAATGAAACTACCTGAAACCCAAACTGCAGCCAAGGTTTTACGCATTGTACCCTGGGCTCACAGGACTTGGATTCTGGACATCTTGGGCCTCAGACAGTTTCTGGGATGAACATGGACTTTGGAAGCAAGAAATCCTGGGATAAGAATCTTAGCTCTGACATTCAGTTGTAGCTGGCAAGTTATATGATCATACCCAGCCTCCAATTCCTCATGTATAAATTGGTGTAATTGTGACAATTTATTGAAAAAATATATATATCAAGTGCCTAATAGCCTTGCACAGAGTAGAAACGCTAGCTTTGCTACTTTTCCCTCTCTGCATGGCTTTTAACATAAGAACTAAGCCTGCAGTCTAGCCAAATGGCTGAGTGGGTAGAACTATAACCACCCACATTCTTACCTCTGTCCTAAAAATCTTTTGGCAGAAAAAAAGCCATCAAACATGACCTCCAGGAACAGCCCCCTGACTCCTTGAGCATTGGGGAAGGCTTGGGAGGTACTGAGCCATCACTGGGCCTTGGAGAGACCTGCATTCCTAACGAGCTAGGGAGTGCCCTCTGGTGGCATTTGTGAGCAACCCTGGGCAATAAAGAGCTTGTAGATGTCACTGGACTTTGAATCTGGTAAAAGTTCCTTCTGATCAACCTATTGGCGCAAACCAAGGACGCCTCCTCCCCTTCCTGCCTCTCAGCCTCACCTACGCAGACCAGGATAGGGCAGCTGCCAGGGAAGCAAAGCCAGCAGGTCCGTACCTGCAGGGAGACATGGTCCTCTAGAAAATCAAGGGCTCCATCCCTTTGAATGCAGACAGATGGAAATACTTGCTGACCGTTTTCTTCTGCTGGATATTAGTAGTATGTTAGTGTATAGAAATATATCACATCTCATTTTTCCTGAGAGAATTTTTCTTGATGGTTTTCCATTTATTTTTAAGATGTCGTTAAGAGAAATCAAATACTGGAGGAGCTACAAAGGGGAAGCCATTAAAAGGATGGAGAATAGAGAATAAGCCTTCTGGGGACCACAGGGTGTGGTACAGTGCCACAGCGGGAGACAAACAGTGAGACAAGCAGGAGGGCAGGAGAAACAGGAGCCCAGTAGACAGGAAGCAACTACTCTGTGTGACCAGGAGCACTGCCCTACACTCCCAGAGGAGCATTAGTGGTTCTGGATAGTTGGACCAAGGAGAAATTGGGCATCAGAAATAAAGACGCTCCACAAGTCTGTGTGTAACATATCAGAACTCTCCTATGGTACATGTTACCAAGTAACCTTCATTCTGTCTGGGGATCTTGAAACAAAACAAAAAACACACACACAAACAGAAAATCAGATGTCTAAGGGAGTAACTACATACATATGTACTGATTTGTACAGCTTTCTCAATTCCTGTGTGCCTTGAGGTTCCCAAAAGCCACGAGGCAGGATGAAAGTTTGCCATCATATACCATTTCAGAAGAGCATTTTGAAACAGCTGTTTTAGACACTTCTGCTAAGTAAAGGAATATAGTTCCTGTCAGCTCCTTGTCTAAACAGAAACATTCCAGTGAGGCAGCCAGTAAAATCGGTAGCCTTTGACCTCTGGAGGCTGTGACAAAATCCTGCTTTCCTTGTAAATAACAGAGCTGATTATATTCCAGCCTTTGATAGACATTTGGCCACTGCCCAAAACTGTGTAACTGGCATCCTCTACTTCTATCAACCAGAAACACCACAGAAGAAGCTCTAGAACTACCACACTAGGAGGTATATGCTATCTGGATCTGGCTAATAGATAATTTTCATAACCTAAATGCATTAACTGATAACCTGAAAACTCACCTCAAGTTTGAAAGAATTGAGCAATGAATTGTTTGTGCCAAGAGCAAACTCTCTGGCCTCCCATTTGGCATCCAGCTTTTCTTTCTTTCTTTTAATAAACAATAGAAATGTCTTGCTCATGGTGCTGGAGGCTAGGACGTCCAAGATCAAGGCGCTGGCAGATGTGGTGTCTGGTAAGAGCTACATGGATGGCACATTGTTGCTGCATCCTCACGTGGCAGAGAGGTCAGGAAGTGCCCTGGAGCTTCTTTTATGAGAGTACTAATGCCACCCATGAAAGTGGAGCCCTCTTGACTTAATCAGTCCCCCAAAGGCCCCACCTCTTAATACCATCACATTGGGTATTAGATTCCAACATATGAATTTTGGGAGGACACCAACATTCAGACCACTACAATGTGAAACTATATTTAAGAAGTAACCATCAATTTCTGTTTTTAATTTAAAAATTCTAAAATTAATGTAGAATATTATATCAAAATCCTTATAGTGCTCAAATAGATGATCTTGATTTTTTTCTTTTTATATAGTAATAATAAATATTTTAATACCTATCCAATGATTGTGTCATCTTTGCAGGACTCATATGAAAACTTAGCCATAGTGTATTTTTTTAATATGCTACTGGGTTCTGTTTGCTAATATTTTACTTAGGATTTTTGCATTGATATCTATGGGTGAAATTTTTCTGCACTGTTGGGTGTTTTATTTTTGTTAAATTTTATGTCAATGTTATGCTGACTTCATAAAAAGAATTTGAAAGCTTTGCTTCTATTTTCCATACTCTGTTAACAATTTAAATAGCATTAATGTGATCATTTTAAGGTTAAGAACAGAAATACATGATTTGGGAAACAGCAAGTGGTAGAAACAAATCTGAGAACTGTTTTTTAGAAAAAATAATTTTCAAAAATTATAGCTAACTAGTCAAGAAAAGAAGAAAAAAGCCCACATATACACAAAAAATTTTTCTGGAATGAGAAAACTACAAATACAGAGAAAGAACCATGAGCCTAGTTTGGGCAACTTTACGTAAATAAATTTGTAGCCAGGGTAAAATAAATAATTTTCTGGGAAAATATGTTACATAAACTGATTGACTTTGGAGAAAAAAATCTAATAAGACA